>OY723407.1:52019722-53219722 GCA_963210345.1 Inga oerstediana | reverse complement strand
TTTTTTCATATTTTTTTCTTTTATTAAATGATATGATTTATGCTCATAGATGTTTCGTTGACCAAAAAGAAAAGTGGTTTTGATAACTTGTCTACCTTATGTTCTTCCACAATGCGAGTTTTAAAAGGTTCTAAACATTCCAAAATTAATCGTTAACGTAAGAAATATTTATTATATCTTAAATAAGTAAATAAAATACTCATGTTTCCACAAACATTGAAACAATAATTAACCAAATTATAAACATGCATGAACTTAGTTTAAAATTAAATCACGCGTTACCTATATAATACACACACAAATAGTTGAACAGAATAGAGTGTTCAACATTTCATATTATCTCTGGTTCTTAATATAGAACTTAGTTGGTTAGTTTAGAGAGGTTAAAGAAAGCTAAATAAATTTTTATAAAATATTTATATTTATTATTTTTTTTAAATTTATTTATTTAACTTATAAACCAGTATATACTATAATTGATATTTATATTAAAGACCAAATGCACTAATTTTTATATTGAGTCACGTGACAAGGGTTGGTGAATATCCTCCTCGTATCTATTGATTTGTGGGTTACCACTTGTTTTCAGCTCTCGTAGCATTTCCCCTTTTTTTTTAAAAAAAAAATTGTGTAGTTGTTCCGCTTTGTGTTTTTTTACTGGCACCTTTTTATTTTATAAAGATGGAACTTTATCACTCATTTTATTTTAAACGATAAATTATGTGCATTATATTTTAATGATAATGATATTGTATTTATATATTTTTAATTAGACGAGATAATTATATAATTATCTTTTTAATTTTGATTTATTTACATTTATATTAAATAATAATACGACAAAATACATAAGCAATGCTTTTTCATATGACTATTTGATTGGGTCAGATTTAAACATTGTTAAATCTAATTGAGGTGAATTTCTCAAAAATATTACAAAGTCTTGAATCCGGAAACTTTCTACTTGAGCAATCAAAACCCATTTCACAGTAGCTAGTGCCTGTTAGTAGCATATAAGCAAGGTTACGCATAGGGCTTTTCAAAAGTAACACAAGTGTCACACACCTCAATATCTGATTGGATCCCACTTACTGGTATCAGATCACCTGGCCTGGAGGCACCTGCCTCGGGATCGAGGGATGGACTCACAAGGAGTATTTGCACACCCCTTGTGCATTTCTTTCGCCTCCACAAGTATCGAACACTTGACCTGGGGGTAAGTACAAGTGTTTGGTGATACTTGCTACCATTGAGCATAAAAAATGTCAACATCCGTTTCCATTTCGATAATCGAAGAGTAATAAAGACGGAATTCAATGGGCATACAGAAAAGGACAACTATACTGATAAAAATATTCGTTTACAATTCTGATATCGTTCGTCAACGAAAACAGAAAATACAGCGAAAGTTTTAATATTTACAAATTTCATCAAAATATCACAAAATAGACTAATTATGACCACGATCTTGTCCTCGCCTCGAGACCTGTGCCGCTCACTTTCCGGCGTCTACATCTTTTCCCTTAGACCCACTGGTACCCGCTGAGGTGTTTATTAAAAATAGGGTGAGATTCCGGAGAACCCCAGTAGAAACATGCTATCGTTCATAGAAAATGCGAAAAGTAAATATGATATATGCTATGTATGCACCAATTAATGATATTATAAACATATATTCTGCATGTATACATGAGTAGGGTCCAGCCCCACTATTCTGCACTGGTTGGGTTTTCACCAACTCCAGTGTAAGTGCCTCTGACACTTATGGCCCCTTTATGGGCAAATCGTGTTGATTAATAAAGAACATTTACAAACATTAATATCCACATAATCATATAACTATGGCATAGTGTATGAAAGATAATGTCCCTACCTCAACGCTTTATAATCCTATGTTTAACGGTGTCTCGTAAAACGTGTCGTTCCGGCTCTCGACTCGGTCCTAAAATATTAAATATACAAGAAATAGGTCATAACCTATCCAAGTATCATTTTAGACTCTTCCATAGTATTTATTGTGGTTATATTAGTCTATAGTAAAAATTTACAAAAATGTCCCCGGGAACTCGGCCCGGCCCCGCCGTACCCGACCCGAGGCACGTTTTCCCAAAATTTTGGCTAAGGCTATTCTGAATTATTTTCGCCCAAGGAATCCATTTTCGGGCTCGAAATTACCAAATTCACTATCAAATTACGAAAATACCCTTGACAGCCCCTATTTAGGTATTTTAGTGGCGTTTTCGTAATTATGTTTTTTCGGTCTCTACCGAAAAAGTGCCCAACTGTAACCCCACCTATTTTTGCCTACTGAGTCCAATGAAACCATTTATTTCATAAAAATCCAACTCCTACTACCATTTCTGGTCTGACCGAAATATTGAAGGGAAAATAGAAAAATGTAGCTTTTTGTTTTAGCTTCCAAAACTTGTACTTTTCCACTTCTAATCCTTGATTAACTCATTTAAACACTTCATAATCATGATTTAAAGGATTTTGGGCAGTATAAACCCTTAGGATTATGGCTTTTCCAATTTTACAACTTAACCAAAAATCACATAAACCAAACAACAATCACCAACAACAACTTCAATACACAAAGAAGTTGAGATTTTGGAGATTACCTCTTGATCCTTGGTGTTTCTCTCTCTAGGACGTCCTCTCTCTCTCCTCAACCTTGAAGATTAGCTTGCTAATCCATGGAGTTTATGGAAAGGAAGAGATTAGAGAAGAGATTTATGGAAGATTAGAAGAAGAAACCTTAAGAAATCATAACTTACCTTAGTCTTTCTCTTCTTCCTTCTCTCTAGAGCATGAAGCTTCACAAACTCACTCTCTCTCTCTTCTTTCTTTAGCCTTGAACGAAAATAGCAAGGAAAGATGAAGGAAGTGGCCTCATAAATTATCTCACTTTTTCTCTTCATGTTTCATCCCAGCCCTTGATCTAACCAAAGATTAGGATTTCTCCATCTTTCATGTACACCATCATTCCATTTTTGTGTACACTCAACCTTGCCATGCTTCACTTTTGTGTGCACTCAACCTTGCCATACTTCCCTTGTCATCATTTAGGTCCAATTGGGTTTGACTAATTTTTTTCCCTTATTTTTCTATGTATTGGACGAATTTTAGGGAAGGTAGAGGAGAAAAAAAATATTTTTCCTATATTCCATAATTCAAATAATTGACTAATGTATATTTCCCCCTAGTTCCCCAAATTCTTGATTTATTCTATCAAGAATAATCTCATTTATGCATTTTCTTTTATTTTTCTTGATTAATTGAGATTAACTCCAATTAATTGGAAAATAATTAATCTTGGGCAAAATTGGCAAAATTATGATTTTGCTATCCCTTTTGTATTTTAATTCAATTTTTGAATTAATTTGCCCATTTCCTTATGAATATGAATATTTCACAATTCACAAGATCCAAATTCATGAATATTTACCATTTTATTGAATTATTCAAATAATTACAATATAATTTTTGGTGAATAAAATTTGGGGTGTTACAACAAGTCTCTTTTTTATTTTGTGTTTAATAGTTGTTTTAGAAGGTTTTTTTTTCAGGTTGAGGCAAAACCCTTCTTATATATATGTACTTATCTCGTAAATTGTAAAAGCTATTATTCAAAAGCTAATTTGAATATCCACTTAATGCCTATTTGTTTTATCTTTTTATAAGTACTTTTATGATTTATGAAATAAGTATATAAGAAAAGTTTTATCTCAACTTAATTATGAAGAATTGGCTTTAAAAAGTGCTTTTCTAGGTTGTAATTTTATATATTTGGAATAACTTATTTTTAAGCAATAAGTGCTTATTACGTAAGTTGAGATAAAACTACTCTCACATACTTACCTCATATATCGTAAATCACGATTTATAAACATTTATAAATAAAAAACAAGCTGTCCCAAATGAGCACATGGTGGAATTGAAGTGTTTTCTTTCTAGTTTTCTTCGGCTTTTGCTATTGGCGTCCGTGCGATTTGTTGTAAAATATTATTGAAATTAGGGCTGAGCAAAATGCCTGCAACTCGACCGTCCGCCCGCAACCCGCTGAATTTTCCCCGTTTAGGCCCGCCCGTGTATTAGGGGTGTTCATGAGGCCCCCGCACGAGCCCGACAAAAAAATCCCCAGCCCTGCCCTAAAAAATACGCCCATAAATCATTTGGGCATCTTCAGGCCGGGCCAAATACTGGGCAGGGCTGGGCACCGGACAAGGTGTGCTACCCTGCCCATTTGGCCCTGCCCAATATGTATGTATAATTGTATTTAAAAATATATATATATTGTATATATAATTGAACAAGTATTTACTTACCATTCAATTAGAATTTAATGAATAAACATATTTTGTATTTACTAGGCATATAGGCATATTTTTTCATACACATATTTAATTAAGAAGTGGGTAAATCGAGCTTTTGAAAAGTAAATTATTTTCAAATAATAAGAAAATAATCTCTGTTGAATTAATTTATTTTATTGGCCCATGAATCGAATCTAAGTAATAAAATCTTAAAAGGATTATAGCATAAAATATGTTTTTGAAATATCAAACTATATATTTTTTCTGTGTTATTATTATTATTATTTAATACTTTATTATTTTTAAATTTTTGAGAGATTTTTGGGCACACAAGCCCGCTCTGCCCAGCCCCGCCCAGCCCAGCCCGAAATTACTCGGGCTTTCATTGGGCAGTGCCGGGCAACGGGCCTCAAAACGCCGCCCATTCTTTTTCCGAGCTGGGCATCGGGCATGGTCTATGCCCTGCCCATGTACACCCCTACCGTGTATGGCCCGAAACGGGAAACGGGTTTCCCCATACACATTTAAACATAACGGGCGGGGAACGGGTTTGGCCACGGGTAACCCGTTCCCGCCCGTTACCCGTTTGTGTGTATTTTTTTTCCCCGCGTCTGCATCGCATCAGACCCTAAATCCCCAATTCGCATAGACCCCCCCAAATCCCCAATTCGCACACAGCACACCACACCAGCACCCACCCACCCTTCACATCATAGCTTCGCTCCCCGTTTCCCCCAAGCCCGACCGACAGACCCCCCAGGCCCCCATTCCGCGCCGCACGTTTGCACCATGCCCCGAGACCAAGTCCCTGACGGCCGAGACACGGCCGGCGATTCCTTGTGCGCTGCGATCCCGCGACTCCCACTACCTCCCACACGGCCACACCCAGTCGAGGTCCAGCAGTCCCTCCGGCGGTCCGGCCCTCCCTGCTCCAGTGCTCCCTCTCAAATCTCGATCGTTATCTCCCTCTTGAAAAAAGTTCAGGTTTTTCGACCAAAAAAAAAGTTCAGGTTTTTTTTCACGGGTTGCCCCCGTACCCGTTTATAAAACCCATTTAACCAGTACCTGTTTTTTACAGGTTAAACAGGTAGAGACACGGGTACGGGCGCCCTGTACCCGTGTAAAGATAAAGGGACGGGCCACGGGTTGGGTTGCGGGGCAGCCCCACCCGCCCGTTGCACAGCCCTAATTGAAATAGACAAATGGGAAGCATGCCGCACGAGAAAAAAAGGAATTAGGAAAAATGACAAAACAGTAAAAAATAAAAATATGTATATGTTGTTTTGAGTTTTCCGTTTTTAGAAACATATTTCTGCTTTTTGGCTTTGCAAAACACTTATTAAAAACAACCAATCAAACAAGTTTTTTTTTTAATTTTAAAATCAAAAATTTTTTTAAGAAAAAAATCTGGACCATAATTTTTTATTTTATTTAGAAATTTTCTATAAATTTTAATAAACTTCAAAAATAATTTTGTGAAATGTAATTTCTTTACATAACTCATAAAGCAGAGAAAAATGCATCTGTATAATTGGATTTGAAAAAAGAAACAAAAGACAAAAGACAAATGAAAAAAAGACACATAATATTTTGGGAAAATAACACATAGATCCCAAGGACCAAACAAAACAACAAAAAAGTCCCTTTGAAAAGTCAAAGATCAGAAAAGTTAAATGACAAAGTTGCCCTTAATCATTTTATAGCTGAGAACTTCATCAGAAAAGTTCCTTCGTTCTGACTGCTTCTGCGTCTTCCTTCGAGTGGTCGTACGTTGGTCCTTCAAGTCCAAGCCTTGGTGCGTTCGTCCGTTGCTCCTCCTTTGCCCAAGCCTCTGTTGCTCCTTCACTGCCCAAGCCTCCGTCGTGATGTAGCAAGGTAGAATAGCGAACTAATTTTTTTTTCCTGTATATACATTTGCTAGATTGAGATTGAAGAATTGGTCAAAGGTTAGAGCTTGGGCTCAATAGTAAACTAAATGGTAGAAGGTAGATAAATAATGCTAAAATTTTGCCAAATATATGATCTTGACCATTGAAGCTGGGGTTTCACTATGATTGGATTGCGGGAATATTATAATGCTCTGTTTTTGGGGAAGGTTGCAGAGGGAGTGCTCTGTTTTAAGTGGAAATGGTTGAATGTGATGGTGATTGTTTGTTGTGAAAACACTGATATGGAAAAAAATGTTGTTAATTCGTACAGTTATAGTTGTTAATATGACTGTTATAATTGTTAATACAGAACCTGTGCTCTGTTTTGGGCAATATAATAGAGTGAATGCTCTGTTTTTGGGAACGTAACAGAGGGATGGCTTTGTTTTAAGTGGGAATGATTGAATATGATTGTAGTTTCATTGATTACAAAATGCTGATATGAATTAAAAAAATGTTGTTAATATGTGCATTTGTAGATGTTAATATTGCTGTGGCAGTTGTTAATACAAAGTTCATGTTGAAGATTTTCATGAAAGATGGGAATTAGTTTAGGGAAGAATCTATTAGTTTAGGGAAGTCTTTAAATGGTGGAGAAAATAAAATGCAATATGACTCATACTGTTGTAAATATGATTCATACACTTGTAAAATAAGGCAGAATAAGTTGTTAAAAACCAATTCAGCTGTTATGATAGACCCTATAGGAATAACTCATGCAGTTGTCAGAATTGGAGTTGTGCAACTTGTCATTTCAGCCAAGCATGAAACAGTTGTAAAAATGATTCATAATGTTGTAAAAGCAAGCATCACTAGTTGTTAAAAAAGTAATTTGAAGTTATGAAAGTTGGAGTTTTGAAACTTGTCATTTCAGTCAGGCATGAAAAAACAATTGTAAAAATGACTCAAGATGTTTTAAAAACATACGTTAGAAGTTATAAACTGAGCAACTTGTAATGTTAAACTTGGAGATGTGAATAAAGATAATTTCATTCACACGCGAGAAATAAGTTGTACAAATAACTCAATATGTTTTAAAAACATGCTTAACCAATTGTAAACTAAGAAATTTTCAGTGCTGAACTTGATGTGTAAAAAGACAGTTTTATTCAAATATAAGAAAGAAGTTGTTAAAATGATTCAACATATTGTGAAAACACGCTTAACGAGTTGTAAGCTAAGCAATTTGCAATGGTGAATAGTTGTTAAAAAGGTAGTTTCATTGTGACCTGAAAAATATATTGTAAGAAATACTAAACATGTTGTAAACACAAATATAACCAGTTGTTAAATAAAATATATGTAGTTGTCATATTTGGAGTTTTGGAAAAGATCATTTCATTTAGGCAACAACAAGAATGTATAAAAATCACTCAAGTAGTTGTTATAACACGTAATGACAGTTGTGAACGTAAGGACTTGACAAACTTGAAATTAACTCATTATATAAAAACATATAAAAATGACTGATAAAGTTGTCAACTGCAAAATCACTGATGAACTAAGGGCAACTTTGTCATTTGACTTTCGAAAATAATCACAAAAAAATTCTTAGGGACTTTTCTGATATTTGACTTTTCAAAGGGACTTTTTTGTTATTTTGTTTGGTCTTTGGGACCTATGTTTCACTTTCCCTAATATTTTTTAGTATAGTCTTTTTTGTTTTTATTGTTAATAATTTGATTCCGCCTTTTTTCCATACCTTTCTTCTTTGGAAAAATCCCATTTAAAATTGTAAAACTCCAAAAAATCTGTTAACACTTTAAAAATATATAAGAATGATAGGTATCAAATTAGGATTTTAAAGTGTTGCCCTTTTTATCATTTTGCCCTTCAACTTTTTTTTTTTAGAGAATTATGCCCCCGCTAGCCGCCGGATACCACCTGTCGCCGCTTGACCTCCGGCCGCCGGAGGCAAGAGCTTTAATCGACGGGAGTTTTTTTGATGAAGAAGGGGATGCTGTTTTTTTTTTTTTTGAAAAAAAAAATTATTGAGAATGGCAAGGGATGTGATCGAACCCATCCCACTCTTTTACCAAAGGAGCATGATGGTCATTGGGCCACCAAAGCTCCTTTGATATATATATATGTATATATATATATATATATATTACTAAATATATATAATATTAATAAAGGTGTAATAACTTTAACAAAGTCAATAATGAAAATAATAAAATCTATAATGATATTGACTAAACGGATAATATATGCGTTAATATATATCTATATATATCTACATATATATGTATAATATAAATAACGGCATAATGTCTTTAAAAAAATCAATAATGGAAATGACAAAATCCGTATTGACTAAACAAGTAATATACATATGTATAATATAAATAAAGGCGTAATGGCTTTAACAAAATCAGTAATGGCTTTAACAAATTTAGTAATAGAAATAACAAAATTCATAATGGTATTGACTAAACAGTTTACTGATGAACCTTGATTTGCATGTTTTCATCAGCATTTTTGCACAAAACGCTTTTATCAAAACCATTACAATTCTTGTCAAAATCATTACTAAACTTGTCAATCTCATTACTAAATTTGTTAAAATCCTTTTATTTATATTTTGAATGATTTCATAATGGAATCTCATAATGGGATTGTCAAAATCATTACAATTCTTGTCAAAATATTTTTAAACTTATCAATCCCTTTACTGAATTTGTTAAAATCCTTTTATTTATATTATGAATGTTTCCATAATGGAATATCATAATAAGATTGTCAAAACCATTACAATTCTTATCAATTCCATTATGAAAATATTCATAATATAAATGAAAGGATTTTAACAAATTCAGTAAAAGGATTGACAAGTTTAGTAATGATTTTGACAAGAATTATAATGATTTTGACAATCCTATTATGAGATGCCATTATGAAAACATTCATAATATAAATTAAAAGGATTTTAACAAATTCAGTAATAAGATTGACAAGTTTAGTAATGATTTTGAGAAGAATTGTAATAGTTTTGACAAAAGCATTTTGTGCAAAAATGTCGATGAAAACATGCAAGTCAAGATTCATCAGCAAACGGTTTAGTCAATACTATTACAGATTTTGTTATTTTCATTACCAAATTTATCAAAGCCATTATTGATTTTGTTAAAGCCGTTATGCCTTTATTTATATTATTCATGTGTATATTACTTGTTTAATCAATACCATTACTGATTTTACCATTTCCATTACTGATTTTCTTAAACACATTATGCCTTTATTTATATTATACACACACACACACACACACACACATATATATATATATATATATATATTAATGTATATATTATCCGTTTAATTAATACCATTATAGATTTTGTTATTTTCATTACTGACTTTGTCAAAACTATTACGCCTTTATTTATATTATATATATATTTAGTAATGCATATATATATATATCAACGGAGCTTTGGTGGCCCACTGACCACCATGCTCCTTTGGTAAAGGGCTGGAATGGGTTCAATCCCACCCCCACCATTCTCAACAATTTTTTTTTTCAAAAAAAAAAGCAGCTCCTTCCCCACCAAAAAAGCTCCAGCCGACCGGAGGTTAGGAGGCGACCGATGATGTCCAGTGGCTGGAGGTGGTGCTCCAACGAGGGCACAATTCTTTTAAAAAAAAAAAATTTAGGGGCAAAATGGTAAAAAGATCAATACTTTAAAATCTCAATTTGATACCTATCATATTTATATCTTTTTGAAGTGTTAATAGATTTTTTGAGATTTTACAATTTTAAATAGTATTTAAATGAGATTTTTGTTTTCTCTTTTGTGTGGGCCCGTCTCGTGGACATCGTGGTTGCCTATTTCCCTTCCAAGTCGATGCTCGATAGTCAATAGTTTGTTGACACGTGCACAAATGTGCCCTAATAATATTCTCTATTTTCCTAAAATTAACACTCTTTGGTGTACCTTGACTGGAAATGAACTTTTTTTTTTTTTTTGATACAAAGAGGCAGCCAACCACACAAACTACGGCTTATCCTTCAGAATAAGTTGCTCCAGCTCTGGAGGAGCATTTGACATCATATGGAAACCTGGCGCCGCCGACAAGCCAGCCTTGGCCAAAAAATCCGCTGGAGCATTTGCCCATCTCCTCACATGTTTTACAGTCACGTTCCATTCTCTGTTTAACATCTGCTTTGCTTCGCGTATTAGCCCCATATCAGCATGGACTTGAGAGACCTCCTGGTGCAACAGTTCTACAGCTTCCCGAGAGTCCGTTTCCAAAATCACGTTCCTGAATCCTAAGTCCCAAGCAATCTTGAGTCCATGTACGCAGCCCCATAGTTCTGCAGTGAGATAATCGCCCTCCTCGCCCCTAAAAATAAAAGCCTTGACCAAGTCGCCGTGTGTATCGCGTAAGATGCCCCCACATGCAACACCTGTCAATGAGTGCGAAAAAGCTCCATCTACGTTAACTTTGATCCAATCCGTAGTTGGGGGTTGCCATTTCTCTGCATCATTTTGCAATTGGGTCTCTAGAGCTGACCCGCGTAGCCGGTCACGAGCTTGACGAGTACTTTCCACCATGGCGATGACACTTGCCCTCACGGTCATATTCGAGATCTTTCTACCCTCAAACACCATGATATTCCTACGTTTCCATAACCACCAACAAGTGATGATAAAGGTTTCCCTCCAATCCTCATGTTTGTTATTCCGGTCTTTACGTTGGAGATTGCATCTTAACCACTCTGGCAAGTTCAGGCTACAAAACTGATGCCAAGTTGTAGGATCCGTTAACTCCCTCCACAGCGCCAACGTGTCGGGGCAGTCTCGAAGAACATGTTGCAAGTTTTCATCTTCTGAGTGGCATACCGGGCATGTCGCGTAATTGCTTAACCCTCTCCGACGTCTAGATTCATTTGTAAGCAGTCTCTGATGTAATACCGTCCACATAAACATCTTACACCTCTCCGGAACCTTGATCTTCCACATTTGGTCCCAAATAGAGACCCTTGGACAGTTTGTAGACAATAAGGACTCATAAGCAGATTTGACCGTGAAATTCCCATCTTTTCTCAAGTTCCATCTAATGTGTTCGCCATCCACAATTTCCAGACCTGTCCGGACTTTATCCCATGTTTTCTTAACACCATTCCATAAGTTGGAACCTGGTTTTTCCTTGTTAATTGTTGGTAATAAGTCAGCGCCGCATTTGTATTTGTTTCGTACCACTCTAACCCACAAATCGTCCTTGCGTGTCGTCAATTTCCATCCAATCTTCATGCAGTAGGCTTGGTTTTGGTATTTAGCATGTCGAAGCCCCAATCCACCTTTATTCTTAGGCTCACACACCACATCCCACGCCACTAGAGGTACTTTTCTACATTCCGCTGTACTTCCCCAGAGGAATTGTCGATTGCATTTGTCCAATGTCTCGTGAGTGCTAGTAGGCAGAAGGGAGGTTTGCATGACATATCCAGGTATCGCCGATGTGACGGAGGAGATTAACGTTGTTCTACCCGCTCGTGAAAGAGAAGTGGCTTTCCACTTTGAAAGACGGCTCTTAACCTTATCCACCACATATTGATACGACTCCTTAGTCACCCGTTTGTTATGAAGGGGTACCCCTAGATACTTCCCCAAGTCACTAGTGATTGAGAAACCAAGAGCTGAACAGATCTCACTGGACCTGTTGTGGTTGAAGTTTTTGGAAAACATAACTCGAGTCTTCTGGTGGCTAACTTTTAACCCCGAGCTGTCACAAAATGCCTTGATACATTCATTGATAACATTAGCCTGGGTAACCGAGGCTTCCGCAAATAGCATAATATCATCCGCAAAAAAGAGATGCGAAATTGGAGGGCCATCACGGGTTAATCTGATTGGGTTCCACTGCCCCAAATGTATTTTCTGCTGAATTAAATGGGCTAATTTCTCCATACAGATAACAAACAAATATGGAGATAGTGGGTCCCCCTGTCTTACTCCCCTCGAAGGACAAAAGATATCAGCTTTATCCCCATTCCACAGCAATTGCATGGTTGATGACGAGGTACAACCCGAGATCATTGAGGCAATAGATTCTGGTAGATTCAACTCCTGGATGCAGCTCATAAGAAAGCCCCAGTTTACTCTGTCATAGGCCTTCTCCAAGTCAATTTTAATGGCCATATACCCTTTTTTCCTCTTCAGTGTACGCATGGAATGAATCACCTCCTGAGCCACAATGATGTTATCACTGCTATGCCGCCCTTGCACAAAGCTACATTGATTTGGTGAAATAATCTTTGGCATAATAGGCTTCAATCTGTTCACTATAATCTTTGATATCACTTTATAAATCACATTGCACAAGCTAATTGGTCTCAAGTCTCTCAGTGTTTCAGGATGCTCTTTCTTCGGAATAAGAACAATGAGAGTGCCATTTATGTCTTTAATGGCCTGTGGATTAGTAAACAGATATTTAACATAGGTTATAACAGAAAGACTTACTTTGTTCCACTGATTTTGGTAGAATAGGGCGCACAACCCATCTGGTCCCGGGGATTTAAGGCCACCAATTTGGAACATAGCCTCCTTGATCTCCTGGTCTACCACGTCTCTACCACACCACCGGATCTGATCCTCCTCTAGGCTAGGGTATGTAATATCACACTCCAGTTCTTGGCGATCCACAGCTTCCTCCGTGAATAAATCAGAGAAAAACCTGGTTGCCATGCATTTAATTTGGTCAAACAAAATAACAACAAGGTCTTTAAGGAAATGAACTTTAATGGAAGAATGACTGGGAGAGTTAGAGATCAAACAAAATAACAACAAGGTCTTTAAGGAAAGAAATAAGAACTCGTTAAACATGTTTTTATAATATGTTGAGTTATAAAAATATACTTAACGAGTTGTTATTTTCTTTTTACAAGGACCTCATTATTATTTTATTTGATTATTATGACCTGTGCATAATTCTCCCAACTTTAATCGCTAAGTGAAGAATAAAGTAATGGGTTCTCCTATGACAAAAAAAATTGTATGATCATGTTTATAATATCTATATTATATAGAAAATCAAGCTGGGCAATATATATATATATATATAATCAACATTATTTACCATGAAATAGTCAGCTATTTGACTTAGTTAATTGTCTACTGTTCAATAAGATCCGTGTGATGGATCCAGACTTCATTCCAAAAAAAAATATTATTGCCACTTTTTCTCCTTTGTTGTTTGGTCCGGTAATATAGATTATAAATTTGATAAATTAATTGTTGTTGTTGTAGTCTATTCCACTAGAAATAATTCTTTTTTTTTTTTTACCAGTCACTAGAAATAATTCAATCACGCCCTTGTGTCGCATGAAAGACTTTAGACCAGAAACTTTATTATTATTATTTTTTGAAAACTTACTTATTTTTTTGTGGTCGTTCAAAGGTCAAACTAGTTTCAGTCTAATCTTATATTTGTTTTATCCTGATTAATTATCTGTTTATTCCTCAATTTGGTCCTCCTTTGCAGGAAATAAAAAATCTAGGGAAAAACACACAAAAATCCCAATAAAAAAAATAATATAAGAAGTGTCTCATAGCTTGTTAATAATAAATTAAAGAGCCGTCATTCACAAATAGTGAAATTTTTTTTATATTATTTTTTTAACTGAGACCATGGTGTGATTTTCTCATACATCTATTAATTTTTTCTTGGCGTAGCTTCTATGTGATCATGTTATCTAAATTATTGTACGAAAGATTTTTCTACTTGCCAGTTCGATAAAGATCATTTTTTCTAGAGATTTCTATTTTTACATTAATTATCGTATTCATTTTATTATACAAAAGAACTCATAAAGTTAGTATTAATAGTAATTAAATATTTTAAAAACTTAAAATCTTGTCTATGGCAAAAAATTGTTACTCATGTAAAATACAATCACCGAATTGAGATATCCTCAGATCAGAACAATAAGAACATTCAAAATATCAAGTTATATTGAAAATGACTAATAATAATTAATAATATTTACTATATCTTTCGTACGAAATTACATGTTTAAAATCAATTAATTTATTTGGAGGTTTGTGATTGTCATTTTCAACTATATTATTTAGACATCATTTTTGGCCATTTCAAGAAGAAACAATATTTCTTTTGCAATCAAAAGAAAGAAATATTTCTTTAAAGTATATATTATTTGGTCATACGTAATTGAATTTTCTACAACAACCTTTAACGTCAAAAATCCGTGTTTCAAACAATTAATTAGTGATATTCTTGTTGTACCAACACGCAACCCCTAATCTTCTGAACTTTTTTAATTTCATCATATCAAAAGCCATTAATGTTCTTAAGAAAGTTTACTTTTGACCGTTGAGGAGGCTGAAGTCCAACCGAATAATCAACAATACTTTGTCAAAGTCTTTGATATTTTACCCACTTTTCCCTCTTTTAATTATTGAAATTACACACACACACACACACTATCTAAAATTAAAGTTGTTTAGTCAAAGAAACATTTTAGACCACAACGTTTCTAGAGGTGGAGACATTTCGTTAACACCTTAGTCCAAGCATAATAATATTAAGTCATATCTCACTATACCAAGTTAACTATATGAATCACATTCTATCAGTTTGCTCCATCAGCATCTTACTCTTTAAAATTTAAATATGTTATTAACTTGAAGGACTTGTTAAATAACTCTTTGGGGTTTTTTATCATAATACTACAAACAGTAAATTATAATACTAAAATACTATAAAGTTGAAACTATTTACCATAATACTACACTTAAAATCGTTCTTGTGAAGAACGATTTTAAATTTGTGAAGAAGTCATTCTTGCGAAGAACGAGTTGTAGTTCTGACAAATGCAAAATCGTTCTTACGAAGAACGATTTTAGAAATCGTTCTTGACAAGAACGATTTCTATATGATGTGATTATTTTAAAAATAATTAAAACTGTGTCAGGAATCTGTTCGTACGCGCGTGCTTCTCTGCTACTGATTCCTCCTTCCCAATGCATATATTCTCCTTAATCATATCACTATTTTAGCAAAGCAAACCCGTGAACACGTACGTACAGGCAGTGGAGAATTGCTTTATATATATTGATTGCTTAGGCCTCTCTTCCTGGACGTGTATTGCTTTATATAAAGCAATTGCTTCGGCCTCTCTTCCTCCTCCGAGCAGAGCAGAGTTCATTTTGTTGCATTGCTTCAGCTTCTCATCCTCCGACCGTTTTCTCTCCTCTCATTTGATCTTTGGTTATTTGCATCGGTTGTTTTTCTTATTACTGTTGTGGGTAAGTTGTTTCTCTAGTTTTTTCTCTTAATTTGGTAGTTTGTAATATGTAATTTGAATTTTTTTTTGTTACACTTGATAACTATTATTTGACTATTTTTTATTTTTAGGTGGTCAGTGGTTTGTTCAACAACTTCGAAAAGCAGAATAGGTGCCTCTTATTTTGACTGTAAGTGTTATCCTGTACTATATGGTAATATAGGTTAGTTTTGAGACTTTAAAATTTAAATTTGATCTCTATTTCTAAGCATGTGATTTCGTCTATGTGAACCTTATGTCATGATATTAGCAAATATGTTTTTATTTTGAGGAACCTTAATTGCGAAACTTTATTTATATATTTATGATATTTGCTAAAAGATTGGCTGACCCAAAAACTTTAATGTTGGTAGGATAAAACTTAAAAAAAAAAAAGAAAAATCCCAACGTATGTAGTGGTATGTAATATTTAAAAAATAGTTATAGATAAAAATTTTAGAATATATAAAATATTTAGAATATAGGTATGTGTAGTTAAAATAAAGATAGATTTTAGTAAGTATATATTCCTGTTATATTTATATAGTAATACTGATTTTATATTATTTATACATAATGTCATTGATAAAACCAACGCTTTTCGGACATTTAGACCAAAATGACATTTTTGAAATTATGGGTATTTTTCTGTAGTTTTCTCTGATATTTTCACAGTTAAAAAATAAGCTTCCAGACGTGAATTTTAGATGTTGGGACCCAATTGAAATTCTGTAAATTCGGGGTATTTCTATAATTTTCTCTGATATTTTTACAGTTGAAAGTGAAAGCTAATATTACAGAAAAACCCTTATTTCTGTCAGAATTCTCTTCTGGCCACACACAGAAATTTATTTTCTATTTTAGTCCTTATAAATCTTTCTTGTTTCAGAAAAAATATTAATAAAAAAGTAAAAAAATAAATAATAAGTGCGCCAAATTTATGATAGTCAATTTTGTATATTTCAATGATAATATATATTAATTTTTAATTAACCAAAAATATAATAAGAAATAAAATATATTTTGAAATGCGTTGCCACAAAAATTTTAAAAAAAAAGTAGTGAAAGGTAAATGAAGAATAGTATTTTATATTTTATTATGATTATTTCTTGGTGTTATGCATAATGTGATGAGACAATTATGAATATTTTTTATGATGATTTTTGTAAATGTGATATTGTGAATTTAAATTGTTTTGACAATTTCATTTAATTTTATTAATAATTGTAATGTAATATTTAGGAAGTAGGATGAATCATACAAAGGAGTTCGTTTGTATATTTTCAAATGGACGAATTTGTAACGGCCCATCCGGTGTAACATTTGAGTCTGATAGGGTGAAAATAATCAAAGTTGATCAAAATATTACCTTGAGTAAACTGAAGCAAGTTATCGGACGAAAGCTACAACTTCCTCCCAATCAAATCGTGACAAATATAGTATACAGATATCCTACATGCATAAATCCACCACAGTACCAGGCATGCAATTTGGAAGATGACTCGGACATACAACAAATGTGGCAGGTGACTCAAAGATTTTCAACTCAATTGACATGTGCAGAGTTGTATGCCAACATATGTGATTTACCATATGATGACCACATTGAATCACAACCAATAATCAATGATGTTAACATTGTGGGACAAGAATCCATGTTTACCGGTGATATGGAAAATTTCCACTCATTTGACCCTCTATTATATGGTGGCAACAATGAAGCATCATGTTCAATTCCTCATGTAGAAGACGTCATGGATGAAATCGAGGAGGAGGATGAATATGATTCTTCTTTAAATGTTGGTGGTGAGAATGATAATGAAGACAACGACAATGACCATGAAGAGGGGAATGAGCACAATGATCTTGCAACTGCTTTCTTATCACAAGTTAATGTTGAGCCAGATATGACTCATGAGGTTAATGATTTAGAAGAAATTCTGAATCTAAGCGATACGAATGAGTTATATATTGGAAAGGTATTTAACAGTGTCCGGGTTCTAAGACGTGCAATCAAGCTATACTCCGTTCGAGTTCATCACACATTTAAGGTTTATTATTCATGTAAAAAATATGAAGAGTATCGATGTGTTAACTATGGGTCAAATTGCAATTGGAGAGTAAGGGCATGCAAGAAAGAAAATAGAAACTTTTGGGAGATAACAAAATATTGTAGGGCCCACACGTGCTTGAGCACATCATTGACTCAAGACCATCCAAAGTTGGATGCTGATGTTATATCATCTTGTATTGTGGCAATGGTAACTGATAAGCCAGATGTGAAGATCTCACAAATTATCGAGAGAATGCAATCAATGTTTGGTTATACTGTGTCATACAGGAAAGCATGGAAGGCAAAACAATTAGCTGTTGCCACTGTTTTTGGGAATTGGGAGACGTCTTATTCCTTACTCCCAAGGTGGTTAGCTGTAGTTCAACACTTTATGCCTGGGTCATGCATACATTTTTCACATAAACAATGCTCTGAAGTCGATTTAAATGGTCAACCAGTTGAAATGTTTTATCGTGTGTTCTGGGCATTCAAACCATGCATAGACGCATTTTCATACCTAAAGCCCATTGTACAAGTTGATGGAACATTCCTATACGGAAAATATAAGGGCACGTTGCTTATGGCCATATCACAAGATGGCGATCGAAATGTTGTGCCTCTTGCATTTGCCATAGTTGAAGGGGAGACAAGATCTGCTTGGGCATGGTTCTTATATCTCGTACGCTACTATGTCACAAAAGATAGAATGGAAATTTGTTTAATTTCAGATAGACATCGTTCAATTTTGGCAGCAGTTGCTCAGCCCCAAGTTGGATGGCAACCACCACAAGCATATCATGTTTTTTGTTTGCGGCATGTGGCATCAAATCTTCACAAAGCTCATGGAACAAATTGGTTGAAAGAGAAGTTTATAAATATTGGTGAGATTTCTCATCTTTTTTGTGATCTTATAACTATATGATTTTATGAACATTGTAACAATATAGTTATTATTTGTAGGGTACGCCTATGAACGTCATGTTGTTGATCAACAATTAACAGAGATAGCATTGCATCACGCACCTGCAGCTCAATGGATTGGAGCCATCCCAAAAGAGAAATGGTCACGTGCTTATGACTTTGAAGGTCGACGATTTGGACATATGACTACCAACCTTGCAGAGTGCATGAATAGTGTATTCAAAGGTGTTCGAAGTCTGCCAATAACTGGTTTAGTCAAGGCAACGATGTATAGAGTGAATGAATATTTTGTGAATCGTGGTCGACAAGTTCATGCACAAATTGCGGCTGGACAAGTGTTTTCAGAAACACTAACAAAGAAGCTAGACGTAGTAACACAAAATGCATCTGCCTGTGTTGTTCGTGAATTTAATAGAATTGCAACATCGTTTGAGGTTGTTGAGCCATACAATGTTCAATGTCGTCAATATCGTCGATGTTGCAAGGTTAACTTGAATGAAAAAAAATGTGATTGTGGAGAGTTTCAAGCAGAAAAGTATCCATGTATGCATGCCGTTGCTGCTTGTGCACGAGTTGGTATTGACCATTTGCAATATGTTGATCCTGTATTTAGGTTGGAAACCATGAAAATGGCATATAGTAATGAGTTCCAACCAATCGGAGATGCGACTTATTGGTCACAAATTGATACTCCTACATTAATACCTGACCCATCAATGATTCGAGAAAAGGGTCGTCCTCGCTCAAGTCGCATACATAATGAGATGGATTGGACCACACCCAATCAACCAAACAAGTGCAGATTATGTCGACAAGTTGGCCATAATCGCTCAACTTGTCCACAAAGTTTAGCGTCTAGACAATAAATTATGTGTAACCCTTCACAAATTATTATGGTTAATGAAGATGAAATTATGTTTTAAATTATTTGAACAATTGTTTTTACCATCTTTTATATTCTTACAAATATTATTTTATTACCTTTTACATTATTTTGCTATTTTTTTCAATTAATCTATGCAGACACATATTACAATGGCACAACATCAAGATGTCATCAATCCTGGCCCAGAGGATAACTCCCTCTTGTACTTACAACACCAACATATTTCAGAAAACGTGTGAAATAACAATGTAAGTACAAGCTATTGACAATATATTATAATTTGTATGTTTTTTTGCTAACTTTTTTTTTCTGTTATAGGTTAATAGGATTTTGCACACTAGAAGAGTAATGCATACTACTCGGATGATTGATCCACCTAATCAAATAATTGGATATCTTATATTAGCCGGATTTTATGGTGTTGCTCGAATAGGGCAATTTGATTATGATCGATGTTTGGTCTCTGCCCTTATTGAAAGGTGGCGTCCTGAAACTCATACCTTTCATACTACACGTGGAGAGTGTACGATAACGTTAGAGGATGTAGCTATACAATTGGGTCTTCCATGTGTAGGAATGGCTGTCATTGGGCAAACTGACTTGAATTGGCTAGATGTTTGTGAGTGGCTTCTAGGTATTAGACCACCTGCAGATAGACTATCCGGGCAACGATTGCTTATAAGTTGGTTGGAAGAGAACTTCAATAACCTACCCGAAGATGCCGATGATATACAAGTTCAACAATTTACTCGTGCATATATTCTCAGGTTAATAGGTGGATACCTCATGCCAGATAGATCGGGTAGTCGGGTTTACTTAATGTACCTTCCACTACTTTACAATCTTGAAGAAGCTGGAAAATTTAGTTGGGGATCGGCAGTTTTAGCTCATCTGTATAGAGAACTATGTAATGCTACTAACCCAACTGAGGATGGGATTGGAGGATGCTTGTCATTACTACATTTATGGGCATGGGATCGCTTCCCTATGATCGCACCACCCTTACCTGTGTATCCAGATCCAAATTTAGATATCTATCATCTCTTACCTCCTTTGGGTTTCAGGTATGCTAAATTCACCTATAAAATGTTTCACATCCATTTATTGTATTAAACTCATACAAATTCTGATACTATTTTTTGTAATAATAGATGGAAAAATGTTAGACAAAACTCTCGTCCAAGTGCCACGACTTTGCTTAGATATAGGAATTTCCTAGATAAAATGGTTGATGACGAGATAATTTGGCAACCATATGAATCTTATGAAGTACGCCAATTAATTCCAGAGTTTTGCATACAAACACCTGAAATTTGGCTCGCTTCTGTTCCTTTGATATGCTTTAATATCATAGAATGGCACCACCCTGATCGTGTGATGAGACAGTTTGGTCGTCAGCAACCAATTCCTGCCCAACCTATTCATTTGGGAAATTACCACACAATGCAACTACGAGGTAGAACAACTACAAATTGGATTGACCAATACTCAACCTTTATTCAGGCATGGAATACTTGGTCAGATGCTATTGTTAACGCTCCAATGGCACATGATGAACTTGATAGAACGTCTCAATACATGCAATGGTACTGGAGACATACAAGACGATGGATTCAACATATCAGTGGTGATACTGGTTGTGCGGTAAGTTTTTCTTCTAATTTTCATCAATACCATTTTTTCTTTCATATAATAAGTGTTATAACACAATCTCTTTTTATTTATTTCAGTCTGACATAGCAGAGGAGTTATATAGGCTAACAATTAATACTCGTTCTACATGCTCAAATTGTATTGATTATCGAGACAGAGTTGCTCGAGATCAACGAAACATTTTACTTGCACTTAGAGAACAACGATTCAACATGAGTCGTCAACCTGCTCCCCCAACAATTGAGTTGCCTCGACCACAAATTCCTCATGATAGACCGAGCAAGCGATGTGGCGGTTACTTGTCAACCCAACCACCAGTTGAAAATGAAAATATTTTAGAACAAGACCCTCCAAATGTTAGTCAGCCTCATTACATGTCAACATCTTCATCATCCCATTTCACATCTCCTAACCCTACACAACAAGAACCTCATTACATGTCACCATTATTATCTTCCCCTTTCAACCCACCCAATGTTGTTCAACCTCAGTCATTCACATCTTTATTAGATGATCATGCATTATTTTCGACTGAATACAATACTTCTACTTTTGAGCATGGTGGGCCATCAAATGAAGCATTTGCCACTCCTAGACAATCCATTTCTTTAAATGAATCGCCGTGGTTTGATTTAAATACGTCAACGACACAAATCAATGAAATGCTTGAATCTCAAGAACTTGACGTACAACAACAGCAACGACCGCAACAACAACAACGACCACAACGTATGCGGAGGAGACCTAGATGTGGTACAGGAAGTCACTATTTATAAGGTAATTCATTTTCATTTTTCAGTCATATACACTTAATTATTATTTAGTATTAATTGTTTAATACTTTATTTGGTCAATATACTCCTTATCCTACTTTTGCAATCATTATTTTTTTTATTATGTAATCACTATTAGTATTATTATTATCATCATTATGATCATCATCATCATCAATCACTTAGCAATCATTGTTTTTTTAATGTAAATTAATTATTAGGTAATGATGAGGAGAGAGGGAGTTTTTTATTGTAACTTAATCATTAGGCAATGATAAGGAGAGAGGGGGTAGGAGAGAGAAATACACTGAAATCGTTCTTCAGGTGATGAATTTTAGAAATCGTTCACCTGAAGAACGATTTTCATTTGCATAGATTTGCGGACCGAAGCATTGTTAATGAAGAAATCGTTCTTCAGGTGAACGATTTCTAAAATTCATCACCTGAAGAACGATTTTCAGTGCAGCATTTTAGTAAATATTTTCCACCGTGTAGTATATTGGTAAATAATTATCACTGTTTGCAGCATATTAGTAAAAAACCCTAACTCTTTGATAAAAAAATATTTTTATATATTAATTTTTCTGTTTGGAGCAAGATTATCCCTCAATAATTGTAGGGACTAACATCGAATTATATCGAGAACAAAAAGATACTCCTTTTGGAAGTTAATATAAGACATATTTAGAGAGTTGATATTGATCTTAAATATAAGACATAACTTTCATATATATCAATCATTTTCTAATTTACCCTTATTGATGCTTTCTCAATAATAATCAAGAAGGAGATGAAATAAGATAATTAAAGAAATTTTTAGAGTGTTTTAGAAAATACATATCATATTAACTAACTTTCTTAATCTGATCAAATTAGGTAATTATGTTTTATATTAAGAACTAGAAGGCATAGTACTTTTGTGATATATTTCATATTAAAAGTTTTTATTCATGCAATCATATCTAGAAAAGTGAGATGAATTAACCTTGCTTGTTAGCCAAAAAGAAAAAGAGAAAAGAAAAAAATAATTAATCCTACTTAATTCATTCTAAATAAGTTTTGATTCTGGTTTGTGCATGTAAGCCGCATCATTAAACTATATGGGACTAACATTTCGGATCCCATGAAGTAGAGGAACCAAAAATAACAAAAAAAAAAAAAAACTATAGAGACTAGAATCTAAAACTTCTTAATATAGTATTTAAGTGGGGTCAAGCCAAGCCTAAAATTTTTATAGTGCCTCTTCCTCTTGAATCCTGATCACATATTTTCGTCATATATTTTATTCTGATTAATATCATAGAGTGATATGTTTTTTATTTTAGTCAACGTGGGTGCTATGTACCGAAATAATAAAATCAAAATGCCCGCTGCAAGATACACGTGAGACGCGAGGGCAGCCATTTATATATCAATCATTTAATCACTTTTTGGGCGGCAAAAACAATTTTTTTTTGGCCAAACAAAAAAAAAATTGTTTGATATTTAATTAGAATGCTGACATATATTATTCTTACTTTTATTCATGATCGAAAACATATCTTATTTTAATTCGGAGACAATACAGTATTTTATTCTGAAGAAAAAAAATAGTATGGTCCCACTTTTTAATTTAAAATATTTACATTAATAATCTCAAATTATAATACCATGAAAAGTTTTATAATTCAGGATTTTATATTTCAGACCTCTTCGTTAAATCAAAATAATTTTAAATTCTTAACAAATAATATGAATATATTTGATTTCGAATCATAAACTATGGCATTCTCTCACTATTCATGGAGTGTTGAAAATTTTTCTAGCACGAAAATTAATTGAATAATGCATTTTATGTAAAACAATATTTTGTTAAAACTATTATTTTTATAGAAAATTCCAAAAAAATACAATTGAAATTGGGAAAGGACAAAAAAGTGTGGTGAAATTGTGATATCCCAAATCAGTATTACCGTAGGAATATGGGATATGATATGTTGAAATAATGACTTAAATGCCCTTATTAGTGACAGGCAAAAGGAGAAAAGACAGAAGAGGGAACCGAAATTGGAAAGGCAAGAAATCACAAACAAGAAACCTAGGGGGCGAAGAAATTCTCCTAGGAAGTTGACGAGATGATAGTTTGTTGACGGTGGAGGGCGACGATCTGCGGTTCTGTGTTGGGCGGCGTGGTGCTATTCGGCGTTCGGCGGTGTGTTGAGGGAGGTCAGGGGTGTGGTGTGGTTTTGTGTTCGGTGGCGTGGTGTGAGTTGTTGTTTTCGGGCGTCCAACTTGTAACTTGCACATTTGTTCCTGCGAAGATATTAATGAAGGAAGTCGTGTCGTTAATAAATAAGATAATGTTGTTATTAGTGAGTGAGTTGTTGTTTTTGGGCATCCAACTTGTCACTTACACATTTGTTCCTCCGAAAATGTTAATGAAGGAAGTTGTGTCTTTAATGAAGAAGATAATGTTGTTATTAATAAGTGAGTTGTTGTTTTTGGGCGTCCAACTTGTCACTTGCACATTTGTTTCTCTGAAGATGTTAATGAGGGAAATCATGTCATTCATAAAGAAGATAATGTTATTATTAGTGAGTGAATTGTTGTTTTCGGGTATCCAACTTGTCACTTTCACATTTGTTCCTCCGAAGATATTAATGAAGGAAATCGTGTCGTTAATAAAGAAGATAATGTTGTTATTAGTGAGTGAGTTGTTGTTTTCGAGCGTCCAACTTGTCACTGGCACATTTGTTCCTTCAAAGATGTTAATGAAGGAAGTCGTGTCGTTAATAAAGAAGATAATGTAATTATCAGCTGGTCACTGCACATTTGTTCTTGTGAAGATGTTAAAGTAGAGTCGTTAATAAAGAAGATAATATTGTTACTAGTGGGTGAGTTGTCTTAAGTTACTGAACATTGGGAATTTGTCATGTTGTTACTTCAAAAATGTTAGTGAAGGAAGCGAAGTTGTTAATGAATAATGTGGTATTGTTAATGATGTCAAATGTGTTCTTAGAACTAAGTAACGTTATGTTGTTAATGGACAGAGATGTGTCATTGTGGGCACCAACTTGTTATATTGCAACATTGCTATACGAAGTTGTAAAACACAAAATATGTAGTCATTAATAAAGAAACTTGTGTTGTTAATAAAGAGAGACGTTTTGTTAATAAAAAATATACACCTGAGTCTGTGAACTGCGTTAATTAACAAACATGTGGCACGTGAACAAATTCCACATTAAACTACCTCTTACTAGTGTCTAAATTTGGCATAATCTTCTTTATTAACGACACGACTTTCTTCATTAACATCTTCGTACGAACAAATGTGCAAGTGACAAGTTGGACTCCTGAAAACAACAATCCACTAACTAATGTGCAGTGACACGACTTTCTTCATTAACATCTTCTTTATTAATGACACGACTTTCTTCATTAACATCTTCGGAGGAACAAATGTACAAGTGACTAGTTGGACGCCTGAAAACAACAACTCGCTCACTAATAACAACATTACCTTCTTTATTAACGACACGACTTCTTTCATTAACATCTTCACAAGAACAAATGTGCAAGTGACAAATTGGACACCCAAAAACAACAACTCACTCACTAATAACAACATTATCTTCTTTATTAACGACACGACTTCCTTCATTAACATCTTTGGAGGAACAAATGTGCAAATGACAAGTTGGACGCCTGAAAACAATAACCCACTCACTAATAACAACATTATCTTCTTTATTAGCGACACGACTTCCTTCATTAACATCTTCGAAGGAATAAATGTTCAAGTGACAAGTTGAACGCCCAAAAACAACAACTCACTTCCTAATAACAACATTATCTTCTTTATTAACGACACGACTTCCTTCATTAACATCTTCGTAGAAACAAATGTGCAAGTGATAAGTTGGATGCCCAAAAAAACAACTCGCACCACGCTGCCGAACACATTATCATATCTGCACCACGCCGCCCAACGCAGAACTGCACCACACCCTTGACCTCCTTCAACACACAGCCGAATGCCGAATCGGACCACGCCGCCCAATGCAGAACCGCAGACCGCCACCCTCCACTGTCAACACACCATCGTCCCGTCAACTTCCTAGGAGAATTTCTTTGCCCCTTAGGTTTCTTGCTTGTGATTTCCCACCTTTACAATATCGGTTGCCCTCTTCTGTCTTATCTCTTTTTGCCTGTCACTAATAAGGACATTTAAGTCATTGTATCAACATATTATATCCTAGATTCCTACGGTAATACTGATTTGGGATATTACAATTTCACCACACCTTTTTATCATTTTCCAATTTCAACTGTATTTTTTTAGAATTTTCCCCTTTTATAATTCAAATAACATCATCTTAAGCTTATACCACTAATTTATTAAATTCATGTGAAATGGGTTATTGCAATGAGGTCGATACACACACAAATATAGCTTAAGCACTTTCGTATCGCAAATTGGATCAGCGAATCTAATACAGGAAGTTTGAGGTGTCATATAAATAATTTATTACACCCGTTTTTTGGCACATAACTAAGATATTCTTACAAATTTTATATGGGTTTCTATAGAAAAGAAAGTAATTTAATTATTTAAAATTAATATCAAAGTGAGCAACTTGTCAAGCAGATTCGGCGGTCCTATTTTGGTGCACAAAAAAGAATAGGTGTACGCAAACCCATCTTTTTTTCTTTTTTTTTGGAGAATGGAAGATCCTCGTATGAAATCATTTTAATGCCTGAATTTTTAAAGCACTGAAAAAAATTATTGAAAAAAAGACAAAACCAGCAGACGTTTCAACAAATTTGCCACAAATTAATTGCACAATTCAATCATATTCAAAATTAGTTGCCTCTAAATTTAATGCTGCCACCGCAGTTCCTAATGCTGCGAAGCATTGCACCAAATATTGGAAATAAATTTTGATATATTTAATTTTGAATAATAATTTATAATATTCCCTTGTTATTCAAGAAAAAATTAATTGATTACATTTACACCAATTACTTGTTAAAATTATTATTTGCATTATCATTATAAAACATAAAAGTTAAATGGTATCCCATTGTTTATATTGCTACTGTATTTTTTTAAAAGAAAAATACATACGTGTTTGAATCTCTACTGTGATCGCATGTGTAAATGGTACCAGCATTTTCACTACCACATGAAAATGCTAGGACAAAAAATGTTCATCTTGTCCACACCAATCCGTTCCTGGGTTCGATCCCAGGAAACGGAAGGTGTAAAGAATTTTCATTGGGAGCTCTCTCCCCTGGGGCGCCTCAAAGAGGTGAATTCCTGTCAGGCCTATCAGATTGGGGGCGCCAGGATTAGTCGGTTGTCGGGGGCCCATGTCGGAAAATCCGGCGTTGGCTTTCAGGTTAACGCCGGATACCTGGAAGGTGGGTGCACCGAAGGCCAAAATGGTCCATTGCATAAACCATCAAAAAAAAAAATGTTCATCTTGTTGGGAAAGGTGTCTTTCGTCTCCACTAACCCTTTTCCCTATTTTTTCTCAATTTAATGTTTTAACCATTGAATTATGTTTTAAAGAGTGAAATTTAATGTTATATAATAATATTATAATTATAGATTTTCATTATATTTATATAATATTAAATCTTATCCATTAAAACATAATTCAATGGTTGAGATATTAAGTGAAAATGAAGTGGAGAAGGAAATTAGTGGAGAGACTCCCTCCATTTTGTTAGTAAGTTTAATTCATAATTTATAAAGCTGTGAGCTCAAATTTTGCTATAGATGTAAAGACCATGTTGTTAAGCGAGCTGCAAATATGTTTTTAATTACTCTTTGAATTTAGAGGTGATCCCTAACCCATATAGGTCTTTGGTCCCAACTCCCAACCCTTCAAAACTTTTTGGTGTAAAAAAATTGTTAGTTGAAATAACGTCAAAATATACAAGACTCCCTCAAAATTTGGGTCATTTATATATAACATCCCTAATCTTTAAAAGTTTAAATTAAAGACCTTAGGGCCCGTTTGTTTCGATCCCATTACACCCTACAGTGCAGTACAATGCGATGCAATGGTAATGTAATGTAATATTAATTACAGGGGTAGTGTTTGGTTTGATTTTTAAGTAAGGTGTAATGAGTTGATATTTTAACAATTATTTAAAATTAATATGTTGCACAAAGTCTATTTTACCCTTAATATAATCTTTATAAAAAAGAAGTTAAGAGTCGGCAGCGGCAAAAATGGATATGGAAGAGGTAGTGGTGGCGACAACGATGAGGGTGGCGGTAGAGGAGGAGGTAGTGGTGGCGGCAATGGGTGGGTGACGGCAGCGACGGAGGAGGAGGCGGCGGCGGCTGGGGGCCTGTGATGGTGGCAGCGGCGGTGGAGGAGGTGGCGGCGGGTGGGTGGCGGCCGTGGCGAAAGAGGTGGGGGCAGCGACAGAGGAGGAGGTGGTGAAGGTGGCAGAGGGCGGGTGGCGGCTGTGACCATGGTGGTGGAGGAGGAAGAGGAGGTGGTGGTGGCGGCGGCGGCGGCTAAGGAGGAGGAGGAGGTAGTAGCGGTGGGCAGGTAGAGGGGCCGAGGAGGTAATGGCGGCGGCGGCGGGGGGCTTGTGAAGGTGGTGGCTACAGCGGCGGAGGAGGAGGAGGTGGTGGTGGTGGCAGTTGTGGTATGATATGACAAGTGAAATAAGATAAGTAAAATAAAGACGCTGTAAACTCAAGGGTAAATTGGACTTTTTAAACCATGTAATGGAATGGTAATGAGGATTCATAGGGGGGAGGTATGAATGAGGATTACCAATATTTTGGTAATCATCATTACCATGGTAAACCTTGTTACCATGCTAAAGAGCAACCAAACACTCTTATCTTGATAATACAATTATGATTACCATTGCAAGCATACAAAGGGTTTAAACCAAACGAGCTATGTTTCATGTTTTAGCTTTCAACTCTCCCGCTGTTAAAATTACCATTAAAGCTAGTGGTTTTTGTCGTGTCATCATTTTTATATTTTTTATTGTATACCATATCATTTAAAAAATAACACTTGGAATCTAAAAAATTATTTTAAATGTTTTATACTCTTTTATTAAAAAAAAGACATGATCAATTAAATATTTTTAATGTTTTTAAGTATTTAAAAATTATTGAAATTCAATCGGTGAAATGTCAATTGTTATTTTTTTTGCCTTCAGCCAAGTGTTATTTTTAAATGATATGGTATAAAATTAAAAATTAAACATATAAAACTTTAACCGTAATTTTAACTGTATGGGAGTTAATAGTCAAATCAAAATACGAAATATTAGGATCCTTAATACATAGAAGGTGCCATATATAATTCATATTGTAAAATTATTTGTTTGAGGGAAAAAAGGAAAGTGACTGCACATCAATTTTGAGAGCCAACCAATTATGTATGCAACTGAGTTATGCATTTAATTTTGAGGGCTTATTGTTTTTGCCTAAAATATTTGTGTTCCAAAGTGTATTTCTAATCGAAGCATTAAATTTTAATACTCTTTTTAATTTTATTATAAGACACTAATTAATAAGTATTATTAGGCCTTTTCATAAGGCACTTGCTTGTTTCCAAAAAGCATTAAATATTTTTTTCTACTCCCTTCGATCCACAATATAGGGCACTTATATAAAAAAGACATGATCTACAATATAAGTCACCCCTTGTTTAATTAATGCTCTTTTCCCTGTTTTGCTTCTGTAATTAATACACGCTTTTCAACTTTGCCTCACTAATTATATCCCCCTTATCTCTAAAATAATATTCTCAATGCAATTAAACACATTTATCAAGAAGGGTAAAAGTGAAAAAAGTTGCATTTTGAGACATATTAAATCACTTAACTGTCATTTTTTGTTTCTCATGATATAGTTAAGGTGTCCTATATTGTGGATCAAAGTGACTATGTGTGTCTATATTAAATAAAGGTAGTGGAAGAGAGTAATAATTAATTAATAGTACTATGATATTATACTTTAGTGTAATTAATAAGAATAATATTGAAAATCACTTAAATTTTATGACAAAATTAATGCTTTTAACCGTTTTTATTGGTTTGTGAAAATTATTAGTTGGTAATTCTAAATATAGGACAAAGTTTGTAGTGCAATTTGTACTACAAACTTTGTCCTATATTTAGGACCGGAGGGAGTATTTTATAATAAGAACGATGTACTATTTATTACTCCCTCTGGTTTTTATTATAAGACACCAACTATCAATTTTCATAAACTAATAAAGATAGTTAGAATCATTGAAGTTGACCTAAAATTCAAGTAATTTCTAATATTACTCTTACCAACTACACTAAACTCAAATATTTATTAATTATTATTTTCTCCCAATACTCTTATTAAATATGGGAATACATAAAAAAATAAATTAAATATTCTTTGAAAACTTATAAGTATCTTATAAAAAGGACTAAAAACACTTATTAATTAGTGCCTTATAATAAGAACAAGAGGAATTACCTAACAAAAGAAATCATTAACATTATGATTGTGAACTAACGACCGGCCAATTTAGACTTAAGAACTCAAGCCCCCACTTTTAAACATGTACTGAAACTTATGTGCTTAGTTGGAGGAAAATGAAGGCGAGGGAAGTAAATATTTTACTCACGAGTTTTTGTCTAAAATAATTTCCTTTTCTATTTTAATTCATATTTTATTAAAAAATTTTAACTCTATTTATCCAATTTTTATAAATCAAATACATGAACATTTTTTCAGGTAAAAAAAAAATCATGAAATTTTTTTCTCGCTTGTACCACTCTGATCTAATTTATAAATCATTTTTAACCAATTCTCAAATATCAATGAGAGTTAGTTAACTCATTAATTATGGGCTAAATTTTCAAATTTGCCCTTATCTATGATTAGTTCCAAAAGTCAACATGAATAAATTCTTTTTGTTTATTGTAATTAATGGGGGTAAAAACGTACAAAATGTATTTACTACCCTGAAATTATATTTATAAATAGAACCAAATTTTTTTATAAAAAAAACTTATAAATAAGAACAGAGGTAAGTCATAACCAAATATGGGATTATTTTCAGCGAAATGAATCTTTTGCGTTTATGTCTAATCACTAAATTTATTGCACAATAAAAGAACTAATTCACTCACTTTTAATAGCAATCCATGTAATAACATTTTATTTATTCAACCAATTTCCAAAAACAAGGTTTAGTAATATAAGTTCACAGGGCTCAATATTTAACTTTTATTTTATCTATGTCCACAGGGTTTAAATGCTCCCCAATACATAGTTTGGGCCCAAAAAAAATGCTCCCCAATACATGTAGAGAGTAAAACTAGCTAGGGAGATCGAGACGGAAAAGGTTAAAAGTTGAGCTTTATATGCTCAATAAATAAACTAAATTAGAGAGTAAACACATTAAACTTTTTTTTTAAAATAAAAATAATAATAAAAAAATTATAGAGTAAATCATGTATTAAAAAAAAATACACACATATATATGATTAGATGCCTATTATTTTCTTTTATATGCTTTTGCCAAATATATCATTGTCCGGCATCAATCTTCCCCATTTAGAATACGAAAGTGTTTTTGAAAGAAGTGAAATTAAAAATAGAAGTCAAAGTGAAGGCCCGGTTAAAGGATATTTAATATGCATATGAAAATGAGATATAATTTTTAATTAAAATATATATATATTTATAATATAAAAATACAAAAAAATACCCTCAACTTAAATAATCATGTATTCCCATCGTCATTAATCGGCGGCCACCGTTGTGGCCTGAATTGTCTTCGCATACTGAACAAGGAGGGGGTAACGGAGCAGATATAACAATTGTTCCAATTCCAACCCCACGTCCTTACAGGGCAATACTTCAATGTCATTGTTAATTCAAGAGTATTATATATAAACATGAATGTATTTAAAATTATGCGTGACGTGTTTTATAGCTAAAACCACAAAATTCTTCTCACCAGTGTAATAGTGATGTTCTTGTAAGAAGTAATAAAACTTAAAGTAGTTGTTTTATTAAAGAAAACGTTTGTTTAACTGAACTTAAACTAACACAGAAAACGTTTGTAAAAAGAGAATGCATGAATTCTTCTGTTATGTTAGGCAAACTAAACAATAATCTATTCGGAACTGCATTAACCCTTTTTTTTTTTTTTGGTAGCATGAGACCGCCCAGACATGAAAACAAACATATGCTATATATCTAGAAGGTAATTTAATCATTTAACGCTTCAATTATTTTTGGCATGAAAATTTAACGTTTCAATCGAAAAGGTATTAAACAATATTTTAGAAAACAACAATAAACCCAAAAAACAATTGCATAAATCAATGACGTATACAATTGGTTGCCTCTCAAGACTGATGTTGCAATCACCTTACTATGGGCATGTTTGTTTGGGCGTTACGATTGTTTATAAGTTGTTTTTTACGTAAATCGAGACACAACTCCTCTCACATACTTACTTCGTATACCGTAAATCACTATTAAAAAGCAACTTATAAGCAATTGAATCGCTAAAACAAACATGCCTATATTTTCGGCACAACAAGCAGTTATTGTCTTAGTACATATTACATCTCCTAAAATTGAGGGAAATATGACTACTTCATTTAAAATAAACTTAAATGAAGCAGAAATTAGAAAAAAAAAAGGTAAATTATAGTACATATTACCTATTTTATTTTTTTCCAATTTTAATCTCTTACATTTATAAAGGTGAATGAATGTCTATTAAGAAGCGGCCTCATTTTAAAAAAATATAAGTTTGAATCCCAAAAATTAAAAAAAATGAAAACCCATACACTCTAATACTTGAAAGATGAAACTGGGATTAAATGAAAAAAAAAAAAAAAGGTGAAAATTTACTTGAGAAGATAACTATAAAAAAGTAAAAATCAGCATAAAAATAAGAGGTGTGTTTCTTACAAAATTAATTAAAATTTTTATTCACACATTTTATTCATTTCTATTTAAATATAAATTACTATTTGTTGACTAATTGATGCATGAATATATGAAATTCATTTCATTTTTCTACACTTTTCACTAAATTTAAAAATTCTATTCATGTATTAAATTAAATTATTCATCTCCTAATTTTCTGTTACATTAAAAAAAATAAAATCAAGATTTTACTTTACATTAAAACTAACATGTAATAATTTTTAAATAATATTAAATCAGGCTGTAATATCATTTTGAGAAGTTAACCATGGTTAAGCAGGGAGTTAGGTGGGTTTGAGGAGAGTAGGTTGGTAAACGATAGTTGATTGCTTCTGGCTACTCGCTTTTCCTCCCCTCTACCTCTCTCTCTCTCTCTTACAATATAAATCCCTCCGTCTCTCTCTCCCGCATTTTCAGAGTCTCTCTCTGTCCCTCCACAACTCCCAACTACTTCACACCCACCAACCCCCCCGCCTGAGAGACTCTTTCTTCTTCACCCCCTCCCTCATTTCCCCTCCCTCTCCATCACCAACCTCCTTCTTCGTTCTTCCTCACCTACAATTCTCTTACCACTACTTCTTCGTCATCATCGTTATCGTTATTGCACAATTTTGTGACATCTTTCTGCAGTTTCATACCTTCAAGCAGGACCATCATGCAGCCTTCCACCTCTGTCAAGGCAATTTCGCCTTTCGATCTGATGTCTGCTATAATCAAGGGCAAAGTCGACCCCTCCAATGTCTCCTCCGACGCTGCCGGTGAGGTAGCCGCCATGCTCTTGGAGAATCGGCAGTTCGTCATGGTCTTGACTACTTCCGCGGCTGTTTTGATTGGCTGTGTGCTGTTCTTGTTATGGCGGAGATCTAGCGGTCAGAAAGTCAAGGCCGTTGAGCTTGTTAAGCCGGTGATCGTGAAGGAGCCTGAGGTTGAGGAGGATGATGGTAAAAAGGTGGTCACCATCTTCTTCGGTACGCAGACTGGTACAGCAGAAGGTTTCGCAAAGGTAGGCTCGGTCAATTTTGTGTATGATTAGGCTGCTGAATGTTTCTTGGCTATGAACTCGTGAGCTTTAACTGATTCTGCTTATAATTGGCTTGGTTCGGCGTTGTGAGCAGGCGCTTGTTGAAGAGGCTAAAGTGCGGTACGAGAAGGCGACGTTTAAAGTTGTGGATTTGGTATTGTTCTGCCTTCTGTGATTACTGTGTCCTCCTTTTTGTTGTTTCTTTTTTATTGGTGTTGGCTTGTTTGGTATTTTGAGCTGATGCTTAAATTTATATTATCGACGAGCAGGATGATTACGCGGCCGATGACGATGAATACGAGGAAAAATTGAAAAAGGAGTCGCTGGCCTTTTTCTTTCTGGCTACGTAGGTTTTCGAAACTATTTCTAGCTCTATCTTTCTTGTAAAATGTTTTTAGGAAGGTTCTCATGGTAATTTGATCTTTTGGCCATGGTATAGATATGGTGATGGCGAACCAACCGACAATGCAGCAAGATTTTACAAATGGTTTATTGAGGTAGTCTTAATTTGATTTACAGTAGCTGGAGTTGAATTATTGTGGTGAGGGAAACTCAATGATATATTGTTTACTCGGCCGTGATTTTAGGGGGAGAAGAGAGGAGAGTGGCTTCAAAATCTTCAGTATGGTGTGTTTGGCCTTGGCAACAGGCAGTATGAACATTTCAATAAGGTTTGCGTTGAACTCCTACTTTAACCTAGCATTTCAATTTTTGAATTTTCGGTTACTCTGTACTTAGTGTTTGCTGTGCTCTGCCTCGGCCCTTCATTGAATCAGGTGGCTAAGGAGGTTGATGAGACTCTTGCTGAGCAAGGTATTCTTTTGATTTCTCTGAAATCTAGCAAACATCAATTTGATTTGTATTACAATAACTTGTTTGACACTAGGCATATGGGCATGCAACATTTCTCTGGAAAAGTTTTGCAAAATACAAAATCTTTTGGGAAAACAGTCATGCTATTAAGAATGCATAGGGCACTACTTACTCCCTCGCTACTCACAAATGCCTTGAAAAAAAATGCCCCCAGTGATCTGACCTGTCTTCTCCATTTGCAGGTGGGAAGCGTCTTATCCCCTTGGGTCTTGGAGATGATGATCAATGCATAGAGGATGACTTCTCTGCGTGGTAATGAAATATTTAGTTGATTTGTTAACATTGGTGTGTAATTCTTTTCCTTGCTGATTTGCAAGACCCATCCGTCTTCTGGCTAACAATTGTTTTTGCAGGAAAGAGTTGGTGTGGCCTGAATTGGATCAATTGCTTAGAGACGAGGATGATAGAAGTGTATCTACCCCTTACACTGCTGCTGTTTTGGAGTATCGGGTTGTAATTCATGGACCAGGAGATGCACAAGTTGAGGAAAAGAGCTGGCATAACGCAAATGGCCATGCTGTTGTTGATGCTCACCATCCATGCAGGTATGTTAGAGTGAAATCTTCTGTTGTGATTTGGTATTATGTCATACACTAATCTAACATGCATTGCTTACTCCTCATGAAGAGCAAACGTGGTTGTACAAAAGGAGCTTCACACACCTGTGTCCGATCGTTCTTGCACTCATTTAGAATTTGACATTTCTGGCTCTGGAATTGTGTAAGTATTTGCACACAGACAAATAATTGATATACAAACACTTTATCTATTAATGTACTAACTCTTCTCTTGTTTTTGTGCATGATTTGTTTCACAGATATGAAACAGGTGATCATGTTGGTGTTTACTGTGAGAATTTGGATGAAACTGTAGAAGAGGCAGTTAGATTGCTAGGTCTGTCACCGGATACCGTTTTCTCCGTCCATACTGATAATGAAGATGGGACACCACTTAGTGGAAGCTCCTTGCCTCCTCCATTCCCCCCTTGCACTTTAAGAACAGCACTGGCTCGATATGCAGATCTTTTGAGCTCACCTAAGAAGGTGCTTCTTTTGAGCATGATGATTTTTAATTTCATTTTTTGTCATTTTTTAGATATTTTTTTTGTGTTAATTATTTATTATTTTCTTGATACATGTTCCAGTCTGTCTTACTTGCCTTAGCTGCCCATGCTTCTGATCCTTCTGAAGCTGAACGATTAAGATATCTTGCCTCACCTGCTGGAAAGGTTGTAACAGATTTATATCTTGGAAATTCTAACATAGATTTTTGTGCTTAACTTTCTAATTTGACTGCTATTTTGATCTTTGCTTGTACAGGACGAATATGCTGAGTGGGTTATTGCTAATCAGAGAAGTCTCCTCGAGGTCATGGCTGAATTTCCATCAGCCAAACCTCCACTTGGTGTCTTTTTTGCAGCAGTTGCTCCTAGATTGCAGCCCAGATTTTATTCAATCTCCTCATCTCCAAGGTTACTTCCTGTCTTTTACTCCTACATTGATATGAGGATCATGTGGGAAATTTCTGTAGTGAATGAAGAGCGAGTTTGAGAAGCCTAGTAGTTCATTTTAGTTTCTTACCTTTACCATACATAATGAAAAAGAATTACTTCCTGTCTTTTACTCCTGCATCGATATTTAGCCCTTTCACATTGTGAAGATCCTTGAGTCCAAGCTAGTCATTGGATGAAGGGTGACAAAACAATTACCTTTTCTGGAGCTATATTTTCTGCACTTTGTTGCATGTTAATGCCAAAAAAAAAAAAAAGGACACATTTAGTGTAGCTTATTGATTCTGTGCATCTAATTATCTAATATGTCTCACTTCTGCAATAATTGTCCACAGGATGGCTCCATCCCGAATTCATGTTACTTGTGCATTAGTTTTTGACAAGATGCCCACTGGGAGGATTCACAAAGGAGTTTGCTCTACATGGATGAAGGTAAGGGTTATGTGTGCTTGAACTTGTTGAGTTGTAAGGCAGGATATAATCACTAAGGAATTATTGGCTTGCAGACTGCTATTTTTTGGCCATTACAGCTAGTTCAACTGAACTGTCTATCTCTTGAGCTTTCAAAAATGAAAAGGAATTATAAAAGGATGTGGAAGCCAAATGTCTTAAATCTACTGCTTATTTTGTATCTAAAATCACTTCTGACGATGATTTTAACTTGTTAAATTGTTTGTTGTCCAGAATTCTGTTCCACTGGAGGAAAGTCCGAACTCCAGTTGGGCCCCTATCTTTGTTAGGCAGTCAAATTTCAAACTCCCTGCGGATGCTAAAGTGCCTATAATCATGATTGGACCTGGAACTGGGTTGGCTCCTTTTAGGGGTTTCTTGCAGGTTTGAACCAACTGACTTGCCATTCAATTGCTCAAAAATCATAAAAACATACACCTGCCTAAGCCAGTTATACCTATTTTTGTGTTTTATTTGCACTCCAGGAAAGATTAGCACTGAAAGAAGGTGGAGTTGAACTTGGCCACTCCATATTATTCTTCGGATGCAGGAACCGTAAGATGGTGAGTTATCTATCCTTGATGCAGTTTCCTGACTTTCACAGAGGGTAGGGTGGGGTTTGGTAAGAGGAGGCTTTTTGCATTTTTTATTTGATGATTCATAATATTAATTATGAATACTTTTTTAAAGGACTACATCTATGAAGATGAGTTGAACCACTTTGTCGAAAGTGGTGTGATTTCAGAGCTCGTTGTAGCCTTCTCTCGTGAGGGACCCACCAAGGAATATGTGCAGCATAAGATGGCAGATAAGGTATCTAACCCTCCCAAACCTTCCGCCTTTTTCTCGAATTATTGTTCTGTTGTGCTCGAATTATCAATTGATCATTGATGGGGTTAACCGCACCTAATCTGCCATACTGTCTATAGGCTTCGGATATTTGGAACATGATATCTCAGGGAGCTTACATTTATGTGTGTGGTGATGCCAAAGGCATGGCTAAGGATGTCCACCGCACTCTACATACAATTGCGCAAGAGCAGGTATGCTAAACATGATTTATGCTGGATTTAGAATATCGTTTTAGTCACAGCTTTTTGGTGATTGTCAATTTGCTGCTTGCACTCTTCAAAAAAAGGAAGAGGTTGATGACTGTTGCTTGGGGGAGAGGTTGAGATCTATTGGATATTCATTAAATGAAATTTGTAATGTTGATGGGTAACAACTAATGAGGGGTCATTGTGAGGGACATGTAGGCACGTACTTCATCAAGGGGGTTAACAATTTCTGCTGTGTGAGCCAAGCCTCTCTAATAGGAGCAAGGCTTTCTCTTTTTTTTGGATACACAGCATCACTTTCTCTTTAATTCACAATGATTCTCCATAGGACACTGGTCGTTTCATTTCTCACTGATTTGGGAGTATAAATTATTGAGTGTGGCTAATGAAAGATTTGGCATGGTTGTGACCAGGGTTCTATGGATAGCTCTAAAGCAGAGAGCATGGTGAAGAACCTACAAATGAGTGGTAGGTATTTGCGTGACGTATGGTGACGACCTTATATCTGGATGAATACAAGGCAAGAAAGAAGACGGAGATAGTAAAGTTTTTTGCGTAAATGTGGATATGATTTGTGGGTTGAAGTACCTGGGAAGAGAGAAGAGGGGCCTCTTCTTGAAGCCCTCAAAAGGGGGGTCTCTACCAGTTGCCTTCCGGGACATTGCTCCCTGGATTCTTTTCTTTTTCTTTTTTTGTTTACTATTTTTCGAATGGATTCTTTTTGTTCATGTAACTTAATATAATTCAAGCTTTGGCAAAGATACACAAAACTCGTATAATGTAAGGTAATTAATTTTGTTGTTTACACCTAGATCATGCCAGCATGAACTCAGTTTTCTTGTATGAACTATGATATGAACCTATAGAAAGTTTCAGGGACAGACCGGTAATACTAGTATTTGGTAGATTGTATGCCCCCGTTTTCGCTTTTGTTCTTTTATCTACAAACTATAACTATAATGTATGAGCACTTAAAAGTTGTGGGGATAGAACTAATTATTTTCAAAGGAAACGAAAAACTGCCAGTCTGCTACAGAGCGGTGGGTGCAAGTTTTGAGTAAAATATACAATTATAAGAAAAATCTCCTGAACCAAAACTATGAGAACAACGAGGGGTTCAAATTGCTTAGAATAATAGGGGCAAAAAAGCAAGTGCTCGGAATTATTTTGGCCATGTGATAATGTACAAGACAAAACAAGTGGTGGCCATTGGCCATCACGTGTTAATGTGGGAGACACATAGAAAGCTCTGTCAAATCGTTCTATTGTTTGATAGTAATGAGTATAATGTTTCTGCCGAAAAATAAGACTAAAAACTTTAACCATCTTTTCAGAAAAAGATGTGGCGTAGACGCGGACTGTTTCGTTGTCACTGCACATATGACGATTTTTTCGTGGCACAAATAGTAATAATATTAGTATTACACAATAGTTTGGCTTTTGAAATATTTGAGCGTCATTAATTTGTACTATTTTTATGATATTTGGCTTTTGAAATATTCCTAAACAAGCTCTATATCTTTTTTTTTTGCCAAAACAAGCTCTATATCAATAAATGTAAAATATAATTTTTCAATTAATATGTATATTTTTTTTTATGAAAATATCTAAATGCCCGTCTTTGAGAAAGAAAGGGCCTACTAACAAAAATGACAAAGTATTTTTTCACCAAATAAGGAACCCGAGAAACCCAACAACCCTTGCCCCAATCTTTGACAGAGATTTAAGCATCTCATTCACGTCTCCCTTAACTCCATGTCATCAAATCTAAACCACATATTAACATTTTTTTTTTATGGGACACGTAATAAAACTTGAGGCCACTATCTTTTTGAAACTATTGTGTATTTACGTGGTTCCAAAATCATTGTCGTGTCCCACAAGTGAAGTGAGCAAAGAAGCGGCATGAAGAAATATTTTCCGTCAAAAATCAAAACTGTAAAATTGTTGACTAAAAAATAACTTAGAGTTCGATATAATATTCATTATATTATATGTGTGTGTGTGTGTTATGTAATTAACATATAACGATGGAAAATAAATTGTAATTTACCTTATGTTCTTATGTTAAATATCTGGGTTCTAACAGCTTCTTGCTTCAAACCAACACAGAAACGAACCTAAACTTATGTTGTTTGAAGGGTACAAGTTTTTTTTTTCAAAAAAACAAAAATATAACTAGTATATGAACGCATTCATTAATTAAATTAATAATAAATAAAGAGTTTGAACTTATGAATATGTTAATATACTTTCAAATAACATGCGTTTTGTTATGAAAATGAAAAATAAGAGAGTAAGAATTTCACATTCACCTAGTATGCTAAAAGCTTTGCACCTTGATCCTAGTTAGAGGCATCTAGCTAGCCATTAATTAATTAATAAAACGATATGAAACCTTCTATGTTTAGACTATTAACCATGAAAAAACTACCTAAACCGTTAAACTTTGTTTCAATGGTTATGAGGGTAAAATATCAAAATATGAAATGCTACATCTAATATTACATAATGTTCACAATACTTTTTAAGTATTCATTTTCTTCCTCTATAAAAGAAAAATTTAAATTCTGACCTACACTTTTAACAAATTCCTTGTTAAACTAAGATGCTTAATTAGGGAATTCTGAATATTGTTAAAAAAATCAGAATGGTATTTTTAATATTTTACAATGCCAACTTATTGAGAAAAAAAAAAAAAAAGAACATCCGCGGTTTTGACCGTCTTCGCAAGAGAATAGAACAAGGACTCCATCGTTCAGACCCCATAAATTACTTTATCGTGGTCCTCGTTGATTCCACGCAAAGTTGCCGGAGTCGCAAATGAAGAAGCGGGGAATATTAATATTGAACATTATGAACCAAATAGCAGATTTCATGGTAGGTGTTGTTACTACAGGTAATGATAATAAGCTCGATATTAATGTAGGCAAGAAGAGGGGCATTCCAGTCTTTTAACATTAAAAAAAATCCATTTAACCTCAATCGCCTCAATTTAATTTTTAATATTTCGGCGGAATTTAATTAGGATTTTCCCTTTTATAAATCTCATCAATAATCATGAATCAATATAAGAAAACCAAGCCACGACAAGATAATCACAGGCCAAATAAGCCCTTCAGCAGAATAGCTTAGGACCCAACACCACAAAAAGACCATTATATAGAATTTTGATTGAGATACTACACTACAGAAGCCCATCCCACGAAAAAGGAAATCAACACATCCTGAATCATACAAAATTTGAAATATAAGTTCCGTTGTTCCATTCCATGACTTTCTAAAAGTGCAATCCCCTCTTAATTCTGTATTATATTAAATGAAAATTGAAACAGAAAAGGCCATTAGCCAAGATGAGATTTACCCACCTTACATCAACACGTTGATCATGGTCACCCAATTCGCAGAAGGGTGTCACTGATCTAAATCTCTACATTAATAATAAGTACAAACAATGCAACATTTGATTAAGGGGTAAAACGGAGTTCTGTTGAGGCCATGACAACTATGCCCTTTGGTCATTCTAATCTTGTTCAGCATCTTCGATTTCTTCATCTTCTGGTACCCCGCGAAGGTAGAGAACATTGTTGCATCTAGCAATAACAATAATGAAACAAAACTTAATACTTCTTTTAATCAAATAGTTTGTTTCTTTTTAAAAAGGTTCCAGTATAGACATATATTTGGTTTACAGATACAAGTGTTTGATGATTTTGATATAGGTCCAAAAAACAGATACTACCAAAACGCCCATGCTCTGTAATTAGAGAGTTTTAGTACAACACAACATTCTGTCTCACATTTTCTTTAACCAATCTGACTCTGCCTAAATTTTATTTTTGGTTAACTTACTACTCCCTCTGGTCCTAAATATAGGACAAAGTTTGTAGTGCAGAGCCGGAGGTGGTATTAAATTTCCTGACACCTGAAGAGTTGAATATTTACTCGTATAATTGAAATAAAGAGGGAAATAATGTAGAAGAGAAATATATGATTATGATAATTTTGAACAATAAAAAAACAGATTAACAGCCTTCTAGGCAGAGATAACTTGGTTCAGATTAACATATGACAAGATTTAAAAGACATAATGCATGGCATCTATCCCACAAAATAGTATTAAAAGGGGAGAAACGGCACTCAATTTGAGACCTTGACATTATTCACAACGCCAAGAGATTATTAAGGTCGCTAGCAAAACATGAAAGCCACTTGAAAATAGTACAACCAGGATAGGTACCTTATTAAAATTTCACCTAAATTTCCAGTGAACTGACCCTCTATGTACTCTTCAGTGTTGGCGAGCTGCAAATAAATTTACACATAAAAAATGTCAGAAGCAAATTTCTAGTTTCTATCTGGGTGAAATTAATAAGGACCTTTCTAGAGTTTATTTCAAGTGTCTAACAATTTGGTTAGATGAAATGGACAAAGAATCAGCAACTCTAGTGTCAGTAGACTACAAAGCATTAATATGACAAATACTATCAGCTATTGGATCTGTATATGCATTAAGGTAGACCCTGAATCCCTGATTACAACTTTAGTCTAACGTTCAAAATTGTACAAAATATCCCCCTAGAGGCCTAGACTTCCATAGAGTGAAAGCGTTAATAGGCAGTGCACTTCAGCTTTTTATTTTCCCTCGTGTGATTAGCACATTACCAACAGGTAGAATGTGTTATCTCAAATACAACTACAGTACATTAAGTTCAAAACCATTAAATTGACTTCTCTTATACTTTAAACTAAGGCTGTGACCTAAGTTAAAACCCAAAACTCCAAGCTCAAGCATAAATGAAACCATCACATAAATTTGTAAAACTGAACTTGAACTGAACCAAAGCATATTTTGCCTCTAAATACAAGCACATCACCAGAGAATTTGTTAAAATTCAGGGAATTTCGACCTTTATACTTCACATTAAAGTCTTAGAATAAACTATACCCCAACAGCAAGTGGGGGAAGGAACATTTTAGCCGCTAATATATCAAACTCCACTGTCCCAGCACCCTAGACTCCACAAATTGTATTTCTTTTCATATTTTAAACTATCCATTTGATGCTACATAGTTTATAGAACTACCAAGTGGTGATACGATTTAGCTTCAAAATCGTTATTATTTGTATTATCTCTATTTTTTAGTATCAGAATCTGAATTTCCCACCTAAAATTTTGTTCAAATCAATATATAAAGTTTCTATCACGTTCTTGTAAAACAAAACAACTACTTTGCACACAATCTAACTAGACAAAAGCTTGAAACAAAATAATTATAAGAATCTTAAAGTTACAACAACGGAATCAACCATTAGCCACATAAAGAAGTTCTATACACAAGAAAGCACCGAAGAGTTAATGTAGAAAACACACCTGCAAGTTCATATAGGAATCAACTGAAACAAGAAAACCTGAAAACCAAGATGAAGATTAAAATCCATGAAGTATTAGATCTAAAGAATAAACTCTGAACTATTTTTTTTTTTTTGGCAGTGGAACGGGGTGAATCATTGAACCATCTGATAAGGACCATACCCTTATACTCCATCCCCCACTTTAATTTTACAATAACAGGCTTTCCAGTCAAATTGTTCAAGAAAGGCTTGGGATTAACTGGTATAGTCTGCAGTTTGCAAGGAAAAATATGATTAGAATGCAAAGAAAGTTTCCAATATCACTCTAATCAAATGAATTCAAGATAAAATAAAATAAAGTTATAAATGCAATATTATATGTGAATAGAATGCGAAGTTGAATTGGTTAGAATAGTTAACCAACTTAGCAAGGGGATTAGTTCAGGTGTAAGTTGATAACGGACAATCTTATAAGTGCAGCAAGGGTGACAAGAGAGACTACCGTTGTTGGCTGTCAGTGAACGTTAGTTTATTTCCTCTTCTTCTACCTTCTCTCTGTATTCTTTTTCTTTCATAACAAGGGCTATGACTACTAGATCCTATTATGAGTAGTTAATGAGTTTATTCTACTAGAGTTAGTTATGCTAAGATATTATACATTCTTTTATAAATTGTTATACATCCTTTAATACAAGCTATGATGGTTAGTCAATGAAGAAGCAGCCAAATTGGATCAAAATATCACATTATTAGTACAATTTAGAATTCTATTTCTTTGTATAATACATAAAGAACAATTCATGAGAAGAGTAAGCTTCTAAAATGTATTATCACCAAATGTGTAATACATAATCTACATACTTAAAAAATAATAAAAATCTCACACAAGAAAATATACTTTTCTTGTGAAAAATCTTATCCATCAAGAGATGCAATACAAAAATTTGCAACAAAATCTGCGGCAGGTTGAACTTTGGAGCTAATTAAAGTATACGATTGAGCTAATAGATTACAAAATTAATTCATGATGTGTATAACACTAATAGAATAAAACCCCTCACCAAAGAGGCACAAAACTTAGGCAGGGTTAGCGAAGGGGCGGGAAGGATCGAATTTTTGACATTACGTTCACCCCAATCCTAAAAACCAAGGCTGGTGCCATATAAGCTACGAGTTCATGTCAACTCTTTGCACGATCTACATTTTCAGTACTCTAATGGAACAATGAGAATACTCGAGGAAAGTCTGAACAAAGAAAACTTGGATTCTATTCACAAACTATGCTAGCAGCCGATAACACGTTTCCAAATATAGCAAACCTAAGAAGAAATTTGAATCGCCAAAACATATGAGTTAATATTTAAGGGTAGTTGAAGAAAATTTCCACATAAATATCCAGCGGAGCAATTTTCAAACACATCACGAGCCCGACCAACGGAATGTGTCAAGGACCAGATCAAACTCCCCATATAATCCAAGATGCAGCCAAACAGTTCGGCACCAGACAAAACGAAAACGTCAAAACTCTACGGGGTTCTCGACCAGGAGACATAGTTGAGAAGGATGCATTTCATGTCTTTTCGGGTTGCCTCAATCGAATATAACAATTACTACATAGGAACATAGATAAAGTAAGAAGATACTCACAGCCATTAGAGAGGAGAACGACGCGGTAACGCTTGGTGGACTGACGGAGGCCTGCGAGGAACTGTCGAGGGTTTTGGATTTGGAGATTGTTAGGGTTTATTTGATAAAGAATCGGAGGGTGCAGAACTAGCCACAGCCCACGACGCCAAAAGAAAGAACGGAGAGGAGAGGACCAAAAAAAAAAAGCCATTTGCCCGTATAGCATTTTAATAAAAAATATTCTCATCCGGTCTTAAATATAGGATAAAGTTTATAATGTAAATTGCACTCTAAACTTTATCCTATATTTAGGACCGGAAGTAGTATTCATCTAGAGTTTTAAAAGTTCAAGCGGTATTTTTTTATTTTTTTAAAAATAAAAAAATTCAAAAGTAATAGTTGTAAAAATATTAATATAAGGTAAAGATTGAAAAAATTTTAAAAATTCAGCTGAAAAAAAAAAATCAAAAATAGCTTTTTTTTTTATGAAAATAGTTGAAAGGTCACTTTTTAGAAATTTTATTAACCAAAAGGATTTGATATATTTTCATACACAAAAAAATGTTAGTATTCTATAAAACACAAAACGCGTACTTGAATTAAGATTTTGTTGAAGAACACCTTTTGTAGACATATGAAATATATGGAGATGTGAAGGGAAAAAATATGGAGATGAAAATTTTGCTCAATAAATGTCTGGTTTGATTAGTTAATCCACTAGTATTGATGAGCTAAAGACCATGTCCATACTCCCTCGATTCAGCTATTACTTTTTCAGATCTTAAATATAAGATAAAATTGACTATTTTAGAGAGATTAAGGAAATTAATTAAATTATATTAGAATATTTTTATTTTTATTTTTCTCCAAACTAATTAGTTTGACTAATAAACTAATATATAATATAAGGATACACAACACATGATATGATTAAATAACTTACTTAGCTTCATTGATTTTTTTTTAAAAAAGTCAACTCTATCTTAATTTTAAGATCGGGGTATTATTTAAAACTGGATTAGCGGTCAATTCACTTATTGGACTAAGATATATCGTTGTGACAATGTCTTAACATGTTGCTTGATCTTTCAAGAATTCGTTGGTTAGGATTTCTTTATTTGAGCCAAGTAGAGGAGATTTAGCACCAGAGAAGATCCGACAACCAAAAGACAATGATGTCCACGAGATCTCTGGACTCTGACGAGACTGACGATCAACGACGACACCAACGACTTCATTAGTTGCACACAAGAACTGGATAGAGAGAAATGTCGACCACAACTAAGAAGGGAGAAAACAAAGAAGATAAACTCATCAAGTGAGGGAGAAGGACCGATGGGATGAATTTTAAAGGGTTAAGGGGCAATTTTGTTTTGGAAGTTGTCACCGAAGAGCAATTTTACTTCAAAAATTTTTTGGGGGCAATTTTGCTCAAGAAATATAAAAGAGGGAGCAATTTAACTTTGACTGTTATCTCAGTTAATTTTGACAGTTAGTTTACCAGATATGCTAAGCCGACAGTCTATATGTCATCCATATCATTTTTGTTAATATACAAATTTACTCCGGAATGATATATATCATTTACTTCATTTTTTTTTAAAATGGACAGAACAATGATGAATATGATAGCAAAACATACTCCAAACATAGTATAAATTTGTATGTATTTTTGTGATTATGAAATTAGGAGACAGCGAAGACAGAGTTGTTAGAAATGATGAAAGGAGCAAGCTGTTCGGCTATCGCGGCGACCTCGTCTCCACACAAATACACATGACACAGCTCATTCACTCTTCAATTTTCAAGATTGTGCCCCCTCTCCCTCATTTATTTATTATCCTCTCCTTTCCTTCTTTTCTAAGCATTTCTTTTCTTTTTTTTTGCCATCCCATTTTTTTAAAATTACAAGAGCGGGCACTAACAACCTGGACTTACAAGCGGATCAAACCCATGGTTTCTTACTTATCGGGGAGCATCCATATTAATAGGCTACAAGGCTATTAGTTGGCCATCACAACTTAAACCTTGTTTGAAACTAGAAAAGTATATACATCAGAAGTTTGAATTTATAAACGAGATTAAATCCGTGACATTTCACTTATTAAGGAGCTTTTATGCCATTAGACTATAACGTCGTTAGCATTCCAATGTAAATCTACCCTTTCCTTAATTGCATTTTCTTCATGTAATATGTTCTAAACTTATCAAAGGCTTGCAGATTCATTTGTTTGACAAAAAATTACTGCCTAAACTTACTTGTAAACTTAGATAGATAAATAAGGTTTACTTAAAGTCTCAACTTGCAACTCTATCAGACCAACCTATTTATTATACATGTATAAATATAATATGAATTTTATTTTAAATTATTATTAACAGAAAATTAGGAGGGAAAACTTCTAAATTATTATTTTTGAAAGTTTTTCTTTCTAGTATCCCATATTTCCCCTCACTTTTCTCTCCATTCAAACATAGAGTAAATATAAGCAAATTTTTTAGAAAAGGATTCAAACCTTAGTTTAATATGTTGTGAGAGATTAGTCTTTTTCACTGGATTCAATGCAGGTTGTTAATCTAATTTGATTATAGTTTAAAGTAAAATTAAAGGAAAATAATCCTGAAATGAAAAATATTTAGAAGCATACCTAATATTTTGCACTCACAAGTCACAAGCAAAATACAACCCACATTCTCTTCCAGCAATTCCTCTCCCTACTATCACTATTCCCCACTTGCCTCTGATGGCTTTCTGCGGCAGTGACAAACTGATGAGAGGGCTGGGTGATGACGATGATCTTGTGGCCAGAGTGGTTCCTGCGGTGACGGTGGTGCTGGAAGGCCGTTCGATCTGCCAACGTATCAGCCTCCACAAGCACGAGAGCTACCGAAGTCTGGCCAAGGCTCTGAGAAAGATGTTCGTGCAGGATAATGCAGAAGAAGAAGTTGGTGATTCTGATGAAGGTGATGATAGTGTTGATCTCTATAATGCAATTCCTGGCCACCTTGTTGCATATGAGGATATGGAGAATGATCTTCTTCTTGCCGGTGACCTCAAATGGAAGTGAGTCCCTTCCCCTCTCTCTCTCTAGAAATTAATTTTGTTCCTATTAAAGATTTCAAATGCCTAATAAATCATTTGGATAACAATAAAAAAAACATTTTTGGAGTCAAAACCATGATTTGAAAAAAAATTATCCAACCACTAGAGAAGAAAAATGTAGAGGCACTTTTTTCTCCCTAACCATTATTTGCGTAACTTTGAAACCATAGTTTTAAAAACTCTTTTCCGCAAGTTGAGACAAAACTCCTCTCACATATTTATCTCATAAATTGTAAAAGTAATTCTCCAAAAACTAATTCAAACACACACATTGTCAAATTCTGCAGAACTACAGTTTTGAGTAAAGAAAAAGATAGAAGTTAAGCACTTTTTTCCTTAAAACTATGGTTTGAGTTAAGTTACTTAAACACTGTCAAATTTTGCAGAACTATGGTTTTGATTGAAAACCATGATTTGGGGCTCAAAACCAAGGTTTTCCCATAAGCTTTTTTTTTTTTTTTACTTTTTCAGAAGCTATTTTACAAAATCTATTTTCTGAAATCACTTTTTCTGCAGATGCTATTGTTCAAAAGTTAATCCAAACACATTTTAGTTGGTTAATAAATCAATCTATACAAAGTAAAATAAATATTACTGACTAGACTAGATTTACTAATACACTTGTGACACACACTTGGACAAGATATAGGTTCATTTGATTATATCTATTACATTCAAATCTTGTCATGTATGATTTTTATTGTTAATTTGGTCCAATAGAATTTCAAAATTTTATCAATGTGAATTTTTTTTTTTTAATTAAGAAAAGTGCACATGTGAAGATTTTATTGGAGAATTGGACTTGATGAATATAAACAAATGGCTATAAGTTTGGTCCAAGGTGAGAGGAAAGGAAGAGACCCATCTACATGTGTGAGATCCATTCGTCGCACTCTTTCAATTTCTTTTCATTCGGTCACTAGAAGGATCCTCTCATAGTTAATCACTAAAGGTTGATTATGCTTCTTCATTAGGAGAATAATAAGCTTAATGATTCAAATAATATGCAGACTGTATTATATATATGTGCTAAAAGGGAATATGATTTCTTTTCTAAGAATTTTCATGCAGTAACGTATTTCACATAATCAATAATTTTGATGAACACATGTTTTTGCTGTATGTATTAGGGATTTTGTGCGTGTGGCGAAGAGAATAAGGATATTGCCAGCCAAGAAGGGAAACTCAACGAAGAATACAAAAGCAGTATGATGGTGAGACACCGTTCGTTATACAAAACAGAGTAAGAAATTAGAATTGAAATGAAAATGTATTCAAATTCTAGTCATAACTTCATGGGTTAGAACCCGCGTTTAACATCTAGCTATTGTAGCAATTGTTTCAAGAATTCATTATTCCTTTGGCCATCACTTTCTGCATACTGAATAAATACTAGGGGGTTAGTATTACTTTTGGTTCTTAAAGTTTCACCCAATTTTAGTTTTAGTCCCATATATTTAAAATCAATTATTTTGATTCTTTAAGTTTATTCTGTTTATAACCGTTGGTTCTGAAGTTTGAAAAAGACTTGGAGCTACATTTAATGGTATTAATTTATCCTACATGAAGCTAATTCCATTAAGTTAGCTTATGTGGCATGCTGATAAGGAAAGATGATATGGTAAATATAATAAAAGGTATGAGCTGTTATTTAAATTTAAAAAACATACAAAAAAAGGCTATACACGTGGATTATAAAGGAACATCTACATAAAACGAGAGTTATGGTGGATAAATCAACCACATCATGATTTTTATAATATATTTACCACATTATCTTTCCTAATCCGCATGCCACATAAGCCAATTTAATGGAGTTAATATCATATAGGATAAATTAACACCGTTAAATTCAGCTTTGAATCATTTTCAAACTTCAGAAACTAATAGTTATAAACAGAGCAAATTTAAAGGATCAAAACCATTGATTTCAAATTTAAGGGATCAAAACCAAAATTGAAAAAATTTCAAGGACCAAACGTGGTATTAACTCGAAATAATATAGATGGGAATTCCATAAACATACCATCTGTTGATCGCTATATGAAGCCCCACCATAAGCTATAGTCGCAGTAGCGAATGGAGTAGTTAAATTAAAATTGGTCAATCTCAACATTTAATTATGTTTGGTGCCGTGAGAGGAACATATTAAATAAATTAAGGGCGTCTCCGACTAAGTCTGGCAGCAGTACGATTATTTCAAGGAATATTCAAGTGTGTCACAATTTATACGACATTCCCCGGACGTAAGATGATCAAATGTGTTGACAATTTGATCTGCAGATTCAGGTTTGCCAGCTGGGTAAGCAGAAACCCGAGTTCAGTTTCCACTGTCTTCAAAGGGAGGCAAGCCCCATTCAGCAGGGTTAAAATCCAACAATGTGCTCAAAACTTGGTCTGCTGTATCATGAAAGGATTTGTCAAGATTTGGATCTGGAACCATAACAACATGCCTGCATGGCATATATAAGCAACAGGGTTAGGACCAGGAATATGAAAAAGGAAGTAACTTCTATTATACGACTTATCTAGCCTAGTTAAATGTAGAGATAAAACATCCTTATTTTTTGTTGCGTCTGCATAAAACATACATAAAAGCTTGGTTGGCAATCAGTCCCTTGTGTTTACGGTTCCAAGAAAACATGGGTCTTTCAGATGCATCAACATCATAGTGAAGTATTGCCTAGATAAGTCACAAGGTCATTGTCTCAATACCCAGGGACCACATCAAATGCCTTCCAGCTATACATCAACACGGATAATTCACCACTTGTTTCATCTTCGTTTATTTCTCATTATCCCAGGTTTACTTTCTTTCCAGATAAGATTGCTTGCTCAAACACTAGACAGAACTCAAGCAAAGGTTTGAATGTTTGATCTTATTACCCTCCATAGATTGTACATTGTGATTTGTGACAAATAGCAATCTGTCATGACCCAACTAACATTCTAGATCCATTTTTGACTTGTCAGACTATGTTCAGACCTCTTAATCACTGACTAACATAGAATAGTATATCAAGAAAAATAAATCAGCCATAAAACTCCAAAAATTGAACTTTTTGCTGCTTCAAGTGTTCAAAGCTAGCCAATATGAGCTAAATAAAGTCTATAATCCAACAAAGGTGCCCTAAAAATATTTAGATAGTGTTTGTAAAAAAGTGATATGAGAGCTAAGACAGATACGGAAAGAATCTTGAGTTTTGTACTATGACACCGGCAAGAAGATGTGAGACAAACTCTTTAAACATATTGAGCAAGGATTTAGGCCCCCGACTTCCAATATTCATAATTTTTTTCCTCTGCCAAAAGATCCTCTTTTGTCTAGGAGAGACCTGCTGGAGAGAGAAAGAGATAGGGAAGGGCCTCACCTCCCATGTCCCAGTTCTCTACTTCTCTATCTCATCCATCCTCTCATGTTTCCTTCCCGCCTAAGGTTACCCTAGATAGAATTAGAATGTAGTACATAGTACATACTATTTACAGTTACGTAATGCAAGATAGAGAGCCCCTCTTTATATAAATGTTACAGACGAACTGTCATATCTGACTGAACTCTGGACGAACTGCTTTTTTCTTCAATAAAAGGGCTGAACCTTATTGATGCACTGATACCTTATTGATGCATTTGTATACGCCATGCAACTAAAATGACGGATATATATTGGTATAAAAAAATAATGGAGGTTAACATGAAATTGAAAGAGCTAGCAACCAACATATCAAGCCATTTTACCAAACTTTGCCCTTAGCTCATTTGGGAAAATATAATCTACCAATGCTACATTGAAATATGATAAAATCCACTTACATCCCAGCATTTTTAGCTGCACGGACTCCAGAGGGCGCATCTTCAAAAACAAGAATTTGACGGGGATCTATTGGTCCTCCCTGTTGACCATAACAAAACCTTAAAAACATAACTACACATGATTTCAAATTCAACAAACCAATTTCAAAACAAAATAATAAGTAAAATGAACCCAGATCAAAACTCAAAGGATGTAAAGAAAATGCTTGTCTACTCCTTAAATCAGCAGACAGTTTGTCAACAAAGAAGTATGTGACATTCATAGGATGGGTATACCTCAAATCTCTTGGCTGCAGTTAGGAATCCATCTGGAGATGGTTTGCCTTGTTTAACTTCAGGGTCATCACCAAGTACAATGTGATGCATCAAAGAAAATACTTCACCATGTCTCTGTGTTTTCAATTCAAAATGTCTCCTGTGAGTTCTGCAATAAATAATAGTGTCAGTACAGATTTACTCAAACTTTAATTGTTCTTTTTTGAATTTAAGAGGGTGAGTGGTACCCAGTTGCCAAGCCAATAGGAACTCCTTTGGCATGTAGATGCCTGATCAACCGGCTAGCACCTACACAATAGGAGATCACATTGGGAAATGGGATAATGTGTATGACACAGAAATTGATACATTTATGTTAAAAGAGGCCAATTATAGCAAAAAAGTCCAGATCCAATGCAAAATAGCCCACTAATTAGTCCTATTAATTTAAAGAGAGCATAGGTTGATCACTTCAATAACATAGCAGTATATATTGCATATATTTGTAGTTCATAAGATTGACACCAACATGTATAGGTAAAGATTCATTGGCATGATGTTTATGTGACACGTGCAAGAGAAAAAAAGATGAAGAGAAGAGAAGAAAGAAAGATACTGCAAGGCCTATATCTCACAATAGATCATTTTTAATTACAGTATTTTAGATAATGACAAAAAATAATGTTTACAACCAGTGTAAAGCGCATTATAAGTTCGCTTCTGAGGCTTTCCTATGTGGGACTCATAACATGATGTAATTCAAAGTTCATATTGAGATTCAAATTTTTCAGAAGAGTGATCATGAGATTGAAGATGCTTAAGGTTTTGTTTCATACTTGTGCACTTATTAATGACTTAACAATAAATTTATTTTCCCACACAAAGAGTTGCAGGGTGCAGATATTAAACAAGGAATCCTAAACAAATTTTAATGATTAGCTATATACGTGAAAGTCACTAATAAACCTTCCTATAACTACTTCACTGGAAGAGGACGACATCCAAAGGGCTAAAGAAAAAAGTGAATAACTTAACACGGCTTACCAATCCCCATTTCTTAATACCTGGCATGAGTTCACTTGTTGGAAACAATTTCTGCAGCATCCCTTCTCTTTCTACAAGAAATTGTTCAGCGCTAAGAGAATCACTGATTCCAGTCTCTTCAACAAAGACCTTAGCAGCTTCTATGGCCTTCTTTCCCATCATCTTCGCCTTAAGAGACCAATCAAAAGTTTTATTGAATCTGGCAAGTATAATTTCCTGAACTTCAGTATAGAATTTCTCTGTGTCTGTGAAAGGAAAACATAAAGTACATGAAATTCAACTACCATCTTGGAATTTAAGCATAAGTTATTACTCAACCACTGTAGACTTATAGCAAGCTTGACTGGTATTGAGGCAAAGATATTGGGAAAACTACATTTGCCACCATATTCTTAATCCAAATTCAAATATATGCACTACCAATCTTAGGAGGTCTGTTAAGCAAAAAAAGAACCAATCAACAGTTTGGAGGATTAGACCACATCACGGGTATCTTCAACTTTTTCCTCAGCATCTTCAACGTTTTTTTTTTTCCTAATGCCAGAAACGTAATTAGTTTCATGCCTTCCATAAACTTCGGAAGTTGTAATTCATGAGATACTAGTATCACCTGAACAATTGTGAGCAAGAGGCGTAGGATCATAGAATAAGAATGTTCACATTCATCATTCATGGCATGGCAACCTAAAGGTGATGAGATTGCAAATATTGCCAAGAGATTAAGTTGCCCCCAAACACTGCCAGCCTCACAAACTGGAAGTTAATAGAGGCCAACAAGTTCCTGATGAAGCGGGAATGTACATTGACTTCTAAGCCAATCTTGATTAAGGCAGGATATACATCATGAAACAAGTTAAGCTGAAGCTAAATCGTTGTACAGAGGCAATTCATAATATTTTGGATAGCATGAGGAACGTTGTTCGTTAATTTTAGCAATGTATGCATCGATATGGTTAATCCTTGAAGTACAGAATCTTAAACTGGAACAAAGCAATAGTTTAGTGACATAGGAAATCCAATTTCGCAGTGCAGAATGTTATATGAAATAAATCGGAGTAGAAAGGAATTCAATGTCAAAATGGTTAGAGATGAATTACCGAGCAAGAGACCATCCATGTCGAAGATGACGTGGGTGATAGATGCTCTGGGTGAGAGGGAGCCGGAGGGACCGACCATTGTGGTGTGGCTTCGAATTTCACGGCGGCTACGCAGAGAAACACAGATCTGAGGTATAACAGTGGGATTAAGTGAAGCCTTGAAACGAACCAGTGATGCAGTTTGAAGGAGCATAAAAACGCGTCCTGGAGATTCCCCACTATGATCTTTTTGGTTTTCCTCCACCCCGTCCAAACGGGTCAGACACAGAACACGAAACCCGGGGGGTGTTCACTCCTATTTTGCCCCTTCCTTCACCCGAGGACCTGTTTGGCTTGAGTGGCGTAGGTAGGTAGGGATGAGCAAAATTAAACCAAAACTAAAGATCGAATCGAATCGAATCAATTTCAGTCTTTTTGGTTCGGTTTTCGGTGCATGTTCGATTTTTTTGTTCGTTTTTCTTCGGTTTTTCGGTTCGATTTTTTTAAAAAAATTCGGTTTAAACCAAAAAACCGAAATTATTAAAATAGTATACCACAACTAAAAAACCGGATGCAAGACAAAGAATGATATATCATTGGATATTCATCTTTTTGAATTTTTGTTATGCTTTCTTTGGATTAAGTAATATTGAATACAATTATTCTGCATCTCTAAAAAACCTTCCTATTTTTGGTTCCATTATTGTAATATTGGGTACTCCAAACTACATTGATCATATATATAATATGTTGTTTATACTTTGTTTTATATCATTTTTCTTTAGATCTTGATGAGGTTATTCAATTTTATAATTTGTATTAATTTTTGCTGGTTGAAAATTCAGATATTTGAAATAAAAAATGAAGGTTAAAAAAATTTCGGTTTTTTCTTACAAAACTGAAACCGAACTGAATAATTTTGGTTATTTCGGTTCGGTTATTTCGATTGTTCGGTTTCATAATTTCCTTTAGTTCGATAGTTCGGTTTTTACCGAAAACCGATGCTCACCCCTACGGGGAGGGGAATGGAGGGATGGGAGGGATTTTGATCCCCTCCCCTTATTTGGCATTATAAAATGTTTAATAGGAAAGAGAAAATAATTTAAAATTTCCCCTGCCTTGACCTCACCTCAAAACCCTTCCCTCTAAGGGTATGTTTGGTTTGACAGAGGGGAGGGAGGGATTTTAATGGAAGGGAGACAATAGAAGGCCCTGTTTGGTACGTGGTATTGAATTTTGATAGATTGGGATAGGGATAAGGATTGGGATTGATGCTTTAAAAATATGTTTGGCATGAGGTGTTAATTGGAGGGAATGATTTTACCAATCTTATTTAATAAACAAGTACTAATTATAAAAAGACTCAAATAACCTATCCTAATCCCAAACTTGATCGATCAACCAAATCCTCAGGGAAATCAGTGTTGAACTCATCGTCGCGATCGTCATAATTGGAAATGTTCACCTGGTAAAAACTTCAAATATATTTTTGAAGAACCAAGTAAACAGGGTATATTTATTGCCGTGAAATCAGCAAAACAGGAAAATCAGAAGGCTATGGATTCAAAGTGACCAAACAAATAAATAAAAACCCATTTGCGAAGCTAACGAACATTAAAGAGCTCTCGTCTAATAGGTTCGTGGCTTTGACTTCTGATATAGAGATGAGAGACATCTCGATATCACAATCAAATCGCTAATTAATAGCCAACAATGCACATCTACGACGGAGAGAAAGGGGAAAAGTGATCGGTGCCGAGGCGACGGAGTGAGCGGCAGTGAGAGAAACCGTGTGAAGTTGAGACGTCGATGGTGAGGGGAAAAAAAGAGGTAGTGAATATTTGAGAGGGATTTTAGGTTATGATTGGGGTGATTTTTGTCTAGAAATATTTTATTTAAGGGTATTTTTGTCTTCACAATTTTGCAATCTCGGGATTCAAAACATAATACCAGGGGGAGGTGGCTTTGCAGCAATCCCACTTTCGTGGTATTCCCAATCCCTAGTTACCCATAGTCCCTCATACCAAACGACACATTCTGACTCAATCACTGATCCAATCCCACTCCCTGTCCTCAAATACCATGTACCAAATAGGGCCGAAGGGATTTTAATATTACCTTATTTGAATTGATTATAAGGAAGGGGAGGGAAGAGATTTTAATGTTATCTTGTTTGGTTTAGGAGGGGAGGGAAATTATTTTCACATGGACAACTTTACCCTTATGTTATAAGTGATTTTATCCAAACTATATTGAATGCATAATAAAGTTTAAATATAAATACAATTTTTATTTTCTAAATTATAATCAACTGTAATCAAATGCCAACCACATGGCATCCCAAAAAATATGGAGCATGACATTGACTATTGTATGGAGTATAAATAATGTGAATTTCAAAAATGAAGGTATTCTCTAGGAAGATAAAATCATGTGAATTATTATTCAATTTAGAAATTTTGAATGACCATTTTCATTAGTTGGTGAGATCATCCCCTCCCCTCAAGTAATACATCAATAAAACTGCTCTATGTTTAATGGATGATCATTTTTCGTTATTTTGCTTCAATTTTCTTTCTTAGAGGAAGTCTCTCCAAAGATTGATTGGGATTTAGAATTGAGCATGAATGTGTTGGATGAAAAACAACCATTTTTTGCCTCTCATGAAAAAGAGCATGTGTAGAAAAACTGACGAAATAAGAGCTTGTGTAGATAAGAAAAACTGACGAAAACCCAATGAAATGATTTTGAACATTAGCATAATGCTTTGATTCAAGTAAAAGGGAAAGGAGTAACAAATATTTTGTTTACTGCGCTTACCTAGAGTCTAATAGTAAGATCTTTTATGCAAGGAGTAACAAATATTTTGTGCACACAAGCTCTACTTCAAGAAAAGCAAAAAATGGTTTTTCTCATCCAACACATTCTTACTCAACCCCAAGTCTCAATTAATGTTTGATAAGAAAGAAAATTGAAGCAAAATCACAAAAAATAGTCATTCATTAAACATAGAGCAGTTCCACTAATATATTATGAGGGGGAATCTCACCTACTAGTGTAGTCAATCTTTGCCAGATAAATCTAAAAAATAGAAATATTTAGCAAGCAACAAATCATTATGAAAAGAAAAACTATAGCCACAAGTCAAAAATTACTTACAAGTCCAAATCACTATCTCCAGTTTGAACATCATTCTCATTGGTAGGTGAGATTCCCATCCCTAATAATATATTCCTGCTCAACTCTAAATTCCAATCAATCTTTGGTAAGAAAGAAAATTGAAGCAAAATTATTAAAAATTGTCATTTATTAAACATAGTGCAGTTCTATTAATGTATTATGAGGGGGGAATCTCACCAACTAATGTAGTCAATCTTTGCCAGAGCACTCTAAAAATCAAAATATTTAGTAAGGTATCAATCATTATGAAAGGAAAAACTATAGCCACAGGTCAAACATTATTTACAAGTTCAAATCACTATCTCCAGTCCTAACATCATTCTTATAAGTAGGTAAGGTCCCCTCCAATAATACATTAATATAACTGCTCTATTTTCAATAATTGGAATTTAGAGTTGAGAAAGAATGTGTTGGATGAAAAAATTCACTTTTTGTTTGTCTTGAAAAAGAGCTTGTGTAGAAAAATTGACGAAATGAGAGCTTGTGTAGATAAGAAAAGTTGAGGAAAACTCAATGACATGATTCTGAACATTAGCATAATATTTTGATTCAACTGAGAGGGAAAGGAGTAACTAATATTTTGTTTATTACGCTTACCTAGAGCCCAAGAGTAAGATCTTTTATGCAAGGACTAACAAATATTTTGTCTACACAAGCTCTTTTTCAAGAGAAGCAAAAAATGGTTTTTTTCATCCAACACATTCTTGCTCAACTCTAAATCCCAATCAATCTTTGATAAGAAAGAAAATTGAAGCAAAATTATTAAAAATTGTCATTCATTAAACATAGTGCAGTTCTATTAATGTATTATGAGGGGTAAATCTCACCTACTAGTGTAGTCAATTTTTGCCATGACACTCTAAAAAATCAAAATATTTAGTAAGGTACCAATCATTATGAAAGGAAAAACTATAGCCACGCGTCAAACGTTATCTACAAGTTCAGTAGTGAATTGTATTTGTCTTCTCTATAAAAATATCTCGTGCTGAATCCTGTTTGGAAGTCTGATACCACTTTAAAGGCTATGATACTTGCTCTGATACTAGCTGCAAATAAGGTAATGAGCCACCTTCCAATTTTAAGGGCTATTATACCATTGCTGTGATTAATCTTGATTGGCCTTGATGCACGTGGTGTAGGAGTCTGATACCACTTTAAATACTCAAATATCGACTGTGATACCATTTGAAATTTCTTACATTAATAATTTAAGGTTATCTTTTTGTAAAAATACTCCTTGCTCATTTTCTCATCAACATCAACCTTATATTGAGATGCAAAATATCTAATAATGGATTATCTTCATCTTTTCCACAAAAACATCATGCGATGAATCTTGTTTCGAAGTTTGATACCATTTTTGAAGACTCTTATACCACATCTGATACCAATGGCGAATCTTGTAATGAGCCACATTCCTATTCTAAGTACTGTTACTCCAATCTTGTAAGGAATTTCACTTACTGTAGATGTGGATAGTGTAGGAGTCTGATACCATTTTAAGGATTCTGATACTGATTAAACAAAATATTTGTTACTCCTTTCCCGCTCAGTTGAATCAAAACATTATGTTAATGCTCAGGATTATGTTATTGGGTTTTTGTCAATTTTTCTTATCTACACAAGCTCTCGTTATATCAATTTTTCTACACATGCTCTTTTTCAAGACAAGCAAAAAATGACTTTTTCATCCAACACGTTCCTGCTCAACTCTAAATCCCAATCAATCTTTGTTAAGAAAGAAAATTGATGCAAAATCATAAGAAATAACCATTTATTTAATATAGAGCAGTTCCATTAATGTATTATGAGGGGGAATCTCACCTACTAGTGTAGTCAATCTTTACCATAACACTCTAAAAAATAGAAATATTTAGTAAGCAACCAATCATTATGAAAAGAAAAACTATAGCCACAAGTCAAAAATTACTTACAAGTCCAAATCACTATCTCTAGTCCTAACATTATTCTCATTAGTAGGTGAGATCCCCCCAATAATAGATTAATAGAATTGCTCTATGTTTAATGAATGATCATTTTTCGTGACTTTGCTTCAATTTTCTTTCATACAGGGAGTCTCTCCAAAGATTGATTGGGATTTAGAGTTGAGCAAGAATGTGTTGGATGAAAAAAGCTATTTTTTGCTCCTCTTGAAAAAGAGGTTGTTTAGAAAAACTGGCGAAATGAGAGCTTGTATAGATAAGAAAAACTGACAAAAATCCAATGACATGATTTTGAACAGTAGCATAATGTTTTGATTCAACTAAGAGGGAAAGGGGTAACAAATATTTGTTTACTGTGCTTACTTAGAGTCCAAGAGTAAGATCTTTTATGCAATGGGTAACAAATATTTTGTCTATACAATCTTTTTCAAAATGTGTAAAAAATGACTTTTTCATCCCACACATTCTTGCCCAACTCTAAATCCAACTAATCTTTGGTAAGAAAGAAAAGTGAAGCAAAATCACAAAAAATGGTCATTCATTAAACATAGAACAATTCTATTAATATATTATGAGGGGGGAATCTCACCTATTAGTGTAGTCAATCTTTGTCAAAACTCTGTAAAAAAAATAAAAAGATTTAGTAAGCAACCAATCATTACAATAGGAAAACTAAAGGCACAAGTCAAAAATTACTTACAAGTCGAAATCACTATCTCCAGTCCTAACATCATTCTCATTAGCGATGGTGAATGAACTCATGGCCCTGAATACAATGTCACATATTCAAAAAGTTTCATTCAACTTGAGCTCAATACCTTTGGAAGTCAACTAAAATAAGATTAAAAAGAGACGGATCAATAAGAATGTTCGATTCTACCGTTAGTTTGGACCAAATAACAATAATAGAGTTTACTTACAGTATAACATTTGTCAATAAGTTTGTTGTAGTGATAATGAGCATTCCTCCATAATCTAATTGACTTTATAGGAGTAGTAGTATAATAATTTAATATATCACCACTAACACCTTTCACATCCTTTCGATCCTTGTAAATACTTCTCTAAATCCTCCTCCTAGGGGAGTACATTCCCACCAAAACCAATTTGTAGGGAAGTGCCTATTAAATCCTTCACACATGTCCAACTAGTTCCCTCCCCAAAAGAGGTTATAAATTTCTTCCATAAAGCGACATCGCTCTTTGGAGGACAAAAAAAGTGTAAGGTACAAAGTAGCAAGAATCGTCATCTTTCTCTATCTGTTGACATTTGATTTCACCTTTAAAAATTATTTTATCATTAAAATACCTTTGGTACATTTTATCATTAACATCAATCCTTTCTTGAGAACAAGCAAATTCAGTAATGAATTGTATTTGTCTTCTTTATAAAAATATCTCATGCTGAATCCTGTTTGGAAGTCTGATACCACTTTAAAGGCTCTGATACTCGCTGCAAATCAGGTAATGAGCCACCTTCCAATTTTAAGGGCTATTATACCATTATTGTGATTAATCTTGATTGGCCTTGATGCACGTGGTGTAGGAGTCTGATACCACTTTAAATACTCAAATATCGAATGTGATACCATTTGAAATTTCTTACATTAAGACATCGCCATTTGTAAAAATACCCCTTGCTCATTTTCTCATCAACATCAACCCTATATTGAGATACAAAATATCTAATAATGGATTATCTTCATCTTTTCCACAAAAACATCTTGCGATGAATTTTGTTTAGAAGTTTGATACCATTTTCAAAGACTCTTATACCACATCTGATACCAATGGCGAATCTTGTAATGAGCCACATTCTTATTCTAAGTACTGTTACTCCAATCTTGTAAGGAATCTCACTTACTGTAGATGTGGATAGTGTAGGAGTCTGATACCCTTTTAATGATTCTGATACCGATTTGATGTCATTTAACTTATATTGTTTTGAAAAGGAAGAACAAATATCAAATATAAGCAAACAAAAAGGTAAGAAACATCTCCAGATGCTCAATTCACATCACATGGAATAATAAGAGATTCGGAGAAATGCATGAAGGAAATGATAAATAGAGTTGCGGCACATCTCACGAACAAAAACGAAGAAAAATTTACTTTTGTATTATAAGCCTCATATTGCTTAATAAATATGCAAATTCTTCGGATTCTCCTGTTGCTCTATAGTGTTTAAGCCAACCTCTTATATCTTTCACCTTAGAAGATTTGAACTAACCCATCTCATCCAGACTCATTCTAGATATTATGCCATCTAGATTATTGGCGAGATATTCTAAATCCGGTAGATAGTCTTTCTTTCCTACCAAAACAAAAAGTAAAAAAATAAATTTTAAAAAAACATAAAAGAGTAAAAATATGAAAAATATAGGAATTTAATACTTACTTGTACACTTCAAATTATAAATTTTTCCTTCTCCATTTTTCATGACGGCTAGGCCATTTTCCAAGTTTCCATAGGAATGATCAGGGTAGAGTTTTATAAGGGACTTGATAAACCCCTAGAAAAACAAAGAAGATCACAAAAATAGAAAGAAATAAATAAGTAATAAACAATTTATTGTAAGCTTAACAAGTTCTTCAACTTTCCCTCAATAAATTTTCGCCAGTCACCTCCTTCCAAATTTTTATGTGAACATAGATATTACTCCTTGAAGGTTAGGTCTATCTCCTCCAAGAAGACATATTGTACATTCACAAAATAAATTTGCACAGCTCCTCCCAAAACTCAGCGATATCTCATTGATATAATGTTGTGATATGGTTATGGACCTCTAAAATGCTCCAAAATACCCGTTCTGATACTAGTTGTAGACTTTTAATGAGCCACCTTCCAATTTTGAGGGCTATTATACCATTGTTACGATGAATCTTGATTGACCTTGATCCGCATGGTGTAGGAGTTTGATACCACTTTAAATACTCCAATATCGACTGTGGTACCATTTGAAATTTTTTACATTAAAATTTAATATTACTTTTTTGTTAAAATAATCCTTCCGCATTTTATCATTAACATCAACCCTATATTGAGATACGAAATATCTAATAATGGATTATCTTCATCTTTTCCACAAAAAAACATGTTGCGATGAATCTTGTTTAGAAGTTTGATACCATTTGTAAAGACTCTTATACAAGATCTGATACCAAAGACGAATCTTGTAATGAGCCATATTGCTATTCTAAGGACTGTTACTCTGATCTTGTAAAGAATCTCACTTACCGTAGATGTGGATAGTGCAGGAGTCTGATACCATTTTAAGGATTCTGATACCGTTTGATGCCATTTAAATTATTTTGCTTTGAAAAAAAAGAACAATTATCACATGCAAGAAAACAAAAAGGCAAGAAACATCTCCAGATACTCAATTCACATCTCATGGAATAATAAGAGATTCGGAGAAACACATGAAGCAAAATAATAGATAGATTTGTGGCACATCTTATAAACAAAAAAGAAAAAAGAAAAATTTACTTTTGTATTATAAACCTCATATGACTTAATAAATATGCAAATTCTTCGGATGCTCCAGCTGCTTTATAATGTTTAAGCTAACCTTTAAGATCTTTCATCTCAGATGGCTTGAACTCACCCATCTCATCCATACTCATTCTGGATATTGTGCCATCCAGATTATTGGCGAGATATTCTAAATCCGATAAATAGTCTTCCTTTCCAACCAAAACAAAAAGCAAAACACTAAATTTAAAAAAAATAAAAGATTAAAAATAAGAAAAATATAGGAATTTAATACGTACTAGGATACTTCATATTATAAATTTCCCTTCCTCATTTTTCATGACTGCTAGGCCATTTTCCCAGTTTCCAAAGAAAATCACAAAAATAGAAAGAAATAAATAAGTTTATATACTAAGAAGATTACAAGAATAGAGAGTAGAACTTAGCGATATCTTGTTGACATAATGTTGTGATATGTTAGGAACTTCCAAAATGCTCTAAAATACCCGCTCTGATACTAGTTGCAGACTGGTAATGAGCCACCTTCCAATTTTAAGGGCTATTATACCATTGTTGTGATGAATCTTGATTGTCCATGATGTGCGTGGTGTAGGAGTCTGATACCACTTTAAATACTCCAATATCAACTATGATACCATTTGAAATTTTTTACATTAAAAATTTAATATTATCTTTTTGTTAAAATACTCGTTGCGCATTTTATCATTAACATCAACCCTATATTGAGATAGGGAATATTTAATAATGGATTCTATTTATCTTTTCTACAAAAACATGTTGCGATGAATCTTGTTTAGAAGTATGATACCACTTTTAAAAACTTTTATACCAGATCTGATACCAATGGCGAATCTTGTAATGAGCCACATTCCTATTCTAAGGATCGTTACTCCAATCTTGTAAGGAATCTCACTTACCGTAGATGTGGATAGTGTAGGAGTCTGATACCATTTTAAGGATTCTGATACTGATTTGATGCAATTTAAATTATTTTGTCTTGAAAAGGAAGAACAAATATCATATATAAGTAAACAAAAAGGCAAGAAACATCTCCAGATGTTTAGTTGACATCACATGGAATAATAAGAGATTCGGAGAAACGCATGAAGAAAATAATAGATAGAGATATTATACATTCACAAAATAAATTTGCACAGCTTCTTCCAAAAACTCAGCGATATCTTATTGACATAATGTTGTGATATGGTTAGGGACCTCCATAATGCTCTAAAATACCCGTTCTGATACTAGTTGAACACTAGTAATGAGCCACCTAATTTTAAGGGCTATTATACTATTGTTGTGATGAATCTTGATTGACCTTGATGCACTTGGTACAGGAATCTGGTACCACTTTAAATACAACAATATTGACCGTGATACCATTTGAAATTTCTTACATTAAAAATTTAATATTACCTTTTTGTTAAAGTACTCTTTATGCATTTTATCATTAACATCAATCCTATAGTGAGATACGAAATATTTAATAATGAATTATTTTCATCTTTTTCACAAAACCATCTTGTGATAAATCTTGTTTAGAAGTCTGATACCATTTTTAAAGGCTCTTATACCATATCTGATACCAATGATGAATCTTGTAAGGAACCACATTCCTATTCTAAGGATTGTTACTCCAATCTTGTAAGGAATCTCGCTTATCATATATGTGGATAGTGTAGGAGTCTGATACCATTTTAAATATTCTGTTACCGATTTGATGCATTTTAAATTATTTTACTTTGAAAAGGAAGAACAAATATCACATATAAGCAAACAAAAAGGCAAGAAACATCTCTAGATGCTCAATTCACATCACATGGAATAATAAGAGATTCGAAGAAACGAATGAAAGAAATAATTGATAGAGTTGTGGCACATCTCACGAACAAAAAAGAAGAAAAATTTACTTTTGTATTATAAGCCTCATATGGCTTAATAAATATGCAAATTCTTCGGATGCTCCAACTGCTCTATAGTGTTTAAGCTAACCTTTTAGATCTTTCACCTCAGATGGCTTGAACTCACTCATCTCATCCAGACTCATTCTGGACATTATGCCATCTAGAATATTGGCAAGATGTTCGAGATTCGGTAGATAGTCTTCCTTTCCTACCAAAACAGATAGCAAGACATTCAATTTAAAAAAACATAAAAGAATAAAAATAAGAAAAATATAGGAATTTAATACTTACCAAGATACTTCACATTATAAATTTTTCCTTCCCTATTTTTCATGACGGCTAAGCCATTTTCCCAATTTTCATAGGAATGATCAGGGTAGAGTTTTATAAGTTACTTGATAAACTCCCTAGAAAAACCAAGAAGATCACAAAAATAGAAAGAAAGAAATAAGTTTATATACAAAGAAGATTACAAAAATAAAAAACAATAAACAATTCATAGTAATCTTCATAAGTTCTTCAACTTTCCCTCAATAAATTTCCACCTATCGCCTCCTTCAAATTCTTTATGTAAACATAGATACTACTCCTTGAAGATTAGGTCTATCTTCTCTAAAAAGGCATATTGTACATTCACAAAATAAATTAAGTGTATTTTGTATCCACTCCAGTGCAAGTCACTCACTCACAGCCTACCTGAATAGTATTTTTCAAAAAAAAAAAACTTGGTGCAATGTTTTGACCCAAAACGGCGTAATTTAAAGGTAAAGGAGGGCAGCGAACGGTAAAAGTATCGGAGAGAAGCCGCGTCCGGGGGAGGTTACCATTAGAGGACAAAAAAATATCTCACACCTAACCTAAGCTCCTTCCAACCAAACACCTATTTTTAATCTCCAACTCCACCCCACCCCAATCTAATTTAGTGTATGTTTGGGAACACTTATTTTTTGAATATAAGTGTTTATTACGCAAGCCGAGATAAAACTTCTCTCACATACTTTCCTCGTATACTATGAATCACGATTTATAAGTACTTATTACCTAAAAATAAGTTATTTCAAACGAGCATTTAATAAAACTTCCAACCAAATAAAGCCTTTAAGTGAGCTGGGCTACGATTTTGGAATTATGATAGAGCCCCTTGTGGCTTAGAGTGTGTTTGGATGCACTTAAAAAAAGCTATTTTTAGCCCAAACCATGGTTTAGAAAAAAATCATCCAAACACTCAAAAATTTTCCCAAACCATGGTTTTGAGCTCAAACCATAGTTTTACAAAAATCATCCAAACACCTCAAATTTTCCCAAATCAAGGTTTTGAGCTCAAACCATGGTTTGGATCTCAAAACCATGGTTTGGAGAAAATCTAATTTTTTTTGCTTTTTTCCATATGTGGACCCCACCATCTCACTCTAATTGGTCCTTTTTATTAATGTGAGCCCCACACCACACACACACTCTCTCTCTCTCTCTCTCTCTTGAATTTCACCAATTTTTCTTTAATCCCTCTTTTCAGAAGCTATTCTCCACTTTTTCTCCAAAATCTATTCTCCAAAAGTTAATCCAAACACACTCTTAGCAATATACCCTGGGTCAGATTGGTAAGTTCACACAAGCATGGAAGGTCCTGGCCCAAAAAAAAAAAGCATGGAAGGTCCAAAAATAAAACGATGTCGTTGTACAAAATTTCTGAAAAGCTTGATACAGCCTTCCCAAAGGTTTCCCGCACTAACTCGTTGGCGGGCTCTGTGATGTGAGTGGGACACAATTTCCACCAACAATTTGAAATCCCTCTATCCGCCACACTAGTAATCCACCAATCAGAAGCACCCATTATCAATCCAACGACTATAACCTTCAGCGAATCCTTCACACGGATACCAATCTCATCCAACGGCCATGAATCGTTTTCGTTTCTATCGCTCTAAATATAAATAGAAATCCCTCGCCGTCGTCTTGCTCACTCTCCATTTTTATTTCACTGTGATTACTGTGATTCAGATATCAGAGAACATCAACCATGTCTGGAAGAGGAAAGGGAGGCAAGGGTCTCGGAAAGGGAGGGGCCAAGCGTCATCGTAAGGTTCTGAGGGATAACATTCAGGGAATCACCAAGCCGGCGATTCGCCGTCTCGCGAGACGTGGTGGTGTTAAGCGTATCAGCGGTCTCATCTACGAGGAGACCCGTGGAGTGCTCAAGATTTTCCTCGAGAACGTGATTCGTGATGCTGTTACTTATACCGAGCATGCTCGCCGGAAGACAGTCACCGCCATGGACGTCGTGTATGCGTTGAAGAGGCAGGGCAGGACCCTCTACGGTTTCGGAGGCTAGAGAATTAGGGTTTTTAGGGTGGCTTCTAGATTATGGTCTTTTATGTTCTTGATGTGTCGATATAATGTAATTGCTGTTGAATGTTGAATCTAAGAAATGCTTCTATTTTAGATACGTGAGATCCCGATTTGTTTTTTTGATCTTTCGTCAAGCGATTTTTCGATGAACATGGTTGTTGGGATTCAATATAGTTTTGATTCTGATTTAGTATTATATGAAAATATGAAATTGGATACTTGTATTGCTGAAATTAATCATTACGTGTGGCAGGGTTAACAATTGGACGGGTTTAGTTTATGTTTAGCTCAGCTTGTTAGTAATTTGTTGATAAGACATCGCCGTTTAGCCATAGAAAATGAGTGATGTATGTTGCTGATATGCTTTTTCGAAAAGCCTTAGTGGGTCGATCGAGGGCATTTGGCTTTATTGGGCTTCATGTACAAAACGAATGTAGGGTATTTTGTGAATAGTTGTGTGCATTTGAAACTTGTCATGGACTTAGCCCAGAAATAATGAAACTTTTTATTTGCTGGGCTTTTGTCACTAGTAAGTACCAATAATCTAATATCATCATACTAGTTGTTGGGAACAAAAAAAAATATCATCATGCTAGTTAGTAAAAAGTGAGACTTGCAAAAAGTTATGAAGTAGCTAGGAGGGCTTGAACCTCCAACTTCGTGGTTAATTGGCACAGAATCTAACCAACGGAGCTATTCAACATAACCCTTTCACCGTCTCACATAAAATGAATAGTGATCATAATAAGAAAAAAGACACTTAAATATCATTTATATTTTAAAATCTTAAATTGGTTTTATTGATAATAAGAGTAATGAGATTGATAAAAAGAATATAACAATTGATAATTTAGGTTTTTAAAAAATAACTTATTTAGGATTTTGGAGATTAAGGGGTATTTAAGTGTTTTTTTTTTAAAAATATGCCCTAACAAAAAAAAAATTTAAAAAAGCCATTTTGTAAGGTCATATTTTCATTTGGTATCAGAAAACAAAATATCATTCTCTGAAAGAGAAAAGGGAAGCTGCTGAGTGAGGAAAAGTGAAGGGAGCATAGACAAAAACTCCAACGAAGTCATGAACCAGCCTCAACCCTAACATTCAAAGTTTTAAACCTCAATAAGAGAAATAATCAATAATTTCATATCTATGATTTTCCTTTCCTTCTCTTTTGGAAAGAATATAGCCTTCTCCATAATCTACACATTCTACTATTTGAGCCAATATAGACAAATTTTCATGATTTAAGCTATTATGAACATGAGTTATGGTGGAACTTATTTGCTTACACACACAATATGGTGGAAGCCAGCACAATAGCTTAGAAGCGATATTGTATTTTTTTTTTTTTGATACAAAGAGGCAGCCAACCACACAAACTACGGCTTATCCTTCAGAATAAGTTGCTCCAGCTCTGGAGGAGCATTTGACATCATATGGAAACCTGGCGCCACCGACAAGCCAGCCTTGGCCAAAAAATCCGCTGGAGCATTTGCCCATCTCCTCACATGTTTTACAGTCACGTTCCATTCTCTGTTTAACATCTGCTTTGCTTCGCGTATTAGCCCCATATCAGCATGGACTTGAGAGACCTCCTGGTGCAACAGTTCTACAGCTTCCCGAGAGTCCGTTTCCAAAATCACGTTCCTGATTCCTAAGTCCCAAGCAATCTTGAGTCCATGCACGCAGCCCCATGGTTCTGCAGTGAGATAATCGCCCTCCTCGCCCTTAAAAATAAAAGCCTTGACCAAGTCGCCATGTGTATCGCGTAAGATGCCCCCACATGCAACACCTGTCAATGAGTGCAAAAAAGCTCCATCTACGTTAACTTTGATCCAATCCGTAGTTGGGGGTTGCCATTTCTCTGCATCGTTTTGCATTTGGGTCTCTAGAGCTGACCCGCGTAGCCGGTCACGAGCTTGACGAGTACTTTCCACCATGGCGATGACACTTGCCCTCACGGTCATATTCGAGATCTTTTTACCCTCAAACACCATGATATTCCTACGTTTCCATAACCACCAACAAGTGATGATAAAGGTTTCCCTCCAATCCTCATGTTTGTTATTCTGGTCTTTACGTTGGAGATTGCATCTTAACCACTTTGGCAAGTTCAGGCTACAAAACTGATGCTAAGTTGTAGGATCCGTTAACTCCCTCCACAGCGCCAAGGTGTCGGGGCAGTCTCGAAGAACATGTTGCAAGTTTTCATCTTCTGAATGGCATACCGGGCATGTCGCGTAAATGCTTAACCCTCTCCGACGTCTAGATTCATTTGTAAGTAGTCTCTGATGTAATACCGTCCACATAAGCATCTTACACCTCTCCGGAACCTTGATCTTCCACAGTTGGTCCCAAAGAGAGACCCTTGGACAGTTTGTAGACAATAAGGACTCATAAGCAGATTTGATCGTGAAATTCCCATCTTTTCTCAAGTTCCATCTAATGTGTTCGCCATCCACAATTTCCAGACCTGTCCGGACTTTATCCCATGTTGTCTTAACACCATTCCATAAGTTGGAACCTGGTTTTTCCTTGTCAATTGTTGGTAATAAGTCAGCGCCGCATTTGTATTTGTTTCGTACCACTCTAACCCACAAATCGTCCTTGCGTGTCGTCAATTTCCATCCAATCTTCATGCAGTGGGCTTGGTTTTGGTATTTAGCATGTCGAAGCCCCAATCCACCTTTATTCTTAGGCTCACACACCATATCCCACGCCACTAGAGGTACTTTTCTACATTCCGCTGTACTTCCCCAGAGGAATTGTCGATTACATTTGTCCAATGTCTCGTGAGTGCTAGTAGGCAGAAGGGAGGTTTGCATGACCTATCCAGGTATCGCCGATGTGACGGAGGAGATTAACGTTGTTCTACCCGCTCGTGAAAGAGAAGTGGCTTTCCACTTTGAAAGACGGCTCTTAACCTTATCCACCACATATTGATATGACTCCTTAGTCACCCGTTTGTTATGAAGGGGTACCCCTAGATACTTCCCCAAGTCACTAGTGATTGAGAAACCAAGAGCTGAACAGATCTTACTGGACCTGTTGTGGTTGAAGTTTTTGGAAAACATAACTCGAGTCTTCTGGTGGCTAACTTTTAACCCCGAGCTGTCACAAAATGCCTTGATACATTCATTGATAACATTAGCCTGAGTAACCGAGGCTTCCGCAAATAGCATAATATCATCCGCAAAAAAGAGATGCGAAATTGGAGGGCCATCACGGGTTAATCTGATTGGGTTCCACTGCCCCAAATGTATTTTCTGCTGAATTAAATGGGCTAATTTCTCCATACAGATAACAAACAAATATGGAGATAGTGGGTCCCCCTGTCTTACTCCCCTCGAAGGACAAAAGATATCAGCTTTATCCCCATTCCACAGCAATTGCATGGTTGATGATGAGGTACAACCCGAGATCATTGAGGCAATAGATTCTGGTAGATTCAACTCCTGGATGCAACTCATAAGAAAGCCCAAGTTTACTCTGTCATAGGCCTTCTCCAAGTCAATTTTAATGGCCATATACCCTTTTTTCCTCTTCAGAGTACGCATGGAATGAATCACCTCCTGAGCCACAATGATGTTATCACTGCTATGCCACCCTTGCACAAAGCTACATTGATTTGGTGAAATAATCTTTGGCATAATAGGCTTCAATCTGTTCACTATAATCTTTGATATCACTTTATAAATCACATTGCACAAGCTAATTGGTCTCAAGTCTCTCAGTGTTTCAGGATGCTCTTTCTTCGGAATAAGAACAATGAGAGTGCCATTTATGTCTTTAATGGCCTGTGGATTAGTAAACAGATATTTAACATAGGTTATAACAGAAAGACTTACTTTGTTCCACTGATTTTGGTAGAATAGGGCGCACAACCCATCTGGTCCCGGGGATTTAAGGCCACCAATTTGGAACATAGCCTCCTTGATCTCCTGGTCTACCACGTCTCTACCACACCACCGGATCTGATCCTCCTCTAGGCTAGGGTATGTAATCTCACACTCCAGTGCTTGTCGATCCACAGCTTCCTCCGTGAATAAATCAGAGAAGAACCTGGTTGCCATGCATTTAATTTGGTTGACATCATAAACCCATGCATCATCGTCTCCACGGATAGCTCCCAACTTGTTTACTTTTCGTCGTTGATTTGCACGAGTATGATAGTACCTAGTGTTGCGATCTCCATATAGCGACCATTCAGCTCTAGCTTTCTGAGCCCATAGTAGTGTTTCCTACAGAAGAACGTCTTCTAATTCCTTCCACAGAGAGAACTGTAGCTCCTCCAGTTCCGGGTTTGATCCTCGTCGATAAATTGCTCTATTAACGCCTTCCATACGTTGGAGGATCTTCCTCTTCCTTGCATCTGTATGTTTATACACCTGCTTATTCCATGTTGAGCATGCTTCAGTAAACTGGTCAATGTTGTGGTTCCATGGTATATCATCCCTCCATGTTTTCTTGACAAAATCTTCAAAGCCTTCATGCAAAACCCATGCTGCAATAAATCTGAATGGCCGATTTGGCTTGGACTAGCTACTCGCATTGTTCAGCTGAAGAAGAATTGGTCTGTGGTCAGATTTATAGAATGGAAGGTGAGTCACCGAGGCATTGGGGAATTTATCAAACCACACGGCGTTAACCAATACTCTGTCTAGTCTAGCTTCTGAGGTTCCTCGTTTCCATGTGAACGGCGGTCCAACAAATCCGATATCCACCATATTGTTCTCATCAACCCAGTTAGCGAATTCACGGTCCGAGGAGCGTCTATGTATAGCAATAGAGTGTCTCTCCTGATCTAAAAGTGTGCCATTGATATCACCTCCCAATGCCCACGCTCCCTGGATACCAAGAGAAAGGCGAGACAGCTCCGACCAAAGCGTACGACGTAAGACACAGTTAGGACTTGCGTAAACTATGGTAAAGTACCACGAGGATGTTGCATCTATAACCTGCAGATGCATGTACTGGGGGTGCTTTTCTATTATTGTTATAGAACTAATGGTTGAGTTCCAAAGACACCAAATGCCCCCGCTATATCCTTCAGCCTCTATAATTTCTGAATTGTTGAACCCCATCTGCTGAACCCGCCATTGCGACATGTTTTTAGCGCACCGAGTCTCTAATATTGCCAAGAAGTCCAGATGGTGGAATGTGCTTAATTCTCTCACAAGAGCGGGGAATGTTTTCGCGCCTGTTCCCCTAGTGTTCCAAATCATGTACTTCATTGGGAACCTAACATATTTCGTTGGAGAGAATCACCTTCCTCCTCGGTTTTATCCTGTTCATACATAACCTCATCGAGCATTGGAGCTTCCTGAATCTGGCCGACAGTACCTGGGGTCTCAGTATTTGGTGTCTCATTTATCCTGTTGCCACAGTCCACTGTACCTTGGTCATCATAAACTATTACAGGTCCTGGGTCCACCTCGTCTTTTCAAACTTGAGGACTAGGTTCAGTCACGGTTGGAGCTTCAAGCTCAAGGTTTTGCAAGACTTTAAAAGGATTCACACTTGTGGGCTTTTTATCCTGGCCCACATTGAAGTGTCTCTTCAGTCTATCCCTAGCTGGAGGTTTATTTTCTTTCCCCTTTAATTTGCCTTTTGTCTCATTCCTCCTCTTTATACCCACCTGGACCCACTCAGTAGCCTTAGGTGATGAATCCTTGCCATTATGCCTCCCATTTAAATCTTTTAACGTTGACTTCCCTTCCTCATTACTTTTCTTCAAAGCCTTTCCTTTTATTCCCCCTACTTTATTATCCCTCCGTAAATCCCCATTGCGCAATTGTCGCCCTCCTTCACTGTCATTACTAATTTCAGCCGCTATCTTCGCCTTTCCCGTAACCTCCCTCTTTATCTTACCTTGATTTGCATATCCCTGAAAATCACGCCTTAAAATCCTAATGTTCCCAAACGGGCATTCACTTGAGGATCCACCGCCGGTTAGAATCAGTGCACCGTTGACGCCGGCTGGAGCTTCCATGTTCACCGGCGTTGCCTCACTTGGCTTCTCCTCCCCCAACGGTGACTTGTAAGTCTTATCCTTTCCGTCGTCCGCCGTCGTGTTTGTCGGACACTCCTCCTTTTGGTGCCCATATTTTCCACACGTGAAACATACCTGATGCAAACCTTCATATATGATGGGACGTTCTTCACCAAAGACCGTGTATGTTGGCAGTAGTGGTTGCTGAAGATCAACTTCCACACATATCCGGGCGAAGCCACCCTTGTCATATATCGAAGTAGACTGATCAATCTTGATTATTTTCCCAACCATGTTCCCAATGCGTCTTAATGATTCCACATTGTAAAACTCAAATGGGGCATCGGGTAGCCGAATCCAAACCGCAATTCTCCGTTTAAGGTCTGCCTTCCATGGGTTAAAATTCGGACGCCAGCGCTGCACAATTAAATAATGATCCTCAATCATCCATGGCCCTTCTTGGTATGCATAGTCCCGGTCCTCTTTGTTTGAGAATGACACTATGTAGTACCCATTGTTCAAGGGAATCAACTTCAGGGGATCGCGCGGCTGCCACATCCTATGAATTCGTTCTCTAATGACATACGTAGGGAAAGTTGCGCCTAGTACCTTGATAATCAATGAGTTCATCCAGGGGCGACACCAAGCAGTGTATTCTTTTGCAGTGAATTTGAGTACTGCCGACTTGCCCTCCAGCCTTCGCGCGTGGTTTTCCTCGTCCTCCGAATCCTCTGTTTCCACAGCCACAACAGATTCATTCATTTTGTTGAAATATGCTTTCCAACCATTAACTATATCCTCCTCTTCGGAATGTTTCATCAAGAACCCTCCACAGCTTGGAGCAAGAAGTTTATCCCTATAGGAGATTGGTGACACACGCCCACGGTTCTGTGAGTTAGAGGCCTGGGTATTCTTATCACCCCCTCGTCTGCGTTTACCTTCCCTCCGAACACGAACACCCCCTTTCTAGGTATCTCCCCTCCTTTGTCTCTCTCCCTCCCTCCTCGATCATCAACATCACCGCCGTTTTCCCCCTCCGTCTCACCGCTCGAACCTCCACCGCGTTCCCTCTCACTCATGCTCTGTTCCTTGTCGCTCTCTCCGCTAGAAGCGATATTGTATTTATATGCCTTACAATGAGAACCAAAAAAGGGAGAATAATCAACACTTGGGAATTTTTTTTTTTTTTTGTAAATTTTATAAATGAATTGTAGATAAATTTAATAAGAGAAAAGTTAAAGGAAATTTATTTCATCATTGTTTCCCACAAAAATAGCAATGCCATTTCGTAAAATATCGGCAGAATAATCATGCTATATATATCATCATTGAATTCATTGAAATGCTCCTTTGCTTAGAAGCATGGGCATTTTTCGTTTTGTTGAAGATAAGATATTCAATATTATTTTATATTATCTGTGAGTAATAATACGCTTCACCCAAAAAAAAAGCTCTTTAATTTGTCATGAAAAAAAAATATGGAAAGCAAACTAGTATATATGGCAAATACAGGGCAAGAAAAAAATAGAGGAATAAGCCCAAAAAAAAAAAGAACCTTAATCATTCATCAAAAGTGTTCAGATTTTAATTCTTTATAAATAAACCGTCATCCATAGTTATAAATTAAAAAAAATAAATAAATGGTAATAAGTATACTTCAGATCACTTGCTTGGGCTTACAGTTTTTTAATCTAATAGGCTTCGGCTTTTTGAATCTTGCGTTGGGGCTGTTAGTTAAGCTGTGATATAATGTTTTGTATGCAACTAAACGTTTAGGTCGAGGCTTCTCTATATCACCAAAATAATTTAAATTACTTAATAAATTAAAATTAATTCAAAGTTATGTCCCCTGATGTTGGTCCGAATCTAGATATGAGACTTCTATTCTCTAATATATAGGTCGTGTGGAATTTGAGGTTTCGTTTAAGATAAAATGCAATTCTTCAAAAAAAAAAAAAAAAAACCAAATTTGATTAAGCCTCATTATATTATGCTAACGTGACTGGTTCTATAACCTAGTGGCTAGTGCCATGAAATATTTTTTATAGATGGGAAATCGTGGGTGATCCTCCAGGTCAATAATGTCTGTCTCTTTAGTTAAAAAAAATTAAGGTCTGTTATAAAATATATCATAATAAAAAATTGGTATCATGTGAACAAACAGTTTTATTACTAGAAAATTAATTACAGCAAGCTAACGAAGATAAGTCCATTTGTTAAAGAGTTGTCTTATAACTCATAAAGTTTTGAGTTCAAATCTCACTACTAATGTGTGGGCCATGTTGATGGAAGATCGGTAAGTATTTTTATAAGTGCATTTTGGCATATCTTAGCTCTAATGAGACTTAGAAACCTAAATCACCTAAACTTTTGATAAGTGGAAAACATTAATCTCCTTCTATATATATAATATTATATAAAACAAAGCCTCGTTTACGTCGATGCTCATGTATTAATCACAGTTTTCGCCGTCTGAATTAATGTGTTAAAAAATTAAGAATGACATATATTATGTTGATATATGGAAAATAACTTTGATGATTGCCATTAATCATGTCCTTAAAATTAAAAAATCACCCTATTTGTTCTAGACATCTAGCTTTTTTTTTTAAAAAAAAAAACTGTTAAAAAACCTTGCATCATTTCTGCATTCACTACATTTCAATAATAAAGAAATCCTCGGCCAACAAAACAAAAACAAAAAACAAAGCGGTCCAATATCTGCACACTTAAAATATAGTGGTTGATTCAAAAGAGATGGCGTATTAACTGGGAAATATATATGTATGTGTGTGGACACGCACACATATATATCCCCTTTATTAGTAACTCTAATTAGTCGTTAAATAATAAAATGATAGTTGTCTTTATCGGCTACATTCTTAATAATATTGGTTACAAAAATACGATAATAACTTGAATCATTTGTTCATCATATTGAAATGAGAATTTATGTTGTTGTATTGTACTTAATGATTTCCTAAGTTGTTATGTTTAATTTGAATAATGGAGTTTAATTTATTATTTAAAAACTTACGTAATTTAAACCACTACTTTTCTTAAAAAAGAAATCACTAATAAGAAGACTGCTATATTGCGTCTTGCGCTCTATTTTGAAAAATGTAATATTCTAAATCATCTATGAAATGATGAATATCAAAAAAGCATTAAAACGCTCTAAAAATATCTATTTTCGGGATAATCATGCAATTCATTGGAAAGAATAGTCAAATAAATTATCAAGTTGCCTACTACCTACTCAATTGGACATACCTAAAGGCCACCCACACAACACAAAACACACACTAAATAACAGGCTCTATCAATATTAGAATATCACACACACACACACACATTCTTAATTTTAAAGTCCGCCGTCTCTATCATAGGACTGCTTATACGCATTACATACAAAGATTTAGGTTTGGTAATATGCTTTTTCATTATTCTCCCCTTGCATTTTCAAACAAATTAAACCTACATTAATAACAAAACCCAGTACTTTTTATGGTCAATTTATGAAAAAAAAGACGTGTAAAGAGAGAATAATACACAGGGGTATAAAATTCTTGGCTTAACATGTACGTATTGGTATTGGGGTTGTTTAATTTGCTGAAATTTAATGAACAGAATGGACTATTCTCTGGTCTTGTCTCTTATAGATATTTTTCCCAATCTTTAAATTTCTAGAAGGCATGGACAAATAAGCCAAAAGAAGCTGCCCAGAAACACCAAAAGTAAAATCCACATGATATATGTCCCTTTATATATACTCCAACAGACACAAACACAAACAAAAACATAACTGTCTCACAATTAACCCTGATTATAATTCCCTCTCATACCCTTCAATCTCCTCCTATATAAATCCACCTTCCTTCCTAAACAATTATATTCCTCTCATCTATCCCCAAATATCTCCTTTGCCTATGGCTTCTTACCTAGATTTCTTCCCTCAAGAACCACAAAGACAAGACCATGAACAAGAAGATGAAGATGATGATGAAGAAGAAGAAGCACTGTCTCTCTGTGATCTTCCACTCAACCGCCACGACGTCGTCGCCAAAAAATGCAACGGATTAGAGTTAGACGACACGTCGTCGAGGCAGATCAGTCGTCGATCATCCTTATCGGAGGCTGTCGATTTCTTTGAGTTCTTCAACGACACCAGCTCCGATATGTGCTCCGCCGACGACATCGTTTTCTGCGGGAAGCTTTTCAAGGACACCGATCACCGATCGCCTCCCAACAGCGACGTGAAAGATCCGAGCAGGCCGCCGCCGGTTTATCGCCGTAGATCCGAGTCGCTGTCGACGTTGCAATCTGGCGTGACCCGATCCAAAAGTGCTACTACATGTGGGAATAACTCTCGCCGGTTCGTGATGAGGAACAGCAGGTCCTTGGATTACCGGAGACTCCACCGGTCTTCGAGCTCCAACTCGATGCAGGCGGCGGAAATTGAGAGGAATCCTTCGGTGAGGAGCGTTGTGCAGTCGGAGATCGTAGTTAAGAAGTCAATTAAACCACGGTGGTTTTTCCTATTTTTTGGGATCGTGAGGGTGCCTTCAGAGATGGAGCTCAGCGACATCAAGAGTCGGCAATTTCGTCGGAATCATTCGACGACGATGTTCCCTACAGCGGATGGCAGCGGGAATCTGTCGGTGAATCGGAGCTCCGGCAAGGTGTCGTGGAAAATACTGAAGGCATTGAGTTGCAAGGACTACAACAGTGTATCCGTAACGACGCCGTTTGTGACGACATAGGATTTTAGGTCACGTGACGTGCATGCGTATGGGATAGGAAATGAAATTCTCGTTATGGGGAAGACATTAAAAAAAGAAGAACTAGTGGGTTTGTTGGATGAGACGGTTAACACTCAACAGAGACTCAGAGACCATGAATCCATAATGTGCATGGGAGGGGTATTTTGGTAATTGAGAGAGGATGTGACTGTGCAAAGCTTGATGGCGAGGATAATAATAGTATAATAGCGACTTTACGTAGAAGGGAAGATTGTGTACAGTGGCGGACCATGGGGGATCATAGTCCTCTCTCTGTCTCAGTGAATGAGAGGAAGATGATATAATTTTTTTTTTTGATTTATTTTTTTTAAATTTTTGAATATGTGGCTTTTGTTTGTTGTTGAGTCGGTGGCCATAGGAATGAATGATAATCACGAGAATTCCGACAGTGAATAAAGATTTTACAGAGTAGGAGCCTAGACTTCTCTCAGTTCTTTTCTTTTTGTTTTTTTTTTAATCTGGTGGAGGAGGTTTTTTTTAGGCCAGATCGGACTTTATTTCTAACTCAGAACTTTGGGAAAATAAATAATGAAAAATGAGAGAGTTTTGTTACCAACAATTATGGAATTAAAATTCGAATCGGGTATTGAATTAGTCGGGATATTAGGTTAAGGGTTAGTGGGTCAGACCAAGACCAAATCGGTGAGAAATTAAAGATTTTAGGTTTATAGTATGAAATTCTAAAGAAAAAATATAAAAAAAATTAAAAAAATTGGAACCCAGACCGGACCGGTCCACTGGCGGGTTCGCCGGTTTCCGGTCTGATCCGAGTTCTTGAACCTGGCCAATAATTGATAAAGCAGTGATGAGACTTAAATCTTAATTGATAATTCATAACTCATTTTATGATAAATATCTGATTTGAGATTTTATAATTTAAATTTTTTTTTTCATAATTGTTTCAATAAATAATGTAGTTGTATAAGAGGTTTTATATTTTTTAGGGAGAATTGTCCAAAAATACCTTGGGAGCAAATTAATTGCTGGTTGCTACCAAGTGTGCAAGCGATCTTCCGTGTGTGCAAGTGATCTTCCGTTTTGTGCAAACTATCTTCCATGTATGCAAAACTCTTCCGTATAAATGTGCAAGCGATCTTCCGTTTTGTGCAAATCATCTTCCGTTTTGTGCAAACCATCTTCCATGGTAGCATTCAGCAATTAATTTGTCAAAAAAGTATTTATCAGCAATTCTCCCTATTTTTTATTATAGTTTTGAAGTTTTTCTAATTTCCTAAATAAAGGGAGCACATGGAGTCACCTTTGAAAAGATAAAATGATTGGCACTCATCCCGTTTTCCTTTGTATTGTTGGGGTGTTGGAATGTCATATTTTGACGTGGGAATCAATTTTGCTTCTCTCCCCAACTTTGAAAATTACGTTGCATGAAAAATTCTTATGACTTGATTAATGTGTACTCCCTCTAATCTTATTATATAAGAAGCTTTTGTATGTTCTTGTTTTATATAACTAGAGTTAAGAAAAATACTTATGAACTTATATTCAATGTGCAAAAATACTCAAATTTTTCTAGAGTGAAAAATTTCCCATAAACTTTAAGAATTAGAGTAAAAATGACACTACTTTTAAAATTACGTTGCATGAAAAATTCATGTGACTTAACGTTTACTCCTCCTAATCTTATTTTTAAGAATTGTATGTTTTTGTTCTATATAATTGTTTGATCAGGTAATATTCGAATATTATCGAATACACTTTAAGGTAGTTTTTTCAAAAATGTTGTTTGCATTCATTCACATAAGATATGAATTCGAAACTTTGTGTTTAAGGCTTTAAGCGGTCAAAACCTTTTCACTATAGAAATAACGATGGTGGGTAATCTTTTATATGTTTTATAGTATAACATGTTTTGCTCACAATGTTATTTTTTTTTACTCAATATCTCTAACTAATTATAAAATGTTCTAACTAATTAACTAAATTCCTCAAAGTAAATCTCAAAATAAGTAAGAAGTTATGAATTCAACCTCTTGTGTGTACTTAAAATTTAGATCTCAAAATAAATAAAAAGACGAATACCTATTAATGCTGACCATAAAAAAGATTATTTTTTAAAGGCTGGGCTTATCGTTTTATATTTCTTAAACTCGTCATTAGTAAAGAAATATTATTAAATAGATAGAAACCTAGAATCATTTGCTATTAAAAAAAGAAAGAAAGAAACGTAGAGTAAAAAAAAAACTTTAATATTCACCCTTCAAATTTTCTCTTATATATGTCTCACCCTCTTATTCTCGATTCAACTCTCAAATGTTTAGAATTTATTTAAATAATGATGTAAAATTATGAGTGAGAGTGATAGTGTTTCTGGATTGTCTAAACTATAATTTTATGACTGGAATTATCAGGGTTATTGAACCCGGACCGGACCGGCCCGGAAACCGGCGAACCGACAGGTAAACCGGTCCGGTTCCAGGTCCGGTCCGGATTCGTATTTTTTTTAAAAAAAAAATTTAATTTTTCCTTTAGAATTTCATACTATAAGTCTAAAATTTTCAATTTCTCACCGGTTTGGTCTAGGTTTAGCTCCGGTTTAGCCCCGGTCTGACCCACTGACCCTTAACCCAATACCCCGACCGGTTCAATACCCGATCCGAGTTTTAATACCTTGGGAATTATACATGTTATAAACTATGTATTTTACATTTGCAAGGGTAAAACAAAATAGATAGATAAATAAAAGTAAGGCTTAAAGAGCTCTATTAAGTGTTTTATAAAAATATTACTCTAGTAATTAGGTAAACTCAACCATGCATGCGCTTTGTATATAGCAAGAAGAAAAATGAAACCCTAGTAATTGTTGCTTCTTATTATAAGGGTATTTTTTTTTTTTGGGGTGATATATTATAAGATATATTAATTGCACAAGATCATGAACATATGCTTACCGAATTCGTCAAGTTGCATTTGAATTTGATCAAATGTGTTAATAACTTGATGACTTTTCTTATTAGACTTATCCAATGCTGTCGTATTTCATGAACGTCATCCACCTTTTGTTTTTTTAACCTTCAGCCACCTATTTATAATTTGTTAAAAAAATTAATAAAAAGAGACAGTCCATCAAACCGTCACATCTTTAAATAAAAATCATATGTTATTTTATCTTTGGGTTTGATATCACTTGCTACTCAGATCATACCATTCTACAAAATTGCATTAATTTTTATTCATTCAAATACGGACTTGCCAAGTCCTAGGCATATATAGTCAATACGAGAGCCCCAATCATGGCTCCTAATAAAATAATATATTATATAAAAATTTTAAAAAATTGGCATTATAAATTTTCTATTCAATCATTATTATTTTGCCTGTCAAGTTTTTAAAAAGGCTTGAACGGTTCTGTAATACACCCATATACTGTTTTTTAATAATTGAGTTAATAGAAAAAGAAAATAATATTTTAATACAACATTTTATGCACACCACTTACGAACATAATCCACAAGTTTTGAAACAGGTAGACCTTTTCATCAAACAAAAATATTATAAAATTTATAATTAAGGGAGACATTGCCAAAACTCATGGAATAAGGAACTTGTTAGAAAAATCTTGTAACAATAAAAATTACTAATACTAAATACATACATACTTTCATATATATATAAATATATATATATATATAACGATAGGATGAAATTCTAAAATTCTTACACAAGCAATCGTAATCCCTCGAAAATAATAATATGCCATTCTAGAAATAAAGAGTAAATACCAAATAATATTAAAAAAATCCTTGGATTAAACTTTTCCCCCGTTTTGTTGTGATATCCAAATTAAACGCCAATCATATCCATTGGAATATTTCAAGATGATAACTAAAAGGATTTTCAGTTTGTTTAGTTAATTAGGAAAAGTAATAAGGTCAAACTTGCAAAATGTCAACAAGTGAGATGGGTGGAAAATCTGCGCATTTATGCAAGCTATTAAAAATCTTGAATTCGTCAAAACACTAATTCATAAATTCAAGAATAAGTGGTTTAATTGGTGTGCTGTGATGAAAATAATATAATTTAATTAAAATATACAAAATATTTATATAAAATCATGAAAAAACAATATTTTAATAAAAATAACATTAATACTTAAATAAATAAAACATTCATACATAACCCATAGATTTTTTTTTTTTTTTGGGCCTAAGCTATACATATTTCAACAAAACAGAGTTATTAATATACAAATATAATTGAATGCTACTTTTTTAAACCCAAAAAGACGTTGTTTCAGATTTTTTTTTTTCGTTAGCTATCTAAAATTTAACTTGAATAATCCATCCAACTCACTGAGTTGCACAAAATTAATCCTGAGTAATCATTCCTTCCCTGAATTAATTGATTAATGATTTCTCAGACCGACCCATGACTATGCATTTATGTTTGGATCTATTATATTATCTATTAGTATTACTTTCAACTTGTGTGTATGTGTAAATATATTAATGGAATTAGTTTACCAACAAGGGTTAAGGTGCAAATTTACCAACGACGTTTTGTCCGAGGAGCGTCTGACATAAATATCTTTTAGAAGGAGCAAAAATACCAATGAACAATTAAAAATGGGCATTCACCACAAAAACCGTTAATTCATACTAACGGTGTTAAATTATAAGAGAAGAAAACCCTTAACGGCGTTAGTACAGATTTAACGGTTTTTATGGTGGATGCCCCTTTTTAATTGTTCATTGGTATTTTTGCCTCTTCTAAAAGATATTTGTGCTAGACGCTCCTCGGACAAAACTTCATTAGTAAATTTACACCTTAACCCTACCAACAATAACTTTGAAAAGTTTGATTATTTGATTTTATCTTATTTTGAGAAAGAGAAGGAAGATAAGAAATTGGGGGCTAAAAGAAGCAATAATAATAAATGGAGATGAAAGAATGAGTTGGGATGTGTAATTGTGAATGGCCAAGTTGCCACCAACTCTTCCATTATTTCTGTATTTTTGTCACTGATACACACATGCCCACGTCGCCTATGTTCTTTTGCTACATTTAATTTCACTGAAAAGTGGACCCTCCTTCAGGAGTCACACACGCAACAAAATTCAATTACATTATTTAATTTTTGTCATCTATGAACCAATATAATTTATACAAATTTTTATTTTTTTTCCTTGTCTTGATTTTCTATTGAAACAAACATAGAACATGTCACATAGAAACATATGCTTCAAAGTGATGGACCAACTTCGCCTCACCTTATGAACACTCTTCATTTTCAGACATTCCTTCATTGTATTCTTGGGCCCTACAAAAATGAGACACTCACTCTATGTTCCTATGCTTTGATTAAGAAACAACATCTTATTTTCATCAAAACAGTATTTATCACCAAAGTTGTATTTAGTAACTAAATTGAAGGTTTGGAGCAATATTGGCCTCTAGAATTAAATGCAATTATACATATTATCTCATGTTCATAATCTGGAGCATATGTAATTTTGTCTATTACGTACATCTTTGTTTGATTCAAATTATAAGAGAATATAGTTATATTAAGAACTATAATTTGGATATATAGTCTTCTTTATTTACAAAGAGGAAGAAACACACACACACACACACACACACACACACACACTTCTTATAATTAAACATGAGATCAGACGCACTATTCCATTTTTATATAATTAAAGATTCATTTTGTGAATATGGAGGATGGGACTATAAGTGAGCCGACATATTATAATTGAAGCTCTCACTGTGTTTTGGAAGAATTGATGAAGAAGAAGAGTGACCTGCAGGTTACCCCTAAGGGTTTTCACCAACTTCATCAAATTCGGTACTCAATTTCATTAATAATTAAAGGGACTAACACTGTTGTTTTGTCTGTATTTATGATCATACAGAGAAAGACCCTTGTTGATGAAGCAAGAGCAGGCCAAGATAGTTATAAGTGACTTTCAAATACACTACAATTATGTTCTTGGCACATAATATTTTGGGTAAAAATAAAGATATTTTTATTAAAAGCATTTCGTATTCTAAACATGTTTCAGATGTATTAATGTTGTCCCTCAGTATTTGAAAACGTTTCAAAATCTTTCCTTCCATTACATACATGAACATTTTAAGAGAATATTTAACGGCAAGAGGGACATTGAGACGTTTTTAAATATTGAGTGACATTGTATCTAAAAAGAGTTTAGGGTATCAGATGCTCTTAATCCAAATAATTAAAGAGCAAAAAGTGTTATTTTACCCTAATGTTTATCATGAAAAGTATTTGGGCATAATTCTTGGGTACTTTTTATGAAACTCTAATTAAATTGATGGTAAAGCAAACACTTGGAAATATATTGTCCTTCATGTAAATGGATAAGATTTTAAATTTTTAATGATTCTTGGGACTTTGCATGATTAAGAATGAGGGCATGGCAATGGCTTGTGGAGGACAACAAAGGCTAGGAATAGGATTATGATGGTTGACAGTATTACAATAAAATCACCTCAACTGTGGATCGTCATATTAAATTTAGATAATTTAAATTACAATAATTTAGTCATGATATATATCACTCTCGCCATATTAAGTGGCTACGATCAATTGTAATTGCTGTCCAATGTCTAATTGTTTACAATTATTTCCTCTCTGTGTATCTGTTTGGTAGCAGGAAAGTGAAGGAGTAGGGAAAATTTTAATTAATTCGATTTAAAAGAATTGAGAAGGTGGAATTATAGAATTTTAATTAAATTTTCTTACCATGTTATCTTATATATCCTCTTTATTAAAATTTATAATTATAGTTATCCATTTTTTTAAAAAAAATGAACTCATAAAAATTTCCCCACACTTCTCTTCTTCATTCCCCCTCCTGCCAAACGAACCCTAAAGGGTACATCACATCGCATATGGAGATCGTGAAATTATATATGGGCAGAGTTTGTGAAGATGATTTTATCGAATTAAAAGTTATGAATTTCCGTCAGATGATATTGATGAAAATAAATAATTGTAACTTTTCCCGTGTAATTAAAAATCCCAACAATAATTACTTCGGGACTGTTTTAGACTTAGAGAAGAATTCTCTCTATAATTATCACAAAGAAGATAAATCCTTTGGAGCATAACGCCTGACCCTTGTTGTTTAGTGCCTTCAATAATAACAAACGAAGTTTACAATAATTACATTCTTAATGACTAGAATAGGAGAAGAGATTCTTTTGCCTTCTATATATAATTCTGGTGTGCATTAGGAAAAGATACTACTATTCGGAATTGTCTTAATGATTGCTTACATCAAATAAGAGTTACAGATGATGATTAATTTGAAGAAATAATACGTATTCCACTAATTCAATGATTCTGTTGACAAGCTTCTTCCACAACAAAAGGAGAAAGAAAAAATAAAAGAAACAAAACGGCTAATTGTACACCTATGGTCTTTCTCTAGAATGTGAAACCATCTGATGAATCAATTTTTAGACGTTTCATTAATATTTACGGCAGCGAGGATCTCACAAGGTTTTTCACAGATTTGGATTTTGAAGCTCCCCGGCCACAGATATGGTATGCATGTATGGCAGAGAACAATGACCACAACTTTTTTATTTTGGACGAAGGTGCAGATTTACTAATGAAATTTTAAGTAAGGGGCGTCAGGTACAACTATATTTTAAAAGGGGTAAAAATACACGTAAAGAATTAAAAATGGAGCATCCACCACAAAACTGTTAAATTTGACTTAACGCCGTTAGGGATTTTCTTCTCTTACAATTTAATGCCGTTAGATCAAATTTAGGTCAAATTTAACGGTTTTGTTATGAATGCTCCATTTTTAATTCCTTATGTGTATTTTTACCCCATTTAAAACATAATTGTGCCTGACACCCTTTACTTAAAACTTCATTGATAAATCAGCACTTTAGTCCTTTTTTTTTTTTATAAGCGCATGTATTTTCCTATTGAACGCAATCTTGTTCAAACTGTTATCTTACCTTAAAATATAAGCACATCTTCCAACAAAGATTCAAATGTTAATTCACAATATTACGAGAAACTATCCTCTTCCACTAAAGCCAACTTCCGTTGGTAATAGTTAACACAACTATTAGAACAAGGAATCTGTGACAAGGGGATGATGAAGCTTATGGTGGGCCACGTGAGGACAGTGAAGTTGAGTGGGCAACAGGATGACGGTAGAGCCTGGAAACCAGCTTGGAAAGAGATGGCAGGGCACACAAAACCTTTTACTCTTTTGGAAGGGCCTGTTTAAGTTGGCATTGAAAAAACACGTTTACGTAAGTCAAGACAAAACTCGTTTCACAAACTTATCTCATATACCGTAAATCAAGTTGGAAAAACAGCTTCTATCGCTAATTCAAACACGCAGAAGTCTAATTTCACCATTTGATGAATATTTTGCTTCCCTGAAAACCTAATGATATATGTCTTGCCTTTTGTATGCCTAAAACTAGTGGGGGAGTGGATACCTCCCAAACTTCTTTAGATGGCAGTTAGCGTTCGTGATGGGCGAAATAAACAAAGACTCAAGTCATATCATTTCTAATGCAACTACTTCCTTGTCCCCTCCACCAAACCAAAGAATGAGTGATGGGTTAACAAACCCATTCTCAGCATAACTCTTTCCCCTCCCATTTCCAAAACTCAAGAGAACACCCCCAGCACCGTGGACACAGTTATCAAGCAAGTTTCCAAGTTAGATGCATATCTCCAATGAGTCACTTCACATCTAGCAGTCCTGCCCTGATGTCTCTGGATGTTAATATATATTATGTTTCCAATACAACTTCAGGTCACTAAATTGAATTACTTAAGAGTTATAAAGCATGTTGGAAACCACATTTTGGGATGCCAAAATATGATTTCGACAGATGCAACAAGAGTGTTACTTCTGGCACAACATGGTTTTCCCCAGGTTCCAATGTGGTTCCAAAACTGCTGATAGCCATATAACTTAGCAGCTTCTACCGTCCTCTTAATCGCAGAAATAAATGGTAAGAGGAAGGGTAATCCTTTAACTCCACATTCCCTTCTGAAAATGGGGTTAATGTTGGCTACCACTTTAAATATCAAAAGACACGCAATTGGCATTTTCCATTCTAGCTTTTGTCTTCTGCTCTAACAGCCCGTGTTAGCCAAATCCACATAAAGCAGAACAGACAGAATCAAAAGGAAGTTGAGCTCTTGTTTCACTTAGCTTCAGAAATAGTTAAATAGTTATGCAGCTCATATCATCTTTGATGGCATAATTCTTGCTTAACATGCAATATGCTGCCTAAGTGGATGCATCATTTTTCTTGCATCGCCTGCTTCACTCTCAGTTATTGATCAGCACAATGCATTGCAACATTGATTTATGGTGCATATGATCATAGAAATCTAAAACACAGATAAATAGCAGTTGCAACTACTGATATGCATAAGAAACTTATGCTTTTAATGGATGGAAAGGGGGCCCGGGGGGGGCTTAGACTTGTATAAACTCCTATCCTTGTTGAAAATCCAAACGCGACAAGCCTAGAATATAATACTCCCTACTTTCTTTTTAAGGAAAAAAATAGTCCATGAACACATAAAAACAAATTTGAGACAAAATTAAGACAACAGGAAACAGAGGAAGGCATTATTTCATTGCTACGAGGTAAATCAGAGACGCAAAAACAGAAGAAATAGAAGCAGAAAAATCACCCAAAAAAAAATTGATGGCAGAAAATAAGATGAGACAACAGAATTGAGAAGAATAAAAAGAGATGGACGAAAAAACAAAGAACAAATAAAGAAGCTAAGCACAAACCTGACAAGAATTGACACAAGGAAGGCTGTGAACTGTGGGGCTGCAGACCTAGGAAAGTTCGACAGCTCTGGAGTGGAGATGGGTTATTTAAGGAAGAAATTTCATCAACCGATTCACAAGGCCCAATATAGGGCACACTGTGCCACCGCCAGTGGCACGCCTAGCATGTACCATAGTGCACTATCTGAATTCTGCACTTGTCATGGTATTGTGCAACAGTGCAAGTGGCCTGTGGTTGAGGAAGACTTCAGCATGAAGGGATTGCATCAACTCTGCATCATCTAACCTGCTTCTCACATCAGGCTGCCCCATGCACAAGCCTCAAAACCCTACCTGGTTTGAACCTGTTGAAGCTGCACTAGCAGCTTTGGATGATACTGGCACACACTAATCTTGATACATCCTTAATTTCTTGATTTAGAAAAGGCCAAATCCTTGACTGGTGCTTTCTTGAAAGATATTAGAGTTATGGATCACATGAAAAAGATGGAGAGAATCAATGTCCTAAATACATGGAAGTATCATACCACATTAGAACCACATAATTCAGAGTTTCGTTGAATTTCAAGCGTTATCTAGATCCTTGAAATCTCTGGAGATATGCTTTTCACCAGTATAAATTTGTGTGAGTGCATTCCAGTAAATAAAAAGAAGACCAAATTCAAGAAAAAACAATCGCACTAACCATTGATATGAAATCATGAATTCAAGACGATAACACAAAAACAAAAAGTTTCACATAATTCAGAGTTCAAGTTACAAGATTGATATCAAAGAATGTTACACATGCATATAAAAAAAATATACCCTCGTTCACCAACAAAGAAAAGCCAATTAGCTATTGCCTACATGAAGATAAATCAATTGCACATATAAACTCCATTCTCAAATCTGTGATTAACCTCATAAAAATCTGTCTTGCCCTCAGAAGCAGGTCTTAGACAAACCCCAGATAATGATTGCATCCCTTCAACGGAAAATTTCACATGGCCAACCACCTCAATTTCTTCATCCTCTTCAGTTGAGTCTACTGGCATCCTTGCTCTCAACCGACCAGGAGTGCCTTTGAGTGGAATCTCTTGCACATGCCATTTTATTTCTTTTTCAGACCTATTCAACACAGCCTTAGGTGAAACTTTCAGCAATGTTGGGTCAACCGGTAATTTCAGAATGAATATGACGTCTCTCAAGGGTGTGAGCAAATTAGGGTTTGAAGCGTATTGTATCATTACAGAAAGCAAACTACCAGTATGCCGTTTTATAAGCCGAACCCTCAAAGGCAATGGCGTCAACCTGGGCAGCAAACTGTACTTAATTATTGGTATAGGCTCATCTGAGGCTGCAGTCCTCACATGAAACAACCCATTGCCAAGGGAGCTGACACGAGAGTTCTGTATAACAAATCTTTTAACTGCACTTGTCCCCTCAACTCGAAATGAGAATTCAGTTTCCTTATCACCTGCAGTTTTAGGAGGCAAAGTTCTAAGGTATACAACACCCATTAATCCTACCCTTGCAAGCAATGACTCTCTGAACTCTGCACTAATCTGTTCTGAGATATACATCTCAGGACCCTTCATTTCCGTTTTCTTCACCAATAAGTTCTCAAGATTGCCTGCTCCACCTTCCGCTGGTGCTTTAACAGCAACATCTGGCCCAGTCTGTAACAATTCAAGACCACCAAGCCCTTGGGGTTTTGGAACCTTCTTTGTACCAACGAACTCTGATGCATCAAGTCCACCTCCCCATGCGTCGCTGAAGGATTCAAAAGCTTCCCCTAGAGTAGCCTGTTCATTACTAAATTCTACTCCACCATAGTTTCCTTCAAATCCCTCCACACTAATATGGGTAGACTGGGTCGCCTCTGGAGGTGGTAATGTCGTGACCTCAAGCCCCGCCAAAGCTGTGGTCAAATCAGTTGCTGAAGGATCTTTTGTCTTCTTAAAGCCACCCACCAGCTCTTGGGGTTTATTGATCGCATCACTTGCTGCAAATGGATCATTTTCTGCAGGCGGTTCTTCTGGCTTCGTCTGCTGCTCATCCTGCTGCTCACTTGCCACCGGAGCAAGGGTAGCTGCGACTTCGTCTCCAGCTGCAAGTGTCTCAGGCGGTAACTCAAACAGAGATTTGGAGAACGCATCAATGCCCGCTTCGTGTTCGATCGAATGCACCTCGGCAGTAGTCCAAGTATCAGCACCGCGGATCTTGTTCTCGGAGTCAATCGCCGAGTGAACCATCTTCGCAATGCTCTCACCATGCAACGACGCCAGCATTGCAGCGAGTCGGATGTTGCTAACGCCCCTAAGAACAATATCCAAAGCCATGTAGACCTCCGCATACTTCCTGCTAAGTTTATCGGGAGTAACCTCCACACCACGGCAAGCAGTAACGATGACACTTACAGCTTGATTCACAATATTTATACACTCAAATACGTTTACCGTATTGTCATGATCGGCGACGGTGATGCCAAGAACATAAATTCCATTCACTAACCGATATACGACACGGTAACGACTTTCGACGCCAACAATGACTTGGCCACTGGAGGCAGCGAGCGGATCGTCGCCGATGGACTCTGCGGCGTAGGCATCATCGCCGAAGGCTTGAGAATTCTTGTTGGAAGCCAAAGCGCGACGGGTTTGGCGGAAGGCAGAAAGGGCTCCGAGGGCACGGGCGGGTGGGAACCATTCGCGGGTCTGGAGCAGGATGTCGGATCCGTTAGCAATTTGTAAAGAAAGGGCTAAGCAAGACATGGCCGGCGACCAGATTCCGATCTACTAGGGCGAAGGATCCAGCTTGCGATGGATCAGACTGAAAATCTGTTTACTTTGTGCATCAAGAAATGGAAAATAATCCGGATTTAGATCTCCGATCAGGATGCAAACCGAAACTGCAAGTAGCAATTTCTTGGATTGAAAAATTGTGTAAGAGATGAGAAGGGAGCTCGATTGGGGGACTGGGTGAGAACTGAGAACGACGAAGTAACCTCCGGCCCCGAGCCTCTCCTATTATTTTTTCATTCACAGTTGTTTTTTTTTTTGGATATTGGGCCGCTTGAGAGATGATATTCGTCAGCATGGTCCAAGACATTCGGCCCAAAATATCTATAAAGTAAACTAGGGGGTTAAATGAAATAATTATAAAAACTAAATTAACGTTTTCTAATTTTGATTTTTCTACTTTAAAAACATTATTTAAAAAAATTAAAAATTCAGAATTTGATTGGTCTGATGATTGACTAAACTAGTTCAAATTAGCTTTTGACTTGAACAAGGTCAGCACTTGACCAAATGTACCTTTTTTTAATACTCCAATCACTTGTACTTATAAATCTTGCGATTTCTTGAACTTCTCTTTTCACATTCAGCTATCCCCATTATTCATTCTGTTTAAATATGAATAATTTAATTTTTCTTAATTCTTTTCATTCTCTAGCTGTTTCCTTCAAAATAAAATATTATATTATAACTATAAAAACAAAACAAACATGAAATTTTACCCAATGAATTCAGATATAGACAACACAAACTACTCCCAGAGAAGCAACAACTGTGCAAGGTAATCTCAATTCCTTCTTTATGATAGATGCTAATACAAAACTCTCATCATCCTGAATGTGACCTCATTATAAAACTATCATGCTATCAATTATATGGTTACACTTAATATCAAATGACAGCATTTACAATTAATGGCCTCATAAATATTATTTTCCTTTTTTCGCCAAAAAAGGACGCCTATATCTTTGTTGCGCGGCCTCAGCTCAGTATATCACCATTCAGTATTCAGCTGTTGGGTAAATTGATTCAACCAAGCTCAAGTTCTTGACGATATATGGTGAAAATTACTGTTACTGTCCTTTTATCCAACCTTGACCCCTTTCCAAGGGAAGCTCGATTACATGCAGATGAACACACGGCCAGTAACCTCAAAAATGTCATTCATAAGGCCAGGAGAAACCCTGCAAAACCCCAAAGACAAGTGAAATGTCTGTCCATAGAAGCTGAAGTTATTGGAAAAATTTTCTTGCATAATCTCTCATACAGTAGGCTGCTATGTTTCAGCCGAAGAAATAGCCTTTATGTGTTTTGGCTAATGAACGAATCAAGGAAGCAATGTTTGTTGTGTGCGAAAGTCCAAATATGGCTTCTAGCTAATATAAAAGACCTTAATAAGCAAATTAACCATAATCACCAATCTGATTGAAAAGGGTGACGCAATTTATCCACAACAAATTCATAAATATAACTCACAAGTTATGCATCAATCAGTTTCAAGTAGCCCATGAGCTAGTAGTTCATGTGGCTAGTTAAAAATCAGTGTTTCTTGTTAAGGTTTTTTTTTTTTTTTTTGGCCAAAGTGTTTCTTGTTAAGGTTCAATCCTTATTATTTCTGCTTTTAAAAAAAACACAAGGTTATATATTTGTTTCATGACTAATAGTCAGATCAGGCACAATATCTCATGCAATTCAATCTACTAAGTGCATCCACCAAACAAAATATTTAGTTGTTTCAATGGGAATTATCTATTTTGAATTGACAAAATAGATTAATCTTCTAGTATCAAACAACATTTCTAAGTACCATGGCGATTATTTTCTGGTTTGATTATGTTCCAAGTTCAGGATTTTAGGTTTATAGGATTTTTGAAGCAATATGTTGAAATTAGACAAGAAAATGCAAGAAACCATCTTTCAAATAATGAATGAATCGGATGCACGTTCACATTAATGGAGCAACTATAGAATGAATTTTGATAGGTTTGATTTTTTTCAAGGGAAAAAAACATTTTAATGAGATTCTAAACAGGCCAATGTGTCATTCTGTTAAGCATCCAGCAAAATCCATCCCCCCCCCCCCCCCCCCCAAGTTCTAGAGACAAATATATTTTTCATTCCAAATAAACCAAGGTTGTAGAGATACCTCTTCATATGGTTGTGGAGCAGCAATTTTAACTCAAGTTGAATAAAGCACAAAGGGAACTGCATATTATCAAGTCCTTGATTAGCAGTTCTTAATTCAGAGAATAAATAAAGTAAAACGTGGAATGGAACATCAAATAAAATGAAGGCAAAGCAGAAGTGCTTAGAAGCATGTTTAATCAAGTCATGCCAAAAGGATATAATGGTGTGTGGTGTGACACAATATTTTGACATGATATAAATTATCCCGGGGGGGGGGGGGGGGGGCAGGTTGCAGTTTTGAGAGTAAAGCGCAGACTAGATAACCACTGATAGTAAACTTGACAACTCAGATTGCATACGGTGTAAGCAATAACTGAACGATAGGGTAAACCACCAAATTTCTAATGGGGCAGAATAGCAAATTAACAACGAAAGATTGATAATTTGAAGAGGTTCAGGATTCTTAAAGAAAAAGAAAATGAAACCTTACCGATGAGAAACATTGTAAGCATTAGAGCAAGCATAACTGAAACAGAACAGCGAGATCCCAACTGTAGGGAACTATTGAATTGTCCTTGGAAACAACCAACGCGACAAAAAAACTGTAAAGCATGAAAATCTGATTAATATTTTCTTGAATGCAGCCCAATGAAATCCCAGCTACTTACTGAGACAAACTCTTTCATTTGGTGACTATAAGCAAAGTAAAGCATGATTAGAACAAAATCTTCAGCTTTCCTTTGCATGCATCTCTTTTTTCAATACCAGTCAGTCTAACCTGATTGAACACATGAACAGCTCGCATTGCCTGAGGATATTCTTCAAATTTATGTTTCCAGAAGCCAGGTTTGATCCCTTTTCTTCTAGAGTTTCCATCAGTGGTATGCATGAGTTTATTCCTCTGTTCATCTTCATCAGCAATAGTTATTTTTAACTCCCCAAATTTTGGAGAACTACCTGTCTTCCTTATATTAGCTGTTCTGTCTGCTTGAGAAACTATATCATCACTAGTTCCAGAAACTTCATCTGTTTTTATTTCTATAATGTACTTTACACCCTTGTTGATGGAAATGGCATCCTTTGTAGCCTTTTTGCCACTGAAGATATTATCATTGCATGAAGCATTTACATCAATGACTTCGTCTTTCTTGTTGATCTGTTTCTCCTGAAGTGCATTTTTCATGGAAGGAGTGAGTTCTATGCATTCATCATTAGCACCCTGCATATTTTGAGAGGTTCCAGATAAAAATGCAGCAAAATCATCCTGATCTTCTTCATCCAGATTAACCCAGCGGAAGGGTTGTCTTCCTTCCTCAATAAAAGATTCTCTTAATGCTGCTTCGACATGGGAAATTTGGTTTTTAATGGCCGAAATAAATTGTCTATGCCTAGTGATTGCATTCTCATCATCATGATGCCTGTAGCTTAGCTTGACAGCCTTCTCAAACTCTTCCAACTATTACAGCATGTTCAAAACAGAAAATTACAAATAAGAAAAAGCTGAAAAGGAACATTCAGTTTTGAAGGCAAAGGAGGAACAAACTAATTTGAGAATCCGCAATAGGAAACTGCATTAAAGAGCTTTTAGTGCTGGATAAGGAAAAAAAGTAATATACCTGCCATTTTGCAGTACCCAAAGCAGTTTGCAGCTCCCTGCAAAGTTCATCTAAGTACTTGGGAACTGATCGTTCTCTCTTCTCTCTTAGCCATGCCCTGCATGTTGATTCCATCCTGAAAAACAATAAATCAAGAGAGAAGGGTATAAATTTCTGTAAAACGGAAATTCCACATACGTATGAACATGTATACTTATGGCAACGTCATGTAATGAATCGAGGTTACAATTACAAAACAATCCAACCGGAAAGATACCTATCAGTTGATTCCTGGACCTCCTCGGCCGCAGAGAAGAAAGCATCCTTTTGCCAGAGATCAAAACTGTTAGGCAACATCATGTTGAAGAACAGCACCCAAAACCCAAAATAAATCAATAGGTTGATCCGAATAACAAGCAAATCCAACTTAACCCAACCCAAGTTCGATTAATTAGCCCGTGAAGAATGATTGATGTTGGGGGAGATGGATTGCTCGTGGGTTCTTGTTCTCTCTCTCCTATGCCAGAAACGAAGAGAGAGAAAAAGAAACCTCAGAGTGGGAGAGGAAGAGAAGCTAAGCTAAAGCGATTCGAACCTCTTTCTATCTCCAAATTGCTGTTGGGGCTGTTTGTGTGATTATTTATCGTTTCCGGTAAAGAGTTTCAATCACCTGTTGAAATTCTCACGATGCCTCAGAACTCAAATATGCAAAAAAAAAAATATCTTATAAAAATATTTTAAATAATGAGTATTTCATCACTGTCATTATCTAAAAATAATGCGAATGGTTCTAAATAGTGTCAATGATTAATATTAATTACTGATTTATGAGGGGTTGAGTTTAAGAGTGTAGAATAAATTAAATAACTAAGTCGAACCAACAGGAAAGGAATTAAAAAGTAACCAACTGCCAAGTCATGCAAGGGCCATATATCATATTATAAGCACGTAATATCAGAGCTAATGAGCGTTCTTATTTTATTTCAGAAGCAGATTATAGCCATTCTAAAACCATTTTTGAACAATTTAGTAACTATTATAGACATTCTATATCATTTAATATATTAATAAAATCTATATTATATATTTTTTTATACAATGAATTATATATTACCTATACATAACTTTGCTTTAACTTTGCTCCATTAGCCCTTTTTGAAGTGTAAACTCACTCTGATTTTGTTCTTTGTTCGTTGCAGGCAATGGGCACAATAGGCAAATCCAGGTCATAACAATAATGTATATGACTAATTCAATGATAGACAGTATTCATTAGGATTGTTTTTGGCTGGCTTAACCTATACATGTGGCCTCTCCTTACCCTTTGAGAACTGCAATATCAAACGCCTTGTTGAATAAAATATAAAATGACTGATACATGTCCCTTAAATTCAATAATGCAAGAACAAAGCTTAAAGTTATTAACTTATTATTTCTTTTTTGTCATTCTCATCTTCTTTTTGTCAAGCTAAGGCTAATTATTTATAGAATAAGACATTATTTCTTATCTGGACATCACGGTTTAATTCTCAACTGCATAAAGACTCCAAGGGTTAGATCAATGATGGGAATGATGATGGATTCAAAAGTGGGATTGAGAAATAGAGAAAGAAAGTATGATAAAATGATTTCTCCTATTTTGAATTCCTAAAAAGGATGTCCACAATGTCCGACCATGCCTTGCAGAAGATTGCTGTCCGTACTTGGCAAAAATTCCGAATATATAACTCTCCAAGCCGCATAACAATAAGGAGCTATCACAAATTGAACATAAAGTGTGTTGTTGGATAATTAAAACTAGGGCCGCACTTAATATCGAATCGCCATGAATCACATGGTTTTGTTACAGACTTACAAGGAGAATAAACTTGTGAACTTATCTTAATCATAATGATAATAATAACAATTTTAGGTGCAATAATTGTGGATTAGAAAACTAAGCTAAATAATAGATAACATGGCTTCAAGATAGATAGCTGATTTCTTCCTTTTGATTAATGTGTTTGTTGGTTGTTAGAATATTTCTTAATTAAAGTCACGTCACTATGGTTGCCCCTTGCAGGCTTGCACCAATAAAGTCAGCTACTTAGGCAGAAAATGACACTTGATGAGCCATTCAGTGGTCCAAATTGATCAATTTTCCAATTGAGAAAGCTGTATGATTGTTTCATCGTTCATGTACATAGCTTCTTTCTTTAAAAAAAAAAAAAAAAAGCATTGATCTAAAACACCGAATTACCCTCGAATATCCTCAGCCATGCACTTGCGCAGTTCCTTCTTGACCATATCGATGCTAATATTACATGAAGTTAAGACGGAGGAGATGATTTGTCTTTGTTGAATTTTATACTCCAGGGCCAATTGTACATCCCAACGGCAGTCCTCTCTGTAAATAAACAAAAAAGATTATTTTGTATCAGTATAAGAAACTTATATTTTACTCATAATTAGGCGCAGACGCTATCAAATTCCATCACCTGTCGTCATCATCAAGACTTAGGTCATCCAAATTGGCCATCATAGCATCAGAGATACCTCTGATATCTTCTAGAACTCTCACCTCATTTTCCAAGTCCCCTTGCAACTGCAAGGGAGATGAAGGAATTGATGCATAAAGAGCATGAAGTAACAATTGTTGCAGTAACTGCTATACAGAGATGGATAACAGATTGAAATGTCAATATTAATAAGAGGAAGGGCATTACATGGGTCTTAGCATGCAACTTGGGGTTTCCACGTCTTCGAAAATGGTCCAACAATGGGGAGGGGAGGCCATAGTAGTGCATGTTGTGGTTGTTGGAGAGCCAAGTACCCCGCACCATGTGATCGGTCCAGCTAGAAGTGGGTTCATCCTCCGTAGAATTAATGCAGGAAGCATCAATGTCTGTACAAGAACGATGGTAAGCATCTCTCTACCAGAAAACATGAGCTTCAAAAAACTTGCAATAGTGGCACTAAATTCCAGAAGACAAATGACAACATCAATCAATCATTAGACATTGCTTGAGATGAGAAGCATATAGAGAGAAGAGAGAGATGCATGTCCATTACCAAGTGGGAGGACGTTGTATGGGTTGTCTCCTTGTGGCAAGAAACCATAAAAGGTAATGAGATGAGAATTAGAGAAGCTCCCATAGCTTAAGCAGCATTCTTCTCCAGATTTGCATGGTCTAGAAAGAGGAAATTTCAACGAATTTGTTGCAGGATCTATTTTGCCATAGTGCAGAATGTGTGGGCACAGCTGTACTTCAGTAATCAGAATATGTGAGGACTGATGACCTTGAGCATGACAAATAATCTGAATTGATAAAGAGGGAAGCATCGAGAATTGCAAAGCTAATTCTGTTCCAGAAGAATATGCATATCTTACAAGGGCAATTGGAGTCCTTGTAATTTGAATTTTAACTACCTTGGTTTACTCACTGAATAACAATATTACGAAAACATTAAATCTTAAATTTCTAGGAATAGAGGATGAACTATGGAAAGAGGGAGGAAGGGGGGAGACAAGAAAGAGAGAAAATATACATACCGAATGATTAAGAAATCCAGCAATAGGAATTAAACACGCCCTTAAAGTTCCATCAGAAAACTTTATCGTCATACTATTTGAGTACCAGAGTTCACAGGCCCATAGAAATTGCTTCCACGTGTACAGCTTTGGCGGAAATATTTCAGGAAAAGTATTGCTCAAAGCAGGGAATAATTGACCATACTGATCAAGAAGGTGCTGCCACATAATAAAGTAAGTTCAATCAATTCCTACAGATCTCTTTCAGCGATTGTGCAGGTATCATTCATTGCTCCAGCAACTCGATTGATGTTACACAAACCTTGCAGTTTGTGTAAAGTTGAAAAATCAGTCAACCAAACTTATATTTAACCAGGATAATATTCTAGACAATGCTCGAATTCTTTCTTATTTTTAGGTGAATTCTAAAAGTGGGAACAAGGGGAAGATAACGCAAGCAGGTTAAATGACATTAATAAGACCAATAAGCCAAATAAATTGATAAGTTTAGGTTTATGGATTTACTCTGAAACCCAAAAGATGTAGGATCTTCAATGCAAACAAATGATCAATAAACAGATGAAAACAGTGGAACACATAATTACCTTCTTTGCTACTGTTATCTCCTCAAAGAGCAAGGTTCCTACTGATGTTGTCATCGCATCAATACCAAAGCTCAACCCTGAGCAATAACATGCATGCAGATATATGTTATATGCCTCAATGTTACATAGGTGCATCAATAGTTTAGCCCAACCCATATTGTTTCTGAGATATCTGATTGCAATTACTCTTCAGTCTATCTGTCAGTGCATGCACACTCTCTCCACAACAGCTGATGAGGTAATCCTAGGGGGAGCGCTTACAAGAGCAATTGGCAAATTTATGAAACAGAGAGAAAAATACAACGGGGATGCCTCTAAAATGAGCCAGAGTAACTATTTGCAGAACACTTGATAGCCCTAAAACAGCACACTTAGTTGCTTGTAGATGCTGAAGTGTAATGAGCTTTAATCACCCTGACTTGCAATTTTGGGTCAACTCAATTAACTATTTTAGAATGTTTACATATTTTATGTATTTTTGAAGCTCAACAATACAGAATTAATGTGTATATGAGTGCAGTGCATGACATAAGTCAGCAATTAAATTACCGGTATTAAATTCTTCTGGGAGAGAGTCAAAGTAAAGTCTGAATCTTGAATCCTGATTGTGCTTCTCCTTCATGCTCCACAATAGCAATATTGTCTCAGATGATATACCTTCAACTTTCTCTAGGACACGGTACTGTGAAGGATAAGACTGGCAACAATCAGTATTTGAGAACATAGAGTGACAAACAGAAGATTTTTTCTTATGCACATTTTTCTAGCATCATACAAAAAACTAATTCTGAAAAACAAGGTTGAGATAAATGACGTGCAGATATATAGGGTATGTATGAATATCTATTATGAGTCTAAAACATTGTAGCAGCGCATAGAATGCTAATGTAGGCATGATTAATATAATTGATCATAGTCCATTAGTTGTTTCCAATTATGGCAGTTGGTCAATGTAGGTTTCATTAAGAAATTTTAAAGGAGAAATGCTCAAGCTTTTCTACAAGGACCAGTACCATATCAGTTTCACGCACAAGCTCCTCATTAATGATAATGGATACTGGAATTTCCAGAGCAATATCTCCAACTTTAAGATCTTTTTTTGCTATGGCACCTCGACCTGCTCCTTTGACATCTGGTATAAAGTGTGGGCAAGAAAAACAAAAAAAGAAAGAATAAGAAAAAAAGACTTCAATATGGATTGAAATAATCATTGTCTGAAGCTAAAAAAACCCATCCCCTTGCAAACAACTAACATTAGAAAAAGAAAATTAAATATGCAATACTGAAACTTACATGCTATCTGTAATTGTGTCCTTACACCATTGCTTTTACCCCATTCTAATAGGTGTTCTTCTTGTTCACATCTAAGCTCTTTTTCAACTATTGCTCCCAAACTGTTCTTGTCCCCAAGATCAGAAATTAAGGCAAGAATTGTTGTCCGCAACTCTTGCAGTACATTTGTGTGAGGATGCTTACAACTAGGAAGTAATGTGTCAATGAGTGAAATGATAGAATTGAGAGCCTCTAACTCATTCCTAGGGCTGTAAAATTCTCCTGATGTACGTGCATCATCAGCAAAATAAAGTTCCACCTGAAATTCAGTAAAATCAGTTATTTAATGAGTTGGAATCCCTAGAATGAGAAGAGAGGGGCGGAACATAGGATGCAATTTATTTCTACTTTTCTCTGTTAATTAGATCAAGAGGTTACTGTGATTACAGAATACAGGAGCTTGGGTGCGTAAAGAGAAATTTTAACGATCCTAATAACGCAAAGAATCACGTAATCCAACAAACCATCGGTTGAATATAACTCTATATATGTTTTTAGAGCACTATTAAATTTAAGCAGTTCAGAGAGGAGTAACAGAACCGACCTCATTCAAATGTATGATTCTTGCAATCTGAACCAGTACTTTCACAGCATCACTCGTCCGACCTGGCTTTGAAGGGCTCCAGAGACACACTCGTTCCTTGGAACTAAAACCATTACTTTGTAGTAATCTCTGATAAAAGAATGTCAATCAGTAGGATATATTTAAAATTTAGGACTAAGAAGTAAGAAACAATTCAGGAAATCCGAACGATTATTATTACTATTGAAATCAGAACCAGCGAACATTCATGACTGAGGTAACCTATTGTGTTTACAATTTACACACACCGACATAATATGTGGTGTGCAGCCATCTAGAGGTCAAATTTTTCTCATACTTAAAACTCTTCAATGAGCAACAAAGAGCAGCATGCAACTTACAAACTCACAGTTTAATGAGTTTCTTAGCAGGAATATAGATTTCCTTGTATAGAGCGTTATTCCATCATCTAATATTAAATCAATTGCTTGCGTGAAAATCATATGATTAGAAAGAAAGACTAAAGCCAAAAATAAATACTAAGCAACTTATTACAAAAAATCCATCACCTCAATTTTACCTCCTTTTTATCAAAGAAAAAGTCATCTTCAGATAGTTCGAGAAGAATTGACAACTCCTCATCTGTATCCATGACTTTACCAGATGACCTTGGCTGCAAGTGATAGTTGGTAGTCCGACATTAATCACAATTCAGAATATATGCAAGTAAACGTTGACATCAGTCAGTGCACGTCATTTCCTTTCATACACTAATAAAAGATAATACATTTCGTTTATGACGTACAACCATCCTAAGAAGAAGAAGTATCGATTGTGACTTTCACGCAATTCGTTTAACACATAGCATATGGAAAACCTAAGCTATAGTATTTTGCACGATCACATAGGTCGAATAGAGTGGCAGTAAATGAAATAATTCAAAAATCAATAGCCACAAGGTTAAAAGAACAAAATAGCAGTGCTTAGACAGTCCAATAATCAATGTTGAAGAACGATAGATAGAAATATGTTTAAGCAATGAACTTCAAAACAACTAGTCCTGAATTTGAATACAGCTTTTGGCAATCCAACAAAATATGGATCACGAGCCAACACAAACTCCAAAAGAAATTAATTCAGACCTCAGAGAAGAGAAGAGTTCAAGCTTTACTAGGTAGTAGTCTAGTCTAGTCTCTACTGAAGAGGCATGCAGCTTCAGAGGAAAGGAAGTGTTTGGCAAGAACGAACTGAGTTCGAGAGTGAACTGTGAAAAAGCGCTCTAATTCGGTGCTTTGACCCGGGTTGTTGTGTCCAACGGACTGGTTTGTTGCCTTTAAAGGCCAGGTGGGAACCTATCGTTGAGTTTTAGCTGTTCGGTAATGAGATCACCATAGCTCAGCTAGGTTTACTATCAAGCCCAAAACCATTGTATGGGCCAAGGATTAATATGGGCCACCCTGGGCCCATGAAAGAAAAAACTTCATATTTTTTGCTTGTTAATACATTTATTTGCCTGCTGGCTTCCTTACCTTCGTAATTCTTTTTTTTTTCCCCCGCCTAAATAGTTGTTGTAGACTTCTAGTTCATTGCTGAACCTGAATTTACAAAGTACCAAAGCAAATGCTACAAATAAATTGACGAAAATAAGTAAAATAAATAGACAGAACCTGAATTTACAATGCCCCTTGTATGAACTTTGAACTGAAAAAAATTATATTGAGACATTTGTTTTGTTACCTTTCTTGCTCCTTACAAGTTCGAGTCCAATATTATGCAATTGTAAATTCACATGATGGGTTAAACTCACTCCAAATTCTTACATTTTATATAAGTTTTGGTTTTGGTCTATACATATAAACTATACAGTATTAGTTTTAGTCAGCCGTCCACATCGATCTACTTAATGGTATTAATGCTGTATCAGCAATTCCTTATGAAGCAATAAAGATGAACATTTTGGATGGCATAAAATATATGGAAAAAAGACAACGAAAAGAAATTATATGAATTAAAACTAACACTCATTGAAAGTATAAAGACATGTAATATGTTTAACCCAAACAATAATGGTAAAGATGGATGACTTTCAATAATTTTATCTGTATGATGTTGTTAAACGAAAATTCTGATAGCTGCATTTAGAGTTATATAGAGTTTGATAACAAACCAAGCGCGGTTGGCGTAGTGGTAACCTCACTTCGCCGCTTAACCAGAGGTCTCGAGTTCGAGTCCTGGGAATGCAACCTGCCCCTTGGCCAGCACTTTGCCCTTAAGTGGAGGTCCCCGGTGCGGATCTGGATTAGTCTGGGCCCGTTGAGTTCCCCGTGACATAGGGGCTGGCCCAGGATACCGGATTAAAAACTCAAAAAAATATAGAGTTCGATAACAGAAGGACTATTTTAAATTTTATCTGTATGCCATAGGTATTTTATATACATGCTTTGATGGGCAAAGCCAGCGGTAAGTATTGAGGTCAAAAAGGCCACCTGACCTGTCACTACATTAAGGGTCCGTTTGGGAAAGTGTTTGGAGTAAAAAAAAAAAAAAAGGCCAGTTGAGGAAAAAGTCCAGTATATATGTTAATAGTCCGTTTAGGAAGGTGTTTTTTGCAGACGAATTTTTTCAAAAAAAGTTGTTTATGCTAGAAGCTGCTTCTAGTTGCTCTTAGAAAAAAAGTCACTTCTGTCATCGTCATTCTAAACACAAATCATATTTACAATCTGACTTTTATCCTATCGAAAGTTTACAAAAGTCAGATAGAAAAAAAAAGTCACTTTTGTCACTGCTAATCCAAATGGGTTCTAATAGTCGTTTGGTTGCCATCCCAAATGTGGCTTTTAAAAAAAAACAAAAAAAAACCTAGTAGTGTTTGGGTTGGCGTTTTGACAACTAAGTTTTTTTTTTTCAAAAGTAGTTTATAAGAAGAAACTCAAAAATCTGGCTTTTTGAAAAAAAGTCACTTCTGCCACCACCAATCCAAACACAGATCACATTTACAATATGATTTTTATCATATTTTAATTTTGTACAAATTAGATTAAAAAAAATCATTTCTGCCACCGCTAACACAAACCTATAATTGCATGATCCCATAATATAATTTGGGATTTAACATCTCAATGGACCACCCAACCAAATCGTTTTTAGAAAACTATGAAAACAATCCATGTGAGCCCACAAAATACATTTTTCCACCAATTGAAAGATGATTTTCTAAGGACGAATGGGTGATTGAATTGTTCACAACTCATATGCATAATTTTTCGTTTTTTTTCCATATTTACCCGTTTGACAAATGAAAGAAATCAATAAGAAAACTCTTTTACACTTTACTGACATAAAATTCCTCCAACACAAAAAGCTTAAAATAGATTAATCTAAGGGCCCGTTTGGTACAATAGAATTGATTTTGATGGAAATGAAAATTGATATGGAAATGGGGTTAAAAGTATGTTTGGTATGTTATAGAAATGAATCCTAATTTTTAAGTGAAAAGATCAAAATGCCTTTATAATTTAAAAATAAAAAATCCCTATCCTTCATCCTCCCCATCATACAGATTACCTTCATTTTCTTCTTTCTCGACCGTCCCCATCTCCTTCGTCCTCATCTCTTCTTCCTCAAAGCCACCTTTTGCCTCCCGACCATACCTCTTGTGACCATACCTCTCCTTCGGCCTCTTCCTTCTCCATTGTCCTAATCTCATCTTCCACTCCAACCATACCTCTCCATAAGGTAATTGAATTAGGGGTGTTCATCAATTTACCTTCCTGACCTTCCCATCCCGATCCCGAGCAAATCGAGACGGGAAAATCCCATCCTGAAAATTTCGGGATCGGGAATGTGATTTCGGGATCGGGATTGGGAATGGGACTTCCCGATTCCAACTTTTTCTCAATCCCGAAAATATATATATACACATGTATATTTTTTAAAAATAATTAAGAAAATAAGACTAAATGTAAAATAAAATGTGAAAATCCCTAACACCCTTAAGGTAATATCTATTTTTTTAGTTTATTTAGTTAATTTCATTTATTATTTATTAAATAATTCTAATTTTTTGTTCTTGTCTTTGTTCTTTTTACAGCTGAATCGACAACTTTAAGCATGTATTGGACTAATTATATATTTATATTAGACTTATTCGGTACAATATGATATTAGAAAAATTATATATTTATACTAGACTAAAGGAAACACAACAAAAAATTCAATATAGAGTTTTTTTTTTAAAAAAAAAAAGCAAATCCGGGATCCGAAATTTCCCGATTTTCGGGATTGGGAAATTTTTAGGATCGGGATCGGGAATGAAAATCATTCCCGAACCCTTCTCGGGATCAGGAATGGCATTTCCCGATCCCGAACACCCCTAAATTGAATGGTTCCCGGGAGGTCGCCGAAATTGGAATCGAAGGAGGCGCCCAACTCGAACTCTGGCGAAAAGCCACCGCTACTGCATCGTCCTCACATCTTGAACAGGTTTGCAACTCACCGTCGCTTCCTCACCTCTCTCATTGAACAGGTCTACAAATATGGTTGTTGGTGATGGTGTCATATCCTTATCGTCGCCGGAGATCTTGTTGTCATGTGGGAGGCCTGTTGTTGGACATGGTGGAGCACGGTTGTCTTCAATCGTAGTGGTTGAGCACGATGGGTGATGATTGAGAAGGTAGTGAGGGTAAGGTCGGAAATAGGGATATGGAATTGTAAATCCGGGCTTTTTTTATGGAATTCGTTTAATGGAATTGAGCTTAATTGGATTCCACATGGAATCCAATTCCAATTCCATCATACCAAACATGCTATCAGTTTGAATTCCAATTTCAATTCCAATTCTAGGCCTCCAATTCTACTGTTCCAAATAGGGCATAAGGAAAACATAGGCAAGGTAAAAAAAGAAGTTATGTAGCAAGGCCTTTGTAAGACCTATTTGTTTTAGTTCCTATTTGGGTTAATGGTAGAAATTACTTTTCTAATGTGATTTATAGCATATAAAGAATAAGTATGTGAGAGGAGTTTTGCCTCAAATTACATGAACGTTCTTCTCCAACGATTACCCAACTAGGCCCTTGGTTTTTTAAAAGTGATTTAAGGCGTTTGAGGCAAATATGTAAGAGGATTTTTAACTCAATTTATGAGAAAGTATTTAAAAACACACTTTTTGTGCTTCCCAATCGAGCACTAACAATAATTTCCCATGGTTATGGGACTTTAAAACAAATACTCTATACTTATAAAGCATTTCTAATATGTCTCACACAGACTAAAGAAACTTTAAACTCTATTAATTTTGTCATAAATTTAACAATTTTTTAATTCTTTTCTTATTTAACATACAGGTAGAATAAAGTCAATACAATCATAAATAAAGATTCAAAATAGAAAGTGTATTTATATAAATAATTTTACGAGGTGCTTGGGACAAAAATTCCATCCATTAAGAGTACTAAGAGGGGTATATGTCTTTTCTTATATTGGCATTAGATACTCCCTTATGTCCATGATATAAGGCACTTTTAAAAGGAATGCATAATTTAAGATATAAATCACCTTCGATCCTCTCTCGCCATATTTGTTTGTTATCTGTATGGAGAAACTTGCTCATCTTATTCAAGAGGCTACTAATGACGAGAATTGGAAACCAATTCACCTCACTAGGGATGGTCCACCCATCTCACATTTATTCTTTACAAATGATATTATCTTATTTGTCGAAGTCTTTATTGAGCAAAAAAATGTGATCAACACATGTCTTCAATCTTTCTACAATAGCTCAGACCTTAGAGTAAACCAGCAGAAAACAAGAGAATTTTTCTCTAGAAATGTTAATCATACAACAAGTAGTGAACTATGCCCTACTCTTGGGTTTTCTATAACCAGTGACTTGGTAAAATATCTTGGAGTTCCCTTGCATCATAAAAGAGTAACCAAGGAATCCTACCAGTATGTGGTAGATAAAGTGAAGACACGGTTGTCAAACTAGAAAGCATCTACCCTATCCTCTGCTGGCAGAGCAAACCTTATAATATCCATCACTTCAGCTATCCCTGGGTTCGTGATGCAAACCTCGTCTCTACCTACTATCATGTGTAATACACTAGATAAATGCAACTGACGATTTTTGTGGGGCACAACCAAAGAGCAGAAGAAAATTCCGTTGGTGGCATGGGGAACCGTGTGTGAACCCATAAAAAGAGGAGGCCTAGGGCTTTGGCATGCGTGAAATCAAAATAACGCCTTTCTCATGAAAATTGGGTGGAAGTTAGAAGCTTAAAAGGATGATTTTTGGGTTAAGGTTATGCAGAATAAATATAAGTGCAGGTATGACATAATCCTTAGAATCAATATGGATAAACCTGGCTCAAATCTATGGAATGGGATAAGAAGACATGAAGCAGGATATATGAAGGCATAGAGGTGTTGGGGGATAGGTTGGTACGATGGAATAGAAATAGGTATGGTTGCCTTTCTATACGCTCGGCCTATGCAACTTTGCAAGGAAGCAATGACCATACAGACATGTTATGGACTAAGTTGTGGAAACTAAAAGTACCTGAGACGTGTGAGATGTTCTTATCCTTGGTAGCTCATAAGAGGCTTTTGACGAATGCCTCTCGACACAAGTGAGGTTAGATCCCTAATTCTGCATGTTCATTGTGTAACTCAACACTAGAGGATCTGATACATGTCCTTCAAGAGTGTCCGAACACTAGCTTACTTTGGAAAGAGATGGTACCTCCGAGATTGTGGAGGACCTTTAGATCAATAGAGTTCTCTGAGTGGTTTTGCTGGAATTTATGTTCCAATAACCAAAGAAATCAACCAAATGCAAATGCATGGAGGGAGGTTTTTGCTGTCATGTGCTGGTACTTGTGGAGGTGTTGAAACACCTTCATTTTTGAAAGCAAGTCTATTTCTAACGTCGTAATACATGTAAATGTTAGAGCCATATTGAGTGGCATCCAAGACGCTAGGCAGAGATTCTGCAAGAGTATAGGTAGAACCGATGCAAATCGACACAGGGGTGAAGTGGAAGCCACCTTCTCAATGGTGGGTCAAGGTTAACGTAGATGGCGCGTTCTCGAATCTAACACTAGGAGTAGCATGTGGTGGTCTTGTTGGTAATGACAAAGGAGACTTCTTGAAGGCCTTCATGTTCCGAGGGGAGGAGGGAGACTATCTTACGACGGAGCTCTGGGGATGCCTCCATGGTCTCAAGATTGCATGGGACATGGGGTTTAGGAAGATGGAACTTGAAACTGATTCATCTGAGGCAATTGAGATACTTGAGAATGATGATTATGAAACTCATGCTGATCGAAGTATCATCGGTGAAGTCAAGTAGCTGCTGGGCCGAGAGTGGTGTGTTTCGATCGGACATATTCATCGATGGGCAAATGAAGTTGTGGATTGGGCATGTTTGTTTTAGCGATTCGATTGCTTATAAGTTGCTTTTTAATAGTGATTTACGGTATACGAAGTAAGTATGTGAGAGGAGTTGTGTCTCGATTTACGTAAAAAATAACTTATAAGCAACCGTAATGCCCAAACAAACATACCCATTATTGCTAAAGCTGGTCTCGTGGCTACACCAGAATTCCACTTTCTTCCGTCTATGTTTCGAGAGCTATAGTACGCAGTTATGAAGGATAAGACTTAGTAGGGTTTTTGGTTTTGGTTGCTTTATGTATAAAAAAAAGATATAAATCATCTTCAGTTTAATTAATGCTCTTTTTTCTGTTTTGCTCCTATAATTAATACTTATTTTTTAATTTTATCCACTCATTATATTTTCCCTCTCTTTAAAATAACATTTTTAATACAATTAAACACATTTTTCAATAAAGCTGATAGTGAGAAAATTTTTTATTTTTATATATATTAAATAATTTAACAATAATTTCATATTTTCTAAGATAGAGAGTGATATATCAGGGAGAGAGGGGTATTTAGATTACTAGCTGTAATGGTGGCAAAGAGAATCTAGTGACAGCAACAGAAGTTTTGTTTTTATATTCCATGGATTATAACTGCAAGAATTGGCAAAAAAAAAAAAAAAGGATTATAACTGCAAGAGGAGATAAAAAAGAGAAATGAAGAGGCGAGGAGGAAAGAAAAGGAGTGATTTGACGCAGGCATGAACAAAATGTACGGACAAGAACAGAGGAGAGAGAAACATAGAGAGGGCAGAGGTTCTGTGTGACTGTGTCTGGGTCTGGGTTTTCTGGGGCTGTGACTGACTGAGCAGCTCTGAGGTTAGCTGAAGCAATCTTTTGGGGTTGGCGTGATGCCATCGCTCTCTTATTTGGATTTTGGTTGCTTCACGTCACCTCACTCCCTCTCTCCTCTTGCTCCTTCTTCATTAGATACCGCGCCTCCATCATAACCTCAAATGCACCTCTCCACGCCCTACCCTACCCTCTCTCCCTCCCTAACCTCAAACAACGCTATTCCTATTATATGATATTATGTCTCTGCTTCTTAATTAATTAGCTTTGGCGTTTCTCTCTCTCTCTCTCTCTCTCTCACAGCATGGGAACGAGTGCGTATTAATTTCTGACTCTTGATTCTTGTGGCTTCTTTTTTTTTTTTGCCAATAGATTCTTGTGGCTTCTACTTCATTCACTCAGCTTCCTTCACTGTCATTCCTGGCTAGTGCGTTGTTCGGAGCGCCCACGGTGGAGGCCCCCTCCGTGCCGGCAATGATGCGGCGGCGCTGTTTGTTTTTTCCTTCGACTTATTTTTCCGCCGTACTGTCTTTTATTGATCTTGTGCTGTGTTTCTTGTTGCATGTTTGCAGTCGGGTCGGGTTATTTTTGTACCCAATATTTCTTTCTTCTTCTTCTCCTCCTCCCTTAAGCTTCTTTAAAGTGTGATCTTGCCTGTATTTGGTATCATTTATTTTTGGATAATAAGTCCTTATTACATAAGTCAAGATAAAAATCCTCTCACATAGTTATCTCGTATACCGTGAATCACGATTTATAAACACTTATTATCCAAAAATAAATTATTACAAACAAGCACATTGTGAGTTTAAGATCAGGCTGTGTTTGGAAACACGTTTTGGTGGTAAATAAGTCTTTCTTACGTAAGTCGAGATAAAACTCCTCTTACATACTTAACTCGTATACAGTGAATCACAATTTATAAACACTTATTGTCCAAAAATAAATTATTCCAAACGAATACTGAGATACCACAAAATATCGTGTGTGAATTTTAGCTAAAGGAACCAAAATTATAAGGACAATCACACTGGCTACTTTCCACCGACTACTAGATATGATTTTTTTTATATATTTATCTTATAAATTATAAAAATTATTTTTTAAGAACTAATCCAAACATATACACACATCAATTGAATCAAATTGTTTTTATCCTGTAAATTATAAAAATTGTTCATTAAAAACTAATCCAAACATTAAATTGCACCCTGTTGAATCAAATTGTTTGCCAGTGTGGTAGACAAGTAGTAATAGTAATTCATACTAGGCCAAAAAAAAAAATAGAAATTCATGGAATTGACTCCCATTTTTTTCTCTAAAGAAAAGAATGATCTTTTTTTTCTTATAGCTCATTAAATTAAGATCTCAACGATTTAGATTTAATATATTATAAAAATATTATTATTATAATAATATATTACATTTTTTTCATTGATACCTTAATTCAACGATTTATAAAAAAATAGACCATCCTTCTTTTTAAAGAAAAAAAAGACGGGAACCAAATCCGTAATTCATACGCTTGTGTGCGGTGAATCAAATTGTTTGCCGGTGTAGTAGACAAGTAGTAATAGTAATTCATACCAGGCGAAAGAAAAAAGCAGTAATTCATACGCTCGTGTGCGTAAAGATAGTACCTTGTTGGGGAATGGGGACAGCCCACCTAATAGACAATATGATAGAGATATGTAATTAATTAAAAATAAAAATACTTATTCCTTTCCTTAATTTTTTGTTGTTCACTCTCTTATTTTATCTTTATTTAATTATCTTATTTAATATTAATATAATAAATCTTTCACCTTAAACACCTATTACTTCTATCATATTTATTTTCTTATTTCCATCCTCTATAATATTTTTTATTATAATTTAATGAGGTCACCTATAAATACAACCACAAAATACGTTATCTCTCTATCTTATAAATAAGATAAAAAAAGGTATTAGTACATAAGTATTGATTATTCATCAAATGACTTATATTATGAGCTAAAGAGTTTTTATAGAATGTGACTTATATTTTGAATCGGATGAATAAAATTTAGTAATAGAAGGGAAAAATTGAGGTTTCCCTAATATATATCGTTAAAGAAACATATATTAGTCCTTTATGTTCCCTGCGTAAGAGCTTATATAATGCTCGTTTGGAATAACTTAGTGTTTGGTATTGCTTATTGGAGGTCAATAAGCACTTATTACGTAAATCGAGATAAAACTCCTTTCACATACTTACCTTATATACCGTAAATAGGGGGTGGAAACAGGTTAGGCTAGGCCAGGCTTTTACCTTAATAGGCTAAGCCTGTAAAGGCACAAACTGGCCTGGGCCTGGGCCTGGCCTGTGGCTTGTTGGAGGCCAATTTTTAGGCCCAGGCCAGGCCTGAAGCCTGTTAAGGAGGCCTGAATTTTAAATTTTTTTAAGCAAACCGACAGGTCTACAGGCCACACTGCAAAACAGGCCAACAGGCCACAGGTCAAAAACAGGCCTCCTTAAATAGGCTGAAAACAGGCTAAAACTTACAGGCTCAGGCGAAATTATCCTTTAACCCTTATTTGATTTTTTTTAAAAAAATATTTTAACAAGCTCAGGCCGGCCTGACAGGCCTAATAGGCCTATCAATAGGCCTTGGCCTAACCTATTAAGCAAAACAGGTTTTTATTTTGGCCTTGGCCTGACTTTTTAGCCTGACAGGACATGCCTGAATAGGCCAATCACAAGCTAGGCTACAGGCCGTCTGACCTATTTTCACCTCTAACCGTGAATCATGATTTATAAGTGATTATTATCTAAAAATAAGTTATCCCAAACGAGCATATTTTGACTTATAAGTGCTTATAAATCATTATTCACAATATATGAGGTAAGTATGTGAGAAGAGTTTTATCTCGACTTACGTAATAAACACTTATATCCAAAAAATAAGTGATCCCAAACATACTTATATACTACCTCTTATCCTCTTTATAAATGGTAAATTTGTGAAAGTGTATGGTGCTTTTTATAAGCATCAATTTGCATTCATCTCATAATTTTTTTACCTTTATTCTCTCTCTGATACCACTGACCCTTATCCCTCTTATCTTTTTTCTAAGAGGTTTATAAGAGTTGTTTGAATATTTAATGAGTTTTTTTTAAAAAAATTTTGCCCCTCATTAATTTTATATATATTACATTAATTAAAAGATTGATAATACTTATATCTACTTTACTTTTCTCTCTTACTTGACTCTTTATAAATAATAGCATACTTTAAAAAAAATTATTTCTGACACACTTATTGTTTTTAATTTATTTTGACCACTTTCTTAAACTACTTAATTCTCTTATTAGGCTTTTATAAATAGGACCGGAGGAACAAAGTCCTTGTGTCATTGATTTCATATTTTTTCAAAGTTAGATTTAAAATTTTCCGGATAAATTTACACATTAACAAAAGTTGTATGGATGATATGTGGACTATCAGCTCAGCATATTTGATCAACTAACAGTCAAAATCAGTCGGGATAACGATCAGGCAAAATTGCTCCATTTTTTATACTTTGAAGACAAAACTGCCTCTCGGCAATTGAAGCGATTTAAAGCCTATTTGACAAAGTGATGGAAAAACACATTTACATTGTAACAACGACTTCTACCTTTAATTCAAACAAGCACTTATTGTTTGTCTAGGATTACGTTTAGAGTCATCAAAAATACTTATTCATATAAATTGAGATAAAATTTTTTTCACATATTTATCTCATAGATCATAAATCATTATTAAAAAATTATTTTTAAAGACTCCGAATACTACTTCAAACCATTATTTAATAAACGTGGATGAATTTTGGGACGATAAAGGGCCAAAGGAAAGAGCTATTCAATATATGATACGTGTAGACACAGAACCTTTCACAATCGTCCCTCCCCCGCCTCCAAATCTGCCCGTAGTACTGCCATCCCACGCAAGACCACTGATTTCCCCTATTTATCTACCACCCCAAATTCCAAAGTTTTCTCCCCATGCATCTTTGACTCTAATACTAGATTCATTCATCTACAAAATATCGTATAATTAATAAAGTTACTTGCATCATTAAAGTTATCTTTTGATTAAAAAATTAAAGTTGTCAAGAAATTATTTCAATTTTTATTTTAAATCTTACTAAATACCACCATAAATTTAGAAAAACAAAAGAAAATTGGGATGGAGGATATAGTTATTTTGGTATTAACTTCTTTCCTACCAATAATAAGATACAAATGGCCGAATTATAAATATAATTAAAAAGTATTTTAGATATCATTTGAGTGTAATCCTCTGGCCTTATTTGTGACGTAGAGAGATTCTTTTTTTCTATTTATAGGTTACATTATTTAATTTTTTTACATCAATTTTTAATTTGATGTGTATTGAATAAGAATAAAGTTAAATAATTATTAAATTTTAAGATAGAGTTTGTAAGATTTAATGTTTTATTAATTCTAGTGAAATTTTATAAACTAGAAAGAGTATTTTATAAATAGGATTAGGCTATCTCAAAAAGCGTCTCTTATACACAAAACTGGAAGAGTAAGTTTTTTTTTTTTTTTTTTTTTGGCCAGTTGGAAGAGTAATTTTATAGCTGTTGCTATAATCATTTTGCAGAATATTATACATATTTAATATTTTCTCTCTCTCAAAGTACTCTGAAAAATACTCGAAATGACTGAACCCATTTTTGAGTATTTTGCCTCTCCATTGGTTTCCATGTGCAGTAATTGCTGGTGGACTATGACTAGGAATGTATTAATTATTTTCAAAACATTAACTATCTTTAATTATGTTTATTGATATATATGCATCAATAAAAATGTATGTGTGTGAGAGACTTATATTTACCAACAGTGGGACTAAAGTTTTTTTAGATCAAATAGAGGGACTGATATTCAGATTTAAAAAAAATAAATACTTCTCTCAATCTTATTTATGAGGCAGAGAAAAATGATTTTTTAAACTATATTTATAAGGCATCACTTTAAATTTTTCGTATGAATGTATATTTTTATCATTCATTTATTATTGTTTTGATTTTATTTTTATGGAGTACAAGTACAATATAGTGCTCGTTTGAGTTAGCGATAGAAACTGTTTTTACAACATGATTTAAGGTGTATGAGATAAATACGTGAAAAAAGTTTCGTCTCGACTTGCATGAATGTTCTTCTCAAACATTAAGTCAGACAGGATCATAATAAATAGAGATAAAGTTATAAAATTGTTTAATTTTATTACATATTTAATAAAATTTAAGATTTTTTTTCATTTATATAAAACATGTTAGAAGTAACTTCTAAATAAAATAAAATGAGTATCGATTTTTATAAGTGAATACTCCCCAAACCCACAGTATACTGGAAGAATGCATTGGTCCACTGCTCCTGGACATTAATTTTGAGGAGATTTCATAATAAGCAGATAGACTGCTTTCTGTGTTCTGGAAAAAAGACAAGAACGGATTAGAATATATATATATATATATATATTTTTGACCTGGACAACGGATTAGAATATAAGATAACAAAATCTCATAAAAATGACGAAACAATTGTAAATTAAAATAAAATATAAAAATAACAAGATAAATACAAACACATCCCATAAGAGGGCAGGGAAAAAAAATCCCCTCCCGCCTCCACCTGTCCAAGTGCATCTGTATTTGCAATCAAGTATTGACTTATAAGCCCAAGGAAACTACTCCATGCATTGACCAAATTTGACATAAATACCAGAACCGTTACACACTGAAAAGGAACTAAATCCATATTTGATCATTTTTCCTAATTTGCTTGATGCATGTTCATAAGGATTTTATGAAGTTTTATTTTGGCCATCGAGAGCTTAACCCCGAGCTTATTAGTAAGAAATAATTAGTACTTGTGGTGTGGTTGTCAATAATTCTCTTAATTGTATTGTTTTTATTTGGAATAGTGATTGAAGTTTTCAAAATCAATTTTTTAGTCATGATTTATGGTATACGAAGTAAAGTAAGAATGTGAGAGAAGTGTTATCTTAATTTATGTGCATAAGCACATTTAAGATTCTCAATTATGATCTCAGATATGCTTATTGACTGCTTTCGTTTTCCCTTGCGCTCCTTAGTACTCCCTCTGGTCCTTATTATAATGCATCAACTACCAATTCTCATAAACTAATAAAGGTAGTTAAAAGCATTAAAATTATCCTAAAATTCAAGTAGTTTCCAATATTACCCTTATCAACTACACTAAACTCAAATATCCATTAATTATTACTCTCTCTCACTACCCTTATTAAATATAGGCATATATGGAAAAATAAATTAAATGCTTCTTGGAAACTTGCAAATGCCTTATAAAAAGGATCAAATGCATTTATTAGTTGGTGCCTTATAATAAAGATCAGAGGGAGTGGCTGAGGAACCAAAATGATTTAATCTCTATTTAGTGAGTGTTTGGGAAAACTCAAAACCGTGGTTGCAGAAGTTATTTTTCTCAAATCGAGATAAAATTTCTCTCATATACTTATATAGTAAATCGTAAAAACTATTCTCTAAAAATTAAGCCAAACACACACTTAGGAGGTTTTGGCAAAAAAAAAAAAAAACCGTAGAAGGTCAAATGAGTTTGATTGAATCCAACAAAGAAATTATATACTTCTTCTGGTCCTAATTATAAGACAAAATTGATTTTTTTGGAGAAATTAAGGAAGCCAATTAAATTATTTTTGAGTATTTATATTTTTATTTTTTTCTCCAAACTAATTAATTTGACTAATAAATTAATATATAATCCAATGATACTAAAAATATAAACACTCTAAAGTAATTTAATTGGCTTCTTTAATTTTTTCAAAAAAGTCAACTTTATCTTATAATTAAGACCGGAGGGAGTAATTCATTTATCTTGTTTTTGTAATTTTATAAAACCCGGTCGACCGTGATTTTACCCTCACATAACACGTTGAGCGTGAACAATCTTTTGAGGAGTCCCCGTGAAAGCTGCAGCACCAACAAATTTTCTTATCCACCCTTTCACTTCTTACCCTAAATTTTCTGTCCTGAATATTTTGAAAATATTTTGCCTCTTATTTCTCAATTAAAATTCTCAAAAAAATTTTCAAGCACTTGCAACATCGTTCTTCATTTGAGTCCTCCTTTCCCCTTGCTTCCATCCCAAAGGTAATACAATATGTACATGACGCCTTTTCTTTTAATTTGTTTTGTATTTTCTCCCTCCTAAGGCCTAAAATGGTAGCATAAGATTTCTTTTTAGCGCTTTAAATGATCATTCTAAATTAGAGAATATTCTTGTGCGTAAAACGTATACCGCAAGCAGTACTATTTTATATAAGTAGTGTTTATATCTTATCTTATAAATTACCCACAACTAATATATTGGTGATAGTAAGAATTTATGGTTGGGCAAAAAAAAAAAAAAAAGGATAGTATGAAGTTATCATAATCTACATAGGTTTTTTATTCTATAATTTTTTTATTGTTAAGGGTATAATGTACTTGTTTGGAATAACGATTAAAGCCTTTAAAAACAGTTTTTCAATTGTGATTTACATTATATTAAATAAGTATGTGAGAGGAGTTTTGTGTCAATTTATGTAAATAAGCACTTTTGAGAATCATAAACGTAATCCCAAATAAGCACATTAATAAGAGGTTGTTGGGATTTTCTAGATGGGAATATTTCAAAAATAATTGTAGAAATGTAAACAACTTAAAATCATGATTTTAATAAATAAAATTCGAATGTAACCAAATTTCTTAGAGTATCATTTATAAAAATCAGGATCATTTAAAATCTTACCATGGTGGTATACTTGGACTGCACTGCTTGTTCCTGCATTTTAATTTTAAGAATAAATAATGATAATAATAATAATAATACCTGCACCTGCAAAACTCACATGCATACATGATATATCTCCATCAGCATCAGATACGTGGGTTTTTTATAATTTTTTTTTAGAAAAAGATCTTTTTCCCCAAAACACACAACTTCTTTTAACTTGTAAGGTTGCTCATTCGCAGGTCTCTCTGCCATATGCCACTGCCACCAGCTGTAAATAAAATCCTCTCTCAACTTTTCCCTTACTCCATTCAGTTCCAATGAAATGGGTTTGTTTTCTGATAGCTAGCCATTTCCCCAATCCCTCTCTTATTTCCATTATTATCCCTCATTATATATATATATATATATATATTTTTTTTTTGGCCAATATCCTCTCATTTTAATTTAATAATTAATTAATATCATCCCTTCCTTCTTCTACACAAGTCACCCTTCAATGTTAAAAGCTTCAAACCCTCATTCTCTCTCTGCCCCTCTGTGCAAAATCGTTTCATTCGCAGACCCCACTCCACTAGCACTAGACCCCATTTAGGACCTTTTCCTTATATTCTCTCATATCAATCAAATGCCATCAATTTCTGATTATAAAGAAATTATTATTATTGGGTGGTCCATTTAATTCTTGATTTTTTTTTTTAATAAATCCTGTAATTCCAAAACCCGTTTTGTTTTATTTCTCCACCCCTCTCTTCTTGCGTCCTGTACTTGCCCAACCCCTCTCGCTCTTCTCTTCTATATCAAAGAGTCATATCCCTCCTTTTTCACCTTGAGCCTTTATTCTCTCTTTCTCTCCACAGGCTTCTTCGAATCCTCTCGTGTCTGTCTATAAATAGAGCAAGAGCGTCTTTCATCGTATCGCGTCATTTCCCAATCTTCGTTTTCTTCTCTGGTTTCTTTGAATTCATACCGGAGAGAAGAAAGACTGAGAAATTTGAGCGAAAATGAGAGAGTTCTGGACCTCTTTGGCGTCGATTCTGGGCGTTTTTGCTTTCTGCCAGACTCTTCTCCAGACGGTTTTCCCTCCGGAGCTCCGGTTCGCCACCGTCAAGTTCTTAAACCGCCTGTTCAACTGCTTCTCATCGTACTGCTACTTCGATATAACGGAAATCGACGGCGTTAATACCAACGAGCTCTACAACGCCGTCCAGCTCTACCTCAGCTCCTCCGTCTCCATCACCGGAAACCGCCTCAGCCTCACCCGCGCTCTCAACTCTAGCGGCTTCACTTTCGGCCTCGCCAACAATGACAGCATCGTCGACACCTTCAACGGCGTCAATGTGCTGTGGGAACACGTGGTCACGCAGAGGCAGGCCCAGACCTTCTCGTGGCGGCCGCTGCCGGACGAGAAGCGAGGGTTCACGCTCCGAATCATGAATAAAGATAAATCGCTGATTCTCAATTCCTACTTGGATTACATTATGGAGAAAGCGAATGAGATTAGGAGGAAGAATCAGGAACGGTTATTGTACACGAATTCAAGAGGCGGTTCCTTGGACTCTAGGGGTCACCCTTGGGAATCGGTGCCGTTCAAGCATCCGAGCACGTTCGATACTTTGGCGATGGATCCTGAGAGGAAGGTGGAGATCATGGAAGATCTGCAAGACTTCGCGAACGGTCAATTGTTCTACCAGAAAACGGGTCGGGCATGGAAGAGAGGTTACCTTCTGTACGGCCCACCTGGAACCGGAAAATCCAGTATGATCGCCGCGATGGCGAATTATCTTGGTTATGATATATACGACTTGGAATTGACGGAGGTTCATAACAATTCAGAGTTGAGGAAGCTTCTGATGAAGACGAGCTCTAAATCCATCATTGTGATCGAAGACATTGATTGCTCAATCAACTTGACCAACAGGAAGAAGAACAGTAACAATACTAGTTCCAGGAACTACTATGATCCTGCCGCTGAGTTACGAGGTGCTTGTGGCGGTTCTGCTTGTGGTGAAGATGGTGGGAATTCAATAACGCTTTCTGGGTTGTTGAATTTCACTGATGGGTTATGGTCTTGTTGTGGGAGCGAGAGGATTTTCGTGTTCACAACCAACCACATTGAGAAGCTGGACCCTGCTCTGTTACGAAGTGGGAGAATGGATATGCACATTTTTATGAGCTACTGTTCATTATCGGCTCTAAAGATTCTTCTGAAGAACTATCTGGGATATGAAGAAGGTGATTTGGAGGTGTCAGTGATGAAGGAATTGGAGCAAGTTATCGACAAGGCACGGATGACTCCGGCGGATATCAGCGAGGTTCTGATCAAGAGCCGGCGGTTCAAGGAGAAAGCAGTGGAGGATTTGTTGGGGACACTGAAACTGGCAGCAGAAAGGAACCAAAAAAATGGGGTTCTGAGAGGAACAAAGGGTGGGGTGGAAGACGAAGAAGAAGAGCAAGAGAAAAGAGCTCTGGAGAGTCCTAAAGAAGAGTCAGAGATAGAGGACAGTTGCAGCAAGGGAGGTGAAAAAGGAGAAGAGGAAGAAGAGAAGATCAAATGAATCCAAAATGGAGATTAAGAGAACAACAACAACACAGATTCCGATGCATTTTGTTGTCGAAAAAGTTTTCAAAGGGTAAGCTCATGGGAGGGGGAATATAAGATAGAATATGAAACAACAAAGCTTGAAGCATGAGAAAGTTGGAAACATTTTGTGACATAAATTATGATGATGATTATTATGATTGTGTTAATTATTTAGCTATATGAATGGATTATGCATTAGTTGATTAGAGGGTGAAAGTGGGTAAAAAAGATTATGACTTGTTGAATTGAAAAGTGTTTGTTGGGCTTTACAACCTGACACGCTTGGTAAGCCAGCTGGGATGTTGGTAAACATCTGGGGGTCACATGGGCTTTGGCGTAGGGTAGTAGGAGCCTTGATGGGACATGTTAGGGAATATAGCAAATTATACAGTATTAGATCTCCAGTTTTAATGGTTTGGTATCACCCACTTGTGTTGAAGCTTCTTATTGGAATTGGAAATGAGGTCTTGATGACTAACTGTCTTATTGAGGCTACATTTAACAAGCATCGTCATTATTATAGTCCCAGATGGCTCGCCTTAATTTGTAGTAAGGTGCCCTGTTCATTGCTTTTTAAGGTTGTTCCATTCTAGTAGTATTCATTAATATAAACTATGTACTAAATATTTTGTAGGAAAACTAATTATATACGTTACCTTCTCTCATTAGCATAAGATCTTATTTTTAGTGCAAATGAGATCTTATATTAAGAACGGACAGAGATGTAACCAAGTATGAGTGCTATTTTAGGTAATGAAAGAAGTGGAGCTTCTTGACAAGGTAAAGAGAGTGAGTCTTTTTGTTTTTGAATTGGAGAGGGCAGGATTGACCCGTGAACTCCCACTTAATTTTTATACCATTAAGCTACCAGGCCATTATAGGAAGGTTGAAATGAGATCATCATGAAATGAGGACGCTAGGAGGTGTAAGGAGTATTTTAATGGGGGGCGAACATATGTAAGAGGGTGTGATTGGATGGATTGAGTAATGGGAGTGAATAAAAAACATACTGTGCTAGTGGATAGGATTGGACTTTGGAGGGGCAGTTTGGGGAACAATGGGAAAGATTCCTGGGGGAGAACCAACAAAAAAATATGTAGGGAAAAAGTGGGGTGTGAGGTAACAAAAGGGGTCTACAAAGTCATTAACTTATTATGAGGAAAATGGATGGGGATTTTGATACCGAGTTGTAAAGGCTATCAGCTTGTCCAGCATACGACCTCTCACTTCGGCTTTCACCGCCCACATCTCACTAACGACAAATTTACTCTTATTCTTCCTATTATTTCTTTCAACATCCCCTATATATATATATATATATATATATATATATATATATGTAATAATTATATCCATTTAAGTTATAGAAGTTTATCAGAATTTTTTAGCAATACTTAAAACGTAGTGTTGTCTGGCCATGGCCTCATGGCGTTCCAACATACTGCGTGCTTTTGTTGAGATGCCAAAATGTGTGGTTTTATTCAGGCACGTCCATGTTCATCTCTTGCTATTATGTCAGATTTAATATTTGTTTTGCGGCGCATATATTTATATATATGAAAAATATATATATTTATGTGCTTTTTTTTATTTACAAGGTTTTAATTTAGAATTTCATATAAAGAGAAACTGACCAGTTTTTATTTAATTTGACTATTATTATTGAGTAAAAATTCATATTTTATTTACAAAACATGAATAATATTTTGTTTTAAAAAAATTGTAAGCACTAAATCAATTGGATGAAATTTTGTATAATTTTTTTGGAGTTAAATTGAATCGGAGTATTTCGGATTCACTTTGGACTTAAGCTTAATTTTTGTCGAACTGAGAGCATTAGGATTAACGCCCTCCGAATAAATGTGCTTGTTAGGATTGGAATTTGTGTTCTCATTCTTACTTACGGAGTGAAATAGTCTATCATTTCAATAAATAGTATGTTATGTTGATTATAATATATATAATCTGTCGGTATGGTTATTAATTTTCTAAGCTCAGTTTGGTTGAACATGAATTATTTTAATATTTTCTGAAACATTAAAACGTGAAATGAAACGAAATGAAACACGTGGAAAGCTTGACAAAGGACATGTAAAAACATGTCGCTGCGGGCATAAAAAATGAATTAACAAAGAAGCTTTTGGTTAATTGATGAAATCCATCTTTCATAGCTTTTTCTTTCTTGGTCCTTTTTTTTTTCCCACTTTCTTTGTTCATAGCACTGCTTTTGGTACAACCAAAAATGAGATTCGCTAGGCTTCTGCCTTCTCCTTCCTTGTTCATTGACTTCCATATATTAACATGTATGTCGCACAAAGAACTAAAGAAACAAGCGGAAGAAGTGATCAATTGAGGTTTTTTTCAATCAATTGATGAGCAAAAGTCAATTGGTAATTTTAAAAAAAAATTGTGATTGTTCGGTGATACAAGTGATCAATTGAGTTTTTTTTTTTTTTTTTCAATTTTAATAGATTTTGCCATAAACTCTGAGTGTGTTTGGAACAGTGATCGGAAAAATAGAGTTTCTCAATTTAGTTTTTGGTAATTTTATTTTTAGTAAAAGCCCGATTGTGTAATGTGATTTATGTTTGGAACAACGATTGTATAAATGACTTTTGTAAAAGTAAAACTTGTTTAGATTGACTTAAGCACAAATGACTTTTGTGATAATAGTAAGAAAGAGTGGGTGGAAAAATATTTTAAAGGGATAAAAACACCAAAAAATAATTTAAAATAATTTTTGGAACTGAAAAAGTACATTTAGGATAAAATTGCAATCAGTCTGATAACACACTGGGTACAGTTGAAAAAATATTTTAAGGGTTAAAAACACCAAAAATTAATTTAAATTAATTTTTGAAGCCGAAAAAGTATATTGAGGGTAAAATTGCAATCAATCTGATAGCACACTGGACACAACTGAAAAAATATTTTAATAATTCACACTCTCTCGAAACACTAAATCAGGGAAAGATGAGAAATAGAGCTTATGACAAAAGCTATTAAAATTGGAAAAAGCTCAATTGATCACTTGCATCACCAAACACTCACAAATTTTTTTTTTTCAAATTGCCAATTAGCTTTTGCTTATCAATTGAGCGTTTGGAGGGCTCAAACGCCCCCCAAACACACATATTCTTCAACTTTTCCTGATTTAGTGTTTGGGGAGAGTGTGAATGATTAAAATATTTTTTCAGTTGTCTTCAGTGTGCTATCAGACTGATTGCAATTTTATCCTTAATGTACTTTTTTTGGCTACAAAAATTAATTTAAACTATTTTTTTTGTGTTTTTAACCCTTAAAATCTTTTTTCAACTGTGCCCAGTGTGTTATCAGACTGATTGCAATTTTATCCTTAATATACTTTTTCAGTTCCAAAAATTATTTTAAAATATTTTGTGGTGTTTTTAACCCTTTAAAATATTTTTCCACCCACTCTCTCTTACTATTATCACAAAAGTCATTTGTGCTTAAGTCAATCCAAACAAGTTTTACTTTTACAAAAGTTATTTATACAATCGTTGTTTCAAATATAAATCACATTACACAATTGAGTTTTTACTAAAAATAAAATTACCAAAAGTTAAATTGAGAAACTCTATTTTTCTAATTGTTATTCCAAACACACTCTTAGTGAAGTTGATAAACAAAGGCATGATAAGAAACTCTTTTCACACACTTACCTCATAAATCGTAAAAGCTATTAAAAAAAATTAATCCAAACACACACCAACAATTGAAAATTGAGATATTATAAAATTTGGGTGTGGGAGTAGCATCTCTACGGTTTTCAAGGTTGATTTGGTTGGATTTATTAAAGGAAAAATTATGTTCAAATCTTAAAGATGAATATACATAAAAAAAATGATCCATTGAAATTATAATATCAAAAAATATCCCATTAATAATTTTAAGAGCAAGTCATTGATAATTTCAGAACTTTATGGGACCGTTTTTTTATTTCTCTTCTTCTTTAGGATTTAAATATAATTTTCCCTATATTGAATGTAGTCCATGAATATTTTCCTCGAGGACTGCAAAAAGAGTTCTTGCCCAATTCTAACAAAAAATATAAATATAACAAAATAGATAAATACAAATTTTAATGAAAAAAGAAAGAAAAATAACTTTAAAATTGTAAAATTCTAAATTATATATTTCCCAAAAAATAAGTTATGGATTACTTATCAAATTTTGTTATTCCCTTATCAATTCTTGATGATTTAGAATTTTACCATTTCAAAATTCTTTTTATTTTTTTTTTTGCCTTTTTCCCATTTTTAATTGCAGGTACACTTTCTTTTGAACTTATGGGCTCTGGATAATTTTGAGAAGGGATATAATATTTATTTATAAATACTCCTATTCTATTATACTAATGTTTTATCATCGATCCCATCGCCAAAAAATGTTTTTTAATCCCTTATGTATGTATTATAAGACGCTTTTTGCCATTTCACGACTGAGATGATTAATTATTACATTTGTCTGAAAAGAAATTTTTTTGGATTTACTCATGTGTACTGCCACAATAAAATATGTTTTGAAAAATAAAAAAGAAAAATTTTACTCTATCACACATATTGGAAACGTAATAAATTGATACATTTATCCAACAAGAATTGGAAAAACGTTTCTGTTCAGGAAATTTAATGTTACTACCAACATGAATAAGCATGTTTGTTTGAGCTTAAATTTGTTTATAAGTTGCTTTTTACGTAAATCGAGACACAACTCCTCTCACATACTTACTTCGTATACCGTAAATCACTATTAAAAAACAACTTATAAGCAATCGAATCGCTAAACCAAACATACCCATTATCTTATTTTTCAAGGCCACAATCAAAATTATTACAATGTATTCTGTTTTTGTTTTAACAGAGCTACAAATATCAACAGTTTTTCCCGTTACTTTGGCATTTACATACATTATTATCGTGTTAGATATATGTAGTATATATTTACTAATAATAACTGGTAAGAAAATCTATATATATTCGTGTTTTTTTTAAAATAAATAATCATAATTGAAATAGAACTATAATTCTACCAGCCGTGTTGAGGTACTTTATGAAATGTTGCCTCACAACAGAGATGGCAATGTTTGTCGTCAATGCAAATAACGTGCTCATTTACAATTAATTTCATTATATTTTTATATAAGTATTATATGTACTAAAAAATATTAAAAAAAAAAATTTGTCCCCTTTATGTAATACAAACCCTACAAATATTTACACTAGGTCCTCCAGAAGCCCCACAAAATAAAGATTGCGATTTTGAAACTTTGTTGTAATAATTTGACTTATTACTGAAACTTTTGACAACGAGTGTTGAGAATATGGTATTTATTCCAAACTTTTTTTTTTTCCGTTTTTTTGGTTTAAATTCAACGCATAAAAGATAAGAACACGTGCGAAAATACTTTCTCAATGAAGAAGAAGCAAACACGTCCTCAATCTCTCATTACAACGATGTGTGTGTGTGTATTCCACTGAGTGAGTAGATGTAGTGCGTGTTTGGAATGGCTTATTTTTGGGCAATAAGTGCTTATAATTCGTGATTCACGGTATACGAGGTAAGTATGTGAGATGAGTTTTTTCTCGGCTTGCGTAATAAGGGCTTATTTCCTGTACAAAACGCTTTCCCAAACATGCTTGTATTCCATATGTATGGATGTGTATTTATTTATTTGATGTTGTCACCTACCTATTATATGTAGTAGGTAGGTGATAATATCAAAAAATAAAAAATAGGAAAATAAAAATAAGAAAACAATTTAAAAATATTTTTATTTTTAAATTTTTAAAACCAACTTTTTATTTTTTGTTTTTACAAATAACTTATTGAAAACAGTGTTTGAAACAAGTTTTTTAATTATTTTTAAAAGCTGTTTTTAAATATAATGTCAAACAATACGTAATGCTCGTTTGGAATAGTTTATTTTTGGGTAACAAGTGCTTATAAATCGTGATTCACAGTATACGAGGTAAGTATGTGAGAGGAGTTTTATCTCGATTTGCGTAATAAAGACTTATTTTTTAAAAAATCGTGATCCCAAACATACATATAAAAAGTTTCCAAAACAAACGTAAAAAGGGTCTATTGCTGCTAATTAATTAATTATATGAATGAAATTGTGAAAAATTGGAGGGGGAAATGACATGAAATGAGATCCATCCAATGAGTGAGACAAAAGTGAAAAGGAGGGAAGTGGTGAGAAGCAACAAAACGAGGACGAAGCAGAATGTGATGGCTGATTGTTGCTTGCATATCAATGCAAAGATTTTTATTCTAATGGTTCCCCTTTCACCTATAATACCTGCCCCACGTCCTTTTTTTTTATATATATCATTTTCACATTACATTTTGATGTGAACTTCAAAATCTTGGCTTTTTCTTGATTTCATATCTTTCCATTTTTAACACACACTCACTTATCAATAAATAATTTATAATCATCTTGACTATTTTTTTTTTAAAAAAAAGTTATGAAATTTATATCTACGTTCCATTGAATCTTTTGAATAACTAAAATTTATTAGTTAAAGTGTTGATTATTGGCTATTGGATTTCAATTGCAAGTGGTAATAATAATGGTCCATGGACCTCTCTCTCTTGTACTTGTTCTACCTTTCTTTTTCTCACTAGAGTCCAATGCATGATTATGTTTTCTAGTGTGCTTGATTTTGTCTATGACAGTACTGAAAAATATTGGGTTGTGTCATGTAATAAAACCTAATAATCTTATAAAAAAATAATTGTCCGTGCCCATCGAATTGTCGATTTGACAGAATAAAATTCAAATCTGAGGGGTTGGTCCACAATATCAGCTTTTTTACTTGCCATTCTTGATATGATGAAACATAATAATTTAAACCTCTCCATCAATTCATACTCAATTTAACTCCTTCCATTATTTACATTAGAAAAAGTGTGTCTGTGAATGTGAGTGAGACAAGTGTTAAAAGAAGCTCTTATCAAAGTTGATCTTGACTGATTTGCTTGGAATATTTATGGGCCATAAAAGGTGTGGTTCTTCATAATTGCGTAATTAAAACTTTTCTCTCTGTATGTTTAGTCTTACTCTTCATGAATTCTAATCATGAGAAGTTAATTTTCATTAACTTAATCCTTGTTAGAACATGATTTGGCCATTGAATCTCTCCCCCTCTCGTTCACAATTATAATTTTTTTATGAGAATAAATATTAGGGTTAATATAACTTTTGATCCTTGAAGTTTGATCCAATTATGGTTTTGGTTCCTGAAGTTTGAAATCGGTGGTTTTGATCCAAGAAGTTTCACTCGATTTTGGTTTTGGTCCCTGAAGTTTGAAATCGGTGGTTTTGGTCCCAGAAGTTTCACCCGATTTTGGTTTTGGTCCCTCAAGTTTGAAAAGGACTTGGTTTTTTTTTCGGGTAGGGTCGGGTTTTTTAATTGGGTCGCCAAGTCCTTTTCAAATTTGAGGGACCAAAACCAAAATCGGGTGAAACTTCAGGGACCAAAACCACCGATTTCAAACTTCAGAGACCAAAACCAAAATTGAATCAAATTTCAGGGACCAAAAGTTATAGTAACCCTAAATACTAAAATAAAAAAAATATTTTTATACAACAATATAGTGTTTTTGTTTTGCGATTTGCAACCATAGCAATAGACAATCTATTTGCCGTTCAAGATTATATCTCAAACTCACGCCACAACACAAAAAGTCCTAACAATGATTGCTAGAAATTAAAAAGTATAATTTTTTTTTGGGCCTGAATTTTTTTTTTGCCTCGTGAGAAAATTCAGTGTCCAAGAAAACGAGAATATGCTGAAAAATAAAAGGGAAATTTAAATAAAAACAGAGAAAAACAAAATGTGGCGTTTATTTAGACACGAAGACACTTATGTTTGATCTATGTCTAGTGCGTGCCGTTATTTATATAGTTTTCATTTGAAATAGTTTATTTTTAGGTAATTAGTGTTTATAAATCGTGATTCACGGTATACGAAATAAGTATGTGAGAAGAGTTGTATCTCGACTTACGTAATAAGTGCTTATTTGGGTAAAATAAGCCCAACCAAACACTTACTAATAGAATTTGTACTTTCTACATGAATCAATATCTTATATTTATGCTGGTAACTCTCATATTACGAGTAATAATTTGGTTCATTACTTATCTGCGCGCGCGCGCGCACACACTACAGTTTAGAGGGTTTATATAGATGAATATGTGCTCGTTTGGAATAGCTTATTTTTGAATAATAAATGCTTATAAATCGTGATTCACGGTATACGAGGTAAATATGTGAGATGAGTTTTATTTCGGCTTGCGTAATAAACATTTATATTCAAAAAATAAATGTTCCCAAACATGCACTATAACTCAAAGCTTAAGGGAGTTGTATACATACAAAATATAACCTAATGGTGTGTGTGTGTGTGTGATTGATGGTTCACACACACACACACAAAGTTGACAATTTAGATGAGTTCCATGATAAGTTTTAACGGCTAAGAGGTTATTTGCAAATTAATTCTTAGTGTCTATGAAAATTATCATTATTATTATTTAACTAATTTTTGAAAATTAAAATTAAGTGGATAGCAATAACATGAGTACATGATTATAGTCTCATTTGATCTGTATTTGGTACGATCGATGGAAAATTAATGTGTTTTAATTTTGCCATCTCATTGAAAGCAGAAGCTCAAAAATTATCTCCTATCTTATAAATCATCATTTAATAATCATTTTTGGATATATGCTGAGTATCAAATATTAAAGAGATTAATGCTCCGGTCAAAAAAAAAAAATTAAAGAGATTGCAGTTACAATTAGATATATTTTGATGCTAATCCAATGTCAATCACGAAGATGGCCAAAACAAAAGCAATAACTTTAAAAGTGTTTTAACCGAATTTTAACTCTCTCCTAAGTTTAGACAATAAGTCAAAATGAGAATCGAGGGATAATATAATGTTAGCCTCAAAATCCACAGAAATAAAAAGGAGGGTGCGTGTATATATGGGCATGTGTGCTTTACTAACCACTCGATTTATTGATTGGTTTAAAAAATAGAAGAAACAAAGAATCAGATACGAATCAAAATAAAAGAGCGGTGAATATTGTGTCAAATGTCCAAAAGCTGGAAAATCTCTTCACTGGTAAATTAAAGTTGTAGAAAATTGCCCAGAGGGCTTGGTCCGGTGGTTGAGACAAGGGAGCGCAAGATGCCCTCCCGCCACCTGGGCTCGATCCCTGGGAAGTCCCTCTCTAGGGGCGACTCCGGATTAGTCTGCATCTTCGGATGTGGGATACCGGAGGAAGTAATTCAAAAAAAAAAAAGTTGTAGAAAATTAACGATCCACCAGCTGATATAAAAATGGATTCCTTCATCTTGAAAAGGATCAAGTGAGAGTTTGGCAAATTGCCAAATCTAGGTTTTCGCAACCCGAGACAAAACTTCTCTCACACATTTACTTCGTAAATCGTAAAAGTCATTCTCAAAAGCTAATCCAAACACACACCAAAGTCAAGTTCAACGATAGTTTGATCGAAGAAAAGAAATACTCGCTTATCACAAAAAAAAAAAAAAAGATAACCAATTTGTATACATTAAAAAAATAGTTAAGTTAGTTATGTGTAAAAAAGATTGTACTTGGTTTTCTTAAAATACTCATTTTAATCATTTTTATTAGGTATTCCTCTTTTGATAGAAAATAAGCATCTCAATATATGCAATCAATAAGTAGAGATTAAGTAAAAAGTTATAAATTTGGGAGATAAAATGGGTTAAGATTTTCTATTTAAAAACAAAACAAACCTTTCTCCTAGTTCTTATATTTAGATTGGAGGAAGTAATATTTTTTATGAAAGTTTGAGAATTATCTTTTGATATGGAAGAGTTTAGATGAGTTAGTTTCTAGGGATCTCTTAATGCATGCCTCCAAATTATAAAAGTGCTTATAAATCATCCATCAACAAAGTTCTCGGTTTTGGGATTTATGAGTTATAAATCAACTTCTTAGCAATTAGACAAATGTTTGTTGGTGCATGGTACCAGAATTTTAACTTTGTGTGAGTAAAAAAAGATTTATATTGAGAGAGCTGTGTAAACACGATATAATCAAAGATCATGGAACAAATAAATTAAGGTTAATGGGCGTGCGCGGTTCTGTTTATGCATCTTTTGATCTTATTTGGTTCAAAGGTTCGGTTTAAGGTTCTCCCCAGTACGTTGGAAAAGGCAGCCATTTTGAATTTGTTGGTTCTCAGATAATATCAACCTCTCAATGATGATCAAGTACAGCTTCTTCTATTCTCATTTTTTACTTGATTTTTTGACTCAAGAAAACCATGAATATTCTCAATAGTATTTGTCTCGTTAATGTGAAAGCACTAACTTCATTTATATAATTATAAATTTAACTAATTTCATTGATTGAAGCATATATTAGAGCTTTATTACAATTTTTTTGGGCATATGTAATCGAGTTTAGATCCTTTGCTGCCACTAATTGACTAATACAGTCATTAAGTAAAATATATTTCTTTACTGTCCTTCTCTCGTATGCCACTCTCTCTCGAAGCATAATAATATCCACAATTCAAAATTTTTTGAGGTCCACTTTTGTCTTCCACTTATTTGATTTTTCCCCATTTTTTATGTAAAACAATTTATACCGACTCAGTGTTGCATACTTGAAAAGATTTAAAGAGTCTGATGTAACACCCCAAATTTTATATTCACCAAATATATTGTAATTATTTGGGAAATTAAATAAAATGGTGAATATTCATGAATTTGGAATTTATGAATTTATAAATGTTCAATTTCATGGAAATTGGGCAAAAATAATTATGGAATTAATTTGGGTAATTAAAAAATCCCTATATTAAGGTCAAAAAATGAAGGAATATTAGAGAAAATATTTGGTCCAAAAATAGATGGAAATTGGCCAAGGAAAAATAAGAGAAGAAATTGGATTAGAAAGGTAATGGCAAAATCGTAATTTTGCCAAAATAGCACAAAGTAAATTATTTTTCAATTAATTGAAGTTAATTTCAATTAATTAAGAAAAATAAAGGTTAAAAATATATTTAGAATATTTTGGTCAATTTAATATGAATTTATGGAAAATTTGAGCAAAAAGTGCAATTTTGACCAAAATTGAGACTTTACGTGTATACGTAACCGGAACAAGTTGTGTAGCCAATTGAGACCAAAGGGAGGGACCTCTAGGTGTCTCCTACATGTTGCAAGAGGAAGAAAATATTGGTTGGGATTAATGAGCTTGGTTACACATACATAGGGTTTATTTACATAAAAGTGATTTTTGAAAGTTTTGGAAATGGTTAAATAATTAAAGTATAATCTTATATATATTATAAAACACATGAGCATCTTCATCTTCAGCCCATTTGCACGCACAGCACAGACCTGAACGTGAGAGAGAGAGGTTCAAGTTTTAGAGAGAGAGAGAAGAAGAAAAATCACAAGGTAAGCCGATTTCTCCGACGATTTCGCTCCTAACGCGTATATCTCCGATCCTAAGCTACTCCTCTTTGTTCTTTAAGGTTTGGAAAGCTTAAATTTGGTGTTTTACAAGTTAGGGTTTTCAGCCACTTTTGGGAAAATCTTGTGGGAGCTTGAGGTAACTTCCAAACCTTCGTATATTAACTATTCTGGTTGCTGTGGGCAATTTAATCGGTGAAATTTCGCCGGATTGCCATTGGTTTTAAATTTTGGAAAAGTGTGTATATAAGGGTTATGCTGCCCAATTTTAGTTCAAATGGTTGTTATAACTCAATTAGATGGTTAATAAAGTGGTTAGGAGTATAAAGGAACGCGTTTACGGAGCCGAAAACACAAAACACCGATTTTGCCCGGAGGACTCCATAATTTCGGTCAGGGCCAGATCTAGGGGTAGGAGTTGGATTTTCAATGATTTGATGGTTCCATTGGATTCAGTGGCCAAAAATAGGTGGGGTTACAGTTGGGCACTTTTTCAGAAAAGGCTGAGAAAGCATAATTACGGAAACGCCCCTAAAACCCTAAAAGTAGGGTTGCCAAGGCCAATTTCGTAATTTGACATTGAATTTGGTAATTTTGAGTCCGGAAATGGATTCCTTGGACGAAAATACGTCAGGATAGCCCTAGTCAAAATTTTGGGAAAACGTGCCATCGGGCTAGGTACGGCGGGGCCGAGCCGGGGTCCCGGGGGCATTTTGGTAAATTTTCACCATAGGCTAATATAACCACAAGAAACACTATGGAAGTGTCTAAAATGATACTTGGATAGGTTATAACCTATTTCTTGTACATTTAATATTTTAGGACCGAATTGGGAGCCGAAAGTCAACACGTTTCACGAGGCGCACAGAAAGGGGTTGATAGAACTTTGAGGTAGGGACATTATCCTTCATACATTATGCCATAGTTATATGATTGTGTGAATGCCAATGTTTGTAAATGCGCTTTATTAATCAACATGTTTTGCCCAGAGAGGGGCCAGTAGTGCTAGAGGCACTTACACTGGAGTTGGCGGAAGACCAACCGGTGCAGATTAGTGGGGCTGGGCCCTACTCATGTATATATGCATATGATATGTTTATATTGTTCATTAATTGGTGCATACATGGCATATATCATATTTACTTTTCGCATTTTCTATGAACGATAGCATGTTTCTACTGAGATTCTTCAGAATCTCACCCCTTTTTCTAAACCAAACATCTCAGCGGGCGCCAGTGGATCAAAAGGCAAGAATGTAGACGAAGGGAAGTGACTGGCATGTTCCTCAAGGCAAATACAAAGTTCGTGGTTATAGATAGTCTATGTCTAAAATACTTTTGGATATTTTGTAATAGTGGTGTATATTGTCACATTCTGTAGGGTTGACTTTGGACTGTAAACAAATACTTTTATCAGTATATATATACTCTTCTGTATGCCTGTGGAACTTGGTCTCTATTACTCTGTGTATATCGAAATGGAAACGGGTGTTGACATTTTTGGTATCAGAGCCCATAAGCGGTTCTGGCAGAGCTTAATAAGCGGTTCTGGCATTATCAGAATAGTATACTGATATGTTTTTGTTTGCATGGCGGCAGGGAAATAGTGAGTTATGGAGATGGTACAACCAAGAGAAGGCGGTGGAGGCCGAGGTAGAGGCCGAGGCCGAGGGCGTGGTAGACATGGTACCAACGAGGGAGAACCAAGGCCTGACCCTATCCAGCAGCGAATCCTGGATTTATTGGAACAACAACAACAAACCATGAATGAGATAAGAGTTGACCTCCAGGGGGTACAACAGAGGCAGGATCACTTGGAGAATCGTATGGATGAGTTCATGTGGGGGAATTACGAAGAAATCCATGAAGAACCTCCGCTAGCAAATCTACCACCAGAGCCTGAGGTGGATATCCAAGCTTGGCTGAGTAGATTTAGTAAACAGCAGCCACCTATGTTTAAAGGGAAATTTGATCCTCAACAAGCAGAAGACTGGTTAGCTCGTTTGGACAAGATCTTTGATATGTTGCAATGTCCAGATGAGGTGAAAGCTCGGTTAGCCATATACAAGCTGGAAGGTGATGCTGATCGCTGGTGGAAAGGCATGGACCTCATCCTGAAGGGGAAGAATGCTCCAATCACATGGGAACTATTCCAAGAGAAATTTAACAAGAAGTACTTTCCTCCGACTATTAAGAGAGAGAAAGAGAAAGAGTTCCTCAGCATCAAGCAGCACGATCGGGAGAGTTTTGATGACTATCTAGCCCGGTATATCCGACTGTCACGCTACTCATCATATGCCAAGCTGAACGACAATGATGAGTGGAATTCAGAAATGATGATAGAGGGGCTGAGACCTGAGTTCAAGGAGAAGCTGATCTCCCAACACTTCACCGAATTTAGCAAAGCGGCAGAGGAGTGCCGATACATCGAGAAACGTCTGACAAGCTGGTTAACACAGAATGGGAATCGTAGTGGTTTTGAGAGCGGTAGCTCCGCACAAAAGCGAAAGGATCAGAGTGGATATCCCGGAGGGGATCCTAAGAGGCCAAATCAATCTGGGGGCCGAGGAGGCCAGAGTTCTTCTGGAAGCAGGACTTGTTGGCGCTGCCAGAAGCCAATTCACCCTGGTAGATCTTGCAGTGGAATTCCGTTTAGGCCAGACCCGAGTAGACTACCTGTCTGTTTTGTGTGCAATAAGTCGGGACATATAGCCAGGGATTGTCCACAAAAGCAGCAGCAGCAGGAGACAAGACCCAGAGCTTCTGGCAGGGTCTATACACTGACACAGGAAGAAGCTAGGAAGTCTCCGGAGCTGATTTAAGGTACGATTTCTTTGAACAGCAGCTTAGTATATGTTATGTATGATTTTGGTGCAAGCCATTCATTCATTACATACAACTGCATGAGATGATTATGTTTATCGATGCATAAATCCCCGTACAATTTAGTTGTATCTACGCCTAAGGGCATTCAAATTGTGATGGCTGAAGTTTGTTTAAATTGCGTGGTAAATGCTGAGGGGCACAAATCGACCGTAGTTAGGGAAGTGGAGTTCTCGATTGATTTAAGGCCTGGAGCAAGTCCAATTTCTAAAACTCTGTATCGTATTGTACCAAGCTGGATAGCAGAGCTAAAGAAGCAGATCGAGGAACTACCTGAGGAAGGGTTCATATGACCTAGCGTATCACCCTGGAGTGCTCCATTGCTCCTCGTAAAGAAGAAAGATAGAAGCTTGCATCTCTGTATCGATTACCGAGAGCTAAACAAGGTGATCATTAAGAACAAGTATCCGTTCCCTAGAATTGAGATTTGCTCGATCAAATGTCTGGTTCCCATGTATTGTCAAAGATCGACTTGCGATCGGGATACCATCAGTGAGGGTAAAAGCAGAGGATGTAGCAAAGATTGCTTCTAGAACCAGATATAGGCATTAGGAGTTCCTAGTGATGCCATTCGGGTTTACTAATGCGCCTGTTGTGTTCATGGACTACATGAATTGAATCTCTAGTCCATACTTGGATCAGTTCGTTGTAGTCTTCATTGATGATGTACTGATACACTCACGGAGTAAGGCTAAACGCGAAAAGCATATGAAAACTGTGTTAAACCTATTACGGGATAGGCAATATGCCAATTTGAGTAAGTGTGAATTCTGGCTTGTAGAGGTAAGATTTATGGGCCACGTAGTCGCTCAACAAGGGATCCTGGTGAACCCTGGTAAAGTGGAAGCAATACTGAACTGAGAAGGCCAAAAACTGTGGTTGTGATACGCAGTGTTCTGAGTCTAGTTGATTATTACGAGTAGCTCAATAATAGTAGCCTTGTTCAGGACCGCGATCTTATGCCCTCAGGGTCGTGTGTTTGAGGCTACGGGAGGTAAAAGAAATGCGGTTGAGTTGGAGGGGCCGCAGATATCCTGGTGAGTCCACGCTCGTAGTCTGCTCGTAGTCCCTGGATTGGGGAAGTGCGGGGGAAGTGCGAGGTGTGACAATAAAAAAAAGATGAGATGTTTATATTAAAATTTCTCAGAACTCAACATTATGCATGGGATAATGATTGTGAGAGGAGCTTCAGAAAGCTGAAACAAAAAAAAAGTTTTTTTTAAAGTACCAATATTGATAATCCCATATCTATAGTGGGCCATTGTTGTCTTCACTAATGCCAGATGGCATGGATTGGGAAGGGAATTGAGTCCCAGATGCAAGCAGGAATAGATTGAGATGAGAATTGATGCAAGCCGAGTGAGAGCGTATGTATCATGTCAGCTGAAGCTTCAAGAATTGAACTATCTTATCCATAATCTTGAGTAGATGGTAATAAAGTTTGCTTTGGAATATGGAAATGTTGCCTTTATAGCATAGTTGTGGAGTTGTACCGTGACCACAAAGATTGAAAGTTCTGAACGGAGAGGGCTACCTACGGTGAAATCTGATCGGAGAGGGCTACCTACGGTGAAATCTGATCGGAGAGGGCTACCTATGGTAAAATCTAAACGGAGAGGGCTACCTAAGGAAAGTTCTTACCGGAGGGGGGCTGACCAGGTGTATGGGCGCCTGTGTGAAGCACCGAGTACAGAACCCTAGAGTGCAGCCACCGTGACGATAAACCCTAGAGTGCAGCCACCGTGATGATAAACCCTAGAGTGCAGCCACTGTGACGATAAACCCACGAGTGCAGCCACCGTGACGACTAACCCTAAAGTGCAGTCATCGTAACATTGAATTGTAGAATAGAGCTACAGGAGCGTTAGCTCTCAAAGATGGTGCATTGTAATGAGTTCCATATTAAAGGAATTTTTATAATAGTTTATATGGCTCAGAATGATTCAAGAGGAATCGGGCCAAGGTCTGGTATAGAGAAACACAAATTTTAGGTGCAGTCAGGTATTATAGAGATTCATGTGGGACTCCTATTTAATCATCCTGACAATATTGATGCACAAAAGAGGAGATAAACCTCAAAGTGAGTACCACATCTCTTTGCCACCGAATCTAAGCAGGCTACATGATGTTGTTTATGTTTCCCAACTGAAAAAGTATGAACCTGATCCAGAACATGTAATAGAGTATGAAGACATGGAAATGCACGATGATTTGACTTACGAAGTCACGCCTGATCGAATCATCGATCAGTAGGAGAAGCATCTCAGGAATAAGAGCATTCCATTCATCAAGATTGTCTGGGAAGGTTATCACCCAGAAAAGCTACATGGGAAACAGAAGAAAGTGTAAAGAAACGTTACCCGGAATTTATGGCTGATCAGGTGTAGCAAATTTCGGGGACGAAATTTATTTAAGTGGGGGAGAACTGTAACACCCCAAATTTTATATTCACCAAATATATTGTAATTATTTGGGAAATTAAATAAAATGGTGAATATTCATGAATTTGGAATTTATGAATTTATAAATGTTCAATTTCATGGAAATTGGGCAAAAATAATTATGGAATTAATTTGGGTAATTAAAAAATCCCTATATTAAGGTCAAAAAATGAAGGAATATTAGAGAAAATATTTGGTCCAAAAATAGATGGAAATTGGCCAAGGAAAAATAAGAGAAGAAATTGGATTAGAAAGGTAATGGCAAAATCGTAATTTTGCCAAAATAGCACAAAGTAAATTATTTTTCAATTAATTGAAGTTAATTTCAATTAATTAAGAAAAATAAAGGTTAAAAATATATTTAGAATATTTTGGTCAATTTAATATGAATTTATGGAAAATTTGAGCAAAAAGTGCAATTTTGACCAAAATTGAGACTTTACGTGTATACGTAACCGGAACAAGTTGTGTAGCCAATTGAGACCAAAGGGAGGGACCTCTAGGTGTCTCCTACATGTTGCAAGAGGAAGAAAATATTGGTTGGGATTAATGAGCTTGGTTACACATACATAGGGTTTATTTACATAAAAGTGATTTTTGAAAGTTTTGGAAATGGTTAAATAATTAAAGTATAATCTTATATATATTATAAAACACATGAGCATCTTCATCTTCAGCCCATTTGCACGCACAGCACAGACCTGAACGTGAGAGAGAGAGGTTCAAGTTTTAGAGAGAGAGAGAAGAAGAAAAATCACAAGGTAAGCCGATTTCTCCGACGATTTCGCTCCTAACGCGTATATCTCCGATCCTAAGCTACTCCTCTTTGTTCTTTAAGGTTTGGAAAGCTTAAATTTGGTGTTTTACAAGTTAGGGTTTTCAGCCACTTTTGGGAAAATCTTGTGGGAGCTTGAGGTAACTTCCAAACCTTCGTATATTAACTATTCTGGTTGCTGTGGGCAATTTAATCGGTGAAATTTCGCCGGATTGCCATTGGTTTTAAATTTTGGAAAAGTGTGTATATAAGGGTTATGCTGCCCAATTTTAGTTCAAATGGTTGTTATAACTCAATTAGATGGTTAATAAAGTGGTTAGGAGTATAAAGGAACGCGTTTACGGAGCCGAAAACACAAAACACCGATTTTGCCCGGAGGACTCCATAATTTCGGTCAGGGCCAGATCTAGGGGTAGGAGTTGGATTTTCAATGATTTGATGGTTCCATTGGATTCAGTGGCCAAAAATAGGTGGGGTTACAGTTGGGCACTTTTTCAGAAAAGGCTGAGAAAGCATAATTACGGAAACGCCCCTAAAACCCTAAAAGTAGGGTTGCCAAGGCCAATTTCGTAATTTGACATTGAATTTGGTAATTTTGAGTCCGGAAATGGATTCCTTGGACGAAAATACGTCAGGATAGCCCTAGTCAAAATTTTGGGAAAACGTGCCATCGGGCTAGGTACGGCGGGGCCGAGCCGGGGTCCCGGGGGCATTTTGGTAAATTTTCACCATAGGCTAATATAACCACAAGAAACACTATGGAAGTGTCTAAAATGATACTTGGATAGGTTATAACCTATTTCTTGTACATTTAATATTTTAGGACCGAATTGGGAGCCGAAAGTCAACACGTTTCACGAGGCGCACAGAAAGGGGTTGATAGAACTTTGAGGTAGGGACATTATCCTTCATACATTATGCCATAGTTATATGATTGTGTGAATGCCAATGTTTGTAAATGCGCTTTATTAATCAACATGTTTTGCCCAGAGAGGGGCCAGTAGTGCTAGAGGCACTTACACTGGAGTTGGCGGAAGACCAACCGGTGCAGATTAGTGGGGCTGGGCCCTACTCATGTATATATGCATATGATATGTTTATATTGTTCATTAATTGGTGCATACATGGCATATATCATATTTACTTTTCGCATTTTCTATGAACGATAGCATGTTTCTACTGAGATTCTTCAGAATCTCACCCCTTTTTCTAAACCAAACATCTCAGCGGGCGCCAGTGGATCAAAAGGCAAGAATGTAGACGAAGGGAAGTGACTGGCATGTTCCTCAAGGCAAATACAAAGTTCGTGGTTATAGATAGTCTATGTCTAAAATACTTTTGGATATTTTGTAATAGTGGTGTATATTGTCACATTCTGTAGGGTTGACTTTGGACTGTAAACAAATACTTTTATCAGTATATATATACTCTTCTGTATGCCTGTGGAACTTGGTCTCTATTACTCTGTGTATATCGAAATGGAAACGGGTGTTGACATCTGATAACTCAGCGCGTTGATAGAAACATTCATCACCTATAGAAAAGTATTACTCCTCCGGTCGATATTAAATACTCCCCGGTCCTAATTATATAATATATTTATCTAATTTAGAAGAAATTAAGAATAGTAGTTAAATTAGTTAATTTTATTTACTTTTCAAAAATGCCCTTATTTAATAGGGGTGATTTAGGAATACTACATGAGTCTACCATGAGGCAATTCAACCATTATTTAAATCAGTATTCTCTCTCCACCTCTCTGTGTTTACTTTTATGGTATTTTATTTGATGTATGTTTGATACTTCATGGTACCACACGACAGACGAGGCAATCCAACCATTATTTAAAACAATGGTTGGTATTTTGGGAACAAATTGATAAAAATTAAAATTTTATCCTATAATTAGGACCAAGATTAACTTTCAAATATTGTCCTATAATTAGAACCAGAGGGAGTATAAAACTTAGGTTGGGGTGAATTTTGATCCTCAAAATAAGAGATTATTTTTTATTTTATCTCTTATTTTTATATTTTTTCCAAACTTGTTTACCTAATATAATTGATATGTTTCTAATATTATATATAATGTTGCGGATAACTTAGTAAAGGATTAAAGGAGCGATACGCATCATTGTGCAATATAAGTCTCGCTTGGGCATACCTTTACTAACAAGATTAATATTCGATGGCTCACTAGTTTCATTTTGCCTCTCGGTTAGTCTTTAATATAAGATATATTTATCTAATTTAATTATATTAAAAAACTGATTAAGTTAGTTATTACATGTATTTTCCAAAACACATGAATCATTTTCCTTAATTCCCTCATTCCCTTTCCTTTCTGATTACTGTTGAAGAAGCATTAATATGGGTAAAATAGAAAAAAATTGATAAGTATAAAAATTATGTCTTATATTTAGAACCAATATCAATTCCTCAAATGTCTTATATTAAAAAATGAAGGAGTACATTATACTCCCTTTGATCCTAAATGTACAAATTAGCTATGATGTTTATTATAATTCTAGTATAAGACCTCAATTTACTTAATTTTTTAAATTTATAATTTTCTCTAAACTATCTCTATTGATTACATATATTAAAGGACTTTTATCAATTAATAATTATAATATAAATGATTGAAAAGAATATTTTAGAAAAATTAACAAACATTTTTTTTATAATAAATACACATTTTAGTGTGCTAGACGCACATAAAAAAATTACATGTGGGTGCTAGATGCATTAAATAATATTTTAGGATGTTAGATGTTCCTAAAAAATAATTTGAGATATTGGTGGATACAGCATAAAATATTTTAAAATACTATATCTACCTAAAAAGGGAATTCAAAATACTCCATGCACTTTGGCCCTAATTTAAATTACCTTTCTCGGGGAAAAAAATTTACTCGTCACTTTATCTCAACATTATTCACATGGTAATAGGGAGGGAAAAAGACAGTACAAACGAGATCAGTGCGGCGAAGAAGCCAGAAAAAGCATACCCTATACTGTCCAAGGAATACCACATGAGTGTCTGTCACCAACGACATTTTTACTTTGTCGACGACCGAAAAACAAAAATTTAACTGAAAAGGACAAAAGAGGGGGTAAAAATGAAAAAACAAGGGTGCCTTGGGACAAAAAGTTTCTCCATAGAAGTGGATATATGTAAGGTAAAACAAAATCAAATGTTGTGCTTTGTTTTTAACTTTTGATCCGTTTTTGGGGATGATCATGACAATTGTCTTTGCAAAATCAATATGGGCCTTAGCTTATTTTAACTGTTCCAAGTCCAGCCCAAATATCTTAACAATAGTAAATTGGGCCAGGAATTTGAAGGCCCGATTTATGATTATAAAGCACTTACGGGCCGGGCTCGCCATTTTTGACCTCTTGTTTGACAATAGCACCACAAAATGCTCCCAGGGAGAAATACAATGCGATCAAAATAAAATATCTTTTTTGGCCCTGAATAGGATATTTTTATGTATAATTAATAAATAGAAAAGTATGTAAACATTTGCGCCTATATATAAAAAATGGATAATAGATTTTTTTTGTTGCCCAGAACACGCACTGATAAGAAGTTGACCTAAATGAACTCTTAGAGTGGAGTTCCTGTCAACCAAATTGAATTGTATCGTATCATATGCACACAGATATATTTACCATACAAATATTTGTTTCAAATAAATACTCCAATATAGAACTGATTTGAATTATTTTTCATAAATGACACTCACACTCATTCATTATTTGAATACAATAGCACTTTTATGAATGTGCATCAAATAAGTCAACGGTATCTCTCACACAATTTAAAAAAAAACAAATGAATAAAGAAAAAATCTCCGATCATTGTTCCAGAAAAAAGAGATCAACCGAGTTATACATTTTACAAATATTTGCGATCAATCCAAAGCCAAGGGAGAAGAAAAACCAAGTGAAAAATGATCTCTTCATGGTTCATCTGTTTGGATCACCACGAATTAGGTCCTTCCCTGAAAAACCCAGAAGGAAAACCAAAATATACACAAATCCTCCACTAATGTTGAACCCGGTCCAATTCAAACCGCAAAGGTTTTAAGCCATGAAAAGAATAGTGAGCCGATCAATCATGGAGAAAGTTGAAAGCTATTTGTTCTGCAATATCGAAGCTCCAATGAGATCTGCCTCTCCATTTGAAGCTGACGCTTGAAGTTATTAATAAAGATCTCCGCTCTCTTGTCGATATCGTCCTCGTCGGAAGGATAACTCGTGGTCCTTATTAACCTATTATTATTCGGAGAACCCGAAGCTTCAGGGCTGGTGGTAATTGTTACTTGGTCGTCGGAGTTACAAATCATCAAGCCAGATAGTTGGCGATCGGTGAAGCTGAGGTGGAGTTGCGGTCGTGGAAGAGAAGAAGCACGGCGGATGACGGAGGCGATCTGCCAGGTGCGGCTGAGGACGGCGGAGCTGAGCAGGAATCTGACCTTGTTCACCACCCTCTTCAGCCGGCTTAGCAAAGACGACTGGTTCTTCTTGTTCATGTTCATGTTCGATTGCTTGGGTTACTGTTCGATTGATGATAGAAAGCTGCGAAAAATGCTAAGTGAATGGCTGTGTGAGATTGTGTGCGTATATATAGAGGGAGAAAGTGAGGATAGCTAGGAACTTGGTAGGCAAGTAAACAAGAACAAGCTTACAAGCGTGTAGAAATAGACAACCGTGTATAGTCATGAAAACTCATGAAGGCGGCTATAATAGCTGGCAAGCTTCTGCTTTTAGAAGTCTTGGAACATACGGTCAAAATTTTGATCGCTTCTCCACGTTGAAGTTAGGGGGAATTTATCCATGACTTAGTAGTAAGAGAATTAAACATAAATAGATTTCTAGATGAATTTAATAGAACAACAACAAAATTTTTATTCCCTTTGGTCTTATTTATAAATAAATTTTTTTATTTTCGTAAAATGAACTAATAGATAAAAACAATAAGTGTGTAAAAAATATCACATTTTTTTCATATATACCCCTATTTATTAAAAGATTATATAAGAGAGAATAGATAAAAAGTATGAAAAATAAATAGTATAAGATATGAGAGGGAATGAATGTTTAATAAAGGTAAAATAGGAAAAAGAAACTTACATTTTCAGACAAAAAATGAAAATTGCTTATAAAAGGGATCAGCCTTATGAGAAAGAAAGTTGCTTATAAATATCTCATTAAGTGGATCGCATTTCACGATGTCATTATGTTCTATTGCAAACTATACATTTAGATAGATGATTAACTAATAGATTTTGCTCCATGATCTCCTTAAGTATTTGTTTCCGTTTTCCTTTATACGTTTTCTTTTCATATCTTAATAAATTTAATATTTAATATTTTTTTATTTAAAATGAAACCTAATATGATTTTATCTTAATTTCAATGCAAATATTTTTTTAGTATTGAAATTATAATTTCTTAATAAAAATAAATTATTTGTCGTTAAGTTTTAAATATAAGAAATCTTTTGTGCCTCTTTTAAAATTCAGGAATGTTATTTATTGTTATGTGTAATTTTTTTTGATAACTATTGTTATGTGTAATTTAGTCAAACTAAAATTATAAAAGCAAATTGGTTTATATAAACATAAAGGTACGTAGTAAAAGCTAAGTTAGAATAATTGGGATTATTATTCTTTTCATACACAAACATTACTGCAGTTTTAGTTTAATTTATTGATTTTTAATTGTATGTTACAGACTGACAACGTGCTGAGCTTGAAATATTTTTGATGGAACATTAATGGTTAAGTATCCGTGGCGTAATATGTTAAGATTTCTATATTTAATAATAGGTTGTTGAATTGGTCTGCCTTCAGAATCATTCGTCATACGGGACTTCACTAGTTTCCTAGCTTATTAAGATTATTATAGGATGATGAAATATCTTATAGAAGAAATGTAGCCTTTTCCGTTTCTGTAATTGCGCGGTTTGGTTGGATTATATGAGAGAGGATTGCATGTAATCTTGATACGATTGTTTGACTGGGCTTATGTAATGTAAAAAGAATTACATTTTATAACTCTGATTACATTATTTGAGGTAATGAGGATTATTTGACTGATAAATGAGGATGTAAATATATTGTAATCAAGTGAAAATGATATTATTGCTATTATAATTTTTAAAATTTATTAAAGTGTCCACCTATAAATGATGTAATCCAACTAAACGTTTTTATGCATATGTATCATCTTTTCCTAATGGCAAAGCAATTAAATTATGTAATCAGCATTACATTACATTCTATTTTATTATAGGGTTAAAGAGCAAATTTACCAATGAAGTTTTAAGGAATGAACGTCTGACACAATTATGTTTTAAAGGGGGCAAAAATGCACATAATGTTTTAAAAGTGGAGCATCCAGCACAAAACCGTTAAATTTGATCAACAGCGTTAAATTATTAGAGAATAAAACATCTAATGACGTTATGTCAAATTTAATGGTTTTATGCTGGATTTTCCATTTTTAAAACCTTATGTGTATTTTTGCCCTCTTTAAAATATAATTGTGTCAGGTGCTCCTTCCTTAAAACTTCGTTAGTAAATTTTCTCCTTAACCCTTTATTATATTACCTCTAATTCTGTTAACCAAACGGACACTAAGCGACATTTCTTCTGTAAGATAATCATATAATGGGGTTTGAAGTCATGTTGCGTTTGCATAACCAAATAGTTCACCAAATAGTGCGATATTAAGCTTGTGAAATTCATTCATGATTTAAAATAGGGTGTCAGTGTAAATTTAGCAACAAAAACTATTTTCTTATATATACCTAACACAATTAACTATTTTGAACTGTAAAGTAGACGCAATTAATTTTTTTGGTAGCATATATAGTAATATCATTAACCCCGGTTAACTTTCATTATTTTTTGTACAGTGGGTTCTATTAGTTTTTTTCCTCTATTATTTTAATATATTTTTAGAAATATATAACTTTTTTAACGAGAAAATATCACTTAAGCCCTAAGGAAGCAATATTATTTCAGTCAACCCCCAAAAATTTTTGAAATTTTACTGCACTCCTTGAATCAAAATAAAATTATATTTTGTCAGTGAAAAGATAATAATGTCCTTACTTTATTTCTTTTCATAAGAACATTTGTTAGATGAATAAGAGTATTCACAAAACAAATACATGTATTTAAAATAATCAAGGGAGCTAAAAAAAAATTTACAAGACAAATATATGAATGACCAACGTTTTTTAGTTCCCGGGATGTTTTTAAATCCCTTTACAAGATAAATATGATCACTCACAAGATAAATAAAGGAATTTATAAGATAAACATAAGCATTTATAAGACAAAAATGTTTATTTCTACTTTTGAATCCAACAAAAGATAATTGTGTTGGGTGCTCAAAGGAAAATGATTTATTGCTAAATTTGCATATTTACCCTTTTAAAAATAAATTAAAATAATAGAGAGGGAGAAGAGTGGTAAGACTAACGGTGAAAAAAGTAACAGAAATTAATTAGGATTAATTACTACGTTGCTATATATATATAAAAAAATAATTATGTCTACTTTTATACCAAGAAAAATTAATTGTGTTGGATATCCATTAAAAAATAGTTTGTGGTTAAATTTACAGTTTTACCCTTTAAAATAAGTGACCGGATGTATTTCTGAGATAATCATTGCTGTGACTGATGGAATATCCAAACGCGCAAACTACCCCAGAAATTCTCCTTCGGCTTCTTTTTGTTTTAAAAAAAAAAAAAGCTGACAGACGACTGTTTCTGTCTCAACAGCGTAATTTTGTTTAGCTCGTTTGGAATAACTTATTTTTGGGTAATAAGTGCTTATAATTCGTGATTCACGGTATACGAGGTAAGTATGTAAGAGGAGTTTTATCTTGACTTGCGTAATAAGGACTTATTTCCCAGATATAAGCTTTTCCAAACACACTCAGTCCTACGCTGATTTTTTATCAGAGGATAAAGCTAAATGAATAAGACAAAAAACGAGAGAGATGCGTGCTGCACACTATGAATATTATATTCAATTCTTCTGTGTTTTGATGAGTGTGTTCTGATTAGCTTTTAGAGAATAGCTTTTATAGTTTATAAGATAAGTATGTGAGAGAAGTTTTATCTCGATTTAAAAAAAAATACTTCTGAAACCATGATTTTGGGTAGGAGAACACACACTGAGTCTGCATTTACAACCAATATGAATATAATCCACACACGTATGTACTCTAGTTCTGAAAGATCTAAATTAATTGTTTATGGCCTTCTTGGGCTTTTCTTGATTATGATTATGGGCTTCAATATTTTTCAACTGAAGAAGCCGAGAAATTGCATTAGGCTCTGAATAATTTTGATAATTGTAAACTACTAATATCATCTTCGCTGCTCAATTCTATGCCCTTATTAATTTATAGATATTAAGAAAGTTAGTTCAAATAATTATCGCTTCCTTGTGAGAACTAATTGATATATTAAGTATGCATATATACAAGATATTAAATCATAAGGACTATTTTTAACAATTTTTCTCGTGTCCTCAGTGATTCCTTAATGCATTCTGGATACTTTTCGACGGCCCTTTACTTAATATCATAAACAATTATTTTATTAAAAATAAAATATTAAGTATTTATATATATATATATTAAGTATGTATATACCGGATATTCTATTTTTAATAAAATCCAATATCTGTATTTAATATTTTATTTAGACCATTAATAAGCTTAGAGATTAAGTATGTTATCAATAAGTTGTTGGTTAAAGTGGTAAAGGGCCTCACCCCTATAAGGAGGATAATACAAATTCAAATTCTGGGAAACACACTTATTGAGAAAGGTGAGAACCCTCTTTGAGGAAAACCCTTGATCTAATTAAAAAAAAAAAGAGATTAAGTATGCTATATATGGTTTATCTAAAATGTCCTATTTAGGCATGTGTATGAGAAATATTTTTAGATGCAAACTTTTTAATATAAGCAATCAATATGATACTTTATAAGGGGAAAAAAGAACTCATCATATTGCCGTCCAACTTCTGTTTTGTTGGTAGGGTTTTTTTTTTTTTTTTTTTTTGACCTGGTTGGTAGGGGTTCGAATCAGGCACTTTTTATATAATACGTTAACATTAATTAATAGTAGTACTATATTAAATCAGATTATAATAAAAAATCAATACTACTAAAATACGCCTCACATGCTTCTTTGTTTTTATGGACAGTAACAGTATGAACTTTGATGTTCATGGAGTAAATATAATGCTAGTACTATATTGCTGGCAAATAAAAGAATAAATGTAATACATACTTAATTATCCAAAATTCGATTTACTCATCTTTACGTAACTTATTTTCGCAGTTAAATGAATTTAATGTAGCTCGAAAAGGAAAAAATTAAAAGACAGTTGTATAAACTTAGAGATGCCATTATTGCCATGCCAAGAGAGTCTATGTGTATGTTTAGGAACACTTATTTTTTGAATATAAGTGCTTATTACGTAAGCTGAGATAAAACTCTTCTCACATACTTATCTTATATACCGTGAATTACGATTTATAAACACTTATTACCTAAAAAAAAACTATTCCAAACAAACACGATAATTTGCACCAATTGAGAAATCTTGATTACCCTTGCAAATTAGTAAAATACCAAATAGGTCTGTAAATCAGAGCAATATGACCCAAAAGATAATAAACCCAGCCAACCTCAAATGGACTGGTAGTTTGTATATTTCTAATCAGATGATATATAATAGAATAATTTGTCCACTGGGCCCAAGGCCTCAAACCACAATACAATATACAAGAGCTTAACTCTTGAGGCCCAAATCCATGTAAGGCCCAATCCTAATATGCCCAAGTCTAACAAAAACTTGTATTATTACCTACTTGTATATTACATTATTACCACAACCAAATCTGAACCAAACTTGACTTAAATTGAAAAGTCTCATCTTCTACCTTTAGCCTAAGAATTCAAAACTCCAACTTCCCTTTTGTGTCCAACTTAGTCTTGGAACATACGGTTCAAACTTTGATCGGTTATCCACGTTAAAGTTAAGGGGTTATTATCCCTAAGTTAGTGATAAGAAAATTAAACATACATAAATAGATTTCTAGAATTTCATTTAGTAATGATACATTTTAACAAATCTAATATTTCATGCTCAGAACTGACTCATTTATGAGTCAAATTTCATATTTATAAGCCATACTTGTAAATATTAAATTATTTAAGATTTATTTTATTAAATGAAATTTAGGAAATATATCCCATTTCATTTTCTTACGTATGAGATCTATGGATAACTTTTTTTTTCTTCAAGTTAACTACTCATCTATGAGAACAAGATGACGACTTAAAACGAAACTTAATATATTTTTTTCTTATCTTTAATGAAAATAGTGTTTTGTTATTGAATTTATAATCTCTTCAGAAAAAATAATTTATTATTTAATTCCATACGGTTTTTTATAATATCAAAAAATTTCGATGATTTATTGTTAAGCTTTGAATGTAAGAAATTTTTGGCGCATCTTTTAAAATTCAGGAATGTTATTTTTTGTTAAGTGTAATTTGGTCAAACTATCTTGCAAAAAAGGAAATTTAGTCAAACTCAGATTATAAAAGCAAATTGATTTATATATACATAAAGGTAGTAAAGTTTAGTAGTTATTGATGGAATACTATGTTATATATAGACGAGTTCAAACAATTCAATTGGGATTATTCTTTTTATCAACAAACATAATCATAGTTTAATTTATTAATTTTTAATTGTTACTGACTACGTGCTCTGCATGAAATATTTTTTTATGGAACATTACATGGTTAAGTATTTGTGGCGTAATATGTTAAAATTTCCGTATTTATTAGTAAGTTGTTGAATTGATCTGCCTTTGGAATCATTCCTCATATACCTCACTAGTTTCCTAGCTTATCAAGATTATCACGGAATGGCATTTTTTTTTTTTTTTTGCGTAAAGCCCCCGGTGTCCCACATCCAATTGGATGCAGACTAATCCGGAGTCGCCCCCGGGATTAAGGGACTTCCCACGGGTTCGAACTCGGCCACCTTTGGGCAAATGGTGGGAAGGCACCGTGGATTCCCTTTCAACCATCGAGCTGCGCCCCCGTGGGCTCGGAATGGCATATTTTATGGAAGAAATGTAGCTTTTTCAGTTTAAGGAAGCTAAATTTGCTCTAGAAAAGAATCATATAATAAGGTTGATATATTTGCGTAACAATATAATTCAACAAATAGTAAGATATTGAGCTTGTGAAATTCATTCATTATTTAAATAAAGCACTGTTTTTTTTAATTTCTATGATATAATCATTGCAATGACTGGTGGAATATTCAGAAGAGCAAGCTGTCCCTGGAATTCTCCTTTGGCTTCACGTTTCTTTAATGGTAAACACAATCTTTAATCTTTTAAATTTTTCCTCATTTTAGTTTTGGATTTTCAAAGTTTAAACTATAGCTTTTCGTTTCTCAAATTTAATTTCATTTAAAATATTGATCCATATAATTTAATAAAAACCTGAATCATTTTATCCCTTGAATAATTAAAACTAAAATGAGAATAAATGTGAAAAACCAAAGATTATATTAACAATTTTTTTAAAATTAGATCAGAGACAACCGTTACAGTTTCAACATAATGTCATTAGTTTTGCTCAGTCTTATGGTGATTTTTCAACTGAAGAAGCCGAGAATTATACTAGACTCGGAATAATTTTGACATTTTCTAACATGCAGCTTATGATACATCTAGATCATCATATTGAGTTTAGAACTGATGAAGTTGTAAACTACTAGCAAATCTGTTGCTCAGTTTCATGCCCTTAATATATAAGTTGGGCAATTAATTGACAAATATTAAAACATTAGTTAAATTAGCTATTTGTCATATGTACGGGCTTTTCTCTAAATAAGCATGTCTATGAAAACTATTTTTGGGTGAAAAAGATAGCTAGAATTCATCCTATTGGCCATCAAACTTCTGGTTTGTTAGTACGTTTTTTCTTTTTTTTGATAACATTGAAAACTAAAACTATTTAGTAATCTATATCAGAACGTAAGGCATATCATCCAGGAAATAAGGTGGCAGGTTAACAAAAGATACAACACCCAAAGCCATCCTAAGAGAAAACTTCGTCAGATCATTCGCTGCAGAATTCGCCTCCCGACAACACCATTCTATAGAAACTTCCCATTTACATGTCATGAGTTGAGAAATCTCCATTAGTAAATCAGCATGAAGATGAGTATCATCCCACCCTATATTAATCAGGTCCACCACCGGTTCACAATCAGATTCAACTACCACTCTCCTCCAACTCGAATCCCAGGCATGCTTCAATATCATAAGGATACCCAATATCTCTGCTTGTAATCCACTTCCATGTCCAAAATTAAGCATGAAACCTCCCATGACACCTCCTTCATGATTTCTTGCTATTCCTCCACAACTTGCCATATATATCGGCATGCCTTGTCGACGTTAATCTTTATCCAACCATCATATGGTGGACGGTGGTGTCCACACAGAATATCTCTTTATCTGCAACCTTGACTGATATAGCTGGGAGTTCAACCATTGAGCTTGAGCATGGACCTGTGCTAAAATTTGAATACTTCCTACCGTTTTTCCTTTAAAGGCCCCTGAGTTCCGGTTCAGCCAAAGTTGTCGGCATAGCAACGCAAAACACATCGGCCAACTCACCTCCAGGCCCTGTTCTTTCAAGGATAGGTTCCATTCAAACCATATCCAGATATCATTTAACCCAAAGAATCTATTCAAAAGACGTGCTGGTACCAACCTCCTCCAACAAAACTTAGCCACCTTGCAATCTTGAATGACGTGTATGATATCCTCTCGGTTCCTCTCGGTTCCCATCACACACACCACAACTCTGAATTTCTTACAAACCTCTAGCTACATGTAAAGAATTCGTTATACAGTATTATAAACAGGGGTTTTAACGTCCCTATTTTAGCACTTTTAACGTCCAAAAACAAGGGAACATCAATACTACTAAAATACGCCTCACATGCTTCTTTGTTTTTATGGACAGTAACAGTATGAACTTTGATGTTCATGGAGTAAATATAATGCTAGTACTATATTGCTGGCAAATAAAAGAATAAATTTAATACATACTTAATTATCCAAAATTCAATTTACTCATCTGTACGTAACTTATTTTCGCAGTTAAATGAATTTAATGTAGCTCGAAAGGAAAAAATTAAAAGACAGTTGTATAAACTTGCCATTATTGCCATGCCAAGAGAGTCTATATATGATTTGCACCAATTGAGAAATCTTGATTACCCTTGCAAATCAGTAAAATACCAAATAGGTCTGTAAATCAGAGCAATATGACCCAAAAGATAATAAACCCAGCCAACCTCAAATGGACTGGTAGTCTGTATATTTCTAATCAGATGATATATAATAGAACAATTTGTCCACTGGGCCCAAGGCCTCAAACCACAATACAATATACAAGAGCTAAACTCTTGAGGCCCAAATCCATGTAAGGCCCAATCCTAAAATCCCCAAGTCTAACAAAGACTTGCATTGTTACCTACTTGAAAAGTCTCATCTTCTACCTTTAGCCTAAGAATTCAAAACTCCAACTTCCCTTTTGTGTCCAACTTAGTCTTGGAACATACGGTTCAAACTTTGATCGGTTATCCACGTTAAAGTTAAGGGGTTATTATCCCTAAGTTTTTTTTTTGATAGTATATTATCCCTAAGTTAGTGATAAGAAAATTAAACATACATAAATAGATTTCTAGAATTTCATTTTAACAAATTTAATTTTTCATGTTCAGAACTGACTCATTTATGAGTCAAATTTCATATTTATAAGCCATACTTGTAAATATTAAATTATTTAAGATTTATTTTATTAAATGAAATTTAGGAAATATATCCCATTTCATTTTCTTACGTATGAGATCTATGGATAACGTTTTTTTTTTTAAAGTTAACTATTCATTTATGAGAACAAGATGACGACTTAAAACGAAACTTAACATATTTTTTTCTTATCTTTAATGAAAATAGTTTTTTGTTATTGAAATTATAATCTCTTCAGAAAAAATAATTTATTATTTAATTCCATACGGTTTTTTATAATATCAAAAAATTTCGATGATTTATTGTTAAGCTTTGAATGTAAGAAATTTTTGGCGCATCTTTTAAAATTCAGGAATGTTATTTTTTGTTAAGTGAAATTTGGTCAAACTATCTTGCAAAAAAGGAAATTTAGTCAAACTCAGATTATAAAAGCAAATTGATTTATATATACATAAAGGTAGTAAAGTTTAGTAGTTATTGATGGAATACTATGTTATATATAGACGAGTTCAAACAATTCAATTGGGATTATTCTTTTTATCAACAAACATAATCATAGTTTAATTTATTAATTTTTAATTGTTACTGACTACGTGCTCTGCTTGAAATATTTTTTTATGGAACATTACATGGTTAAGTATTTGTGGCGTAATATGTTAAAATTTCCGTATTTATTAGTAAGTTGTTGAATTGATCTGCCTTTGGAATCATTCCTCATATACCTCACTAGTTTCCTAGCTTATCAAGGAATGGCATATTTTATGGAAGAAATGTAGCTTTTTCCGTTTAAGGAAGCTAAATTTGCTCTAGAAAAGAATCATATAATAAGGTTGATATATTTGCGTGACAATATAATTCAACAAATAGTAAGATATTGAGCTTGTGAAATTCATTCATTATTTAAATAAAGCACTGTTTTTTTAATTTCTATGATATAATCATTGCAATGACTGGTGGAATATTCAGAAGAGCAAGCTGTCCCTGGAATTCTCCTTTGGCTTCACGTTTCTTTAATGGTAAACACAATCTTTAATCTTTTAAATTTTTTCTCATTTTAGTTTTGGATTTTCAAAGTTTAAACTATAGGTTTTCGTTTCTTAAATTTAATTTCATTTAAAATATTGATCACTGTAATTTAATAAAAACCTGAATCATTTTACCCCTTGAAGGACTAAAACCAAAATGAGAATAAATGTGAAGAACCAAAGATTATATTAACAATTTTTTTAAAATTAGATCAGAGACAACCGTTACAGTTTCAACATAATGTCATTAGTTTTGCTCAGTCTTATGGTGATTTTTCAACTGAAGAAGCCGAGAATTATACTAGACTCGGAATAATTTTGACATTTTCTAACATGCAGCTTATGATACATCTAGATCATCATATTGAGTTTAGTACTGATGAAGTTGTAAACTACTAGCAAATCTGTTGCTCAGTTTCATACCCTTAATATATAAGTTGGGTAATTAATTAAAAAATATTAAAACATTAGTTAAATTAGCTATTTGTCATATGTACGGGCGTTTCTCTAAATAAGCATGTCTATGAAAACTATTTTTGGGTGAAAAAGACAGCTAGAATTCATCCTATTGGCCATCAAACTTCTGGTTTGTTAGTACATTTTTTCTTTTTTCTTTTTGATAACATTGAAAACTAAAACTACTTAGTAATCTATATCAGAACGTAAGGCATCATCCAGGAAATAAGGTGGCAGGTCAACAAAAGTTACAACACCCAAAGCCATCCCAAGAGAAAATTTCGTTAGATCATCCGCTACAGAATTTGCCTCCCGACAACACCATTCTATAGAAACTTCCCAGTTACATGTCATGAGCTGAGAAATCTCCACTAGTAAATCAGCATGAAGATGAGTATCATCCCACCCTATATTAATCAGGTCCACCACCAGTCCACAATCAGATTCAACTACCACTCTCCTCCAACTCAAATCCCAGGCATGCTTCAATCCCATAAGGATACCCCATATCTTTGCTTGTAATCCACTTCCATGTCCTAAATTAAGCATGAAACCTCCCAGGACACCTCCTTCATGATTTCTTGCTATTCCCCCACAACCTGCCATGCTACCATATATCGGCATGCCCTGTCGACGTTAATCTTTATCCAACCATCATACTGTGGACGGTGGTTTCCACACAGAATATCTCTTTATCTGCAACCTTGACTGATATAGCTGGGAGTTCGACCATTGAGCTTGAGCATGGACTTGTGCCAAAATTTGAATACTTCCTGCCGTTTTTCCTTTAGAGGCCCCTGAGTTTCGGTTCAGCCAAAGTTGTCGGTATAGCAACGCAAAACACATCAGCCAACTCACCTCCAGGCCCTGTTCTTTCAAGGATAGGTTCCATTCAAACCATATCCAGATATCATTTAACCTGAAGAATCTATTCAAAAGACGTGCTGGTACCAACCTCCTCCAACAAAACTTAGCCACCTTGCAATCTTGAATAACGTGTATGATATCCTCTCGGTTCCCATCACACACACCACAACTCTGAATGTCTTGCAAACCTCTAGCTACATGTAAAGAATTCGTTATACAGTATTACAAATAGGGGTTTTAACGTCCCTATTTTGGCACTTTTAACGTCAAAAAATAAGGGGACGTCTATGTGAGGGGCATAATATATTTTAGAAAAGACGTCCCTAAAAAAAAGGATGTCTAAAGTGGGACTTTAGACGACGTCTAAAGTCCCACTTTAGACGTCCCTATTCTCAAATTTAGGACGTCTAAAGTCCTTTACTAGAGGACTTTAGACGTCCCTTTTTAAAATTGGGACGTCTAAAGTCCCACTTTAGACATCCCTTTTCTCCATTTGAGACGTTAAAAGATTTTATTTTTTTTAAATGATTATTTATATTCTTTACCTAGCAAATCGATGGATTCATAAACCACAAAATGTCCTTTACAAAATGGTAAGAACATCTAGCACTGCAATCTTTTTACTATATATATATATATATATGTACAATAACAACAACTCATACAACCTAATATTATATATGTATAAAAACAACCAAAAAGTGTCAAAATATTTGTTACCACACAACTACAAACTAATTGTTGTTCATTTTATCAAAATAAATATACATATGTATTTCCCTCGATTTCCAAGCTCCAAACGTATAAAACAAAAACATTATTAGTATTGTATAACTACTAACAACTAGTTTATGATTTTGGCCAAAAAAAAAAAACAACCAAGGGGAAAAACACTCCAATAACTATAATCATGTAAATAAATTGAAAGCATTATAATAATTTCACATTGCAAGTTTAACTTAATTCTTCATATAAATTTATATTTAAAAAAGAGCAAACATGATGAAAGCAGGGGAGAGGGCAGCCAATGGTGTCTATGTGCTTTCAAGATGGAGAGAAGACATTGGAGGAGTTGTGTATGCACGATGGAGAGGAGAGGTACGCCAGAGGCTGAAAGCAAAGAAGAAGGTGGGAGGTCTACGCCGGAGGGTGGAGGGGGCAAAAGAAGGTGGAGGAGGTGTACTAAAGAAAAGCAAAAAGAAAAGGAAGAGAGGAAGAAGATTGAGGAAGACGAAATGTAATGAAGAAAAGAAAATAATGAAAAATCTTACCCATGGTGTAGAGAAGACAAAGCCACGGGAATGAAAGAAAAAAAGGAATGAAGAAAAAAGGAAAGAGAAGTCACGGGGGTGGGAAAGATGGAAAAAGAGGGACGGGTTTTTGACATGGGAATGAAGAAAAGGAAAGAGAAATCTCACGTATGTTAGAATTTCTGACATGCCTTTAGGAGTCCCAAAAAAATTTGGGACGCCTAAAGTCTTATTTTAGGCATCCCATATCCCATTTGGGACGCCTAAAATAAGTAAAATTTTTTTAATTTACTTTTTTGGAGTCAATGGAAATCTTTAGGCATCCTAAATAAAATTTGGGACGCCTAATGTTGCGATTTCACTACTTTATTTACAAAAATGTCACCGCCTCTATGTTTTAACCTCTCTTTTTAAAAAAGAGACGTCTATAGGGGTAGTAATAGCTGGGAGTTCGACCATTGAGCTTGAGTATGGACCTGTGCCAAAATTTGAATACTTCCTGCCGTTTTTTCTTTAAAGGCCCCTGAGTTCCAGTTCATCCAAAGTTGTCGGTATAGTAACGCAAAACACATCGGCCGACTCACCTTTAGGCCTTCAAGGATAGGTTCCATTCAAACCATATCTGGATATCATTTAACCCGAAGAATCTATTCAAAAGACGTGTTGGTACCAACCTCCTCCAACAAAACTTAGCCACACTGCAATCTCGAAGGACGTGCATGATATCCTCTCAGTTCCCATCACACACACCACAACTCTGAATGTCTTGCAAACCTCTAGCTACATGTAAAGAATTCGTTATAAAACATCCCCTAGCTGCAAGCCACATGAAGGTTTTTCATCTCCGTGGTGTTCTTAACTTCCAGGATTTCCTCTATAGATTTCGATAGAAAGGTACTTGATCAACACTCATGAGTTCATATGCTAATTTGATTGAAAAATCCCCAGTGTTTGAGGGCCACCATATAGGTATATCTACTACCTCTTGATTTACTGTGGGTGATATACGATTAATGGCTTGAAGAACATGTATCGGAAGGAAAGATCAAATTTCCCCTAATTCCAACCACCTATTGGTGTAACATATTCACAAACTCTATCCCCCTTCATGCCTTCTGGAAGATCCTGGATACAATATGATAGGAGTTTTTTGTGATGTTGGAGCCATTTGTCATTCCAAAATTGCACATATTGGCCATTACCAATTTTCCATCCTATATCTCGTTCCATGCTCTCCCATACATTTCTAATCCCTTTCCATGCCTATGACTCTTGTCGACGTACTAGTACGTTTTTTCTAATTAATGCGCCGACTGCCGACCCTTTTAATTAGAGTTGGAATATTTTAAAATGAAAGGATGTATGTGTTGGAAAGTCATGTCTTTATAAATTAAAGAATTTATATGAACGGTTGTGTAGGGAGTTATAGCATTAAAGGTTACCAAGGCTATGTCCTTTTAGTTTCTAAAAACACCTATAAAAATGTGCGGTAACTATTTTTTGGTGGAAGGCTATGTTGGTTTTTAAGAAAACCCTACATACTATGAATGTGTAATCCTTCATCGAAGAGTTATCTTTAATGACCATTGGTTATTGAAGTTATGTTGGTTCGTGAGGGTTTATGAATCTAACATGTAGTTATGACTTTTAATTGAAGATGTATTGCTTCAAGAGGCATCACTTCAAGGCATCACTTTATAGTGTATAAATATCCTCCACCATCACTTCATTTGTGAAAAACAACACAATACAATATCAGAAATCACACAATAACAAGAGATCAAATTTATTGTTTTTGTCATTGAGTGCACACAAAGATAAAGTCAAATTAGCACTTAGTAAAAACTATTGTTGTCTTAGCTTGAGCTTTGAGAGTGCAATTTATACTTAAAGATCTTTATTGTATCATACAGGAAATTCACTCGTCAGTTCAAATTGCACCCTATAAGATAGATATAGGTGAGGACGAATTAAACCTAAAGGAAATTGATGTCCATGCCTTAAAAATATTGTGCACCACTTTCTTCTTTATCTTTTATTCTTATATTCCTTTGGGCCCCCAACAATTAGTCATGCCAACCTCTTTATTAGTTCACTCTTTTCTTTACTCCCCCGCCAACTTGGTTGAGAAACACCAGAATGCACCAAACTAACAAGTTTTGAAATGTAGTAGTATCTTATTTAAATTGGATAAAAATTTAGTTCCATTTGATTATTATATCCGTCCGTTCCAATTCTTCAATTAAATCTTGTTATGTGTGATTTTTATTATTGCCAATGGTTCAACATAATTTTGAATTAGACCTCATGCACGGATATAAGCAAATGGACACCTAGAGTTCAGCATTTTATTGTTAAATACTTTTTGAATGTGTCATCACTTAAATATTGTAAACCAATACTTCATTAAATCAGACTATAAAAAAAGTCAATACCACTAAAATACACCCCACTTATGTGGACATTATAGACTTTGATGTTCATGGAGTAAATGTAATACTAGTAGCACTGCTCCCTACCATCCTTAATATAATATATATTTAGGAAGTTGATCTCGGTCATAATTATAAGACATTATTTTCATATTTGTCAATCTTTTTTTAATTTGCCCTTAATGATGCTTCTTCTCAGCAACAATTAAGGAAATGCAATAAGGGAATTAAGGAAGATGATTTGAGTATTTTAGAAAATACATATCATATTAACTAACTCAACTAAAATCATTAATATAATTAAATTAGGTAAATATATCTTATATTAAAAACTAGATGGAGTATATCGCTGGCAAATAAAAGAATTAATAAATGTAATGTATAATTATTTATCCAAAAAAAATTCAATTTATATATATTTGTGTGATTTATTTTCTAAGTTAAATGAATTTAAGGTAGCTCGAAAAGGAAAAGAAGACAGTTGTATGAACTTGGAGATGCCACTATTGGCTTGCCAAGCGAGTCTTTGATCTGCAATAATTGAGAAAATTTGATCACCCCTGCAAATTAGTAAAATAGAGTACCAAATAAGTCCATTCCAAGTCTCCAACCACCTCTACGGCTCTACCTAGCTACTTGTATATATTACCACAACCAAATCTGAACCACACTCGAACTAAATTGAAAAGTCTCATCTTCTACCTTTAGCATCAGAATTCAGAGCTCCACCTTCCGTTTGTGTCTCCCAGAAAATCCCACCCCCACAATTACTTTCCTTCACTTTCCCAGTAACCAAACAAGAAATATGGAAACTCAACATCATGATGAATTCATTTTCCGTTCCAAGTTGCCGGACATTTACATTCCATCCCACCTTCCACTGCACAGTTACTGCTTCCAGAACTTGTCCCAATTCAAACACCGTCCCTGCCTTATCGACGGCGGCACCGGCGAGACTTTCACGTACGCCGATGTTGAACTCACCGCCCGGAGAGTCGCTGCCGGCCTCAACAACCTCGGCATCCAACAAGGCCGCGTCATCATGCTTCTCCTTCAGAACTGTCCTCAGTTCGTCTTCGCCTTCCTCGGCGCCTCCTACAGCGGCGCCACCGTCACGACGGCCAACCCATTCTACACCCCGGCGGAGGTCGCCAAGCAAGCAAAAGCTTCCAAAGCCAAGCTCATCATAACACAATCATCCTTCGTGGACAAGGTTAAGGATTTAGAGACAAACAATGGCATCAAAGTGATGTGTATCGACGAGACGAATGATTTTCTCCGTTTCTCAGATTTAACGAAGGCCGACGAAGGGGGAATCCCGCCGGTGGAGATATCCCCAGACGACGTCGTTGCACTGCCATATTCATCTGGCACCACAGGGCTTCCCAAAGGGGTTATGCTCACACACAAGAGCTTAGTTACTAGTGTGGCTCAACAAGTTGATGGAGAGAACCCTAATCTGTATTTTCACAACAACGATGTGATTGTGTGCGTTTTGCCTCTGTTTCACATTTATGGGTTGAACTCTGTGTTGTTGTGTGGGCTTCGCGTTGGTGCTGCTATTTTGATTGTACAGAAGTTTGAGATCGGAACTTTGCTTGAACTGATACAGAAATACCGAGTGAGTATTGCGCCGTTTGTGCCACCCATAGTGTTGGCCATTGCGAAGAGCCCAAACCTGGATCGATACGACCTGTCGTCTATAAGAATGATGTTGTCTGGTGCGGCTCCTCTGGGAAAAGAGATCGAAGATGCTGTGAAGGCTAAGCTTCCCCAAGCCACACTCGGACAGGTAACTCGTTCATTCTCTGTAGTTTTTATTCTGTTGAAACTCAGCAACTTTTTTTTTTTTTTAGCCAACTTGGTAGCATGAACCTTGACTCTTATTAATAATGTGACCAATATTTTTAACACGTGACATAAATTTTCTTATATGTCCCAAGAATTGATATTATATAAAAGTGCTTCTAGTTTTTAATATAAGAGATTGTTTACTTTTTCTATTTTTTTTTAAAAATAAAGGATTATGAAAGTTAAATAAATTATATTAAAATATTTATATTTATTATTTTTCTAAAAATTAAATTATCTGATTTATAATATTAATATCTAATCTAGTAGTAAGTAATATATATTATAATTAAGTAATTTATTTAATTTTCTTATATTTTTACTGACCTTAAGATCTAAGATAATTTCAATTTCTCAAGAAAGAAGTTCATAAAAGATAGTAGCACACGAGATCTATAGAAACCAATAAATTCGGTTTCGGTTTGCCTTGAGTAAAGTCAAATTTGCATTAAATAAACAGCGAAACTACATGACATGGACTGATCATTGAAAGGCATAATAAAAAGACAGTAGGACCTAGAAGTTTATCCAGAAATTAATTAATGAAATGACATTTTTTTTTTTTGTTCAAAATGAAATGACATCTTAGCAGCAGCTTTTTGAGCAAAATGTTAATCCATCTTGTCTTTTTTTTTTTAATACTTTTTTCTTGACCTGTTTTTTTAATACCTTGATAGAGGTTGTTTTTAATATAAGGAATAAATATTTTTTGTCTAAAATTTTAAATTAATTTTTTTATTTTTATCCTCATTAAAAATATATCACTTATTATTTTTTTATAATAAATATATACTAATCATCTTCATATAGACTCTTTTTATAAATAAGGGTACAATTTAAAAAAGGATGAATATCTTATATATTTATTTATTTTAACTAATATTTTAAACGGTATGGTTTTGATAATTATTTTTTATAAAAAGCGAAGTAGCAGTGAAAAAACGAGTAATACCCCCCTACGACACAACAAAAGTTGTTCACCAAAATATAACATGTGAACACTTTTTTTAGGAGTGCCATTTTTAATATTTTATGGTGTCCCATAATTGGTTTTTTAATACTTTTTTATGCAAAAGGTCGCATGAGTACGGTGTGCCCTCTCCCCCACATCATTCAACAGGAAAAAAAAAACAATACCCACATACTAGTATACTACACAATAAAAGTTATATATCAAAATACTCCATGTGAACACGTTTTTTCAGATTCTTAAAACAGCTCATGTTTTTTTTTGTGGCTGGAATAACGAGTTTTACATCATTTTTTAATATTTTTTTATACAAAAGGTGGCAGGGTACTCTATGTGACCCTCTCTCACCTTTTCCAAGCCTACCCACTACCCTAATGCCCCATTTGGCATAATAGAAGAATTTTTAAGAATTGAAAGTGAAACCGGAAGTAAAAGGAAAAGTGGAAATAGAAATGGAATCTAAGTTAAAAAATTTGTTTGGTGTGATGATGGAAGTGAGGTATTATTTTAATTTAATATTTGTATTTATAATATGAAAAGACTAATATACTTTTAACAAAAAATCCCTAACCACCAAAAACATAGTCGTTACCCACAACTGGCAACCATAGGTATGCCGGCAACCAGAGGAAAAATGGCACGTTGGAGGAGAAGGCAACAACAAACATGAGCACAGAGAAATTGCCGATAGAAATCAAAGAAAAGTTGCAAAGGGAAATGATTACAGCAGGTGAAGAAGCTTTAAGATCGCCATTGAAAAAAAAGTTGCAGATTGAAAACAAACATAATCACAGCCGGTGAATAAGTTTCAAGATCGCCGTTGCTTCCCAATGTCGCCACTGCTGCTCCAAACGTTGTTGCTATTGCCACTCTCTTGTTGTCGTATTGGTCGCTATTGCTGCTCCAACATTGTTGTCGCTGTCACTCTCTCGTTGCCGTCTTGGTCATTGTTGCTGCTCCAACCTTGTTGCCGCTGCCGCTGCCGCTCTCTCATCATCGTCATTGCAGCGTTGTCGCCACGCCATCTGTCATCCTCACTATTACCAGCTGTCAAGGGCAAGATGGACCAAAGTTTGGGTTCCATGGAAGTCTCACACTTCCATGGGTTATAAGTTGGAACTTACTTCCATCATTTTTTGTGGAAGTCACTTCCACATGGAAGTGGATTCAGTGATACCAAACAAGACAAAATCAGAGTTCCATCCTCAATTCCACTTTCATTCGTTTACTTCCTTTGTACCAAACGTAGCATAAGGGTTTGTTTGGTTCAATAGAGGGGAGGGGGTAGGAGGGATTTTGATATTACCTCATTTGGATTAATTGGAAGGGAGACAAAGGGGGAATTTTAATGTTACCTTATTTGGTTGAGGAGTGGAGGGAAGGGAAAATATTTTTATTTGGACAACTTTACCCTCATTTAATCTTGCTTTTTCATGCATAGTAGAATGTTTAATAAAATATAATTATTAATATTAAATAAATATAATCATGATTAAAATTTTAAAATATAGATAATAATAATTTTAATAAAAATAGAGAATTATAAATATTATAATAATGAGGGAGGGACATTTTGGAAATAACAGAAATAAATAGGGGTATAATAGTCTTCACATGACAAAATATCACCCTTCCCCTCCAAATCCCTCAAATTTGGGGGGGGGGGGAGGGTTTTCAAGAGATAGGAGGGGCAATTTCAAAAAATTTCCCCAACCCTCATTAAATTTTGTTGTTGTCAAATAAGGGGAGGAGAGCACAAGCCCTCCCCTCCATGCTCCTCCCCTTCCCTCCCAGCCCCTCAAACCAAACAGACCCACACGTCCTCTCCCTTTCCTTCCCGTCCCTTCCCTCCCCCACCATGATCCTACTAGGACAGTGGAGCCACACAACTATTAAAATAAAATAAAATAAAGTCTGAGTGGCCAAGTTGGTGAAAGTAATGTGTGACTGAAAGTGCAGGGATATGGAATGACGGAGGCAGGGCCAGTTCTGTCAATGAGCTTAGCATTTGCCAAAGAGGCGTTTGGGGTAAAATCAGGTGCCTGTGGGACCGTCGTAAGAAATGCCGAGATGAAGATCGTTGACCCTACCTCCGGCACATCCCTTCGTCGGAATCAAGCCGGTGAGATTTGTATTAGAGGACACCAGATCATGAAAGGTTCACTTCACTACTCACTTTTATATATTCTTCGTCAAATATAATTCATTCTTATATTTTCCAAAAAGTATTTTAATTTAGGGCTGGTCTGATGATGTGCTAAATGAAATGAAATCAATAAGGAAATTAAATAAAAATAATAATTTTTTAGAATGCAAAATGTATTAATGTTCATCCAAAGGGAACTGAATTTTCCTCAATGTTCACGAGGAGATCACGTGTTATAATTACTTATAGACATAAGTATATGTATCTTTATTAATGCATAATGGAGTCAATCATTTTCTTCTATGAGAAATTCTTGCATGAACAGAGTGCAACATGTCATATGTGCTCTACCGAATAAAATCATACCACAATACTCTCATTAAATCCTACATGTTATGAGAAATTGATTATTTGAATATTTGATGGAAAGAGAAGAGAAAACATGTTGGGTTTAAGGAGAGTGATGTGGTATGATTTTATTGGGTGGTGTACAGATGATGTAGTACGTCCGGTTCATACAAGAATTTCTATTTGATATAAATCACGGTGTAGATACTAAATGTTGGGAAGTAGAGCTGGAATGATTATCACTCATGAGGATTCAGAATAGACCTATACTTTAATATCTTTGACTAAAAATAGACAAAAAAATTAAGTAATCCAAAAATTATTATATTTCACTAGTTTTACCCTTTTTCCTTATGTGTACGTTTGGCCAAACACAAATATATTGACATCCAACCGTTTATGACGGAATTAATTACTCTGCTATATATATATATATATAATATATCCACCATCCACCTCCCTTTGTGGATATACCTAGCATTCATATCCACAAATTCAATTAATCACAAAAATAGTTATTAGGCCTTGGCTTGTCCCATTGTAAAAAGAATTCTTTGATTCATAATATAAGTCATATGAAGAGTAATTAATATTTATTTGTTAATTTTTCCTCCAATAATTAAAGTTTAAATTTGACGACTTGTTTTTTTTTTCTTTTTTCATTCAAAACCTCATTTAATAGGGATAAATTAGGTGGTGAATCATATTTAACAAAAATTTAATGAGTTAATTACTTTTCTTTAGTCCTAGTGATATATTTAAAATGACTTATATTTTGGATAAGAGGGATTACCCCTTAGCAGTCACTATAATAGGTGTGCATGAAAATATGATGATTAATTATTAATTAACAGCAAAGGAAGTCATTAATGAAAATAATGGTTGATTTTGTCGCATATACAAACCTCTTACACTAATTAAATGAATAGATAGGGCACATACAATACAATTTAGTTTCCACTTGTCTCAATATCTCTTCTCTTACATTTCATTAGCTGTCTTTTGTCAGATTTTCTGCTCTATATATATACTAACAATATGTCAAGGAGGTAATAATGACTATGTATGAACAGGTTACATAAACGACACAGAGGCAACGAAGAGAACAATAGACGAGAGAGGGTGGCTACACACAGGTGATATTGGATACATAGACGATGATGATGAACTCTTCATTGTGGATCGCCTCAAGGAACTCATCAAATACAAAGGCTTTCAAGTTGCTCCTGCTGAACTTGAGGCTCTCCTCATTTCTCATCCTTCCATTTCTGACGCCGCTGTTGTTCCGTACATACAACCTCACTTCTTCCCTTTTCTCTTATTTTATTCTCTTATTACGCACATGTGTGATAAACATAGTACTATCTCCGGTTTTAAATATAAGACAACGTTAATTTTTTTAAGAGAAATTAAGAAAGCTAAATAAGTTACTTAATCATATCATATGTTATATGTATCTTTAGATTATAGATTAGTTTATTAGTCAAACTAATTAGTTTTGAAAAAAAATAACAATATAAATACTCTAAAGTAATTCAATTAGCTTCCTTAATTTCTCCAAAAAAGTCAACTTTATCTTACAATTAGGACTGGAAGAAGTAATATATATACGAATCAACTTGCGAGATGTAATTAGTGGCAAAATTTTTTCCAGTAGTCATTTGAAAATTCCGTTGGTAATTCAGTTTGAAATAAGTTGTTTTTATATGATGATACATGCTGGGTGCGCATGCATTTTGACAGAGTGAGGAACTAAATATTATTAGAGTATTGAAAAATGGTAAAAATGATACAGCTAGGGTTGATTGGTTTGATGCATTATGCAGGATGAAAGATGAAGGTGCAGGAGAAGTTCCCGTGGCTTTTGTTGTAACATCGAACGGTTCTAAGCTCTCTGAAGATGAAATCAAGCACTACATCTCCAAACAGGCAATGTTCTTGTTTATTATGTTTCAGTCTCACTTTCATTTGTTAAACAGTAACTAAATTTCTTTCATTAAAAAATTCGTATATAAAATATTTAAGATTTTTAACAAACTAATGTGATTGATTAGAATAACTGCAGGAAGAAGTCGATCCATTCCACCAAACGCCTCCTTGATATCTCCTTTTCCCTATGTTTTAAATTATGGCCGAAATGCCCAAGAGTTAATTAGGTCAAACTTTACTATTCTCTCCTATCTATCCTCAACATACAACATATTTACCTGATTTGATTAGATTAAGAAAGCTGGTTAAGTTAGTTAATATAACATATATTTTCTAAAATATCCTAGTCATCTTCCTTAATTCATTCATTCCCACTCCTTCTTGATTATTATCGAGAGAGCATCAATAGGGATAAATTAGAAAAATATTGATAAATATAAAAATTATGTCTTATATTTAATATCAAGATCAACTCTATAAATATGTCTTACATTAAAGACTTGGGGAGTATAATTTGATAAGTCAAGACTTGAATTTGGGCGTGTCACAATCTTCATAAAAATTTGTTTTGCTATTAGGGTTGTGCAATAACCCAATGGTCCGATCTAGTTTGGTCTAACCTGAGTTAGTCTGGTCTAGTTCAAATAAATAATATAATGAAATAGAATTAGATTAGATCAAACTGACTGGTTGGGTTGAACTAGGTTCTAGACTAGGTGATCAGACTACTTGGACTGGTCCAATCTCGTACATGTCGATTCTTCTTTAATATTTTGTAATTAAGATGCTACTTTTTATTTTTTTATTAAATGTTGTTGGAGTTTTTTTAAGAATTTACAATTAAGTTTTATTATTTTAGGATGATTTTTTATATGATTGTAGGGATTCTTATTATCTTAATTGTGCTTATTGGGTTTAAATCTTTTTTTTCCAACATATTTTTTATTGTTGTTGAAGATTATTTTGGATTTATGATGTTTTAATTTTACATGATGAGTTTTATATTATTATATATATTTTTTATAGTCTTAATTGTATTTAATAAGTTTAACTTTTGCCTTCTAAAGAGGAAAACACAAAAAACAAAACAAAAAAACTTAAAATTAGGTCATGGATTACTTGGAGTCCAAATCCAATCTAGTCCAATTTGGTCTTGGATTGATCCTGGACCAAACTGGATTATGGGCTACCTTGTACAGCCCGAGTTCTTCTCTAAACTAAATCTCACGTTGGTATAAAATCCGGTTTGGTTTGGTCCGTGCAGGTCCCTAGTTCATATGATTATATCTACCGAGGAAATTCAATGATCTTTAAACTAAAAAAAAACAGATTTTTTCCAATGTTCTTTTGTTTGATAGTGAAATTTGGGTAATTTATTTATTTTGTCGCGAGCAGGTTGCATTTTACAAGAGAATCAAAAGGGTTATTTTCGTAAGCTCAATTCCAAAGGCACCCTCTGGCAAGATATTGAGGAAAGACCTAAGAGCAAGGCTCATACCAAATTAGGCCTAAACCCAGGCCCACGTAAATATGGGGCCAAAACATTCAGCCTGCTATATTTTTTATTTGACCTGTTTTTGGGTGCGGTGTTGATATTGTTATTGTAAGTGTAAACGTGGAATGTGAGAGGAAAACTCAGCTAAGAAGTGTTTCAATTTATTAACTTACAAATTATTGTATGATTGGACTGAATATAAATGCATGCAATATGAGTACTCCTCTTATTCTATTTATAAAATAGGAAAAACATAGTTTTTTAGTCATTTTTATAAATCATATAATTAATTTTTGAATTAAGGTGTAAAATGTTCATAAACCTTTTTTTAAAGTATATATAATACTATAAACTTTTTTTAAGTATAAAAGTATCCATGAATTTAAACAAAATGCTCACAGCATTAATTAGGACAAACTTCTTTTTTTGTGGGATTCATATTATTACTTTTTTAATGATTATTTAATTAAAAAAAACTCTTCAGTCTTTCTTAGTTTCTTTCCCCCCACCCTCTTCCTTTTCAGTTTGAGGTTCCTTCAACCGCCGGCCGCTAGGATCATCAACAGAGAAACCAACACTCTGCTTTTCACAATCCAACATGGCGTGCATGTGCTTCTTCTTGGGTGATCCTAAATGGGTTAGTAACTTAGGCCTTGCTTGGTTTGAGGGGACAGGAGGAGAAGTGTGCAAAGAAAAATTTTTTTTAAGTTGAATTTAAAAAAATTAGAGAGGTGGGGTTAAAAGTTTTTAATTAATTTTTCTTACTCTTTTATCTTATATATTCTTTTTATTAAAATTTTATTACCCCGCTTCTTCAATTTTTTAAAATTTAACTTATAAAAATCCCCACCTAACTTCCCCTCCAAATCCCTCACACCAAACAGAAGGTCTGACTCAGAATCAAGCAAGTCCATTAAGGTGATTAACCATCTCCATAATTATGCTATGTTCTGCTTGCTGGTATTCATTTGCTTCGGCGCAATAACAATAGGTCCTACGTACCGAAGGAAACACCAGAGATTAAGAGCAAAAAGCTTATCTTACAATTCAGACCGTCAAAGATTCTTACATTCAAGCATCCATTTTCAAACAGGGTAGCCCTGAATAATAATCGACATAACAATAGAAAACAGAGCATGTACTCACTAGACAATATTAGTTTGCCTTTAGAAAATGAAATGATGAGCGGGGAAAGATTATTAATTACAAATATTCTTGCTTACCTAATTTGTTCTGTGTTTGTGTAAGAAAACAGGGCATCAGTACTGAGTAGTCAATATAAACCAAATCGACATGCAGTTACGTTGAAGCATTAGAAATGTTAAAGATAGCCTTCTTCCCAGGTGAATACATAACTGCCCCTGAAAATATGAAACCTGAATCAACTTTGAAGTATATATGTATGTATATATAGTATGTTATTCATGTCTGCATATAATCCAAATAATATTGAATAGGATAAATATCTTTTTTAATTAAAAAATCAGGGGGAGGGACAGACTAAAGAGAAAGGAGTGGAAGAGAGAGAAAGAGAGGAGCGTTTTTTTTTTGAAGTAAATAATTATTAAAAATAATAATAATGTGATACCACAAAACGAAAGTTTGTATTAGTTAATGGTGTGGCATTTTTAGTTTTTAACCCTATTTTGATAAGTTTATGATCATTTTTACATTCAAAAAAAAGATTATAGTACCAGATGCATTTTCAGAAAATTTTTATGGGTATTTTTGCATTTCAACTCTTAAATTTAATACTAATATATAATTTTAACCTTTATTTATTATTTTGTAGACTTTATATCTCTGCAGTAAGATATATATTAAACTGGGGCATAGTTGAAAAATTATTAAACTAAAGACAACGTTAATAAAATGTAAGATGTTTTATTTCAGTGAAGTATGTTAGAAATAAGGTAATTAAACCCGGACCGGTCAGTGAACCCGTCAGGGTACTGGGTCAAGGGTCAGATTGGAGTCAAATCGGAGTTAAATTGGGACAAAACCAGTGAAAAATGGAATATTTTAGGCTTATGGTATAAAATTTTAAAGGCAAATTTAAAAAATTTAACCCGGAATGGGTCACCAAACCGGACCGGTTTAGCGCCCGGGTCGCCGGTTTCCTATCCGATTCAACCGGTCTGATCCGGGTCAGATAACCTGGGTTAGAAATGATTTTTGAATAAGTAGAGAAGCATGTACAAACTATCCTCACGGGAGACCGAGCTTGAGTGGTAAACCAAATATTCCTTCTAGTCTATAATATAAGGTACTTATAAAAAAAATAATTTGATCCATAATATAAGTCACTTGTAAGATAATTATTGCTCATTTTCTAGTTTTACCTCTGTAATTAATACTCATTTCCAATTTGCCCACTCATTAACTTTTGAAACACATTTTCTAACAAGGGTAAAAGTGGGAAATTTTTTTTAATTTAGGATATATTTATTGAGTTAACTAACATTTCTTATTTCCCGTGAATTAATTGGAGTACCCTATATTGCAGATCGGAGGGAGCACCTCCTTCAATCGATAATATAAATTTTACTTGAAGAATAACTAATGCTTATTTATTACTCCCTCCAAAGTAACTTTTATTCTTATTAAGCAAAACGAACTGATGGTTAATATTAGTTAAAAACAATAAGAGCCTGTTTGGTTCAACCCCATTGTATGCCTGCAATGGTAATCATGATTGCATTACCAAGAGAAGAGTGTTTGGTAGCTCTTTAGCATGGTAATAGGGTTTACCATGGTAATGAAGATTACCAAAAAATTGGTAATCCTCATTCATACCTCCTCCCCTATGAATCCTCATTACCATCCCATTGCATAGTCTAAAAAGTCCAATTTACCCTTTAGTTTCCTTTGTCTTTGTTTCACTTATCTCATTTCACTTGCCGCATCACGTCGCAACTGCCACCGCCACAACCTCTTCCTCTTCCACCGCCGTCACCTCCACTCTTTGCCGCCACCACTATCTCCTCAACCGCCGTCACCTCAACCCACCACCACCCCGGCCCCGCCACTGGCCCACCGCCCGCCTCCACTACCACCTCCTCTTCCACCACCACCCTCACCCCCCGCTGCCCCCACCGCCCACCGCCTACCACCACCTCCTCCACCCCCACCGCTTATTGCCGCAGCCGCCACCACCACTACCTCCTCCTCCGCCGCCACCCTCACCCCCGCCGCCCCCACCAACCCACCGCCTATCGCCCACCACCACCTCCTCCACCCCCACCACCCACCGCCACTACCACCACCTTCTCCTCCGCCGCCACCCTCGCCTACTGCCACCACCTCCTTCCTCCACCCGCCGCCGCCGCCACCTCCTCCTCCACCCCCCACCGCCCATTGCCGCCACCACCACCTCCTCCCTCGTCACCCCCACCGCCCATCGCCCACCACCACCTCCTCCACCCCCACCGCCCATTGCCTACCACCACCTCCTCCACCCCTACCGCCCACCACCACTACCACCACCTCCTCCTCCGCTGCCACCCTCGCCTACCGCCACCACCTCCTCCTCTACCCCCCGCCGCCGCCGCCGCCACCTCCGCTGCCGCCACACCAGGCCCACTGCCCCACCGCCATTGCCACCACCTCCTCCTCCACCCTCGCTGCCCACCACCACTACCTCCTCCTCCTCCATCCCCGCCGTCGCCGTCGCCTTCTTGTAACTATTTTTTCTACAAAGATTATATTAAGCGGTAAAATAGACTTTGTGTAATATATTAATTTTAAATAATTGTTAAAATATTAACTCATTGCACATTGCTTAAAAATCAAACCAAACACTATCCTTGTAATTAATATCGCATTGCACAACACCGCAGGGTGTAATGGGATCAAACCAAGCGGGCCCTAAATGTGTCAAAAAGATCATGTTTCCTTCACATATGTCATTATTTATGAAGAGAGAGAGAGAGAGAGAGTGATTAACAAATATAAGAGTATGGGTATAAAATATGAGACATAATGTGTAATAAATAAGTGAATAAAAGAGCATTAGTAATGAGTGAGAATAATTAATATAAAGATGTATATTTAATAAGGGTAGAATACGAAAAAGTAGTTTAATTTTTGAGATATAAGTAAAAAATTGCTTATAAAAAAGGCCAAACTTAAGAGAAAGAAAGTTGCTCATACAAAAGAACCGGAGGGAGTACATAATAACACAAGAAAATAAATTCTATATAATAATAAGTAAATAGTTAAATTGTATACTCACGTCAAATTTAATGAAATGCCTTATAAAAGGATAAGAAAAGCTCCTCTTTAATTTATAAATAGGATCAGAACAGTAGGAAGTAAGCATGCCATACGAATTTTCTTTCAATTCGCATGAACATGTTATTGTAGTGGAAATCCAAACAGACCCTAAATGGTAGTGAGAGTGTGTAAAGGAAAAATGAGGGCGTTTTCTCATGAAAACAAGGAAAAAGTGAGTGCGTTTTTATGATCTCGTTTCTCGAAAAGATCAACCAACACAGTCACCAAGATAAAGTTGGTGGTAATTAGCAAATACTGCTTCCCAAGGTCTTGTCTGTCTTCACTGTACTTATATGTAAGTTTTTTTTATATGTATTTGATATCATTTATTTTTTTAATAATAAAATTTTTATTATCTAATTTGAGATAAAATTCCTCTCACATACTTATTTTATATATCGTGAATCACGATTTATAAGCATTTATTATCCAAAAATAAATTATTTTAAACTAGCACTCAATAATTTTACTTTTAATTTGATCCGCTTCCAAGAAAAAGGAAAAAAAACAATATTGCTGTGATGAGGAAGAAAACTGATATGTTGACACGTGTATTCCCCGAACCCTTCCTTTTTTCCACGTACGTTTCCATCAACCTCTTTCAAAGAATCATCCAGCAACACTCTCTGATCTCTCTCTGTGCTTTCCCCCTTCCATGCTCTGAAAGCTCATCACAGAAATGGAAAATGAAACAGAAATTTCATGTGATGATGAATTCATTTTCCGTTCCAAACTACCTGACATTTTCATCCAAACTCACCTCCCATTATTCTCGTACTGTTTCCAGAATTCCTCCCAATTCAAACACCGTCCATGTTTGATCAACAGCAAAACCAACCAGACATTCACCTACGCTGACGTGGATCTCATTTCCACAAAACTAGCCTCCGGCCTCAACAACCTCGGCCTCCGACAAGGCCACATCATCATGCTCCTCCTCCCCAACTCCCCCGAATTCGTCTTCTCCTTCCTCGGAGCCGCCCGCCTCGGCATCATCGTCACCACCGCCAACCCATTCTACACCGCCGCCGAGGTCGTAAAGCAAGCCACCGCTTCAAACACCAAGCTCATCATCACGCAAACATCCTTCGCCGACAAAGTTAACGATTTCGCCAGAGACAACAACGTTAAACTGGTGCTCATCGACGACAACCATGACGCAAACCTGTCGGAGGAGAAGGATATTATTACATCCAATTTCGTACGTTTCTCCGATTTGGTGAAGGCGGAGGCGGAGAACAATAACGTCCCGCCGGTGACAATCTCACCGGACGACGTCGCCGCCATGCCTTACTCATCAGGCACCACAGGGCTTCCAAAGGGAGTGATGCTAACACATAAAGGTCTGGTCACAAATGTGGCACAACTAGTTGACGGAGAGAATCCAAATCTGTATATTCACAGTGAGGATGTGGTTGCGTGTGTTTGTCCTCTGTTTCATAGTTATTCGCTGTTTACGATTTTGCTGTGTGGGCTTCGTGTCGGAGCTGCGATTCTGCTCATACCAAAGTTTGAGATAGTGACTATGTTGGAGTTGGTTCAGAAACACAGAGTGACCGTTGCGCCGTTCGTGCCACCTATTCTGTGGGCCATTGTTAATGCGCCAAACCTGCAACAATACGACGTGTCGTCTATTAGGATGATCATGTGTGCTGCAGCCCCCTTGAGGAAGGAGCTTGAAGATGCTGTGAAGGAGAAGCTTCCTAATGCCACTCTTGCACAGGTAATTCTTTTCTGGATGTTGGGTTGGCAAACTCTGAATTAATTCAAGAATATCCTTTCTTTTGTGAAAAAAAAAAATAATGTCAGTTGGGTTGGGGAAAATAAGGGTGAAAGGAAAACAATAATGCAAGTGTTTCATTGGAACTAATGATACCTTAAATCACATTAAATATGTTTTAAAATCTAATAACGTATAATATTTATCCCTGTTTAGTTTTAATCCATCTTAAATTGAAAAGATTTTCCAACTTTATTTATATCAAGTGAGGATTTGAAGGAGAGAAAAATACAAGAAGCTAAATTTGAATATTAATTACAGGATAAAATTGATAAATAAATATTAATTACTCTCTATGCGAACTATATTATGGATCAAAGAATTCTTCTAGAATGTAACTTAATTATATTTTGGATCAAGGGAGTATAATAAGAAGTCCAAGAAAATAAGAACAATAAATTGCTAGTCTAGTGGGTTTGATCCTATTTATAAGTTTAATTTAGAAAAAAAACTAGTTCGTATTATAAGTCCAGTTTCGGAGAAATAAATGAGTTTGCTACAATTTTACCTCTATTAATTGTAATAAATTTTAGCTTGAAAGAAAGAAGTAGTGAAAAATACCCATTCAAAAAATGAGGGCAAAATTGAAAAAGAAAAATCTATTAATTTAGTCCATATTTATTGAGTTAACAAACTTTCCTTAATATGTGAAAATTAGGAAATTCAAACTTATAAATAGAAGTATAGGACCATAGTGATAGAGATAAATTAAATTATTTCCTTTGGTCCATAATATAAGCATTTTAAATAATTCATGTGAAACAAAAAGTGACAGTTAATTCATTAAATATATCATAAATCAAAACATTTTTCTACTTTTACCATTATTGAAAAATGTGTTTGAAAATTTAATGAATGAGCAAAATTGAAAAATAAATATTAATTTTATGGATAAAATTAGAAAATAAGCATTAATTATCATACAAGTGACTTATATTTTAGATTAAGCTATGCTTCTAAAAACATATATACTGTAAACCGAAAGGAGTATACATTCACATAATAAATTTAACGAGATTATTTAATAAGGACAAACAAGGTATGGAGCTAGTTTGGGTGCTCATCACTTTGATAAGCAACCAAACTTAATCAGATCATTTGAATTCTCCATATTTAATATGGCCGGTACATATCAAAGTGACAGCACTCAAACCTCGGTTATACAAAATATTCCATGCCTACTGTGTAAATAGAACTATAGAAGTAGTGTGTAGCTCTTGCGTACATATGCAACTTCAACTTCATGGATTTAGATTTGAAGTAATGAATGAGAGAGTGCAGATGTATGGGATGACGGAGGCTGGTCCAGCTGTGTCCTCGAGCTTAGCTTTTGCGAAAGAGGCGTACAAGGTGAAATCAGGTGCGTGCGGGACCATAGTAAGAAACGCTGAGATGAAGATCGTCGATCCGGACACCGGCATATCCCTTGGCCGGAATCAAGCCGGAGAGATTTGTATCAGAGGCAAGCAGATTATGAAAGGTGCAACACTTTCACTCCTATTCATGTAAATATTAACAACAGCATTTGGAATTAATGAAATTGATGGAAAGTGACTTAAACAAACATTATTATTTAGGTTACATAAACGACCCAGAAGCAACAAACACAACTATGGACGAAAGAGGATGGCTCCACACTGGTGATATTGGATATGTGGACGACGACGAAGAGCTGTTCATAGTGGATCGTCTTAAGGAAATCATCAAATATAAAGGCTTTCAAGTGGCTCCTGCTGAGCTTGAAGCTCTTCTTCTTTCTCATCCTTCCATTTCAGATGCTGCTCTTGTTCCGTATATATATCCCAATCTTCCTTCTTTCCTTTAATTTATTCTCTGATATATGTATATATATTGGGGAATAAGTTGTTTTGTTCATTAACCACATATTTTTAATAAACAACTAGGGTTGGTTTTGTTTCAGGATGAAAGATGAAGTTGCAGGAGAGCTTCCTGTCGCATTTGTTGTCAAATCAGATGGTTTCAACATCTCTGAACATGAAATTATGGAGTACATCTCCGACAAGGTAGTTATATATATATATATATATATATATATATATATTGAATTTCTTCATCTGTTGCAATAAAATGGTGTTTTTTTTTAACATGTAAGTACTTCATAAATTGTTCCATACTTTAATATTACCACTATTCATTTAATTTGTTGCAATGGTGTTGAGTGCGTCTCAAAAAAAAAAAAAAAAAAAAAAAAAAAAATTCTTTTTCCTCTTCATACTTCAAGAAACAGGCTACAATGATGGTGCCAGCTTTAGGAGTGATTTTGTATTTTTGTTTTTGAAAAATGTCTGTAGTATGTACTTGAAGAAATGAAATTTCAAAGAAATATATATATAAGGGTTAATGGGTAATTTTGCCTCAGAAGTTTTTTCCCAAGGCAATTTTGCTCTGAAAGTTTTTCGGGGGCAATTTTGCTCTGGCCGTTATCTCAGTTAATTTTAACTGTTAATTGATCAAATATACTAAGTTGACAGTTCACATGTCATCCATGTAATTTTTGTTAAGTTGCAAATTTGCCTTGAAAGTTCATATGTTATCTACTTCATATTTTTTAAAGTTAGATTTAAAATTTTCAGGAAAAATTTACACCATAATAAAAATGACGTGGATGAAATGCGAACTATCAGCTCAACATATTTGGTCAATTAAAGGTTAAAATTATTTTTGAAACTTTCAAGGCAAAATTGCCCCCAACCCAATATATAAACATGTACATAATTTATTTAAGGGTTAAGGAGTAGATTTACCAACAAAGTCTTAAGGAATGAGCTTCTAGCATAATTATGTTTTAAAGGGGGCAAAAATACACATAAGGAATTAAAATTTGAGCATCCAGCATAAAACCATTAAATTTGATCTAATGCCGTTAGTGGGTTTTCTTCTCTTATAATTTAACGCCGTTAAGACAAATTTAACGGTTTTGTACTGCATGCTCCACTTTTAATTCCTTATGTGTATTTTTGCCTCCTTTAAAACATAATTATACCAAACGCTTCTCACTTAAAAATTTATTGGTAAATTTGCTCATTAATTCTTTATTTAATGGATATTGGATTTTATTTTGTTTTTTTTTATTCGGTGAAAATGACAGGTTGTGTATTACAAGCGAATCAAGAAGGTCTTTTTCGTGGGCTGTATTCCAAGGACAGCCTCCGGCAAGATTCTGCGCAGAGACCTCAAAGCAAGGCTCCCCAACGAGTGAGGCCTGCTAGGCCCAATATGGAACACCCTGGAAATATTGAGGCCCGGTTTGGTAGACCCACTGACCCAGGCAGCTTCTTTACTTTTTTTTTTTTTTTATAAAAAAACTAGAATGTTGATGTGGGACTTTTAAGAATAATGCAAAAAAGAATAAGTATATATAATATTATGTTTATACTTGACACCTTTCAACCGAAAATTAAAGGGGTTTTTGTAACACTCCAAATTTTATTTCCCAATATATGCCTTGCAAACATATGTGGCATTTAATGAAATAGAAGGGTGAATTTTGGAGAATATGATTATGCTACCAATGAAAACTTTCGGTGAGACAGTGAGTTTGTCATGCTATTTTGGATGATCAATGATAATAAAAAAATTGTGAAATTTTACAGAGTGAAAGTAGATATCTTAATCTTTAATTTGATAGCTCATGGGTAATTTTTGTAGCTGTGTACAAAAAGTTATGGATTTTTGAAATTAGCCCAGGGAAACTGCCTATTTTCTGGAACATCATCCAAAAACTTAAATTCTGGGAATTTTGTGTTTCTAGTTGGCTAGAGGCTATATTTTTCTTTGAAACTAGACTCAATAAAGGTTCTATAGCCTTTAGAATCACTTCAGTTTGATGTCTATAAATTTATTTATGATTTCCCAAAGTTTGGGCGAAAAATCTGCCAGAATTGCCAAATAATCCGAAAATAAAGAAAATAATGTAATGGCAATTTTGAAATTATGAGATAGATGGGAAAAGCCATTTGGGCTGATTGAAAGACCTCTTAGGCGTCATTTTGATGGACCAAAGAGAGGAAATATTAGTTAAACTTCAATTGGGTTATGACAACATTTTATGTAGACAAGATTTATGTACACAAAAAGTCACAATTTGTGAATTTTGCTAATTAAATAATTAAGGGAAAATATGGATATTACATAAAGCTCTTCTCCTTCATATTTCCCTTCAAAACCAAGGGGGGGGGGAGAGAATTGGCTAGGTAAGTTTGATTTCTTCGGTTAATTAGCTCCTAACTTGTGTAATCCTTCCTCTAAGCTTTTCTTCTATGTGATTCAAGGTGTTTGAAGCAAGAATTTTAGTGTTGTTGGAGCTAGGGTTTCGGCCAACAAGAGAAAAGCCAAAAGGAAGCTAAGGTGACTTCTTAAACTTCAATCTTTGGTTATTCTGGCTGTTGGGGTTAGTTTAATAGGTGAATTTATGTTGGATTTGCTGTGATTATAAATTTGGGAAAATGTTAAACCTAAATGTTATGCTGCCTAAATTGAGTCTAAATGGTGTTTATAACGTAATTAAATGGTTAATAAAGTGATTAGGAGTAGAAAAGAGCAATTATGCGGAGTTAGAATTAGAAAACCCCAATTTTTCTCGGAGAATTTTGGGTTTTGGCCAGCTCTAGTTTAGGGGGTTAGAGTTAGATTTTTGAGGATATGATGATTCCATTACGTTTAAGAGGAAAAATTAGGTGGGGTTACAGCTGATCACTTTTCTAGAAAAGCCTTAAAAAGCAAAATAACCAAAATACCCTTCAAATACTAAGTTAGAAGCTGGCAAGGGCATTTTGGTCTTTTGGCAGTGAATTTGATAATTTTGAGGCCGGAAATAGATTCTTTGGGTGAAAATATGTCAAAATAGCATAAGTCAAAATTTCAAGAAAAGCACGGTTGGACCGAGTAAGTCAGGGTCGGGTCGGGTCGGGTCCCTGAGGGCATTTTGGTAAATTTTCACAATAGACTGATACTCCCTCCGGTCCTATTTATAAGCAACATTCTCTCTCATAGGGTTGGTCCCTTTTATAAGCAACTTTCATTTTTTGTCTAAAAAAGTAAGCTTCTTTTTCCTATTTTACTCTTATTAAATACTTACTCTTTCTCATATTTTATACTCATTATCTCTCATACTTTTTATTTATTCTCTCTCTTATACTCTTTTCATAAATAGGGGCATATGTGGAAAAAACATGACATTTTTGACACACTTATTGCTTTTAACTACCAGTTCGTTTTACGCAATCAATGAGAAAGTTGCTTATAAATAGGACCAAAGGGAGTATAACCACTAGGAACATATTGGAAGTGCCTAAAATAGTACATGAATGAATTTTAACCTAATTCTTGTACATTTTACATTTTAGAACCAAGTTGAGAACCCAAGGGGTTTGCATGCATATCGAGGCACACGTTTCGAGGTGAAAAAACTTTAATGTAATAACTCTATCTTTCATACATTATGTCAATGTTATATGATTTCTGTATGCTATCTTCCGTAATGTGTATGATGCACAATGCCTACGGGTACACCGAACATAGTGCCTACGGATACACTGATATGCCCAGTTGGTGGTCTTGAGCCCAGCTAACGTACGGAATAAGTAGGGGTTGCATCAGTGATTGGCTCTGAACGTTTCTGACCTAACTGAATTATGTGTTATTATAATATTGCTGTATGTGGTACTTGACATATTTACTATTGTATTTTCTATAATGAATTGTCTATTACTACTGAGATTCGTTTGAATCTCATTCTTTTTCAAAATTAAAATATTCCAGCAGAATGTAGTGGCTTGAAGGGCAAAGATGTGAGTACTAGCAACTGAGAGGTTTGGACCAGTTCAAGTGCTAACGTTGGCTATTTGCAGGCTTTAAGTTATTTTAAGGTCTGTAAATATTATGTATAAGCCCTTATGGGGAATTCCGGTAATGTAATCATGCACTATATATTAGTATATTGACGCTATTTCTGTGTTGCTCACCGAACTACGCACAAGCATTCTGAAAATGTGAAAATAAGATAAGGGTCTTACAGTTTCAAAAGAATATAGGAATACTGAAATAGTTATATAAGTGTGTTCAAGTGAATTAAAATTTTAACACACTAAAAGGGAATTTGAGAGAAGGAAAGAGAATTTGAGTGATCATGACTTCGGACTATTTAAAATCAAATTTAAAATGAATGAAAAAAAGTTATTTATATCCTCTAAATAGGAAAAGTTCATATTATTATGGTTGCACTATTGTATTATTTTTTTATAATGTAATATTACAGCTAGTCGAACCCACACTTTGTTAAATTATATACTGCCTCCAATAATTAAGATATCATTCATAGTGTTATTTGTATTACAAACGAAATCTTATATTAAATACCAGTAATATTATATAATCAAGCTTTGTTTTTTTTACTAGCAAATAAATATCATTGTTGAGAAATGAGAAGTATTTTAGGAAGAAGCCTTTGGGAACTTATTAAACACTTTTCTACAAATCGAGTCAAAACTACTCTCATAAATTATAAAAGCACATTTAAAAAGTTAAAACAAACATCCAAAAAATTTAAATTTAGCAAGGAAACTGCTCCCAAGACTTTACTAAAGTACGTGACACCAAAACCTTTTTAGGTGAATTATTTGTCGATATCATCAATGTATCATCATTTTTGATGCACAAAATCAAACATTTTTTTTGCCGTGGCTTATATGGAATATTATAATTTTCGACCAATCTAGTAGTGAAGAACATCAATGGGAAAAAAAGGTGGTGAAGAATATACCTTTTGCATTGGAAAGTTAAAATTAGAATTTCATTCCCATTAAAATTAATATAGAATCATTTATATTAATTAATATATGATATTAAATTATCACCTCATTTACAGTTGATGAATAACCTCAAACTTTTATTGTAGGGTTATTTACTAATAGGATAAAGATGCAAATAAATCGATCAACTTTTTTTTTTTTTTTTTTTCAAATGTGTGTTTTTAGTCTTTCACAGTAACTCGCAAAAGGAGAAGTCTTTTCACAGAAAAAAGATAAGTCTACGAAAGTGCAAAGAGTAGTCAAACCAAATTTTGTGATTGCTAAAACTAAACTATCCAACGACTTTTTGTTTATCATTTGAAGTATATTATCTCTTCTTAATTTCTTTTTCAAGATGAAAATTGAAGCCAACATGCTTTAAAATTTTCCGTAAGGATTCCATGAAAATTAATGTTTAGCCAACCCCTCAACCCACACCTCGTAGTGTCCATAGAGAGGCTGACCAAATCAGATAATAATGAATTCATCAACATAACAAAATAAATAATGTATATTAAGCTATGCAATTCACGAGTCAAAGCTTCTGTCCATAAACATATTTGGTCACGCAAAAAAAAAAGAAATCTCTATATATATACATATGACTATACCTTTTTTTTTTTAATGGAAAGGAATTGTATTAATATAAAATCTGACGGTATTTACAAAGTGGATAAAATACAAAGAGCGAAACTGATTACATAGGCACTACGCAACAGGGTTCAAGGCATTAAAATTGCATTGCTCTGATAGTGTGCTCGACTATGCCTTGGGTGATTGCCACCACGTCACCTAATCTATAGGATTCGCCCGCGAATAGTCTCTTGTTTCAAGCTTCACAGAGCTTCCAATTGAGTACCACAAATGTTAGGATCCATCGGGTGTTAGCTCGTCGTGGATCTATGTTGTGGGTCCACCAAACGTCAAGGGGCTTGTTCAAGAAATGGGTAAGGTGGTCTTTTGGTATGAGCCTCCTCCAGCATTCAATTGCTATTAGGCATCTTCGGAAGATATAGTCAGTGTCTTCTTCCCCACCATTGCACAGTTCGCAGGTTGCTTCCAAGGTTAGCTTCCTCCTTCGTCTCTCTAGATCAGTACGAGAAGCTTGTTCTTGTATGCGTGCCAAAGGAAAGAGCGAACACGCTGGGCTCCTGGCCACTTCTAGATCAGCTACCAACATTTGGCTTCAGCATCACATGATTCTTGTTCTTGTCTTATGAAGAAACAGGGGGTATCATCACAGCAATCAAGTGGCTAATGTTCATTGGTAGGATGTCCCTGAAAAGGTGACATTTCCACTTCCCATTCTCATCAACGAACTCACATATTGGTTTCAACAAGGATTCCTCATTGATTTCTGCAAAGGAGAGCAATTTGAGAGGGCCCAAATTGCCTATCCAGTTGTCAGACCAAAATCGGACTTGTGTTCTATTGCCGGGGGACCATTTGAGTTTTATTGATGTGTCCAGCGAGGCTTTTGCTATACTCCTCCAGGTGTAGTTTGTGGCTAATGACTAGTTATATTTCGCACGCAAAACCTGCACCCATAGACGGTCTGGTTCGGTGAATAGCTGGAAACCAAGCTTTGAGAGGAACGCACAGTTTCGGCTCTGGAGTTTTCTAATTCCTCCCCCACCAGTTTGGCAGGGCTGACATGTATCATTCCATTTTACCAAACTGATTCCTTTATGGTTTGCATCGATACCCCATATGAAGTTCTTGATGATTTGTTGAATTCTTTGGCAGCACGTGGTAGGTAACATGGAGGTTTGCATACGTAGTATGGTATTGTTGCCAGAACTGATTTTGCTAAAGTGACTTTGCCAGCAAGAGAAAGGGTTCTTGCCTTCCAGTTTGACAGCTTTTGTTGGACTCGTTCCACCAGGTAGTAGTAGGTGTCTTCAGTGACCCTTGAATGTAACAATGGGACCCCTAAATACTTCCCGAGATGATCAGTTTTTTAGTATCCCAGTTGGGCACAATTTTGGTTTACCTCCTGTCTCCTTACATTCTTAAAGAAATGTATACAGATTTTACTTTGGCTAATCGAATGGCCGGACGAGACACAACATTCTGAGAGCACCTTTTTAACAAGTCAGACATGTTTTGGAGTGGTGGAGTAGAAAATAACCAAGTCGCCTGCAAAAAAGAGGTGGGATAAACGTGGGCTATCCTGTCCCATCTTAATGGTTTCCCAGTTTCTCGCATCCACTTCAGCTGGTAAGACCTGAGAGAGTCGTTCCATGCAAAGCACAATTAGATATGGCGAGAGGGGGTTGCCTTAATGGTTGCCTCTAATGGGTTGGAAAGAGTAAGAGGGGCTGTCTATAATACCCCGAATTTTGAGACTTGAGGTTAGAGAATAAGCCTTGATCAAATGGACTGCTAAGCCCTGCTTTAGCAGGATCCCAAGTTTTGATTAAGGGATTATGACTTCAAAAGTGGGTGTGATTATTTACAAATAACCACTTTTGGAAAAGATGATATGCTTTGTGATTCAAGTGTGATATGAGTAGTGCCAAAGCCCTGTATTTAAGCTCAATTATGAATTAACATCTAAATTGACATAAATTATAGGGAGGGTGCATATTATGGTATAATGGAATGATATAATGTGTTTGATGGTGATTCAGGAAGAATTGCCATAATCAGGGGCAAGTGATAAGTATATATTTTATAATTAAATAGGTATATATTTTAGATATATTCACTGGATTTATTAATATTTTATGCCTATTTAATTATCTTTTATATACTTTTCTATCTTTTTGTTAATGATAGGATAATAAGGAATTTTAACAGAAAATCTACTTATATCCGATTTTATTTTATTGTGCAGGAGATATTATATGAAGAAAGAGAAAAAAGAGAAATCAAATGACATAAATATATATATATATATATATATATATATAAAAGGTGCTGCAGCAAATTGTAGAAGTAAAAGAGAAAAAAAAAGAACCGCAGGTCCCACGTGCTGAATGTCAAGAAATCAAGATACGGATTGTATCTCCTATATATATATATATATCTTTTAAGAAATTGGAAGGATATTAACCACGGACCCCACGTTATGCTCCGTTGAGAAGCACGCATGGAAGGCTATATATATATATATATATCATATATGCGAGTGAGAGCAGCACGCGGATACAGCAGAGACGAGCACACCGAGACAGAACATTGAGGGCAGAGGCGCGAGACACAGGCGGACACAGCAGAGTTCGGACGCGAAGCAGAACCAGGCCAAGACGAGGACGACTGGAGCAGAGATTAGGGAGCAGGGGCTTGAAGATTCAAAGAGATTTGGAGTTTTAAAATTTGGTTTCCATTAATTTTCTTCTCTCTTTTTCTTAGTTTCTGATATGAACCGAGTCATTATTTATGGTTTTAATTTGTTGATGAACATGAGTAGCTAATTTTCTCGTTCTAGGATTTTCTTGAACCTATTTATGGATTGAATTATTTATTTACTCTCTTTTTGAAAATGAATAAATTTTTGTATTGATTTTATCTTGCTCTTAATGCCTCTAAATGTCTGATCACCATTTAGTTGTCTTATTCATTTAAATTAATCTTGAGAAAGATAATTTAAGTGTAGAACTTGGGTAAAATCATGTTAGACTTGAAGGTTAGATATATTAAACGGATGGTTTGTTAGTATCATAGAGATATAGTTACTAACCTAGCATTGTCAGATTAAGATTGGCGTTTAAAGTTAGTCCTTATAAATTAATACAAGAGATTGATTAGTTTATTAGGATAAATATTTGGTTTTGACTCGAGAGAGCGTTATCGAATACTTTTGAATCTTAGACAAATACATATCTTTGTTTGATTGCTTATTGAGGGTAAATTAATTAGTTCATGAAATAAATAGGGGATAGATAATCCTAGGTTCCTCCTGTCTTGAAATTCTCGATTTAATTAATTAATTTTTTAGTATAAAATTTCTTTCAAAATATTCTCACTTAACCTGATTGATAATTTAATTGAGATAATTAATTCATTTTTGTCATAGTCCTCCTGGGAACGATCTTTTTATATTACTTGTAATCCGTACGCTTGCGGTAAAGCTAAACGGCTAACAAGTTTTTGGCGCCGTTGCCGGGGACTTTGGCAAAAAGCTCATTGAACTAGTTATCTTAATTGTGTGATTAATCACGTTTGAGTATTTTTTTTTATTTTCTTGATTTTTTCTTTTATAAGTTTGATATTCCTCGGTTGTTGTTTGGATTTACAGGTACCTCTCGACATATGAGTGGCGCATTGGTAGTCCGCCCTAACAACCTAGACGACGAGCATCATTCTGAAGAAAAGGAACTTAAGTCTGAATCAGAATCATCAGAAGAACTGACGTCACCTGACCCAAAGATCATGGCATACCCTAATGATGAGGATATGGATCGTACTTTGGATGAATATATGGAACAGGAGAGCACCACCTATCAATCTAGCATTCAATTCCCAGCTATTACTACTAGAAATTTTGAGGTGAGGCCAATTATGCTGCAGATGCTCCAGATGATTGGTACATTCACAAGAAATCAGAATGAAGACCCAATTGAGCATTTGACAAAATTTGTTCAAATGTGTGAAAATTTCAAACAGCAGGGAGTGTCTTCTGATGCACTGAGATTGAGACTCTTCCCCATGTCTTTAGATAAAAAGGCAACAGCTTGGCTCACAGCTTTACCTCCCAATTCTATTTCTACATGGGACACTCTGGCTTCTCTATTCAAAGCAAGATTCATTCCAAGGGGTAAACGAGCAGTGCAAAGAGCTGAGTTATTGGGCTTTGCACAAGAACCAGGTGAACTCTTTCATGAGGCATGAGAGAGATTCAAAGAAATGTGGCGCAACTGTCCTAATCATGAGCAGAAGACTTATGTGTTATTGGAAGCTTTTTGGGCTGGATTGGATGGTCCTACTGTTTTTATGGTTGAGAATGCTTGCAACGGTGGGATTGGCAAGAAGAAAGTGTCTGAATTATTAAAGTTATATGATGAAATTGCTTTTAGCACTCTGCAACAATATGGTAAAGCACGCTCTGGGTATAGGACTTATAAAAAGCCAAATACTTCCAATGCTTCTAATGTATCTAAAAATATTGCCACTCAACTTGCAGCTATGGCCAAGAGGTTTGATCAACTTGAAATGAAGATAGAGAAGACATCTTCCAAGGGTATTCACGCTATCCAGGCCTCACGCCTCTCTTGTGAAACTTGTGGAGAAGCACATTCTTATGAAGATTGCCCACATACTATGGAGACAGTCCATTACTTGAACAACAATCAAAGATATCCTCTTGGCAATCCTTATTCTAACACCTACAACCCAGGTATGAGGGATCATCCAAATTTCTCTTGGAAGAATGGACCAAGTGAGAATCCACCTAATCACTATGCTAGCAAGCCAATAGCACCACCAGGTTTTGAGCAACAACAAAAATCTAGAGAAAGTGATTCAGAGACAAACCAGCTCTTGAGACAGATTCTTAAGAGCCAAAAAGGTATAATAAGCAAGGTTAATCTTTATGATACTTCCATCAGAAATCTTGAGATACAAGTGGGCCAAATAGCATCTCAAATAAACACATTCAACAGAAATAGTCTACCTAGTGACACCATTCCTAATCCTAGAAGGGATGGTAAGGAAGATTGCAAAGCAGTAACCTTGAGAAGTGGAAAGCAACTTGCTGACATTCCTAGCCAAAGTGGAAAGAAAGAGAGCGTAAGTAATGAGGTTACTACTAGGCAAGAAGATAAAATACAGACAGATATTGATGAGGTGGCTAGAGAGTAATCTGTTGCTCTTGAGAAAATAGATGAAAATAAGGAGAAGACCTGCACTTCTCCTTTAAAATATGCGCCTCCACCACCATTCCCTCAGCGACTTAAAAAACATCAAGAAGATTCGCAATTCAAGAAGTTCATTCAGATATTCAACCAACTCCACATCAACATACCATTCGCTGAAGCTTTGGAACATATGCCTAAATATGCCAAATTTATGAAGGACATTCTAGCTAAGAAGCGACGATTCAGTGAGTTTGAGACAGTTGCTGTGACTAAGAGCTTCACTTATATCATTAAGCAGATGCCTCCAAAATTAAAAGATCCTAGGAGTTTTTCTGTTCCTTGCCATATTGGAGATAAATTCTTAGGAAAAGGAATGTGTGACCTTGGAGCTAGCATTAACCTCATGCCTTTGTCTGTCTTCAACCAGTTGGGGTTGGGTGAAGCTCGACCAACAACAGTTACTATTTAATTTGCTGATAGAAGTCTATCTCAACCTCGTGGAATCATTGAAGATGTATTAGTGAAATTTGATAAGTTTATCTTTACAGCAGACTTCATTGTACTTGACTTTAAGGCAGATAAAGAATTACCTTTGCTGTTAGGGAGACCATTTCTGGCAACCGCTATAACACTGATTGATGTAGAGAAAGGTGAGTTAACTCTGAGAGTAGCTGATGAGCAGGTCACCTTCAATATGAATCAGTTGATTAAATCTCCTAATATTCCAGAGGACTGTTTCTTCATTGACATGCTTGATCCTATGGTACAAAAAGAATATGAAAAAGGTATGACTGATGACCCACTTAAAGCTGCAATACTTAGGATTGATTCAGAAAATGTTATGATAGAGGAATGCAAAGCTATCATGGATGCATCGATTCCTTATCCTCAAGGACGAATGCAGTTTGAATCACTTGATTTGGGTTTTATTGACAGACCAAAGTTGAAACCTTCCCTAGAGGAACCACCTTCACTTGAGCTAAAAGCTTTGCCATCTCACTTGCAGTATGTCTACTTAGGAGAAAATAATACCCTTCCTGTTATCATTGCTTCTGATCTCACTGTTCAACAGGAGGAACAACTAGTTGACGTCTTGAAGGCTCATAAAAGAGCCATTGGTTGGACTATTGCTGATATCAAGGGTATTAGTCCCTCTACTTGTATGCATAAAATCCTTCTTGAAGACAAGCATAAACCATCCATTGAGCATCAAAAGAGGTTGAATCCAATCATGAGGGAAGTTATGAAAAAGGAAATTCTTAAATGGCTTGACGCAGGTATAGTATATCCTATCTCAGACAGCTCTTGGGTGAGCCCAGTCCAATGTGTCCCCAGAAAGGGCGATATGACTGTAGTGGCTAACACCCACAACGAGCTAATTCCTACTCGCACCGTTATTGATTGGAGGGTTTGCATGGATTATCGTAAGTTGAATGCAGTAACTCGAAAAGATCACTTTCCTCTTCCATTCATTGATCAGATGCTGGATAAACTTGCTGGCAAGGAATTCTTTTATTTTCTGGATGGATATTCTGGGTATAATCAGATTGCTATTGCCCCTGAAGATCAAGAAAAGACCACTTTTACTTGTCCATATGGGACCTTCGCTTTTAAGCGTATGCCATTTGGATTATGCAATGCACCAGCTACCTTTCAGTAATGCATGATGGCCATTTTTGCTGATATGATTGAGCAAACTATGGAAGTTTTCATGGATGACTTCACAGTCTTTGGAGATTCCTATGATGAATGCTTATTTAATTTGGCCAATGTGTTAAGACGTTGTGAAGAAACCAATTTAGTGCTTAACTGGGAAAAATGTCACTTTATGGTGAAAGAAGGAATTGTGCTAGGCCATAAAGTCTCAAAGAATGGCTTAGAAGTAGATAGAGCGAAAATTGCAGTAATTGAACAACTTCCTCCACCGGTGAATGTTAAGGGGGTGCGAAGCTTTCTTGGCCATGCTGGTTTCTACCGTCGCTTCATTAAAAACTTCTCTAACATTACCAAGCCTCTCTGTGCTTTGCTTGAGAAAGACGTAGAATTCAAGTTTGATGAAGCCTGCCTTCAAGCATTTGAAGAACTAAAGAAGAAACTTGTGACTGTGCCTATAATGATGGCCCCAGATTGGAGTTTGCCCTTCATAGTGATGTGTGATGCTAGTGACTTTGCTGTGGGAGCAGTTCTTGGCCAAAAGAGGGATAAAGCCTTTCACCCAATCTATTATGCCAGCCGTACACTTGATGATGCCTAAGAAAACTATTTAACCACTGAGAAAGAGCTTCTTGCTGTGGTATTTGCTTTTGGAAAGTTTCGTTCTTATCTGGTAGGAGCCAAAGTCATTGTACACACAGATCATGCAGCTCTTAAATATTTGTTCAGCAAGAAAGATTCAAAGGCAAGATTGATGTGATGGGTACTTCTCTTACAGGAATTTGATCTTGATATTGTAGATAGGAATGGTATAGAAAATCAAGTTGCTGATCATTTATCGAGGTTGAGTACTGATGCTCAACTAGAAGCTGACAGCCATTCATGAGACATTCCCGAATGAGCAACTATTTGCTGTGAGCCACTTTGATACTCCCTGGTATGCTGACCTTGTTAACTATTTAGTTTGCAATATTATTCCTCCTGATTTGAATTATCATCAACGAAGAAAATTCTTGCATGATGTTAAGCTATATTATTGGGAAGAACCATTCTTGTTTCATCATTGTGTTGATCAATTGATGAGAAGATGTGTACCAGAAAATGAGCAACAGGAAATATTAAAGTGCTGTCATTCTTCTGAGTATGGAGGGCACTTTGGAGGTAATAAAACTGCAGCAAAAGTCTTACAATGTGGCTTCTTCTGGCCCACCTTGTTTAAAGATTCTTATGAGTTTGCCTTGACATGTGATCGGTGCCAAAGATTGGGAAACATCTCTAAACGGAATGAGATGCCACTTAATAACATGCTTGAAGTGGAATTGTTTGACGTTTGGGGAATAGACTTCATGGGACCTTTCCCTAAATCATTCAATTATCAATATATTCTTGTGGCTGTAGATTATGTGTCAAAATGGTTGAAGCGGCTGCTTTTCCAACCAATGATGGTAAGGTGGTGGTCAAATTCTTGAAGAAGCATATTTTTACTCGATTTGGTGCGCCACGAGCCATTATAAGCGATGGAGGTACTCATTTTTGTAACAACTAGTTCAAAACGCTCTTGAAGAAATACGGTGTTACGCACAAGGTAGCCCTATCATACCATCCTCAAACTAATGGGCAAGTTGAGATTTCTAATCGGGAGATTAAGAAGATTCTTGAAAAAACAGTGGGGGTCACAAGAAAAGATTAGTCTATAAAACTTGATGATGCATTGTGGGCCTATCGTACTGCTTACAAGACACCAATTGGTATGTCTCGTTATCGATTGGTATTTGGGAAAGCTTGCTATCTCCCGGTGGAATTAGAACACTATGCTTATTGGGCTATCAAAAAGCTGGAGGAGTTTCGATTTCATGCCTATGAAAGCTCTAAATTGTATAAAGAAAAGACTAAGAAGTGGCATGATAAGAAGATCATACTCAAGACCTTTGAACCAGGACAACAGGTGCTCTTGTATAATTCCAGGCTGAGGTTGTTTCCAGGAAAGCTAAAATCTCGTTGGTCAGGACCATTCACTGTGGTTCAAGTATTTGATCATGGTGCAGTAGAGTTAGAAGGCAAAAGTCGAGAGAAATTCAAAGTCAATGGGCAAAGATTGAAGCACTATTAGGGTGGTGAAGTGGACCGTCAAACCACTACACTACCTCTAACAGTTGAATCTTGAGATGTTGCCATAGTCTGGCTGAAGACTATAAATTTAGTGCTTGTTGGGAGGCAACCCAATGATTTGATTTTCATTTACTATTTTTTCTTTTCTTTTTCTCATTGTTATTCAGGCTTTAGTGTGATCACTCCTCTCGCAGCTCCAAGTTCTAATTCGTGTGCTCTTTTCTCCTTCAATTTTGAAACATCAGAGGAATAACTCCATATCAGAATCTGAGACTTAAACCAGGGGAGTACTAGTTTCTTTCTCCTTTATTAATTTTTGCAACATTGAGGACAATGTTTGATTTAAGTGTGGGGGAGAGAATTAGGATTCACAATTTAATTGACATTTGTTTCAAAAAAAAAATAATAATGAAGGGAAAAGAGATACTTTGTCTTGATTTTGAGATTGTTGGATTTGAATAAATATAGCTTAGTTACTAGTTGCATGAAGGGAAGTTGATTACATATATTGCAATTTATATGATGATATATTGTTTAACTTGATTAAATTGGGTGAGGTAGTAAAGCCCTGTTTGAAGGAAATTTGAGTCTAAAACATTCGATTCTAGTGTGATATTTCACTTGTCTCAACTTACTCTTCAGAACTTGTCCTATTTCTTTTTACTGCTACCTAATACATGTGCAATTCTTTAATAGGATAGAGGCATTCATTTTTATACCCTTGAATCCTAAACACAAGCTACAAACACTTCACCATTGCTACCCCTTTGAGCCCATCATTCTTTTTCTTTACATCTATCATATCTATATTAAGTTAATATGCATGTACAATCATTATTGCAGCAATTTGATCATATTATCAAATCACAAGATGTTGTATTATCGCTATTAGTGCTTTATGTTAGAGGGTGTTTTCAAAAAAAAAGAGAGAGAGAAAAAAGAAAAAAAAACACAACTCCAATGGCTTCTCTCGACTTCATTTAGTAACCGGGGGCACTTCACCACCAATGTTGGCACTCGCGTCAAACGGTGAAGCCAAAGAGGGCTATGAGTTGGGCTAAAAGCCTCTTGAGGCACTTGTTGGAGTAACTGAGTAACCGGTGCTGCATCACCCATGTGCAGGGTCGCGTCAAAAGGGAATCTACAACGAGCTCAAGATGAAAAAAAAATTTGAAAAAAGAAAAGAGAAAAAAAAATAAAAAGAGAGAATACCCTTCTTGAATCTTGAAGAATAGCATACATATCACTATTACATTAAATTATCTGTATAACATGATCTACATGTATATTGCTTAGTATCCACCATCTATTCCACGTAGCCTATATTCCAACATTACAAGCCATAAAGTCCTCTTGATTTTTGAATGGATATGTAAATAGTGGTGGAAAATTAGAACTATTACAAGCCTATGGTAGGGTGATTGAACAAGTGTACTGAGCGAAAAAGAACCCATATGCTAGTGAGTTGAGTGATACACTTTATACCCTTGTGTGACTATTTTACTTGAACTTAATCTTGTTAAATTTCGTGTCTTAATATAAATTTCTTTATATGTGACTGACAACCCATATTGTACACTTAGTTCCTAGGGTATGTTTACTTGAGTTCTTGCAGTTTCTTAGTCAATTCAATTTGTCTCTCTTCTTTCTTTAACCTATTTTCAAGATTGATTTTTCTTTGCCCATGAGTGCAAAAGATTTAGTGTGGGGGAGTTTGATAAGTATATATTTTATAATTAAATAGGTATATATTTTAGATATATTCACTGGATTTATTAATATTTTATGCCTATTTAATTATCTTTTATATACTTTTCTATCTTTTTGTTAATGATAGGATAATAAGGATTTTAACAGAAAATCTACTTATATCCGATCCTATTTTATTGTGCAGGAGATATTATATGAAGAAAGAGAAAAAAGAGAAATCAAATGACATAAATATATATATATATATATATATATATATAACAAAGGTGTTGCAGCAAATTGTAGAAGTAAAATAAAAAAAGAATCGTGGGTCCCACATACTGAATGTCAAGAAATCAAGATGCGGATTGTATCTCATATATATATATATATATATATATCTTTTAAGAAATTGGAAGGATATTAACCACAGACCCCACGTTATGCTCCGTTGAGAAGCACACATGGAAGGCTATATATATATATATATATATATCATATATGCGAGTGAGAGCAGCATGCGGTTACAGCAGAGATGAGCACACCGAGACAGAACATTGAGGGCAGAGGCGCGAGACACAGGCGGACACAGCAGAGTTCGGACGCGAAGCAGAACCAAGCCAAGACGAGGACGACTGGAGCGGAGATAAGGAGCGGAGATAAGGATCAGAGATTAGGGAGGTGGGGCTTGAAGATTCAAAGAGATTTGGAGTTTTAAAATTTGGTTTCCATTAATTTTCTTCTCTCTTTTTCTTAGTTTCTGATATGAACCGAATCATTATTTATGGTTTTAATTTGTTGATGAACATGAATAGCTAATTTTCTCGTTCTAGGATTTTCTTGAACCTATTTATGGATTGAATTATTTATTTACTCTCTTTTTGCAAATGAATAAATTTTTGTATTGATTTTATCTTGCTCTTAATGCCTCTAAATGTCTGATCACTATTTAGTTGTCTTATTCATTTAAATTAATCTTGAGAAAGATAATTTAAGTGTAGAACTTGGGTAAAATCATGTTAGACTTGAAGTTTAGATATATTAAACAGATGGTTTGTTAGTATCATAGAGATATAGTTACTAACCTAGCATTGTCAGATTAAGATTGGCGTTTAAAGTTAGTCCTTATAAATTAATACAAGAGATTGATTAGTTTATTAGGATAAATATTTGGTTTTGACTCGAGAGAGCGTTATCGAATACTTTTGAATCTTAGACAAATACATATCTTCGTTTGATTGCTTATTGAGGGTAAATTAATTAGTTCATGAAATAAATAGGGGATAGATAATCATAGGTTCCTCCTGTCTTGAAGTTCTCGATTTAATTAATTAATTTTTTAGTATAAAATTTCTTTCAAAATATTCTCACGTAACCTGATTGATAATTTAATTGAGATAATTAATTCATTTTTGTCATAGTTCTCGTGGGAACGATCTTTTTATATTACTTGCGACCCGTACGCTTGCGGTAAAGCTAAACGGCTAACAGCAAGACAGTAAAGTTACAAGCCAATTGATCAGTTATCAAAGAGGAAACTCATTGGTAACTTAAAGTTCAATGGTTATGATTGATTTGTGTAGAGATCAAAGGGGTGGAATCCCATGTGCATGTGTATATGTGAGCTCATGGGAGGTGTGTTGAGATGGTGACAAGTGTCACAATATGGACCATTGGATTGGTCAAAGTTTCAAAAGCTCTTCCCTCTCTCCTCTCTTTCCTTCTAGGTCAGCCAAATGGCCTCTTTTCCCCAAAAATATGATCTCCTTCTCTCTCTTCCAAGCCTCTATTGTCGCCATGCTTGAGGGAGGAGAGAGAAAATGAAAGGTGGGTTTTTGGTTAGCTTCATATCCTCTTTAGCTTAAATCATCTTCTATAAAGTTGTTCATAGTGACGAGAGCTTCATTGCTATGGTTTTAGATTTGTGAAAGAAGGTGTTTTAAAGCTTGATGAAGTTTGAAAGATGAAGAATCAAGGATTTGGCTTGGGAAAGAGGAAGAGGTGAGTATTTGTACCCTTTTGATCTAAGTTTTGTGATTTTTTGTTGAACCTTATGAATTGTGGAACTTGCCCTGATTTTGATATAATTGTGAAATGAATGATTTGAATTAGTATTGTGGTTAAAATGGTGTCATAGTGTGTTTTGATGCCATTAGAATTGAGTGGAGTTATTGAGAGTAAAAGTTGTGGAATTTGGGTATTGTGTGTAATAAGTGTGACCATTGGGGGAAAATGTTATTATGTTGTGATTTTGGTTGTTTTGAGGTTTCCAATGTGTTCCTTGCGTGAAATTATGTGGGAATAGCTTTGAGCTAGAGTTTTAGGACCATTGGAACAATATTGGTTGAGTTGGGAAAATTCTGATATCTGCTGCGTTTTGTCTTTTGATAGAGCCTCACTATTGTGAACAAGGGTCTCACTCGAGTGCAGCATCATATTTTTCCTTTCCCCTTCGGTTTTGGTTGCACTTGTTCATGGAAGAAGCAAGAGTGCACTTCCTCACCTGTGAGTGATGTGGGTTATCACTCGAGTGAAGGTGGTCTCACTTGAGTGATCACGTGCTTCAGCACTAAGAGCCGCTTCTCGGGTTGTTACTCGCAGTTGGTTTGTCAAGAGTGTGAGCTAGCACTCACAAGTGTTGTGCTATTACTCGAGTACCAGAGCTAGTACTCAAGTGCACTTCTGGCTCTGGGTTCTTTGTTGCTCTCGGGTGGTCACTTTCTGTACTATACTTTGGAGGACTCGGGTGAGCTTAGGGGTATCACTCGAGTGTTGAGGGCCGTGCTCGAGTGGAACGAGCAATTCTGGTTTTTGTCTGTGCTTTTGGGTCAAGCACTCGCACGAGTGAGCCATCCTCACTCGAGTAGGAGTAGTCCATCACTTAAGTGCGCCATCCATCACTCGAGTGATGAAGCTAGAAATGGGGTTTTGAGGTTTCAAAAGAGATCTTTGGTCAAGTTTCTCCCAACCCTTTAGGCATATGTTTAGGCTTTGAGTAGTCACCTAAAGGTCGTAAATGATAACCAACTTAAGTGTTTGAAAGTTAAGGAATTGGAAAAGGGACTAACCCTATATCCTTGTTTTGGTTATAGGGTTGGATGTTTGCCCTGATCGTGAGTAGCCGGAGCTGGAGCTTAGGTGGAAGGTTACGATAGTGTGTGAGCTAGGGTTTAGCACTGTGGGGGCTACGACTTGATAGGCACGACTGGCCAAAAGGTTATCAGGTTTGGTGCTTTGGGGAGGGTTATTTTTAGGGGTTATTAGTCTGGGGTATGGCTTTTTGTTTGCTTGTCATAGGTTTCATATTCAGGCTACCTGCTCATGCATTTTTGTTTGTCCTGAGGATCCAAAAACGTTGACGTTCCTTTTGTGGTTGCTGTAGGTAGCTTCGTTTGTCCCAAGGGAGGCGTCACTCTCTCCCAATAGACCGAATCTATTCCCTGTTCTTGCATCGACTTGGGAACTGGCGTCAACTCCTTTCTTCTCTGGTTGACTATGTATTCTTCCTTTTTTGGGTGCATGCATCCACTCGTCGTAAAGTGCATTAGTGTTAGCCAGTGTTTGTGATGGCCTCTATCTGTTTCCGTCGGGGGAGTGGCCTGACTCAGAGTTGTACTGGGTGAGGCTCCTCCTTGCTTCTGAGGACATACATTTTTTAGGTATCCTTAGCGTCCGCAACAGTAACATATTGTAGGTAAGCCCTCATATTTGACGAAGAAGACTTGCTTGTCGATTTCTATCTTGGTGTTTAAAGCTTGGGAGAGGTCAATCAACACCACCATTCTTGCGAATTTCTCTCGTTCTTTGGAGGTTGTGTTGTAATCAATGTGTAGTACCTTGCCTAGCATATCTTCGATGGCCTTAATAACACTCTTCTTGTTGTATTTTATTGGTAAACCGAGGATGCGAATTCACCCTATTACCTGTGAAACAATGTGGGTGAGTGGTGAGAATTCTGATGTCCAAGGCTGCACGGTAGGTAGTGACCGAAGATGACCCATGGGCCACCCAGGAGGACCTCATGGAAGTCATGTTCATCACTTAGTTTGGCAATGAAACAATTGCCTTTGAAGTCATTGAGTTGGACTGAACCGGAGAGCTTCCAAAGACTAACTACCTTATCATAGAGATAAATGTGCGTAATATTACGACCAAGCATTTTAACCACCACCGTGTAATATCTTGAATTATAATCAAGGATTAATAACTTCAAAGTGATGTAATTAATGATAATTAAGCACTTTTGAAGTATATGTTGTGCAATATGATATAAAGGTGCTTAGTAATGGTTTAGCAAAGCATTGTGACGATCAGGGGCAAAATGGTAAATTTACCAAATAACTGGTCAGTTACTGAAGAGAAAAATCCTTAGTAATTGAGATCAATGGCTAGGATTAAAAGAGCAATAGGTGGAATCCTATGCATGCAAGTCCATGTGAAATCATGGTAGGAAGAGTAAGATGGTGCCAAGTGGCAAAATATGAACCATAGATGAGGTCAAAATTTCAAACACTCTTCCCTCTTTCTCTCAAGTCGGTGAAAAAGCATGGGAAATGGGAAAATGAGATCATCTTCATCAACTCATCTCTCTCTCCTCATTCTCCCTCCATTTTCGGCGAGCTAGGCAAGAAAGAGAAAGGAAGGGTTTGAATTTTAGGTGAGTATTTAACTCTAAATGCTCACTTCACCTTCATTGATTTTATTCAAATGGTTAAGACCTTCATTCCAATGTTTTCAGATTTTTGATTTGTGGTGTGTGGAAACTTGAGGAAATTTGAAAGTGGAAGGATCAAGGTTTTGATTTCAACAAGTTTAAGAGGTAAGCTTTTCATGAATTTTGGTATATATGTTATGATTTTTGGTTAAGTTTAGTAAATTCTGGAATTTTGCCCTGATTTCATGATAATTGAATAATGAAAGAGTTTGGTATGATAATGTGTAGGAAATGGTGTTAAGATGTGTTATGATGTCATTAAGATTGATTTGAGGTTGAGTAAGGAAGTTTGGCAAATTGGGGTTTTTGGTGATCTTGTGGTCTAGATATGGGAATGTGTTGCTTGGGTGTGATTTTGGATGTTTTGAGGTTACCAATAGGTTCCTTGTGTTAAAATAAGTGAGAATGAGTTTGAGTATAAGCTTTAGGACCATTGATAGCAAATTGGTCAATTCTGGAAAACCTTATCAGTTGCTGCGAATCTGGCATCTGATAAGCATCACTCGAGTGAGGGAGGGTCTCACTCGAGTGCGGTATGAATTTCTGGGTATTTTGGTGGAGTCTTCAGGCAGAAATCACAGGTGCACTTCTTCATCTTCGAGTAAAATGCGTCATCACTCATGAGCATTTTAAAGTCACTCGAGCACTAGGGCTGGTGCTCGAGTGCACTTGTCATGTGGGAGTTGGGTTGCTCTCGGGTAGTCACTCGTTGGGCCTCACTCTTTGGTGCTCGAGTGTGCTTTTAATTATTGATCGAGTACAATTTCCTGTGTTCGAGTGAGTGTGAGAAATATTTTGAGGTTTGCTCTCGGGCAGACACTTGCTGGGACTCGAGCACGGGTGAGGGCAACACTCGAGTGAGACCTTATTCACTCGAGTGAGGCAGCTCAAAATGAGTGTGCTTTACCCGAAAAAGGTATCTTCAGGGTAGTTTCTCCCAACCTTTTAGGAATATGTTTAGGCCTATAGTAGCACCCTAAAGAGTCTAAATGATAACTAACATAAAGTACTACGAAATTGGAAAACTTGGAAAAGAGATTGATAGGTTGTCCCTGATTTGGTTTATAGGATTTGATATTTGCCGCCCTCGAGAGCCCGCAGTGCCGAAGGACGTTAGGAAAGGACCAGGTAGTGACTCCTCTCTTATACTTTGTGTGAAACATTATATGTATGTTTGTCGTGCATTGAGAATACATTGTGACATTGTGATGCTTTGTGATTGCAGCGAAAGCTGACACCTAGTAAATACTTTGTGAATACATTGAGATCACAGCGAAAGCTGACGCTTAGAGTTTACAGCCATGAGTGTTGTCGTTTTTGGTGTGAACTATGTTACATTGTGATGCTGCTAACATGACCTTATATGCTTTGTGTTTATGCATTGTACGAGTGATTTGTTACTACTATGATTCTTTTGAATCTCATTCTTTTCAATGACTAATATTTCAGACAGGGAAAGTGGCTCAAAGGAGAGGCGGGAAACCCGAAGTGATTAGGACCCCTCAGGGTATATTTGGTTCTGGGAAAAATGTTGGTTATCCATTTTGAACTTGGGATTACTGTATATTTTGAGGTGTAAATATTACTTTTGATTTTGAGTGATGTAATCCCCTAGTGGTGACTTATGAAACCCTTAGATTATATATGAATAGAACCCGGGAGTTGCCGGGGATTTGGTAATACACTCTGATATATGTGAATGTAAATTAACTGCACAGGTAATTATATTCGAGTTTTGAAATTGAGACCAGGATAGGGAAGAGTTTTACAAACATTTTATGAAAATCCTACTATAAGGTAGGAATTTGAAATGAGTTTAAATTATCCGGCGGTCTCTAATCTAATTCAATTATATGATATCGAACTATGATTACATGTTTAAAGACAGGGGGTTATGCACCGCATACTTTATACTCTCATTTAGGAGCTTGTGGATGCGTTTAGAGAATGAGATAGAGGGAAAGGGTCCTATTTTGTTGACCAAGATGTCACCTTCTTGGAATGCCAGGTCTTCCTCCTCATCCTTTTTCTTGGAGTTTTGATTTAGCAACATGTCTTTGAAGGAAGGGGCGCTCTCCTGTTGCATAGGCACATTGTTTTGGTTGTCCTTACTTATGTCATTGTTCGATATGTCCTCATTGGAGGGCAAGATAGGGTCATAAGATAGCATGTCAATGTCATTATGCGAAAGGTCCTCTCTTGTCTTCACCTTCTTGGTAGAGTGAATGTCATCTAGGTGAGGGGGTGGCCTCTTTTTCTAGAAGCTTGGTAGGGACAAAACGTTCCACCTTCTCCTTTCCGTCACCCTCCCTAGCTGTGATAGGGTCATTGAGCACTTCCCTTCTGGGAGGAGGGTCTCATTGATCTGTTTGTCTTTCTCTGCTTCAGTCTCGTTCCCTCATTTATCATAGGGGTACTCCACCAGAATTGGTGGTAGAGCGGAAAACACTCTTCTTCTCCTTCACAGTAGGCAGTGGGAGGTCTCTCACACAGTGCTTCTGTCGTAGATGGTTTTTGGGTGGCGGGTACGTTGTTCAAGATAAAGCTTCTCTCTCTAACTTTCTCTCTCTAGGATTTATGACAATACCTTTTTAATAAAATTCAAAAACCTTTTAAACCGTACATATTTTCAATAATTATTTCACAAAAAAATATTTCCAATAATTAATTCATTAAATGGAATCTAAGCCTAAACTTTCTATTAATCGTTACAACGTCTACATATACATGTTAAATTTAAAAATGTTACTTTTGTAAAAATTAAATCAAATTTTACCTTTCTTTCCTTCTTTTTAATGAAAATGCCAATGTAATTGATCCCACTGCCCCATTTATCATAACATTTTGGAAAATTTGCCCTCATTGTCTCTTGTATTAATTGTCCCTTTTATAAAAGTACATGTAGTGCATCCATTTAATTCATAATGCACTATTTGAAGATACATATGTTTAGCGATATAATATTACTCCCTCCTATCTTTAATATCGAATACAATTAGGGAGTTGATCTTAGTACTAAATATAAGATATATTTTTATATTTATCAATATTTTCCTACTTTATTTTATTGATATTTCTCAACAATAATTAAATAACAGAGGTAGAAGGAATTAATGAAGATGATTAGGGCATTTTAGAAAAAATACATGTTACATTAACTAGGGAAAAAGATACTTAAATACCACTTCAACTTCCAAAACTTAGAAACGACCATTAAAACTTGCAAAGGACAGGATGGGAATATGGGTTTTTTAAGTTTGTGTGTTTTTCCCAAAATGCCCTTACTTCTCACTTCCATCTCTTTATCATCTTCCTCCTTACCCTCTTTCTCTCTCATCTGCTCCCCAACACTCCACCTCCTCCTCCTTCATTCTCTCGTCACCTTCACCACTACCAATGCTCCACTGTCTCCTCCTCTACAGTGGCCCGTCACTGAGTCTAAGCAAACCAACAGCACCAACAAACAAACCCTCGTTGGCGTGGCCTAGCACAACTCTGGCTCTTATTCTTCTTTAGTATTTGCTCTTCCCTATATTGATCAACTCAGGGAGGAGCTTTCCTATGCTGTGAGAGTGCTAATTTTTCTTGAAGATCTCATCTTAATGTCAATTTCTCCTTCTCTTTTCCTGATTTGATGTGTTGACATTCAATTTACTTTGCTAGATTTGTTTGGAGATGTGCTTTGAACCAAGTACTACTCCTTGTGGACACAAGAACGTCTCCAATTCCATACTTTAAATTGCCCCTTTATTCAAGAACGAGATTAACTTCATGGTGAGCTAAGATACTAATAGACTTTTTTTATGGGTTATTCATTCACAGTTTAGGTTTTTTTAACTTTATATCTACCATTGTGCAACTTTTACAGAAAATGCCTTCGATCTGCAGTGGATAAACATGGAAGAAAGTGCCCAAAGTGTTGACAACTGATTAGGTAACATCCCTAGGAACTATGAAGCTTATAGCTTGCAAAAGTAATGTAAGCTCATAGTAATATGATACTCCTCAAAGTACGAAAATCTCCTGTTGGCTTATTCATTCTTTTTTTTTTCTAGGAATTTCAGTAACGGAAAATCTTTCAACTTGAACACAATTCTCTGGAATACAATACAACTCCTTTTTCCCAAGGAATTGAAAGAGTAATGGTTTTGATAAAATTAGTAATTACTGACAATATGTGTAAAAGAATTGACAAAGAGTTTTGAGTTATGGCCAATTGAGTAATGAGATTAATGAAATGAATAGTGATATTGACGAAATCTGTAATAGTTTTGACAAAATCAATAAGTACTGACAAAATGTATAAAAGGATTGAGTAAGAGTTTTGGGTTGTGACCAATTGAGTAATGAGATTGATTAAAAGAATTGGGGTTTTGACAAAATTTGTAAGTACTGACAATATGTGTAAAATGATTGACAAAGAGTTTTGAGTTGTGGTCGACTGAATAATGGGATTGACGAATAGTGGTGTTGACGAAATCTGTAATGGTTTTGACAAAATCAATAAGTATTGACAAAATGTATAAAAGAATTGACAAAGAGTTTTGGATTGAGACCAACTGAGTAACGAGATTGACTAAAAAAATAATGATTTTGACAAAATTCATAATGGTTTTGACAAAATCAATAAGTATTAACAATGTGTAAAAGAATTGAGTAATGGAGGCCTTTAAGTCTTTTCTCCCAAACATGAAAAACCCAAATTCCCATTCCATCCTCTCTCTATCTTTTGCATGTGTTAAGGAACTTTTATGGGTTTTGGAAGTTGAAGTGGTATTTATATGTCTTTTTCCCTATTAACTAACTTAACTAACTTTCTTAAACTATTCAAATTAGGTAAATATGTCTTATATTAAGGATTTAAGCGAGTATGAGACATCTTGTGTATTATCCACGGCAACTAAGGACTAATTCACTTCAACATATAACATCATAAGTAGCCTTTGCCTCTTCAAAAAAGATCTCTTTTATACACCTGGCTAGGGATCGAATCTCTTACATGTTTAAGAGACTCAATTATTTATCACCCGTGCGGGACTTTCTTGATTTGTACGAGGGCATGAGTTCACAATTAGTCAGGTTGAGAGCGATTTTGGAGGGCAGGTCCGAAATAATTTAAAAATATTTTTTTGCAAAAAAAATATACAAAAGTGATGATAAGTTTAAATATTGAATGTTATTAATTGAAATTGGTTAGTCTTTTCAATCTTTACAAAGTATTTTATGCATTGTTAATATAAGAGCGGTATAACTATTTTACAGATATTAAATAAACTAGTTAAGTCAGCTATTTATAATAAATACGTGTTGCTTTTTTTTTGAAATGCCCTCTTTAATCATGTGGGTTGAAATATTTTTTTTTATAGAAATCACTTTGATATGTATAATCAATAATGATACTTTGAAAAAAAAAATTAAGTTTGAGGAAAAAAGTAGATTGAAATATTATTTTATGAATAAAATAAACCCTTTGTGTAATTCTTCTTGGGATCTAGTTTGGGTGCTCATCATTCAAGCCCCTTCAGAGTTGGCCGTCCATATTTGGACGATCCAGATTTCGTGCTTTTTAAATGATGACATTTTCTATAAAAAAAATTATTTTTGAAAAAGTGATGGTTAAGAAAGAATTTTTATTTAGATTATATACTTGTTAAAATAATTTTTTAAGATAAAAAAAATAATTTAAAAAAAATAAAGATAAGAAAATAAATTTGGATCATTAAAATCATATCTAGATGGCCAGATTTGATGAGGCTTTTGATCAGCATCCAAAATTGAATAAAAAGATGAAAGGTAAGTCCAATTGGTAAAGGGGTTAGCTAATAACCATAAAGTTGTAAGTTCAAATCCTGCTTATATGATGATATTGTTAGTGAGTAATCTGTAACTACCTCTCTAAGTATTCTTTAAGTCTGATGTTGGAATAAATATAGAAATAATTCCTAAATACAGAATATATAAACTCTAAAATAAAGAGTAACAGCGGAAGACTTTATCAGTAGTACCTCTAGTCTTAATAACTCTGCTTTCTATATCTCAACCTGAGAACTGAAAAGAGGAAAAAGAGATTAGAAGGAAATAACTCGAGATTCTTCTAAAGGGAAAATGAGGCACAGTAATGGTCTGAAAATAGCCGTCACCCCTCAGAAAACCTCTAAGGAGCAAGTGAGTGGATTTTCCACGTTACTACTTTAAGACCTAGCCTACACTATTTATAGCCTCCCATCAAGGCTTGTAACAACTTACCAGCTAGACAGGTAACCTTAAACTAAATCTTTATCCAAATCACGTACAGGCCACAATCAGGGGATATTTTATTCAAAAACAATTATAAGATAATATCTAGATATAATCTATATTAAATAATAATAAAATATATAATCTTAAATAATAAAATATCTAACAAACTCCCACTTGGCCTGCAACCTAATGTTATTTGGTAAGTAAGGTTCACTTAAACAATACTACAAGAATCATGATGGTAAGTCCTCTTTGGTCGAATATTACATTTCATGCATTATAAGTAGTACTCTTACTTAATGGGTCAGAAACTTAATGAATAAACCCTAAATATTTATTCGGTTCCAACTTAAATGTTTGTTAAAATCTCATAATTTAGGTACCAATAATTGGGACCACAAACTTCAACTTGAATTTCATCACTTAATAATGTCTCCTCTAGATCACCAAATGTGATCCATCCCTGATGAGATATTTGATCCTTTTGATTTCTCTAAAAAGCATGCTCTTCATTAAAAGGATATATGCTTTATGTGTTTATGACCCATTTGACTCTATAGTCATACAAGACCCTTAATTGGTTTGAATTAATTTAATAATTCTAAAATCCTCTGATGAAATTTCTTAATTATCAATCTTGTAACTTGTCTTCAAGAATGACTAGGTCAAGCAATAAATGGTGGAACTAAGCAATCAATGACTGTTTACCCATCTTATACCCCGTCCATGATGCAATTTGTTCAGCAAATGTAAAAATGTATCATAATGTCAACTCTTTTATAGTTAACGCATCTTACAAGACTAAAACAAGCTAATCATTCCATAATATATAAAGCATGAAACTCAATGTAAATTTGGTAATATACCACATGACTTGTGGCTCTTTAGTCATTATTTGAGGAAAAATATGCTTGACAATCCTCCTAAAATAACTTTGCAATGGTATTGCCGATTTGTGTGCACATTTAAGCAAGCCTATACTTTGAAAATTGAATGAGAAGAAATAAGATGATATTAGAGATATATGGACAATCTAATCATATTCTCATAACAGATGTTACTCTCAACAACCACCATTATCCCTGAATGTTCAAAAGCTTGTGATTGTAGGTTACTCATGATATTTTCAAATATTTTGAGAATAATCTCTTTATGTATTCTAAAAGAATACCGCACATAACACGGTCATATCATAACTTTGAACAATGGTGACTTATTCATTTATAACACCTTAAGTCGAAATGCACAAGCTATAAATGAATTATCATTTTGTACCATATAGATGACTCAACTCCCACTAATCCAATGATATGATAAAACTTATGATGTTCTCAACATGGTCCTATATGTAATCACATCATGATACCTTAACTATCACTATTATGAGATTTGCTCATGACAAATTGAACTCCTAATTTTGTTGACTAAATCCTTTTTATTTATGTGATCATCTCTACTAATTCACACATATATCTCGTCTTATATCCAAAATGGAAAGATACCAATGACATCCCAAATCAAGATAGATATTTAACTATCATGAAAATATAGAAGGAATTGCACATAAATAAAGAAGAAAATACTTCACTAAGTCAATTCATTCTTCATAGAGAAGTTACAACAAACAACTTTGTTCGTGTTATTTAACATTGCATACTAACAACTTTACAAATAACTTATGTTGTTGCTCACCTTACATCTATCATGAATCAATGCTTTCATTTAGAATTTATGATCACTCTCGATATTTATGTTTCAGTCAAATTTCTTAAAGAACATTAGGTAGTAACCGTAAATTGCCAAATTTTAATCACAATTGGTCTCAACTGAATCCATTGATAGATTGAAGTCCAACATGGTGAGTGCCATGTAAAATCAATGTTCTACCATTAGAAGTGGGAATCCTCCATATGTGATCACTCTTAATGAGTTTGATTGTAATATCCCAAATTTTGATTAAGGGATAATGACAATTATTGAGAATGATTTGTGAATTAAATCTGAATTATTATGTATTTTGTGGTAATTTCGGTAAATGTGCCAAAATCAGGGAAAATTTGAGAGAATGGAAAATTATCGGTTAATTAGTTAATGATTAATGAAGAAATTAATTACTAACTAAAAAGAAATGAGATGTGTGACTAAATGGCTAATGGAGTGGTTAGAGTAACTAAATTAGTCACTTGCTTTATAAGAGCCAATAAAATCTGACACTTGGCAAATTGTAGAATGAGAGAGACTATGGGAAGGTCAAACTCATTTTTTTAATCATTTCTCTCTCTTCTCTCCCTTGGTTTTCACTGAGTAAGAATGGGAGGGTGGGAAATCATCATTTCCTCATCTCCTTCAAGCTATCATCTCTCTCATTCTCTCCCCCCCATTCGGTGCCATTGTTGAAGAAAAAGGGAGGAAGAAAAGCTTGAGATTAAGGTAAGAAAATGACTCCAAATGCCAAAAATCACTTCATTAATCTTGTTCCTTGCATTGAGGGCTTCATTTTGATGGTTATAGATTGTTCATTGGTGTTGATTTGAGCTCTCAAGAAAATTTAGAGGTTGGAGAATCAAGAAACCTCTTTAGAGAAGTTGAAGAGGTAAGTAAAACAAACCTTTTTATCTATGTATTGTGCCAAATGATTAAGTTTGGAATTTCAGGAATTTTTGGCCTTAAATTTGAAAATAAGGGTCATTGGGAGTTTGGTATGCTATGGGCATGGAAATGGTGTTTGGTATGTGTTTGAATAGATAGAAATGGTTTTGGGATTGAAATGTTGAGTTTGGCATATTTTGGGATTTTGGGATGATTGCTGTCTAAAACCAAAGCATGATAATGGAATAAGAATTTGGTAGTTTTGATTGTTCTAATGGATTCTTTGTGCAATTTTATGTGGGAGTAGCTTTGGTTTGGTATTTGGAATCACTTGGGCAATATTTGAAAAGTGCTGTCAAACTCTGCTGCATTTTTTGGCTTCTGATAAGCCTCACTCGAGTGCTCTAGGGTGTGACTCGAGTGCAGCCTTGTATCTTCGTTTTTCCTTCAGTTTTTTACCTACACTTCCATGTTAAAAAGGCAAGAGTGTTGTCTCACTTGCGAGGGTTGTGGGTTCTCACTCGAGTGAAGGTGTATTTGACACCATGAGCTCACGTCTCGGGTTGTCACTTGGGCCAAGTTTCAAGAGTGTAACTTAGCACTCGCGGGTGTTAAGCCATCACTCGATTGCAAAGAACCCTGCTCGAGTGATGTTCCCTTCTGAAAGTTTTTTGTGCTCTTGGGTGAGCACTTCCTGAACCTCACTTTGTGGAACTTGGGTGAGCATTAGGCTATCACTCGAGTGATTTGGTTTATGCTCGAGTGCAACAAGCATTTATGGTTTCTGTCATTCCTTTTTGCTCTCTGGTCAACACTTTCTGTATCTCACTTCCTATAACTCGAGTGAGCATTTAGCTATCACTCGAGTGTTGCTTCCAAGACTTGAGTGCAAGTCCATCATCCCTCGAGTGAGGTCTTCTTCACTCGAGTGCAACAGTGGAAAACCAATGCTTGTGCTTCTAAAAAGGGGATCTTTGGGATAGTTCTTCCAACCCTTTAGGGCTTTTGCTAGAGGCAATTGTAACTTCCTAAAGAACATAAATGATAACCAATTTAAGTGATATAAAGTCATTTGAGCATTGGTATAGAGAATAACACTTCTTCCCTAATTATGAATTATACGATTCACATTTGCCTTACTCAAGAGAAACCAGTTCCAGAACACGCATGGAAGGACCAAGGTAGTGACTTTTCTCTCATGTTGTGTATGATACTAGATATGCATGACTTATCATTATTGTGTTGTGAAAAATCTTTGGCATGAGGCTATTACGAACTTGTGTATGTGTTATTGGCCGCAGGGCATTACAACGTGAGCAGTTGTAAGGGGTGATGGTTATCACACATACCATCTGCTGTTGTAATTGCTGAGGCTGCGTTGTGGAATTGTGAATTCCTATTTGATTATTCAACCAGTGTAGCTGTGTGTATGATAAATATTTTATATGAATCCCAGCTGTGGTGATATATGTGATATGAACATGTGGTTGTGTAATACAGCGTGAGCAAACGTAAGGGTGATGCAAGCTATACATGCCCTTGCCGCTGTAACTGTCGTTGTAGTTGCTATGTGTTGTGTGATGATTTGCTTTCATGCTTTGTGGTCATGCATACTATGAGTGATTTGACACTACGGGCATTCCTTAGAATCTCACTCCCAAAAACAAATTTTTTAGACAGGGCCGAAGGATCTAAAAGAAAGCGGGTGACAAAAAGTGGATAAACCTTTGGGCTAGGAGTTTATTTTGGATAAATTAGTTATCATACTCTTATATTTTGGATATTTTATTTGGGAAACAATTGTATATGGATATTGGATAGTTTTGTGTAATCCCCTAGTTAAGTGAATGGATTATAGGCATTTATGCCTTATAAAACCCTTAATTAATTATTAGAACCCGAGTGTGTCAGGAATTTGCTGTGCACTCTGATATTTATAAATGAAATCGTACTGCACAGGCCATTTATGTATTAAAATGTGAATATGGGACCATTGTTGAACAGGTTTCGTAAAAGTTTTTGAAAGTCCTGATTTGGGAAGTTTTACTTTTAATAAGTCCCAAATCATTTGCGGTCTCTAATTCGACATGTATTTATGAACTTAATCTCGGCCTAAGCATGAAGGGGGTTACATTGATCGCTCCTACTAATTTTGGCATTCCTAAATAATCTGGCATTTCAAAAACTACATAAAATTATAAAACAAAATGGATAGTTCATTTAAATTCCTAAGACATCTCTGCATTTTACCAAAATATGCAGTTTCAGGATGTTTTTCTTCCATACTCTTTCTTTTATAAGACAATTTGATGTAGGAGTATATTTTAAACCAGGCTTCCAACTTTTAAGGTGTCAAAAGGATTTATACATAAATTTTGTTGGGATCTCATCTAAAATATACATAATTGTCTTTAGTGTGTTCTTCAAGGGGAAAACGGTATCATGCAAAATGTTTATTAACATTATGTTTCTTCGTGCAACAGTTCCACCTATATTAGGTGAGTTCAAGTATGAAGAAACTTTATGTATAGACTAAACTTCAGTCCATTAATGATGTATTTATCATGTCACTCATCTCTTCTAATTAATTTCACTGTATTAATCCATTTATAAGATTAAACACAAAATTTCCAAATGCGTCAAATGACACTACTCATTTATAAAGCAAATAGAATTGGATATTGTGAAAGGTTAACTATAAGGAGAGATGAATTGTTTCTCCAATTAGAACATAATTAATGGCAATTGTATATCCATTACTACTTTAATCAAACATTTTAACTATATGCACATTATTCTCTATATGCTTATTACTTTATGACTTTGTAGGTGGTGGCTTGATAGCCCTAATTTAAAATCTCATTCTTTTCCAAGTATGAGCAAAACTTATAAATACAAATTTTCAATTAATACCTAATATCCATGTATATACCTATGAAAAAGAAGTAATGACTCATCAGATAATAAAGTAAGAATCTCTTCCACTAAAATTAATGGAGGCATATTACCCTATTATGGATACTTTATAGGCAACAAAACAATGTAACAACAATTATGAGAATTTCTGAATTCATTCTTTAGCCTATAAGCGACCATTGACTTTACTCTATTCTTATATACCCATAATGACCGGCTCTTAATTGAGATTAATTTATGAGATAATTGCATCTCATAATGTTATCCCACTTCTTATGGAAGTATCATTAAGTACTAGAACTTTCCTAGTGCCAATTTTATCCTAATGGAAGGAGTAATATTTATCTTCTTATAGGCTCAACGATTATTTCTAACAAATTCTATTTAACTACACAATTAAATCGATAACAATCATATGCTACAAAGTCAAAATAAAAATTAATCATGCTTACAAAATAAATTTAAAAGGAAAGAGAAAAAAACCATCACAACAAAAGGTGTATGTTTATCAATGTAGATCATACAATTATAAATTCGTATCACTAAGGTCTACTTATGGATAAAGGCATTAGCATACTATGAATTTATATCGAATTGGTGAATTTAGAACACAATTATATTTTCTAATACCTGTGGGCTATTTAGAAAATATAATGTGAGTGTTTGACATCACTTATTTTTGGGAAATAAGTACTTATTACATAAGTCAAAATAAAACTCCTCTCATATATTTATCTCGTATACCATGAATCACAAATTATAAGCACTTATTGTCCAAAAATAAGTTATCTCAAACGAGCACAATGTCATTCTATTCCACCTTAATTAAATATATGATTATAATTATCTACTTATGGGCAACCTTAATTAAATATATGATTATAATTATCTACCTATGGGCAAAGATTAATTATCATATATTTAATTATAATTGATATTTTATAAAGCCATATGTGATTAAAAACGTGCACGCATCAAAATTGAGGATGATGTGGCTACTCCTCAGGAAACAAGCATGCTAACCACGAATATCATGTGCATTTAAAACATAAATATGCATCAATAATCTAATGAAAATAATTAATTTAATCAACAAAAGTGACTAAATAATCGAAATTCTCCCACTTTGATTAAATTAATTAATCATTAATTCGAGTTGATGTTTTTAAAAAAATCCATAAGCGATTATTTATATATGCAATATTGAGGATGCTATAGCTACTCCCTAAGATGCATGCTAATAACAAATATCAACTATGTGCTTTTAAATTTCAAATATGCATAAATCTTTAACGAGAATTTAATTGACCAAAATAATCATCATAGATAAATTCTCCCACTATTTTGTGCATCCAAATTAAATATAACATGTGCATATCTTAATGAAGGGATTAACTAATTAATTTGATCAACCAAAATTAAATTAATAACCCTCCCACTATTTTATGTATCCAAAAATTGTTTAAGAAATCAATTTCAGTATATTTCAACTCAAATATAATTTTTCAAAATTTAAACAGTTGAAAAACAATACAAAATTAATTACATAAATATTGAGGTAATTAAATGATATACCAAAATAATTTTGCAAAATTACCATAATACAAAAATAGCCAAAATTGACTTTCCCATATTTAAACAATTGAAATGGCATATAAAAATAATCAGCATTCAAATATTTGATCAAATAAATCATTTATGGGATGAAATAGAAATTAAACTTAAACAATTAATCAAATGTTTAATTTCTTGGAAAGAACGAAAATTGCTAAAGAATTAAGCACAAAATAGAGTTAAGGAAACCTTATTGAGTCAAAAATAATATCTAGACATCAAACTTGAAGGCCTCAATATAAATAACAATTGTCCAGAAGTAAAATAAACACATACCTAGCCCAAAATGTGAATCAAAACATGTCCCCTTTTCTTATTGAGTCAAAGAGCAAATTTATCAATAAATTTTAAAGAAGGAGCACCTGACACAATTATGCTTTAAAAAGGGCAAAAATACATATAAGGAATTAAAATTTGAGTATCCAGCACAAAACCGTTAAATTTGACCTAATGGCGTTAAATTATAAGAGAAGAAAACCCCTAACGGTGTTAGATCAAATTTAACGGTTTTATACTGGATACTCTACTTTTAGTTTCTTATGTGTGTCTTTGCCCCCTTTAAAACATAATTGTGCCAGACGCTCATTCCTTAAAATTTTGTTGGTAAATTTACTCCTTAACTTTGTTTTTTTTTTTGTCAACTTAGTGGCCCAAAGAGAAATTGTGAAAAAAATAGGCCCAGATGATTTATTAAATTAAAGACAGAAAAAGACAAAATTCTACCACCCTAAAAAGGAAAGCATAAAAAACTGAACACTTCATCGGTTCATCCAACCTATGGAATTAATAAATTAAAGGGTTAATATAATTTTTGATCCCTGAAGTTTGATCCAATTTTGGTTTTGGTCCCTCAAGTTTGAAATAGGTGGTTTTGGTCCCTGAAGTTTCACTCGATTTTGGTTTTGGTCCCTGAAGTTTGAAATCGGTGGTTTTGGTCCCTGAAGTTTCACCCGATTTTGGTTTTGGTCCCTCAAGTTTGAAAAGGACTTGGTTTTTTCCGGGTCGGGTCGGGTTTTTTAATTGGGTCGCCAAGTCCTTTTCAAACTTGAGAGACCAAAACCAAAATCGGGTGAAACTTCAGGGACCAAAACCACCAATTTCAAACTTCAGGGACCAAAACTAAAATCGAGTGAAACTTCAGGGACCAAAACCACAGATTTCAAACTTCAGGGACCAAAACCAAAATCGAATTAAACTTTAGGGACCAAAAATTATATTAACCCTAAATTAAATAAAATCCCCGAAAATCAAATGCCTAAGACCCGCACATGAAAGCCCACAAACCAAATAAACATGAAACGAAAATTAAAATAAAGGGGAACAAGAGGCCCACAATACGCAGGCCAAGAAAACAAAAACTAAGTTCTGAAATTGCCACAAAAGGCGACAAAAAAAGCAACCCAAAATACTCTTTTGGCCCAAATACATTGATTAATTAAAACCAGAAAATAAAACTCTTTATAAGCCCAACAATGTATCAGCCCATAACTGAATTGAAATAAAGGAAATACAAGAAACAAAAAGTTATGAGCCCAAAATTAGTTTCCAGAAACAAAACAAAGCAATCCAAGCCTAATAAAATCCGAGTATGTATCTGTTTCTTCAGAATAAAATAAATGATATTAAGAATTATCCACAAACAACAAAACCAACGGCCCAAACTTGTCAGCCTACTTCACCAATTTCTCAAACGGTGGGAAATTTTCTTTCGTGATTCCACTAAAAAGTAAGGCCAAAATACAAACTGATATACCCCTTCGATCTTAAATATAGGATAAATTTTATAGTGTAATTTGTAGTATAAATTTTATCCTATATTTAAGACCGGAGGTAGTATTTTTTTTAAATGTATTTAATGGCAGCAAGCATGTAATCACAGCAAGCAGTACAATATTCCACCAAAAGTTTCCAAAAAAAAGACGAGAATATAACTTTTGTACAATTTGAAAAGGTCGAAGATGCAAGAAAACCACCCTCACGAATGCAGCATCCAAAATCTCTTAAGCAGCGGTGATTACCAGAGAGAATAAATATTATTTTCTTATTAGAAATCATCCCATACGTTTTTTTTTTTTTGGTCAAAACCATACGTAGATTGAACATTAGTGTATAAATAAAATCATATAGAAAGCTCAAAAACTCAAGATTCTCCTAAAATATTTAGAAAACTCAAACAAAGCGAAATAATGGAAAATAGCACCTAGATGCTTCACTAAAATTCTCATATTATTTTTCAAAACAGAAATATTAAAAATCATACAAAAATACTAGGCAAAGGGGAATTGAAAAAAATTGCTCTTGTGCCATATGTTGAAATAAATACAGAAATAATTTCTAAATATAAAATATATAAACTCTAAAATAAAGAATAATAGCGGAAGACTTTATCAATAGTATCTCTAGTTATAGTAACTCCTGTATGTTATATCTCACAACCTAAGAATTGAAAAGGAGAAAAAGAGATTAAAAGGAAATAACTCATGATTTTTCTAATGGGAAAATGAGGCACATGAATGGTTTGGGAATAACTGTCACTCATCAGGGAACTCCTAAGAAACAAGTAAGTGGGTTTTCCACGTTACTACTCTAAGACCTGGCCTACACTATTTATAATCTCCCATCAAGACTTATAATAATTTACAAGCTTTATAGGTAACCCTAAATTAAATCTCTATATAAATCACATGTGAATCACAAATGGGAGATATTTTATGACCCACTCACCTAGAATTTTTTAGGAAAAATTACAGTAAGGTCCAAGGTAAGAGGAAAAAAAATGTAAAAATGGTCCCTTAAAATCTCAAAATAAAATTGTCTGAAGAATTTGTCAAAAACTCCCCTCATGTTGTCAATGATCTGCATCTGGAGTTGTCAGTTGATCCATTTTTTTATTTTGAGATTTTAAGAAACTATTTTTTATTTTTTCATTTGTTTGGCACCTAACTGTAATTTTCCCATTTTTTGAAGTACGTTCGTACATGTCATGTCATAAACCTACCGACTCGGTCAGTATTATTTATTCAAAGTTATTTGGTGCCACTAAGGGGAGAATCCTCTCACGCACCAACCTCCAGTTTCCATCCATATATATATATAAATCAACATGGCATTGTTCCGATTATAATTAATCTCCTACTATTTCCCTCTCCCTTTCTTCCTCTTTGTGTGTTCAACAAACTGATCGAGTAAAGCAATCATCAATGGAAACTCCTCCGACCGAATTCATCTTCCGATCCAAACTCCCCGACATTTACATCCCAACCCACCTTCCACTTCACTCCTATGTCTTCGAGAACCTATCTCATGTCAAAGACCGACCCTGCCTCATCAACGGCGACTCCGGCGAGACCTTTACCTATGCCAAGGTCGAGCTCACCGCCCGCCGTGTCGCCGCCGGCCTCTCCAAACTCGGTATCCGACAAGGGGACGTCATCATGCTGGTGCTCCGGAACTGCCCCGAATTCGCTATCGCCTTCCTCGGAGCGTCGTTTGCCGGCGCGGCCGTAACAACGGCGAACCCCTTATTCACTCCGGCCGAGCTGGCAAAACAAGCCACCGCGTCTAACTCGAAGCTCATCATAACCCAAACTGCTTTCGTTGAGAAAATCAGGGATTTCGCCCATACACATGGCGTTTCACTCTTGTGCACTGATTCTACTTTTCCAGAAAAAGAAGGCATCTCACATTTTTCTCTGCTCACCCAAGCCGACGAAGCTGATGTGCCGACGGTCAAGATCAGCCCCGACGCCATTGTGGCACTGCCGTATTCCTCCGGCACCTCCGGTGTCCCCAAGGGCGTGATGCTGACCCACAAGAATCTGGTAAACACCGTGGCTCAGCTCGTCGACGGCGAAAATCCGAACCAGTACACCAGCAGCGACGACGTGCATATCTGCGTGCTTCCAATGTTCCATATCTATGCGCTTAACTCTATTTTGCTGTGTTCTATTCGCGCCGGAGCAGCCATTCTGACCATGAGCAAGTATGACATCACCTCGTTGTTGAAGATGATCGAGACTTACAAGGTGACAATGGCTTCTTTCGTGCCTCCGATTCTATTGAGCATCGTGAAGAGCGATGAAGTTGATCGGTACGACCTGTCGTCCATTAGAGTGATCGTCACCGGAGCGGCACCGGTGAGCGCTGAGCTGGAACAAGCTTTGAAGGCCAAGCTTCCACATGCTGTACTTGGACAGGTGATTGAATGATTGTTAATGATGATCTTTAACACGTATAATTGTGATTAATTTGATGGATTATAAGTATGATTCAAGGATCTGGGAATTTAAAGTGAGATGAGATTATTAATTTAATATTAATGAAATGAATAAACGAGCAGGGATACGGGATGACGGAGGGTGGCCCTCTGGCGATAAGCCTGTCGTTTGCAAAGGAGCCGGTGGAGATGAAATCAGGTGCGTGCGGGACCGTGATAAGAAACGCTCAGATGAAGATCGTGGACATTGACACGGGAGCTTCGCTTCCTAGAAACAGAGCTGGTGAGATCTGCATCAGAGGCAATCAAGTTATGAAAGGTACACATTATTATCATTATCATGATCATTGTTTTTTTGGAGCTGAATCATTATCATTATCGTTGTTAATGTTATTATTATTAGTGGGACCACTGCTTTCTCTGAAGCTTAATATAAAAGCTCCAAAAACTGTTTTAGATAGGTTAATCGGTGACTTATTTTAAAATATTTATATTTATTCTGTCTCTCTTTCTTTATATATAAGATTTTTTTCAATTGAATTGTGAGATTTTAAAAAAAAATTAAAATTAGTTAAAATAATAAATATATAATAAATATAGCTTGTTTTCCAAAAATTCCACTATTTATAAATGAATAAGAGAGAGAGAGGGTAATAATGAAAAAAAAAAATAAAAAAGAATGTATAGGAAATAAATGATGAGAGAGTAATTGAGGGCAAAATAGATAAAAATGTATTTATTATTGAAACAAACTCATGATGTTACAAAAATGAACAAGCCCATTCAAAAAAAAAAAAGATATTATATATAGGGATAGAGAAAGTTTCATTTTTCTTTAAACTAATCTGTCTAAATATGATATATAATTTAATTAAACACAATATTTATTAATATTAATTCTTCAAAAAAATCAACTGATCTTTATATTAAAAATAAGAGAGCATTATTATTAAAATGTAATTATTAATTTATTTATGTCACATGCGATTGGCGTTTTGATTGAAATTGGGAGAGTCCTTTGTCCAAAAAAACAAAATTGGGAGAGTCCAAACACACATATTCAAATATTCCAAGTATATATGCACCACATGCATGATGTTAGGTTTTTGTACTAAACTTGAAAAAAATTATAACAAGTTATATAATATTTGAAAGTCATAAATAATATTTGAAGTGGTGGTGATTTAGGAGTACGTGGGGTTATGTGGGAATTAATGTGGATAATGAATAAGTTGTGTCCGTGAAATTTGATCACACATTTTAGGAATGGACCTGCAAATGCCTTAAAAATGTGTCATAAAACTAGTGCTGCGCTAGTACACATCCTAATAGTGACATACTGACCTCACATCATTGGTGGGTCTTGTCTTGTTTTAATTTTTTTAAAGAATTACCATGACATTCCTTATAAGTAATTTGCTTACTAAAAAGACTCACAGCAAGTGAACGAATGACAGGAATTAAATAGAGAAAATGACAACAGATTATATGATGCTAAGTTATGGTATGATTTTTTTGTAATTAAATGTCTATACTTTGGACTATTAATCATCAATATAAGACCTACCAACATGATTGGTCAAGTAGAAAGGGTTAGTCCCTCACTACTTGTCGAACTAAGATTCGAATCATTATTGGAAGAGGTGCCCACATATAGTGTTTGACAGTGTATCGAATAAGATTAGCTTTAATAGGAGGATACTTATACTTAGAAGAAGAAAAAAGACCTAGTTGTAAAATTTTTCTTATATAAAATCTTAATATTCTTTTTATCCTTTATTTAATATTTTTCCACATTATTCTCTTTAATTTTACTAGGGAGAATCCCTTAAAAAGAATTTAAAAATTGTAAAATGCTAAATCAAGTTTTTTTTATCAAGAGTTGATTAGAAAATATTAAAATTTGATAAACATATCCAACTTATTTTTTAAGAAATACCTGAATTAAAATTTTATAATTTTAAAATTCTTTTTAAGGAATTCTCCGTTACTTTTGCGGCCTATTTATCTCTCTCATTTAATACTCTCGTTAAAAGGTATTTTAAGAACAACCTAATCAATTTTCATAATCTTCGTCAATTCATTGAGTGTTATATTTAAGATGTAAGGAGATAGTATTTTTCTTTCTTCGAAATGTACCTTTAGTCCATTAGCTTTCAGAACTCTAACAAGATTTCTGCTATTGCTGTGCTGAGAAGGAAGATTTATAAATGACTAAAATGAGGCCACAAAATTTAAAATAATGGGAATTTTCCATTTGGTTGTTGAAAGTAAACTAGACAGAAAAAACAAATGTGAAGAAAATCAAGAAATAAAACAGCTCACCAATCCACCGTCCCAGGGGTTGGTGGGTTTTAGATAATATAGATGCAAATGCAGAATTTTAGATGTCCACTATATAAATTAAGGTAATTAAATCTAGATCAGTCACTAAATCGGTCAGGGTATAGGTTAGATCGGAGTCAAAGTAGAGCTAACCCAGGATTAAACCGGTGAGAAATTAAATATTTTAAGATTATTAATATGAAATTCTAAAAAAAATTTAAAAATATCAATTTTTTTTAAAAAAAAAAATCGGACTGGATTGCCGGCCGGTTTCCAGTCTGGGTATGATTACATGGGTATAAACCCCATTCTTAATTAGATTATTTGAAATATTTTGTTGATTGACTTGTGGATAATGTGCTGTAGTAGTTGAATTTCATTTATTTAATGGGAAAAAACTCACCGACACTTTTGACTAATTTCTTGTTATCAGGTTCAGTTTATCTTAAATAATTCTATGCTCTACAAAAATAAATATGTAAAAAGAGTTTTACTTAGTGTGTGTTTGGCAAACATCAAAATCATGATTTTAAATCATGATTTACGTAACCCGAGACAAAACTCCTCTCACACATTTACCTCTCGTAACTAATAAAAACTAATCCCACGAATGTCTACATCCTCACCTAACACCAATGTTGACATATTGGCCCCCACACAATAATTGGTAATTGGTAATGAAAAAATTGTGGAAAAGTCTCCATATTAAAAAATTTTATTGAATAGAATTATCTAAATTAAAATACTGATACTTTGTTTATATAAAATTTATAAAGTATAGATATGTTTTTATGTATAAAGATTTATCAAACATTTTTTAACAATAAAATTTTAGTGATGGAGGATTTTCCCATTAGAAATAATGCCCTCCCACTAGATTCAAGTGAATCAATCAAACACTTGATAATTGAATTAATTTAAAAATTATGCATATATCTCATTTTATTTCACAAGTATGGTGTTGTTTATATTTATGTGGTTGAGGTAATTAAGTGAGTGAGATATTGACTTGGTAAGGGTATCTAAACGACCCGGAGGCGACAAAAACGACGATAGACGAAGAAGGATGGCTTCACACGGGGGACATCGGATATGTAGACGACGACGATGAGGTGTTCGTTGTGGATCGTTTGAAGGAGATCATCAAATACAAAGGCTTCCAGGTGGCTCCTGCTGAACTGGAGGCTCTCCTCATCTCACACCCTCTCATCTCTGATGCTGCTGTTGTTCCGTAAGCCATTCTCTCAATTGTTACTACTATTACTAGTATAATTTTTTTAAAAAAAGATTAAAAGGTAAAAATACACTTTTTTTTTTTTTAAGCGCATCCATCACCATAAATTTTTTTGATACAAAAGTAACAATGAACTTTTAAAAGGAGGGCAAAAATGACACTTCCGTTAAAACTAACTAATAACCGTTAACTTTAATATAAAATTACCAAAATACTCCTATCTAAAAAAATATTATGGTGGTGGACGCACTTTTGAAAAAAATTTATGAATATTTTTATCCCACAACATTTTTTTTAGATAAGGGTATTTTGGTAATTTTGTATTAGGGTTAACAATCATCAATTAATTTTAACGGAAGTGTCACTTTTATCCTCTTTTAAAAATTTATGGTTATTTTTACATAAAAAAAATTATGATGGTGTATGCATTTTTATAAAAAATTTATGGGTATTTTTAGTCTTTTATCTTAAAAAAAAAAAAGATTCTCTTCAATATGGATCATCCAGTTTTAGTGTTTTACCTAATCAATTCAACTTCACTGGATACAATAATAAAATGCAACTCTCCTCTTCGGCGGCCGTCATCTTTTTTGAAAGTCAGGTCCTTACCTACCACCAGTCCAATGTGGAATCCACAATACTTGAAGCTTCATGATTAAATGTTGTCGCTTTCAATATTTATTTTAGTCTAATTTATAGCCTACGTACTTAAATAAGATTATTTTATCTTATTTATAACTTATATCATTAAATTTTTAGCATAAATATACAACGTTGCCCCTCATCATTACTATATGCATGTAGAGCACTGTTATTTTATTAAATAATGTGAGTTAAATATGAATAAAGTTAAAAAAATTATAAAACTATAAAATACTGTTGATAAAATTTAAGATTTTTCTTAATTACAGTAAAAAAATCGCAAGAAGTAACTTATATGAAATGTATGAATATATGAAATAAAGTAGTAATTAATTGAAGTTCATTTGGTGACGTCAGGATGAAAGATGAGGGTGCAGGAGAGCTTCCAGTGGCGTTTGTGGTCAGATCCAACGGTTCTAAGATCTCTGAGGATGACATTAAACACTTCGTTTCACAACAGGTTCTTACTATATTTCTTAATCTCTCTCTCCTCTTTTATTTTACTTAGTATTGTAATTAACCAGGTCAATATGCTTGCGTCAGATATAAATGATAGTTATATTTTGATTTGATTCTGCGTGGTACGTGTCGACAGATCGATATGGTTTTCTTTAAAGACATTCTTTTGGCCAACTAATAAAGACAATTAACATGTTAGGTTATAGTGTTATACTCACCAAACCTGGCTCCAAATTTCTGAAACTTACTCATTAAAAAACAAAAAGATGGTCAATCTGTTTTTTCCTCCGTACGTTTTAATGGATTCTTTCAATTTCCTTAATTTTATTTTAGGCATTAGTTCACATATACTTAATTTATTAATTAGAGTCCATGTGGATGCTAATTAAGTAAGGGAAAATGGCTCATAAAGACCTCATTGAAAATTTATTTGTTAAATAAGACCTTATGTTCAAACAATCTTCCCTGTATGTAAAAAATCTTTCCTTATGTTCAAACAATCTTTCTCGTGTTCAATATATCTTCCTTATATGATCTTCCTTGTGTTCAAACCATCTTTTCTATGTGCAAAAAATCTTCCCTTATGTTCAAACAATCTTCTTTGTATGCAAAATATCTTCCCTTAAATACTTTCAGGTTCCATTTGACAAATAAATTTTCAATGAGATATTTATGACCAATTTTCTCGTTAAGTAACATGTAAAGTTGCTGCAAAAAATAAAATGAAGAGGCTTTTTAAAAAATTAATACAGTAGAGGTAAAGTAATGAACTCTTCTTAGGAAAAAAATTTGGAAGAAATTTGTGAGGCTAATCCTAATTAAGCTGTATTTTACTCATAACTTGTCGCGTACATAAGTTTTGTTGCCTTTTGCTTTATTAATAAAACATATGTAGAACTGTAATCGGAAAAACAAACATATGTACAATTAGATGAAGAACTATATATATAATATGTCAAAATTAATCATATTCAAGAAAAAAATTTTCGTCATTAACAAAGTTAATTATACACTATTATATTATGTGACGTGTATGTTTTAACTTATAAGGACTTACGCCTGAAGTTATGTGCTAGGATAAGCAACCACATAATGACTCAGCAACTCATCCACCTCTTTTATTTTTTTTGTAATAATTTATACAGTTCAGATAGAACAAATTTGACTTGGCAGTTAGGATGAAATATTTTAAATTGAATATTTAGATTTAAAACCAGGCAGAGAAATGTTGATTTATATAAGTTGGTTGGTAAGAATAAGTTTCATAATTAGACCAACCATCTAATTGATTTTGATTGATTTGTGGCAGGTGGTGTATTACAAGAGAATCCATAAGGTTATTTTCACAGACACTATTCCTAAAGCAGCCTCTGGCAAAATTTTACGAAAGGATTTAAAAGCAAGGCTTGCATCAGATTTGGGCAATTAATTAATTAGCCTAATCGGACTGCAAATTACATAAGAGGATTAAAACAAACCAAGCAATGTGTATGAATTTTTATTACATTATTATTGGTGGTTATAAACACACACACACACACACACACACACACACACACACACACACACACACACACACACACACATGTTTTACACTTTTATGTTTTCCTTTGCTTTTGTATATATGAGTTTGTCGCTAAAATGCTATTGGATCTTGTATTTTGTAAGTACTTCAAATTATATATTGTAAATTAAAGTGCATACTTGAATCAATTGTATTAGAAGATATTTTACATTATACTAAATTAATTCGATCTGCTACTTTCATCACTCAATAAAAAAGTGACTTTGCTTTATTGATGTCCTAATTCATGAATATAATATTTTAAGATTTTTGGTCAAAAAGAATATGTTGAGTTAATTTACTTGCATATTTACTCAAACTAATGATTTGAATTATCTTATTTTAAATGATTTTGTGATGAAATATGAGAGGTGAATTTTATCTTATAAAGTATAAAAGTTATTTTTAGGTGTATTCTCAAGCACCCACAGCCTATCTCAATTCTTAAACCCTAGCTATCATATTTTAAAAAATGAAAGGAAAAAAGAAAACAAAGCATGAACTCAAGAAAGACCACAATTATTGGGGAAGAAAAGGGTACTTAAAAAATTATTGGTCTCACCAACTAAGTCGCATGACATACTAATAAATAAAAACAATATAAATTAATTCACATATATACATTGTGTATCAAAAAAATTCACATGTATGCATTAAATCATAGTATAATTGTCAACACCCGTTTCCATTTTGATATTTGCAGGGTAATAATAAACAAGTTCCACAGGTAATAGAAAAGTACAGTTATAACGATAATAAGTATTTGTTTACATACAAACATTAACAGAGCAAAATTCACTAATAATTACAAATATGTACAGAATATCATAAAATATTCCAAGTATAGGCTAAATATAACCACCGACCGTGTCTTGGGAAACGTGCCTGTTAGTTTTCCTTAACTGTGTCCTTGCCTTTTGAACCGCTGGCACCCGCTGATACATTTTGATTTAGAAAAAGGGATGAGATTACGAAGAATCCTAGTAGAAACATACTATCGACATATAAAATGTAAAAATTAAATATGCAATGCATCATATTAGTCAGAATGAAAGTTCAATTTGATTCATATGTGTACACACGTTTCAGGGCCAAACATCGAGTTAGAACCCCTACATATACCTCAGCCAAGTCACTAACCATAGCTAGGATTTTCAATATACCTTGGCTGAGCACCGAATCACAATCAGGTATTGTGCCCCTAGCACACATTCATATCACAAAATACATTAACACATAACACACAATAGTCACAGCTTATGAGAGATAGTAGTCCCTACCTCAACCCCTTTTAACCTTGAGATGCTCGCCTCGTGGAACGTGCCAACTCCAGCTTTCTAACTCAATCATAAAATATCAAATGTATAAGAAATATGTTATAACCTATCCATGTATCATTTTAGACACTTCCATAGTGTTTATTGTGGTTATATTAGCCTATGGTGAAAATTTACCAAAATGTTCCCGGGACCTCGGCCCGGCCCGACCCGGCCGTACCTGATCCAGCTGTACCTTTCTTGAAATTTTGACTAGGGCTATTTTGATATATTTCAATCCAAGGAATCCATTTCTGGATTTGGAATTATCAAATTCATTGTCAAATTACAAAAATACCATTGACAGCCCCTATTTTAGGGTTTCAGGAGCGTTTTCGTAAGTATGCTTTCTTGGCCTTTTTCAAAAAAGTGCCCAATTGTGACCTCACCTAATTTTCTCTCTTGAATCCAATGGAACCATTAAATTACTGAAAATCGAACTCTAAGGCCCTCTAACATCCCTAGCTGAAATTATAGTATTCTCCGGAAAAAATCAGGGTTTTGCGATTGTGGCTCCGTAAACGCCTTCCTTTCTACTCCTAACCACTTTATTAACCATCTATTTGAGTTATAACAACCATTTGAACTAAAATTGGGCAGCATAACCCTTAGGCATATCCGTTTCCAAAATTTAAAATCAATGGCAATCCGGCGAAATTTCACCGATTAAATTGCCCACAGCGGCCAGAATAGTTAATATACGAAGGTTTGAAAGTTGCCTCAATCTCCCACTAGCTTTTCCCCAAATATGGCTGAAACCCTAACCTTTAAACAACAGATTTTTGAGTCTCCAAACCTTAAAGAACAAAGAAGAGTAGCTTAGTGTAACAACCCCTCTTAATTACCATATAATTAATTTTCAAACCAAGTAAAATATTAAATATTACATAATACAACATATTATGGGATTCCGTCCATAGTACAAACCCCAGTATGCAGCGTAGTATTCAACATATGCAACGTAAAACCAAATAGGCCCTTAAGTTTGGCAATATACATTATGCTCATGTAGATAAACGAAACATACGATTGATACAAATCAAGTCTCGTTTGCCTTCCCCTTGGTAACACCACCTGAACTCTCGCCTGAAAAATTTAAAATATTGATAGGGTGAGTCACACGGACTCAGTAACCACAATTCCACTTTAACAAATATGCAGGGAATGATTATAACATAATTAAGTGGGCAAAATATATATTCATATAACATAAAGTTCAATCTTCCCAAAACATTATTATTTCAAGAAAACCATTCAAAATGCATAAAACTCCCTCAACCACCTTATAACCTCCTTAACCGCTGACAAAACCCATGAGCTATAACGTAATAGGATTAGTCTCTTTGACAATACTGCACCAAGCTCTCCAATAATGAGGTGTAACCCGGCCAAAGGCTACAGAACTCATATCAGATCATGGATTTCCTTTCCGTCGAAAATGGAAAGGTGTCACCTACCCTTAAGCTGACCCTTAACCCGGCCAAAGGAAAGGGTGATACCAAGGGTCCTGAGAATGCCAAAGCCATCCACTGTGCACACGGTGGCGGCTATATCACGTGGTATAAAAGAATCAAACCTCTCCTCAATCACAACACCACATCTAACATCTCAACATCACAATCTTCAATATCAATAATTTATTCATATATTTCATATTTAATGCTATGCATCATCAATCATGCAAATAAATCATTCATGCCCACTTAACTAAAAATTTCTAAAAACATGATTAATATTATCATTGTACATTTTTCATATATAAATTACTATAACATATTTATAGCAATTAAAAATACCAACATACAAATATAATTATTTCAACAAGCATACATGATAAATTGGAAAGTGGTTACCTCAAGTTCTTGACACCTAAACTTGAGAATTTAACTCCAACAAGCCAAATTCAAATTCACTCTACAATAAATAAATAAATATATATATTTACATGTTAATATAATTTATAATAATTATTAACTATTACAAAATAGAAAATAATAATCCCCATAATTGGCTCAATTTTCTTAAAAATAACAACAATTTATCTATTCCTCAAATTCCTTTTTAAATCAAAATTTCTTAACTCTAATTCACAATAAAATATTTAATAACCATAATTCTGCCCGGACCCCCTAGAAAGTTGCATTGGGCCTAGAAAGGGGGGATGCAACAAAAAAATCGAAAATGTAACGAGTAAATTTCATTTTGGTACGGGGGTGAAGTTTAAGGTTTGACAGCCTTGGAAAGGGTCCGGGCAAGGTTTGGCACACTTGGGCAGGGTCCGGGCAAGTCCTGGCACGTCCAGGACTGGTTCTGGCACGTCCAGGACCTGCTCAGGACTTGCCCGGGCAAGGTTCTGCGCAGTACAAAATAATATCAAATCATAATTTATAATTTCACATAACTCAAAATCTATAAAACTAAATCGATTAAAATTTCAATAATACTTCCAATAACTCAAATAAATTTTTTAATCTAAATTTAATCGGTCAAAAATGTTCCTAAAGCATAATTTATTATTTATTTAAGAAGAAATTAATTATAAAATCATAAAACAATCAAATGGTAAATCTAAACCGATTAAAATCAGCTATTATTTATTCTCTACATATCTATAACCATCATTTGTAAAAACTCAAAATTCTCCCAAAATCCTAACCCCAAAATTCTCGTTAATCAATATAATATTACTACCAATAGGAAGATCAAAATACGTAGAACAACTTTTATGAAGGAAATTTGTTAAGAAAACGTGATTTTAAGTACCAAAATTATCTGCTAAATTCAGAACCTTACCTATTGAACTGCGTTCGCTCCGCTGATCGCTTCTCATGAAATGAATGAAAACGATGAAGCAAAGGTATTAATAATACCTTCCGTGTTTTTTTTTTCCACAGCGGGTCCCACATGTTTTGTTTTTATTTTTTTCCTCAAGCGGGTCCCATATGTTTTTTTTAGAAAAGTAGCCGACAGTTTTTTTTTTATAATATTACACTTAGGGTCGGAGTTATACACGTTAGGAACTAAATCGTCAGAGAAATCGGCTTACCTTGTGATTTTTCTTCTCCTTTCTCTCTCTACAATTTCAAATGTTCTCTCTCTATATTCAGCTGATGTGCGTGAAAATGGGCTGTAGAAAGGAGGATGATGATATTTAATATCATATATTATATTATATTTAATTATTAATTTAATTTATAACAATTTCGGATTTTAGAAATTTCTGGTAGAGTTTCTGCTCAAAATTTGGAAAATTATAACTAATTCTAGAAAAATCGAAATAGAGTGATTCCAAAGGCTATGGAACCCTTATTGAGTCTAGTTTTAAGAAAAATATAGTGTGTGTTTGGGTGCAGCTTTTGGACACCCTTAAGCCTAATTGGGACTACAAAAGCCCAATTACTAACTGTGATTTTTTTTGGAGTATTTGGTTGATTAGATTAGATATTGGGCTTTTGATAAAATAACCACGTTTGGAACAAGCTCAACACTGGAGCTTTAATCAAAAGTTCGATCATTCAACACTGGAGCTTTATATGGGTCCCGCTTCGGGCGTCGTGATGCTGATGCAAAAGGTGATCGAGCTGCACTGTAAAAATAGTACATGGATGAATAATTAAAAAAAGGTGTTAAAAATAGTACTACCTTCAGCTGCACTGCAAACTAGATAATACATGGATGAATAATTTTTACAAATAAATAACAGGCTCTTTCGGAGGTAAACATGCCAAATCAGCATCTACTGTTGATAAGCCATGAGTTGCTGTGAGATCACTATGAGCACACGTTATTTGAGAGAATAAAATAGGCTTGGTTGATAAGAGTTTTACCAATTTTTTTTTTAAAGAATATGGGTTTAAATCATGGTACAGGGTAAGTGTTTGTATAAATGAACGTGACGAACTTGAGCCTGGCTGCCAGCTTAATTTTCGCGGTTCATGGAGGGAAATCACATGATGTGTTGTTCTTGTTCATTGACTTTGAAAGTCTCTTCCATCAAAACCGGAAAAAAGCCTCTCCTCCATACTTCATCTTCTTTATTGCTCTCCATCTATATTCATTTATTTATTTTTCATTACTAACAAATTTGTTTTCATTAGAATCATCATTATAGGATCATAACAAATTAGATTGTGCATTTTTTAATTGTCTAATTTCCCAACTTAAACTATTATAAATTTTTTATAATTTTTAATTACATTTCTCTTTTATCATTATCATAAAAGCCCAATTGACAATCGCTGTTCCAAACACACCAATTTTTTTATTTTTGCAAAAGCCCAATTGACAATCATCAATCCAAACACAAATCACATTACATAATTTAGCTTTTATAAAAAATAATATCACAACAAGCCCAATTGAAACAAGCCCAATTGACAATCGCTGTTCCAAACACACCCATAGCCTTTAGCATTTGGAAGCACACAATTCCCAAGAATTCCATCTTTTGATGCTGCTCTAGAAACTTTCCAGTTTTTCTGGGCTGACTTCAAAAATACATATATTTTTACATATAACTTCAAATGATTCATATGACCTATCAAATTAAAGCTTGAGATGTCTACTTTAATCCTGTAAAATTTCATAATTTTTGCTCATCACTAGTCTTCCAAAACCACATGACCAACTCACTGCCGTATAGGCAGTTTCACGGAAAACATTGTTTATCTTTAATTTCTAATATCATATGACCAAAATTAACATTAGTATTGGCCAAATATTATTTTCTTGTATTCCTCTACTTTGGATCTTAATATTGGGCTTTTTAAATTACCCAAATTAATTCCATAATTATTTTCGCCCAATTTCTCATGAAAATAAACATTTATAAAATTCATAAATTTTAAATTTATAAATATTCACCACTTTATTGAATTTCCCAAATATTTACAATATTTTTTATGAATATAAATTTTGGGTGTTACACTAATGTTTACACATATTGATGTACACAGTTCAAATTTATTTTAAGAATTAGTGAATTTAAGTTTTATTGACTTTTGATCTCGATCTGATTAAGTTTTCCTGGCTTGATTCGTTTTGAACATATACTTCTGTTATGTTGCCTTGTCTCTACATTTTTTCATTTGTTGACGGTTTAAGAGACTAACGCATTCCATTATAACTTAGACTCAACTCTAGTTGATCTTTGGATTTTATGGTTTTTTTTAAGCTAAGTACAGATATCCTCCTATTGAAGATAATCTTGTTTGAGGCACAGTCTGACCTTGTTTTCATATGTGCTTGCTCTTTGCCCCGGGCTGTACTTGGATCCATTTCTTTGTTATTGGGCCAATATTAAAGGCTGTTTTATGTTATAGTTTCTAAGTTGTTAGCCCAACTTTCAATCATGGGTTGGGCTTGGTTGTGTGGGCTGGTAAGTGACCCCAAGTTGCAGAGCTTTCCTGTTGGAACATATATTTTTCGTGTATACATGGGACAGACAGTAAGTTTAACAATTTTTTTGTTCTGAAACAGGAAAATTTTAGAAAAATATAATTTAAAATGGGAAAAAACAAATTGGTGCAGTAAATTATCAAATCACAAGTCAGAACTGAAGTAGGAATATGATATTTTCAATTTTGACCAAATGACCAAAATGCCCTAACTTAAAGGCACAAGTTTCAATGATCAATAACAACATCTGTATTTATATTAACAACATTACATTTTACATTAATGACTTTATTTTCATGTTTGACAACTTCATATCACAAAAATCAGGGATAATTTTGATGGCATAAATTTCAGGGGTCAATAACAACATCTGTATCTATATTAATAATATCACATTTTACATTAACGACTTTACTTTCGTATTTCACAACTTAATATCTTAAAAACCAGGGATAATTTTGAGGGCACAAGTTTTAGGGTTCAATAACAACATCTGTATATGTATTAACAACATTATATTTTACATTAACAACTTTACTTTTATGTTTCACAACATCATATCCCAAAACCAGCGATAATTTTGAGGGCACAAGTTTCAAGGGCTAATAACAACATCTGTATCTATATTAACAACATCAGATTTTACATGAACGACTTCACTTTCATGTTTTACAACTTAACTCAAGACAATTTGGTTAGAATTGGAAATCCCATATTTCTACTTCGGTTTTGACTTGGGATTTAATAAATTCGCAGTACCAATTTGTCTTTCCTATTTTTAATTGTATTTTTCTGAAATTTTCCCACCTTTCTATTAATACTGAAGCCCTATTAAAATGTGTCGAAAAATATTAAAATAATACAAATAATTTGCACAAAATTTAAAAGAATATGTAAAGAAATATTGGAAGGACAAAAAATATTCATAAAAAACCCTTTCTTTTTTTTTTTTGACCAGCTCATCAAAACCCTCCCTTTTTTTATGACCATGCATCAAACCCCTCTTGTTATATACATAAGGAGGAAAATATTATGAAAATTAAAAATAAGTCACACTATTCGTTTTTTTGCCAACGAGTCACAATATACAATGTAACTCCCAATGTATATTTGGCATTTTATATTTACGATGATTGAAATATTTTGAAAACACTCACCTGTCACAAGATATTTTTTCTTTGCCATACTCACACGCATGTGGTACTTGTAGAGGGTTATAAGTTTCATCTCATAACCTCCTGCTTTAAAAAAAAAATTTAAGGGATGGACTTGATATCATGAGAATACAAGACCTAGAAAGTTGAAACAAACCATCAATATTAATGTATCAATATAAAATATAAAAAATTTAGGAAACCATATTATTCCCAAGCTTTTATTAACACAACTCATCTTGGACTATAAATAAGTATTGGTGCCCGTGCGTTGCAAGAGGATGTTCATATCTATGTGATGTCTCAATTAAATTATATAAAATCGTTATAGGTGTGGGGACTTGTATATGCCTTTTTTTTATGGGAAAATCACCGACATGTTCTAAGGACCCAAAAAAACCACAAAAAAGTCCTAATCCAAATTCCCAAATAAAAAAAAATTCCTAGGGACTTTTGTGTGATTAATTGGCAATGTGAAATGACTAACTTGCCCCCAATGAATTAAAAAAGGAAAGGCACGGGAGGAGGAGGACTGGAGCGTTTTTTCTCATTAAGGCATAGGAGAAAGAGAAAACGGAGGAAGCCTACGGTGATTGTAGTTGCAACGCTGAAGGGATTAAGTGTGTTGTTCATGTCCTAGGTAAAGGTTAGGCTTTGCAGCCTTTATCTACCGTTACAGAGCGTGAACAGTGATTTCAAAAGTTTTTTTTTGGGATGTGTATATTGGTAGTATTGAGATTGAGGGGTTGGTCAAAGGTTGGAGTATAGGCTCAATAGTGGACTATGCGCTAAGAGGTAGGTAAGTAATGCTAAGATTTTAGTAAAAATATGATCTTGACCATTGAAGTTGGGGTTTCACCGTGGTTGGGTTGTGTGAATAAAATAGTGCTCTGTTTGTGGGCAAGGTAACAGAGAGATTGCTCTGTTTTAAGTGGGAAGGGTTGAATGTGATGGTGGTTTGTTTGCTAACAAATCGTTGATATGATATTAAAAAAGTATTGTTGTTAATATGTGCTGCTGTAGTTATTAATATTGCTGTTGCAATTGTTAATACAGAACCTGTGCTCCCTTTTTGGGCAATGTAACAGATTTAGGCAAGGTAACAGAGGGATTGCTCTGTTTTAAGTGGGAATGGTTGAATGTGATGGTGGTTTATTCGATTACAAAATGCTGATATGATATGAAAAAAATGTTGTTAATAAGTGCAGTTGTAGTTGTTAATATTGCTGTGGCAGTTGTTAATACAAAGTTTATGTTGCAGATTATCATGAAAGATGGCAAATAGTTTGGGGAATAATCTATTCTGTTTCTTTCATATTGGAGGGAAGTTTTTAAATGGTGGAGAAGATGAAAATGACTCATGGACCTGTAAAAATGGTGGAGAAGACAAAATGCACTATGTTGTCAAAATAACTCATGGACTTATCAAAATAGGCACAAGAAGTTGTTAAAATTCTGATAAGCTATTGCCAAATTAGGGACTTGTGAAATTTGTAAATACTTTGGTGAGTGAAAATGATCTTGTCAAAATGATTCATGAACTTGTCAAAATAGGCATAAAAAATTGTTAAAGTTCTACAGTTGTCAAATTAGAGACTTGTGAAATTTGTAAATGCCCCGGTGAGTGAAAATAATGTTGTCAAAATGACTCATGGACTTGTTAAAATAGACACAAGAAGTTGTTAAAATTCTGATAAGCAGTTGTCAAATTAGGGACTTGTGAAATTTGTAAATACCTCGGTGAGTGAAAATGATGTCGTCAAAATGACTCATGGACTTATCAAAAGAGGCACAAGAAGTTTTTAAAATTCTGATAAGCAGTTGTCAAATTAGGGACTTGTGAAATTTGTAAATACCCTGGTGAGTGAAAATTGTTAGATCCCAAGTTTTGATGATAACAATAAGTCAATTGTGTGCAAATCATGTTTTTAGAAGATTAAGAAAAGATTACAAAGTTACCAAATGCATATTTGATGTTTTCTGATATCTGCTGTGAAATTGCACTGGAGTGCTCGAGCAAGGATTTTGCACTCGAGCATAGATCTCTTCTGTGCTCGAGCAGGTGCGAGTGAAAGCCAGAAAGTGTGTACCCGAGAGGCTTTCTCCCATTATGTTCACTGGATCACTCGAGCACTAAGGTGTGCACTCGAGCAGAGAAGTCAATCTCACTCGAGCAGGTGCGAGTGAGGGTCTGCGAGTGCTTGGCCGAGAGCAAGTAATAGTATGCTTCCTTCATTCACTCGAGCAGAGACATCAATGCTCGAGCAAGAGCATTCTGTGCTCGAGCAAGGTACTGCGAGTGTTTGGCCGAGAGTCATGAAGTACAGAGAAGTGCAAGTGTGCTCGAGCACACCCGTATATGCTCGAGTGACACATCAATGCTTGCAAGTGAAAATTCTATCCCTCTCCAGATCTGTTGCGAGCACTTGTTTAAAAGGTATAATACTTGAGAATATTCTTCTCACTCGAGCAGGAGTCTGTGTGCTCGAGTGAGGGCCCACATCACTCGCGAGTGATAATTCTATCCCTCTGAAATCCTGATGCGAGTGATGGTATTGAGAGTATATTCCTTGAGAATATGCGTCTCACTCGAGCAGAGGTATGTGTGCTCGAGTGAGGGTCCATATCACCCGCGAGTACAAATTCTCACTCTTGTCAATATGGTGTGCGAGTGATGACCCGAGAAGACACTCCCAGTTGAAAATGAAAGATCACTCGAGCAGAGGAAGTTGTGCTCGAGTGAGACCCCTCTTCACCCGCAAGTGAAGATTTTGTCTCTCTGAAATTCTATGCAAGCACAAACCGATAACAGAGGCATATGAAGAAAAATAGGAGATCACTCGAAGTGAGCCTTTCATGCTCGAGTGATGCCCTGTCTGACCACCAAAAATGCTAAGTCTCACAATGTTCATTCCGAATATGGTTTATTGTTATTTATTCATATCATTATTACTTATTATCATTGTTTAACATTGTTTTGATTGATTTAAAAGTATGATACAGGAATATGAACGTTTGAAATAAACTACATGAAGAAAGGTATACAACGGCAGACAATATGATTATAAACACGCTGGCACCTACCGCACTCAGATTATTCAAACATGCACGTGTTTGCCAATACTTTCAAATGTCCCGCTCCTCAAATGAAGAATTTTCAAACGGGCAAAAACTGAAGCAACTATATATACAGAGATTCAAGGGTAATCAAAACAACAACGTAGCACAAGAATTCATAAGCTCATACCAAGTCTCTGCTATTCATCATTTTTCTCTGTATACACATTGATCTTCAGTGTTTATTCATTTGCTCTGTAAGAGAGTCTTCATACAATTCAAAATTCTATGTTTATTTGATCTCAGGTATTGGGACCTTGAGAGGGGAGTTTTTCCTTACGAGAGAAGCAGTTGAGAGAATTCCTTGTTGTATCTTCCACTCATAAGTCTTATAAGATACAAGCAGAAGAGAACGTTGCTGCTCGTAAGACTTACAGTGGTGTAAGCAGGAGAGAACGTTGCTGCTCATAAGTCTTGTATACATAAGCAAGTGAGAAGAGTCATAGGTTATTTTTCTGCACGTAAGACTTGTCGTAAGGGGGAGAGAAGTTTCTTGTTGAGAGAATATTTCTGCTCGTAGTTCGTTCAAGGACGATTGTTGTCTTATGGCGTTCTGAGAGCCCATTGAATCTTGGAGGTATAGTGAAAATCTCAGTAGGTCTTGATCTCTGAGGACTGGACGTAGGCCCTGTTGTTAGGCCGAACCAGTATAACTCTCTGTGTTCAAATCTTCTCTTCTCTCCACTATCTACTATATTTTTCATATCCCCACATCAAGCGAAAAATTTATAACATCACCCAATTCACCCCCCTCTTGGGTGAAGCTTGCCTCTTACAAAAATGATGTTGTCAAAATGACTTATGGACTTGTCAAAATAGGCACAAGAAGTTGTTAAAATTATGATAAGCAATTGTCAAATTAGGGACTTGTGAAATTTGTAAACATCTCGGTGAGTGAATATGATGTTGTCAAAATGACTTATAGACTTGTCAAAATAGGCATAAGTTGTTAAAATTCTGATAAACAGTTGTCGAATTAGGGACTTGTGAAATTTGTAAATACCTCGGTGAGTGAATATGATGTTGTCAAAATGACTTATGGACTTATCAAAATAGGCACAAGAAGTTGTTAAAATTCTGATAAGCAGTTGTCAAATTAAGGACTTGTGAAATTTGTAAATACATCGGTGAGTGAATATGATGTTGTCAAAATGACTCATGGACTTGTCAAAATAGGCACAAAAAGTTGTTAAAATTATGATAAGCAGTTATGACAGTTGAGACATATGAAGCTGATAAAGTTCTCGTGGTATGAAAATGCAGTTGTGAAAATGACTCATGGACTTTTAAAAATGGCACAAGAAGTTGTTCAAAACCAAAGAAGCAGTTGTAAAAGCTGGGACCTATTAAACTGATAAAATCCTCGGGGGTATGAAAATACAGTTGTGAAAATGACTCATGGGCTTGTAAAAAATTGGCACAAGAAGTTGTTAAAAATCCAAAGAAGCAGTTGTAAAGGCTGGGGCTTGTGAAACTGATAAACTCCTTGGGTATGAAAATACATTCGTGAAAATAACTCATGAACTTGTAAAAATGGCAGAAGAACTTGTTAACAATCAAATAAGCAATTGTTTAAGTTGGGACCTATGAAATTGATTAACTCCGCCGAGAATTACAACTCATTTGTGAAAATGACTCATGCACTTCTGAAAAAAGGCAGAAGAGCTTGTAAAAATTGCTACAGAGTCTTCTACAAATCAAACTTGATATTGTATAATTTGTCCTGAGGATTCAAGAAGCAATGGAGGCTGGGGGTTTAGAGGAGGGATGAATGAACGAAGGACTCTGGGGGTTTGGAGCAGTGACGGACGAACAGATGAGCGAAGGATGCAATGAATGAAAGGGGAAGATACAGATTGAAGCTTGTGAAGAAAATTTTGAAGACTGTTTTGAAGACACCCTATTTTAAATTTTAAGTTCAACATAGTCATTTTACGTTTCCACTTAATCACATTTCAATCCCTCGAGACTTTGCTTGTAGAAGAATTTGGATTGAGACTTTTTTGTGGTTTTTTTGGGTCCTTGGACCTGTGAATGATTTTCCTTTTTTTTATTTTTATTTTACTCACTCATTTTTTTAAGAGCATATAATGTTAGGAGAGAAAGTGGATTTCATAAAAACTTTGAAATTCTTTAAATTTAAATTAATATTTTTGCACTCAATTTCAAATGCCTATAATGAATTATAATGCAAAAGCATAATCCAAACAAATTGGAACCACATTAGGAATATAAAAAAATAAATTAGAAAATAATAATTAATAAATTATATTTATTGATTAATGGATCCAAAGTGAATCCCCTAGTATTTATTACCAAAGTGAATCCCCTAGTATTTATTATATTTTTTGACAAAAAAATTAGAAAATAATCATCAATAAATTATTTTTATTGATTAATGGATCCAAACTAAATCCCCTAGTATTTATTATGTTTTTTGGCCAACAAAAATAATTTCAAATTATGATAACTCCTTGATCTATAGAAATAAAACAAAATTCAATTATGAAAGAATGGTGTTACTACAAGTATTATAGAATATATAAATTATCTGGTTATATAAAATTGAATTTGCGATAGTTAATTCCGTATAGCATTTTCTTATGTATTCACTGAGTTTGGAGCAAGATACACAATACATTAAAAACCAGGTCAATAATCAAACAAAAAAACAAGTTAAATGAATTTGTAGTTAGGTGGTCGGACCATCTCGTATTATATTACTCCTTTAGCTCTTAATGTAAAACCTACTTAACTAATTTGATTAGGTTAAAAATGTTAGGTAATCTAGTTAATTATAATAAATATGATATGTTTTTCCTAAAATACTTTAATCATCTTCCTTAATTCCTTCACCTTTCTCTTATTTAAGTGAGTATCAATCGGGGTAATATGAAAAAGCGATAAAAGTGGGAATTAAGTCTTACACTTAGGATTAGATCAAGGAGTATTATATAATTGCAAATTTGCAGCCAATTAGACAATAATCCAATCATTAAATTGTGATCGAGTTAATACTCCAACCAGTTTATCAATGACTGATTTTGTATTTTAATATATTGATCATGTCACATTAGGTTATGAATTTAACACATCAATAAATGTTCTAATGCGGTACCTTTAACATATAGAAAGTGAAGACCGAAGAAATGATGTTCTAACTTTCATGCTAGTAAAAAAAAAAAGGTTCTAGTCCTTTGTGACTCACATCTGCACACGATAAGTAGTGGATTCATTCATATCTTTTTATCCTTCTCTCCTGATCTACTACTATTTTACGTTTGAAAAAAAAGAAAAAAGAATCGATAGACACATATACCCCCTCCGGTTCTTAACATAAAACATATTTAAGGAGTTAATTTTGGTTCTAAATATAAAATATAGTTTACATATTTATTAATTTTTTTCTAATTTATCCCTATTGATGTTCTCTCAACAATAATCAAGGAGGAAAGGACCAAAATGAGGGAATTAAGGAAAATGATTATGGTGTTTTAGAAAATACATGCCATATTAACTAATTCAACTTACTTCGTTAATCTAATCAAATTAAATAAATATGTCTTATTCTAAGAACAGAAGGAGTGATAACTAAAGTTCATTAAACATAATTGAATCGAGCCAAGGATTATAATTCTCTTAAAATTTAAACATTATAGATTAAAAAAGCATATTAAAAAATTACTCAAATTGAATCTAACAATATATTTAACTGTAACTAAACATTATCAAACATACTCGTAGATCATTGATTTTTTTTAAAGAAAATACTCCTCTGATGCTAAATATAATGAAAACTACTTCATTTTGAAACCAATCTTTAACATATACATCCAATACAAATGGTGAATGGAAAATTATAAATTTAGAATTACGATTGAGAGGTCTTATATTTAAAATTAAATAAATATCTCAATTAGCTACTATACATTTAGGATTAATTATAAGAAGTAATCTTCAAAATAATTGTGATTAAAACATAAAAGAATAAGCAGGATTAGAATCTAGAGAAAATACTTTTGGAAGGATAGGAGAGTTGGCCGTACAATAAGCATTGACTTGATAAGGTGAAGTGGTAACCCAACTCATATCCCAATAAACATAAACACCCTTCGACGAGTCTATTTCTTTGGGTCAACTTGTGTTACTCTTCTGTCTGCCACTCTTTCATTTCTCTCTTTTTTTCCCTCTCTATTTGATGTTCAAAATAAAATTACTCATACTGAAAATTTTTAAACTTTTTGTTTATTTCAGAAATGAATTTTGAGAAGAAATTTTAACTACATAATAAATTACTTTGTTAAAATGATTATGGTTGGATTTTAAGCCTCTTTAGTATATTTTCAAAATTAAAACATGCATATATATATATATATATATATATATATATATAGTTTTTCTTTCGTTTTGTTTTCCTTATTTCAATTCTCCACGATACAACAAACCTAACACTACTTCTTTGTCCTTAATAATTATTATATATTGTTTGGCATCTCTCTTTCTAATAATTTCTTCACATGTTCATGCATATACTTCTAATAGCCACTTTCGTAATTCATATATCATACTATAATTTTAGATGAGGGAATATTCTGAACATATTCATATTTCTATATTATTTTTTTATTAAAATCCTCATCTTTTATAATTTTAATTTTTTTGGAATATGAAATTTAAATATTACTCTCTTCTGGTCTTTATTATAAGCACATAATAATAACTTTATGTAAATTAATAAAGGTAGTTAAAACTAGTTATTTCTTGTAAAATGTTATAATTATCATCAATGAAAGTAATTACTTAGAGAAGTTTCTTTAGTTAAGGATACTAGGTTGAAAAAAATTTATACTTTATACTACAAAATATGATAGATTAAGAAAGATACTTGAAGGTGCTTAGCATACGAGGACAAGAGGAAGTATTGATTATTGATATAGTATATCTTGAAATTTCAATTGTGCAAATATTCCATGGATTAAATTTCGTGTATATATCTTGAAATTTTGGATAAATTAAAAGATTGATTTTACTCGACTAAAAAATCTCTTATGGCGAAGTGTATATGGAGAAGCCAAAATTATTTATGCATTATGACTTACACATCATGCTCACAACATGAAAACTGATTTTTCATCACTTTTAATTGGAACAACTTTTCATAAGTTAGAAACGCTTCTTAGTTATTTTGATTCTTCGTATGATCATTAAGGAAATCCAACTTATTAATTATTGGTGAGTAATAATCATCATACACTTCTATTAAAAAACGTCCATTTTTTCTTGTATATGGCTCAGATATTTTCAATTAGCTAGCATCAATCCTGCACTTCTTGGAGAACTGTATTGGTTTTGTTTGCATCAAGGAACGAAAAACCGGACTAGGCAATGAACCGGTCACAACACAGGTTCAAGAGTTAATGGGTCAACCGGGATATAACCGGTAGTTGAACCGGTAGTGAACCGGTCATATTAAAATATTATAATTTATTAGTGGCAATATATATTAATATATTTTTAAACTTCTATAGATAAAAATGAAGATTTTTAAGAAAAAAAATACTTAAAATCTATTAGTATGAGTTATAATACCTATACTTATGTAATGATATCTCCTTTTCTATAATTATCATATCTTTTTAAATAATTTTTTTTCATTATCTTCTTCATTTTTTTTAGATTTGTTCTTTCTTTACCTATTTTTCTCTTCATTTTGGTCTTCAACTTCCAATTTTCCCCTAAAAAAAAAACAAAAACAAAAAAATAAAAAATATGAAACCGGTTCAACCGGTTGAACCACCGGTTCGACCGGTTCCCCGATTTAACCATCAAATCAAACCGGACTACTGGCCGGTTCCCGGTTCAACCGGTCGAACCGGCCGGTCCGGTCCGGTTTTTTTGTACAATGGTTTGCATACATGTAATGTAATGCAATACACTCAGAAGTGACCAACAATAGAGCCAGCCATAACCATAATTTCTCCCCATTGTCCTTCCATCATGCGCTAAAATTCTCATGTGTCCTTTTTTCATGAAAAAATCACTGTTTTCTTATAATGATAACACACACACACACACACTCTATATATATATATATATATATAACTGTAAATAAAAGGGGTCTTAGTGGCCAATTTATGCAAGGGTTGAATTCATTCTCTGGAAGCACATGAAACAAATAACTGAGGGTTTTGGACATACAGTTGACTAATCCATCAAAATTGTATAAAACATATCTAGAACCATAAAAGTTGGATGCAATGTGTTTCCTGCTATCCTCTACAGTGAAACGCATGTCTGAATAGTTGGGGGGAGGGGGGGGGGGGAGAGAGAGAGAGAGCCCATTACTACAAACACTAATTGGAGCATGGCTCCACCTTCAAGTGTGAGTGGAATTCGAACTCAGACCTTGAGGCGCAGGACGACAAAATTATTGTAACTGTTGAACTATTCTTGGGACACACTTTAAAACCTGGGATATAACTATATATATACACTAAGTAAATAAGATGAGAACTTTTTAATTGACTTGGACCATATGTTTCCATATCATATATAGTCTTAAGAGTTGATGATTATGTTGATAGTGTGGAAGTCTCATGTCTTGCATGTTTAAAATTAAAGATAATGAAGGTGTGGCCTCAATGGGTTGACCATATATAATCTAATGCTTCTTCCTCGGCTTCAATTTATAAGATTTTTTAAACTAATTTTCAAAAACAAATAAATGTGATCAAAGGTAGTTTGAAATCTTGTTTTTCTCAAAAAAAAAAGTGTAACATTATATAATAATATCCTTGATTTATGACTAACCCCCCCTCTAAAGTGAAATTACGAAGGGCATTTTTGAGAAATAATATAATCATAAATGACACAATATTGTCCATAGTAAAACGTCTTATATTTTGAAAAATGAATACCTTTTGTAAAGGAAAGGAGGGAGTATATGACTCATAAAGAAGCCCCATGATCAAATGAAATTATCACAAACTACGTGCGTACCCATAACATTTAATTAAGGATTTGCAACTTGGTGCTTTGGTGAGATTGGTCTATCTCACAACACAAATACACGTGTCATCAACTAAAGTCTGAAGCTATCTTCATCCTTACATGTATGTTGAAAAAAAGTCATTATTTAATATTCACCAGAGTGCGTTATTGAATGATGAACACAATTGCAGCTTTGTGACCGAAAAGATATCTTCAAGTTGATATTCCCTTTTCCATTTCATGCCTCCAACTATGTAACTTTCATTTGATCACCAAACCACGTACATCTGAATACACACTCGAGCACTCTCAATTTATTCCTTCTCCTTTTTCTGCGTTGGATATTGATATACCTCATAAAAAAAATATATTTACTTTAAGTTGTCCTCATCTCTCACAAATTATAATATGAGCAGAATGACTTACTCTTCAAACTTTGTACAATGCACAGAAAAACACATTTTATTCTTTATAAGTTACATGTTCCCTTTCTTCTCTCGCTCCTGTCCTTCTTCTATTTATGAAATATCAATTTTGGTATCATACTTTTGTTATCCTCTAGAAAATAATGTTATTTCATCGTATAAATTTTCCTTGAACTTTTTATACTTGAAGCATGCATGCAAATGTTTAGTGAATGGCTTGTTGCTAGTAAGAGTTTTTGATTAATTGATTATAAGATTAAGCGATTAACTGAACAAGGCACCTATTTAATTAGAGATCACTTAATTGATAGAGCCAACGATCATATATGTAAATTAGACCCTTGATTGGCACAATGTAACCCATGATTAAACACAAATATAATTGGAGTTTAATTAAGTATTCATGAAATACAAAGACAATAATATTTTGAAGTTTCTTTACATCCCAAAATTAGTGGGGCTTTACATTAAAGAATTTTTATTCAAAGGTAGTCAATAATAAAATATGGTATTTTATGACAACTAAATTATATTTATTACAAATAATTAACATAATTAATTTTTTTAACCTATTTAAATTATTCAACTAGTTTTTATATTAAAGATCGGACGGATGTAGTAACAAATAATATAATTCTTAACATTTTCCGAGTAGGTATACAGTTGCGAAAAAGACGTCAATGTGTCGTCCTTGTATTTCTTTGTTTAAAATAAAACGCGACGCGACAAAACACAAACATGTCCACAACCATCCCTACCGTTTGATGAAGGGTTGGTCTCATTTTTCCCATGTGATGATGTGAGTCTCTCTCTCACTAACCTAGTCTTTTCCTTCTTGGGATGCTTTTATTGGTCATACAATACATTTTATAATCAAATAATATATAATCAATTTGATTAGATCATTTTAAATATATTTGTAAAATCAAATCAAATATGTGATCAATTATATGTGGACTGTTTATTTGGTATTCTTCTATCCTATGTTATTCCTACAAACAAATTAAAGTAGTTCTGTAACAATTTCATTGTAATTTTTATATGTCGATATGTATATGTCATTGTAATTAATGTTTGTCTCTGATTTTTCAAGATCCCAAACTTCAAGAATGATATAGTTCTGTAACAATTTCACCAGACAAATTCTTAGAACTTGTTCTCTTTTTGTTTGTGTGTATATATACAATCAGCTATAAAGTAGTACATGCATATGAGTCATAAATAATCTGTGGGTTTGTTTGTTGAAGTTCAAAGGGAAACACTTCAAGTCACTGATTGGACACAGTAGTGTTAAACTAATTAAAGAATTTAATTAGCCCACTTATGGGCACTTAATTAATCAATAATTAAAGAGTTTAATTAGCATAAGAATTAATGTTTCCTAAGGTTTCAAATCTCACTGACCATACGGCAACAAAACGTAGTTTCTTGGTTCATTATGTGTCTGTGATTCACAGACAAAGTTAGCCGCAATCATAGCCGAAACCAAGATTATGATCCCCCAATCATGGTTTTCTATTAATTTATTAAACCCTAACTAATCCTAGAGAGTGGGATTATATAATTAACAAAACTTGTTTAATTAGCATAACAGAGATCCCTTTTAATTTTTGTCTGCTATGATACTATCAGTTTTTAAAATATTCCATCTCCCATGTGCTTGGTCAAGTCAACAAAATTGTAGAATATATATACAATGCTAGAAAGTTAACTCGTTCAAGCAGGCTCTCATCTCAAAATCAAGTTGATGTGCAAAACATAGTCATATTCATAGAATAGTTGTCTGGTTTGTAATGGACTAGTTCTTCAGCAAGATACTACTAACAGATTTTCTTAAATTAAATTATTATTTATTTTGTAAAAAGCTTAATTAGATCAATGCCTATTTAGTAGGTTCATGGGTTTTGATAATTGACCTATTTGAGATTCCACCATGATATTTGATTAGGTGGAAATGTAATACTATCTCCAGTCTTTTATATAAGACCCAGTTGACTAATTTTGGGAGATCAAAGAAGTTAAATAAATTAATTAATTACAACATTTGTGACATGATCTATTTGAAGTACTTATGTGCAGTGTATTATTAAATTATATATAAGTTTATAAGTCAGGCAAGTTAGTTTGAAGAAAAATAATAAATATAAATATTTTTAACTCAAGAGTTAGTACATAACACTACCAATTTCGCTTCCCTCTCAAAAAGGTAAATATGGAAGCTTGAGAAGTAAATGAACAATGAATCTGTGAATAACTTCTATAGTGTTTCAATCAGTCACCACTATTCTAACACCAAGCGTAAATTCAACATTTTCTTAGACATATCATGATAAGATTATTTGAAACATCAGTATACCAAATGCTCTAAGACTGTTAGGTATTCCTTTACTTTATTCATGTTGGGTTAAGCATGGATTGAAATGTATATCAAATATTTAACTTAAAGATGGAATAAAACCAAAAAATGATTAGCCCTAGTACTTATATATGTGTACAAGCTATGGCAGACACTTATATAATTGGCTTATGTGAAGCCGTAACTCACGAGACCACTATATATATATAAGATAACACAAATTAATAAAGCTTTAAATAATTGAATCTGAGCCAATGATCTTATACCTCATGGATCATTGGCCAATAAGGTGTTGACAGAAAGGTTTTTGCCTCAAGACAAAAAGTTAAAAAAAGGTCTCTAATCAAGTTCAATTTTTGGACTAGTCAAGGTGATTTATTTAGGGCATATTGTAATACTAAAATTAGAAGTGTGATAGGACTTTTGCACATATACATGGCTTTCATCAATTAACTCTCTCCTCTCTCTAATCAAAAGGGGGTGTGACAGATTGCAATATATAATGGGATAGGACTTTCTTATTAGATGCTTCAATCCCAAACCTGCACTTAATGTCGAAGAAAAAAACAAAGGATAAAATATAAGTGAACCTTATTAATCATGGGTTACGTTGTTTAGTATTACTACTTAGTATTTCATTTTTTTTAAGATTTTTTTTCATGGACCGACAAAGGATCCTAACTCTGCCATTAATGAAGGCGACAACCTCTTTGATTCCCCACTGATCTTGCAGATATATGTCCCTCCCTCTCTCTGTGTGTACGATCCTCTTTTTCACTAAATAATACAACACTAGTTTGTGTTTGCAGGAACAGTGAACCTCTCTGAGCTTTCTAATTTACATTTAAAAAAAAAGACTCTCTCTCTCTCTCTCTCACACACACACACCTCACTTCGCAGCCTATATCTTTTGCTCTCTAATGCGCTCTCTTGCACACCACCACTAAGCAGCTAGTTTCTTTTTTCTCTCTATCATTTGAGGACATAGCCATGAGCTTCCCTTCTTCTTCATCTTCTAACACTTCTTTTCATCATCATCCTTATCCTTTAAATGATATCAATAATCTTAACCTAGATCTTCTCCTTGAGCTTTCTTCGTCTTCTTCTAATTCATCTTCTCCTCTATCAGCAAATTACAGTAGTAGTAGTAGTATCATGGAGCCTCGGGTTTTCTCGTGCAACTATTGCCAGAGAAAGTTCTACAGCTCACAAGCTCTTGGAGGTCACCAGAATGCACACAAGTTGGAGAGGACACTGGCCAAGAAGAGCAGAGAACTCAGTTCAATGCACAATACTTTTGGGCTCTCAACTACTGATGATCACAACAGCTCTGGGTCGACCCGTCTTGTTGCTCGTCTTGGTTCATCACTAAGCCACGGTCAAGTTGGTGGTGGGGTTAGCTATGAAAGAAGAGAGTTTAACTATGGTGGTGGTTCCAATAACTTCAGGTCTTCTGAAAGTAATGTTGATGATCAGCAGGAAAATATTGGTCAACTTGACTTGTCTTTAAGGCTTTAATTAATTAGTTTCAGATTTGGGATCTAGTGGGATCCAGAAAGATCTAGCGGGACCTTACACCGTGAGACCATCTCTATGTTAGTAGTAAGGTGAGCTTATATATCCATGTAGCAGAAAAACGAGGGGGAATTTGTGCTCACTGTATGTGTAAAACATAACTGTTTCTTCTTCTGAGTATAATTAATGTTTGGAAAAGAGTGAAGAAATGTGCGACTTGATAATTAAAACACATTGAACAGTGAGGAAATTGACGATCATATATATGCTTTGGTTGATGCAATTTGAAGTACTGACAGTACTTTCAATTAGGGTTTATAAGGGAAGCTATATATTAATTCATGGCCGTGTTAGTGTTACCGTTTTTATTATATTGTCGTTAATTAACTTGTCTGCTTTAATTTTTAGCATAATGGAAATGCATACAAATTTGAAAGATGTTTGATATAATGAAACGAAGCAATACAATGAGAAAGGGACAACATATAGGAGGCACAGTGCAAACAAAAGGCTACTCCATTAGATGAGCAGTTCCACAATAGTTTTATCTCATTTTGCTATAGACAGTTGTAAATTATATTGGAAAAAGAACCAGAAGCTTAAAACCTAAAACTTAGCTCACTATTGTATGGTTATGGTATCTCTCTTATTTCGTATCTATTTTTCTGTTCCTTTTACTTTTGCAGAAGGGGGTTGTCTTGAGACTTTGGGTGTGTTTGATTCAGCTTATTGAGTATAAATAAGTCAGTTTTTGGACAATAAGCTCAAATAAAAACGTGTTGCATTTTTGCAGTGTTTGATTTAACTTATTTTAATTACATCACGAGTAGAATAAGCTACTTATTAAATAAGCTCCTCACTATACAACTTTTTTATTAAGTCACTTATTACGTAAGTCGAGATAAAACTCCTCTCACATACTCACCTCGTATACCGTAAATCACGATTTATAAGCACTTATTGTCCAAAAATAAATTGCTCATCCAAACATAAATCACATTACAAAAACTGATTTTTCTATTAAGTCATTTTTAATAAGTCAAAATTATAATAAATTATTTTTCCTACTGCTATCCCAAACACACACTTTATTTAAAAATAAAAAGCATTAATTATGGAACTAGAAGTAGTCTTCCATATATGACCCATTTACCCTTTTATAGGGGCGCTAGCTAAGAATGATTTATTCAATTCATTATAGAGTGGAAGTTAATTAATTTGCATACAATACAATTATGCCACAACTCAATCTGGCCAATGAAAAGTCGACCTTATTGAGTACTGAAGTGTATATAGTTAGAGAAACTAAAATCTGAATGGTTTTCACACACACACACACACACACACACACACACACACACACACACACACACACACAAGACTACATATATATAGATAATTAGTATTAGTCTGTTAGATCTCTCTTCTTTTTATATGAAATTTCATATCTCTAAATTTAATAATTGGTAACATTATCGACTTGAAATCTGCAAATTATAGCATAATCGTTACTCTTGTTCCTTACAAACTACCCAAAACTATGTCTTGTATATTTCAAATAATATGTACATAGTTTTATTGAATACACTAACTTTTTCAGAATTATAAATCTAATTCCTTATGTAGCAACCTCATGTCAGTCAAGTACTCCTCCAGTTTTTAATATAAGTCATATTTGAGGAGTTCATCTTGATTCTAAATATAAAACATAGTTGTCATATTTGTTAATCCTTTCCTAATTTGCCTCTTTTGATGCTCCCTCAACAATAATTGAGGAGGAGAGGGAAGGGGGAATTAAGGAAGATGAATAGGGTATTTTAGACAATACATGACATATTAACTAATTTCCTTAATTTAATCAACTTAGGTAAATATATCTTATATTAAAATCCGGGGGAGTACTATAATAAGGACATTATATTCAATGGCGCTTTATAGTGTGACTACTAACCTTAAAGTATTAAAAAGGGTTCAAGGGATGCATGGATAATAATAAGCAATAACAAAAACTTACAAGGTCTCTGACTTATAGTGAACTGAAATTAGATCTCTTAAATTATTTCTACGCTACTAAAAGGATGAGTTTTTAATCATTAGTTAAGGAATACTTTTAGTATGAAAACAATTTGTAAAAGGACAATAATATCGTGTGAAGACACTATAAATCATATAATCTTTTTCTTAAATGCTATATAAGGAAGAAAATATTGAAATGATTTTATAAGTAAAGGGAGTAAGATAAAATAAAACTAAAAGATAAAAATAATACTTATGAGTAAGCAAATAACTAAACTATAATGAAAGTTAAGTAAAAGAGTAGAAATTTAAACAATTAAGGTGACCAAAGTTGTAATTTTGCCTTTTCAAAAAAGCCCGTACTAATATTTATCAAATGTGTAAAGGTAAAATATAATAGGACAAGGATTGTTGGTACTTTGAATAGGACTCCTGATGTGGGTTAGATATGGTCGGCCATAATTGTTAGCTTCAACTTAGATGTGATGCTAGTTTTTTTTTCCTTTAAAAATATAGTTACGATAACAACTTAAAATTTTTAAACTTTCTATAATGCATCTTAGTCATCATTTCAATATCATTATACTTATGGAAAAAATTATATAAAACATATTGGCTTAACTTGGCGTATTCATGATAATATGTAGATTATGAGACTCTTCAAGGTTTCAATCATTTGAGTTTCTGACCTGAGTTGTTGTTGACGATGATGAAGATTAAGAATGTTATGGTCCACCGGACCAAAAAAGTCTTTACGTCCTCAAAAAAAATGTCTTTGTGTGGGACACAAGTGGATATGTGAATCAAACACTTATATGATGATTATATTGAGTTAAGCTAGAGGAGGAGCTTATTTGGAATTTTTCTTTTTCATTGGTTTAGCCATAAAGACACAACATTTTCACTGGCATTCTTGTTTTAGCCAAGGCAACAAGTTCAAGTCCCTCTGTTTGGAGTCTTTAACTGTCACTTTCAATTCAAAATTTCAAACTTTAAATATTCATCTATCTTTGAAAAGTTTATGTGCGTGTGTAAGCAAACATTAGAGTTAATTCTTTATTTAATTAATTATCTTCTTTTATAGATAGAAATTTAGGTGAGTTGGGTCTTGGAGGTTCACTAGGGTTAGGATATGCCCTTAGACTCAAAGAGATCATTTATTAACAAGTTCCTCATATCAACAACATAATCAGTAGTGAGATTTAATTTGAAACTACAATTTTATGGATTATGGGTCAACTCCTTATTAATTGAACCAATTTTTATTGGTTTAAATTATATTCTTGATGTTATATTTGCACCTTTTGTGCAAGGAGTAAAATATTTACATTTTTTAAAAAATATTGAAGTTATATAATTTTCTCCTTTTTTGTGACAATAGTGCAGATTTTTCTTGTATTTTAAAATTAATATTTTTAATTTTGTCAAAATCAGACAAAATTTCTTTTCTTTTTTTCTTGACTCGCAGACAAATTTCCTTTGAAATAAAATATCAATTATACTATTTTTTCTTGGATTTTAGTGAAATCACATTATCAAACCTATTTTCAAAATGAGTTCAAATATTTTATGAAATATTTCATGCTTATGAAAAATTGATTGCCACATCCCTATGATTTGATCATGTTCCGTCTCCTTTTCATAATAGAGGTAATTATATTTTAGGACTGACTTAAATTATAAGTTTCACTTGCCTAAGTGTGTGTTTGGGGCTCAATAAGCACTTATTACGTAAGTCGAGATAAAACTCCTCTCACATACTTACTTCGTATACCGTGAATCATGAATTATAAACACTTATTGCCCAAAAATAAACTATCCCAAACAAACACTAAATGGACTTGGAGCTATTCTAATCTACTAAGGATAGCCTTGTTGCAAATTCCAACAAAACATACATTATAGCAAGTTATAATTTATAAAAATTTATAAGCAATACAATTTTTATTTTAAAAAGCAAGCCAATTCGTGGGTTGACAGGTTAGCCCGTGGTCTTTTGTGAGTTTTAGTGGGTTTAGGATTGGGTTAGAAAAATTTATTTCAAAATGATGAGTTACCATTTTGCCAACCTAACCTGTCAGTTTTTAGAGAGTTGGACATGTATCTCAATCCATATTGCCGCTTCAAACTAATTTTAGAGGATGAATGTCACCAAAAAAACCTCTAATATTGTTTTATAAATAAATTTGTTGTAATCTTATGTATTAAAATATATACAGAAGTTTCAAACAATGTATGTAAAACCGAACTGGACAAGCCGGTTCAGATTGGAAACCGGTGAACCGAACGTCGGACCGGCCCGGTTGGGGGTTAGGGAACCGGACTGTAGTGACTCGGTCTAACCCGGTGCAACCCGGGGTGAACCGGCTGGTCACCTCCCCCCCTTTGTTTTTAAAAACTTTTTTTATACCCCAAACGAAGTCATTTTGGTTTTTTTAAAAATTATTTCTTTGAAACTTTTTGATTTGTAAGGAGTTTTAAAAAGATTGTGGAATAATTTTGCTGTTTTGCATTGGTTAAAGAAAAATCCTTATGTAGTTAATGATACTTTTGTGGGTATTATATTCATAAGATTATATTGGACTACTGGTTGGAAAAAAAAAAAATTTAATGTAGTTTTTTGAATGGTATATATGAACATTTAAATTATATATACATATATATTTAATTGACTCTGGTCTAATCCCAGTCTAAACCACTGACCTAATATCCCAACCAATTCAATATCCAATTCGATTTTTAGTACCTTAGTTTCAACTGATCATTTCACTTCAGTAAAATCTCTCATGGTACATAAAGGATCACTCATTCAGACCCGTACTAGTATTTATAAATAATAAAATCTATTTCTAGGACACAAATAGGTATAAATTATCTCATGATTAAAACTTAGAAGTAAATATATAGCAATGATTAGGGAGTTTGAAGTGGGATGTCTCCTCCCAAGAAGTCAATGATAGGCTTATCCCATTCATACAAGACTTGTTGCTGAAATATGTCAATAATATTATTATTGAAAAGACCACTCTTCAAAATTGCAATTGCATAGTTCGAGACGGCAATTAGATTTTCTATTTAATTTGGTAAGGTCATCATTCATAACACAAACTTGCTTAAGATCTTCATCATGTTCTTCTCATTTCCAGGAACTTCTTGCTGTTGGTTCAGAGCATAACTGCTGTCAGATATACAGCAATCATAACATTTTTCATGCTATAATTTTATAGAAAGTTTATATTGACTTCCCTCGTATTTATATTGACTTCCCTTGTATCTAGGGGATATTGTATAAAATAAGTATGTAAGAGAAATTTTGTTTTAATTTATCTGATGCTCAAATAATTTTTTCTGCTATTTGACAGTGAACTTCATGTTACATTGATATAAAATGTTGAATATGAGGCTTAAAGGAAGCTTTTTGTCGTTGATTTCATACTTATTAAATAAAGACATTAATATTCTATTTGATTAAGTGTGTCAAGTGTAACATAACAATTTCAGTATTTAGTTGAAACCACTTTCTGTTATGTAGTTTGTTAATTAGTTACTTGTATTATGCAAACAATATTCAAGTACTTGGTTATCATTAATGAAACACACAGATTCCACTTTTCCCAATTCATTTCGTCACATGACACTAGTACAAAATTCCCATTTTAGACCACCATATTTAGACCGGTTATAGCGGATAAGGTCTAAAAAATTGGGACAATTACAATGAAGTCCCACACAAGAGAAAAAAATGAAAAAATGGTCCCTGAAGTTGTTAATGACAAGTCGAAGAGCGTTCATTAACAAGTCGAGGAGCTTACACTGACAACTTCTGGGACCATTTCTTCATTTTTTCTCTTGTATGGGACTTCATTGTAATTGCCCCTAAAAAATTTGACTGGTGGCAGTTTTGTAATTATATAGAACTTCTAAGACCGGTTCTTAAAAAAATCGGTCTTAAAAGAATTATTTAGACCGGTTATAAATAAAACCGGTCTTAAAATATCAAAATATTTAAAAAATAAAAAATTTTAAACTTTTAAGACCGGTTATTTATAATAACCGGTCTTAAATATCAAACATTTCAAGTCTTAAATATAATAACCGGTCTTAATTATTTATGATTTTACAACGTTGTTCTGCTTTGTGTTTCATTTGATTAGCTATGCAAGAATTTTTTTTGTTATGGTCTATAAGTTTTTATATTTCATGTTTCTACTCTCTGGCAACCCCATTCATCTGTTACCACAATTACCTGATACTTCAGTTGGTTCAAAAAGCACTCTCTTCTGAGGCCTTATTTGTTGAGTGACAGATTGCCCCATTTGATCCTACTAAGAAGAAGGAGGAGGAGGAGGAGGAGGAGGAGGAGGAGGGGGAGGAGGGGGCGGAGGGGGGGGGGGGGGGAGGGGGGGAGGGGGGGGAGGGGGAGGAGGAGGAGGAGGAGCAAGTTGCAATTATAGATCCTACTGATGATTTAGTTGACAACTTAGCTGAGAAGACAGAAAACTTGTCTGGTATCTAATTTAAACCAAAAGATATTTTTATTATTGTTGCTGATGTTATCATTTGAGGTATCTCTAATTGTGCAAATGCATGGTTCATTCTCATTTTTGCAGTTTCGGATGGGGCTGAGACTCCATTTGTTGGTTTAAAAAAGAAGAAGAAGAAGACAGTAAGTCATTCAGTATTTATGTAGAATATTTTTGCACACAATCTTTGCCAAAGCCATTGGAATATATAATTATATGGGGGCAATATGATGCTTGTTTTTTGATTGAAGGTTGAAACTCATAACTTTACTAATGAGGGTGGAGATGCTGCTGAAGATTTAGATGGTAAGCAGTTGTATTATTTATTGATGTGCGATAAACTGAACTCAATGACTGTATGTTTGTTATACTCTTGATGTCAAGTGAAGTTAGCTGAATAAGTGATGAGCATCTAATAAATTTTGAACTCATTACATTGAATAAATCTCAGAGATATAGATTGGTAGAAAAGTTGAGTGAATATGATAAAAAGATGATTCTTTCTTTCTTTTTCTTTGTTTTGTCTGTTTCGCATTTCCCTTTGTTCAGAGTCTCGAGTGAAATGGGTGACACAGGTAGAGCACTAAAAAAAAAGCCATATTTATTTTTTTTTTTAAAAATCACTTTTTAGACCGGTTATTAGAATAACCGGTCTTAAAAGTACTTTTAAGACCGGTTCTTAGAATAACCGGTCTTAAAAATACTTTTTAGACCAGTTATTTTAAGAACCGGTCTAAAAAGTATGACTTTTAAGACCGGTTATTTTAAGAACCGGCCTTAAAAGTCTTGGAAAAAAATTTTTAGACCGATTTTTAAACAATCGGTCTAAAAAATATGGATTTTTTAGACCTGGTCTTCGAACAACCGGTCTAAAAAAGTGATTTTTAAGACCGATTGCTTAACCGGTCTAAAAAGTAACAGAATTTTAGACCGGCTGTATCAAGACCAGATCCAAAACCGGTCTAAAAAGTCATTTTTCCACCAGTGTGGTATCAGATCATTTTTAATTCTCTACTGTCAATTTTTTTCCCTATCTTGCTCCTTCTCTTCTACCTTATTTCCTTCTTTGCCATTTCTCTCCTTTCAAAACCCTAGCCATGGCCACTGATTCTATCACAGATCAAACCAATCCCTTCTACATTCATCCTAATGAGAATCTGGCTCTAGTCCTTGCTGCTTCGCTGCTTGATGGTTCGAATTACCACAACTGGGAGAGGGCCATGCGAATGGATTTGCTTTCGAAAAACAAGCTCAAATTTGTTGACAGCATGATTTCTCCCTCACCGATCACCGACCCTTTGTTTCCGGCTTGTGAATTGTGTAACAACCTTGTTTAAGGTTGGATCATGAAGTCACTTTCTCCAACCATAGCGAAAAGTGTAACACCTCAAATCAAAACAACCAAATACTTAATCAAAGTATTTCAAATATCGCCAATAAGGATGTTCAACATCCAAACCATCAAACTACAAATCAGTTCAAATAAAGCCCACGTCTCAGTGTTAAATCAAACCCTCAAAATATTTCAACAAAATAAAATAAAATGCGAAAGTCTTAGGGTCATGGCAAATAAAACGATATAACATGTGCTCAAGGAGCACAAAGGAGCCTTTAAGACTCACTCCATAGGTGCCTTCCCTTGCTTCCTACTAGAACAATCACCTGCAAGATGTTAATATATAGGGATGAGATTCCACGTCTCAGTAACTACTGAAAGTTTCTACCGTATACAAGCAAACTACATATGATTTAAAAGAAGGAACTATTACATATATATTTGCATATATTATAATCCTCATACAAAACGATGTCACATTTAATCATCATTATGCCAACCTCTATTTTTATCACAACAGGTACTATACAATTATGCAGTATGCAATATATAGCCTCCCTTATATCACTTTTCATCCTTATTCCGCTGATTGGAGCCATAGGCTAACACATCGTCTAACAGAAACTCATCCATTTGACTGAATTGTCTCAAGCTCACCAGTTCTTAAGAAACACTCGGCTAAAGGTGTAGAGCTTAAGTCTGGACTTTGGCTCCCCTCCTTAAAAGAACAAAACTAAGAAGGTGTCACATGTCCCATAGCTCCAATGCAATCCTAGCCAGAGGAAAATATGGAAGAAGGGGCCTGACAAGTGTCATCCACTGTGCACTGAGTGATGGCATACCACGTGGTAAGAGATCTCAACATACAAATTCCTCCTTACTCCAACCCATCACAAATGGAACCGCTATGACAGTTATATGCAATCATCAATAAATATAATATCATTAAAAGGCAATGTACAATAATTAATGCTTCCATTCGTATCAAATATCATCACATATTCAAACATGTTTAAAAGAAAAAATAATTCAACAATACATTAATTATAATTAAATTATTACCAAAGTGAATAAAGTAAGTTATAAAGAAATTTACTTGTTACATTACTTACTTGAAAATTTATAATACATACACACATATATATAATTTAGTCTATTTTTTTATAAGAGTTAGTCATTCACAATCATACACAATTCACAAGTATATGAAAGAATATTCAGAGTTACTTATTACTCCTACAAATAGCTATCAAAGAATTACTTCAAAGCTCTCAATGAGAGTCTACAAATTCACAAACACATATCTATTAATATATAACTTGTTACTATTCTACAATCACTATAAACTATTCTGGACATTAAAACTACCCTTAAGAAGAACCACCTAATCTCTTCGTATATAAAGACACACGGGTGGCGTATGTGGCTACAAAGAGAAGAAGGCATAAAAAAATATGATGTATAAGAGAAATGAAAGATAAAATGTTTGATTGAATTGAAATTTGAAGTCAAAAATCAAAGGTCTAACACAAGTGGAGTGAATTGAGGGGGGAAAAAGGATTAAAAATAAATAAATACTTGGTTTACAGAAGATAAAGAAATTAATTATAAAAAAATCACCGTACCCCATAAAACATTATATTGGATGTAGAAAATTAAAGAATAATGGGAGGCTGAGATATACTGAGGTAAAATAATATGTGCGTCTCTTTATATTATTTTTTTTCCAGAAAAATATAGAAAATGGTTTTACATTACAGAACATGTATATATATATATATATATATATATTCTCAAATACCTATAATGAAGACAAAATAGGATAGTGTTGGGAGTTTCATTTCCATTAGAATCTTGAGTCCTAACAATGAATCTATCAAGAACTCAAATATGTATATATATATAACACCCACACACAGTCACATTGAAGGAGGGAGATGGGGCAACAAACAAACAAACAAAAATGAATATCTATGCATCCCATCACTCATCAAAAATGAAGAAAAAAGGGACAAGGTATGAAGAGTGATTTTCTTTCTTTCTTTCTTTTTTTTCAAGAACTATAATACTCGCGCATTGAGAGGAGGAGGTGGGATATGATAGGACAATATAGTGGAAAGTGGAAGAAGGGTAATAAAAATAAGATTTGACAAGACAATAATACTAGCCAAATGCAACGACAGATGAACAAGAAAAATAAATGAGAGAAGAAGGAGCACCTATTACAGTTTCTATGCGCGGTGCCGAGAGGTGTTTTTGGTGGGAGGAGAAGTGGATTTTATAAGACTAGCGTTAGGGTTTTACTCATATTAAATTATTATTTTTTTAACAAAATAATAATATTAGTAATATTCTGACAGTATTTTTTGTTTATATTCCAATATTAAGATATATTTACATACACATACCCATATTTTTAGAAGAATTATTTTAAGCAGGTATTTTATTTGTATTATTTTATTTTGAACTTGATACTTCTGTTTAAAGTATTAATTTATTATATACTCTTAACTAATTAAAACCTAAAGTATAACTAACTCTAAGTGCTAGTAAAAATTGGGATGTTACAAAAAGCATACTCTGGTTCGATCGAGCATATGAGATTTGGACTGATCTCTGTTCTTGCTATTCTCAGTTTGATACATTTCGAACAGTGGATCTTCAGGAAGAAATCTTCAGTCTCAAACAAGGTAGTATGAATGTTAGCAAATATTACACTCAATTAAAGATTCTCTGGGATGAACTCTATAGCATTTATCCGCTAAAAGCTTGTTCATGTGGTTCCACTGCGAATGCTCTTCATCATCGTGAAGAAGATCATGTTATATGTTTCTTGAAGGGATTGAACAAGCAATACGCTTCAGTCAAGCACAGATCATATTGCTCGATCCTTTACCCCCAATCAATCGAGTGTTTTCCCTTGTAGTTCAACAAGAATGTGAGCTCTTTATTCCCTCTAAATCCAAGGTGTTGATGGCAAAAACATCTCGGTCCTTTGCATCTGGTTATGGCAACTATGGTTCTAAGTAGACTAACAATAAGCAATGCACTTATTGTGGAAAGCCTCATCATACTGAGGACACATGTTATCACAAACATGGCTTCCCACCTAGATTCAAATTTGGTTCCTCTGGTTCTTCTGCCATGGTGAATAAAATTTACTCTCAAGCCTCTGGTAATGTTAGTTCAAGACGCAACTACTACAAAGGTATTTCTCCCAAATCAATTTTCTTCAACAACCTTTGCTTTACCACAACTGTTTGTGGATCAATACCAATGTCTCACTACTACAAGATATAGATTCTACTACCCCAAAGGACGTCCTTTTTCAAAAAGGGAGGTAAAAAAAGGTTGTGGCATTTTTGTAATTCTAAGAGGGATCTGGGTAGCTTTAAGCGTCCCTAAATTGAATTGGGCACCTAAAGATTGAATTTAGTCATCCCAAACTTAAATTGAGACGTCTAAAGTGTGCTTTGAGGCTTCCCAAAAATAAAGAGACACTAAAAACAATGCTTTTAGGACCTAAAAGCACACTTTAGGGGTCCCCATTGAAGTTTGGGATGCCTAAAGTGTGTGCTTTTAGCATCCTTATTTTTTTGGAACTCCTAAAACCAACTTGAGGTGTCCCAATTCAATCTAGGGATGCCTAAACAGTGGCTTTAGGCATCCTAAAGTGTACATAGGATGCCTTAAGGATTAAAGAGGGGTTATACATGTCAGTCAAACTGACTGACTTCACTCCCTCTAAAGTTCACTCTTGTCACTCTCTCCAAAGTTTAGTCTCATAACTTCTTCTCTCTTAAGCTTCTTCACTCTCCTCGCTTCTCTCTTGAAGAAGCTAGCTAGCTCATCACTCTAATTGATCTCTTGAAGCTTCTCCTTCCTTTCCGTCACTCTCGTATACTCTCTCTTGAAGCTCGTCACTCTCTTGACGCCGTTGGTCTCTTGAAGCTCCTCTTTTGACGCCGTTGGTTTCTTGCATTTCACCGTCACTCTCTTGAAGGTCCTCCTCCTCTCTCCCTTTGCACTGTTGAAGCTTGTCGCCGTCGTCCCTTTTCTCGATCTTTGACGCTGTTGGTTCGTCCTCCCTCTCCCACCGTCGCCAAAAGGTAAGGTTGTGTTTGGAAGTATTAATTGCCATAATAGTATTGTTGGTGTGGTAAAGGTTAATTTGTTCTGTCTCCTAATGTCAGTTTTCCTATATGCAATGTAGAATGCTCATGGTGATTTAGAATTGGACTCTGATAATGTCAATGTGGATACATATCATTTAGTAGTAGATATATTGTTGTGTTTGGAAGTATTAATTGCTATAATAGTATATATGACATATTGAAATGCTATTCAAAAACCTAAAATTACTAATCAATTAAGAAAATGAAATTTCAGGTTGAATTATATACTCTTTATGAGGACTAACTGTAAAAAGCATAATTTCCTATAGTTTTTTTGTTTTATGTTGGTATTCATTAAATCATATTATTATTTCTAATGTACTAATATCCAATGTTTTAAAAGCCGGACCGGAAGTCGAGACGGAAAGGTCAACGGGTCATGGTTCAACCGGTTGGAACAGTCGAACCGTTCGGTCGGACCGGTGACGTAATAATTAAATTTAAAAATAATATATATTATATATTACGATTAATCTTCAGTCCAATTTTATATGAAGTTAATAAAGTCATAAAATACCATTTAAGGAAGACCATTAAATCAATCATCAACCTAACAAAATATATTAACAATAATGATTTCATGACTTGTCAAATATACGCTCTTGATTGATCCAAGCATGAGTTTCTTGAAAGACATTAGACCATACCACTTTGATCCTATTTATAAGTTTTTTTTTTACAAAAAAAAATGGTCCTATTTATTAGTCTAGTTTCAGTGTAATAAATGATATTGTGATAATTTTACCCCTATTTATTGTATAAATGAAGAAATAATTTAAAGATAGATAGAGAAGAAAGAGTTGAAAAGTACCCATTTATAAATGAGGGCATAGTCATAAATTTACCCCATAATCATTGAGTTAATTACCTCTCTTTGGTATGTGAAATTTAGTTAAAATAAACTTATAAATACGACTAGAGTGGTAAATATCATCAACATCTTGAGAAAATGACCTAAAATTAAGACCTTTAATTCAATCTCAATGCTTCTAATTTCATCCTTAGCTTAAGGATAAACCTCATTGCCTTTTTCTTCAAAAGCATTTTTATAAAATAGTTTGCAACAAACCAAATTATTAAAATTAGTAACATATAATGTACTTGGCAAAAAAAATAGTAACATATAATATAAATAAAATAAAATAACATGTCTAAAATTTATATGCCATTTTTTAATTTTTTTTCAGCATCAAATTTAAAAAAAAATCCAGAAAAAAATTTTCTAGCTTTTTTATTGGACCAGACGGTTTTTGAAAAACCGGTCCGGTTTCCGGCTCAATAACGGTTGACGGCTCAAAACCGGCTAAACGGCGGTCCAAAACGGCTCCCTTAGAAAAACGGCTCAATACATAAATCTGGCCCGCTTCAATGACCGGCCGACGATCCAACCGGTCCGACCGCTCGGTTCAGTCCGGTTCTCTAAACAGTGCTAATATCTTTTCTGACCATCTGTGTATTACATACAATATTACAAACAAAAATATTGGCATTATTCAACCTTTCCACTATTCGTAAGCATGTCATAGTAAGCATTTGTGTCAAACTTGATAAGTGTGTGTGTGTGTGTGTGTGTGTTTTTTTTTTTTTTATAAGATGTAGAGCTTTTTTTTTATAAAACATATTTGTATCTTTTTTAAACAAAAATAAAAGCTGATTGGTAATGGCAAACTAAATGAAAAGCATGTATGTAATTTGACTTCAAAATTTAATGAACAAAGGTTCATTCCTTTAATGAAATTGTTGGATTAAATTGTTGATATTGTCCTGAATTGCCTCAATTAGTTAGTTTTATTTAAATTAAGCTGAAATTGTTTATTATTGAAATTTTGAGATGTCTCACTTTTAAGGAGAAATGCTGCCAAAATTGTTTTTAAAAAAATTAGTAAAAGGCAATCCCATCGTTGACAATTATTATAAACTTGAGTATTGTTGAAAATGGTTTAGGTGGCAATAAAATAGATCATAGTTGGATGAATGTTTTGGGAACTAGTGAAGAGTATGAGAATGGGGTGGAAGAGTCTATTGAATTTGCTAAAAGGAATGCTCCTTCAAAAAATGGGATGTATTTTTATCCTTGTGTCAATTGTTTAAATGAGAGTCGATAGGATGTTGATGTTATAAGGGATTGCCCACTTTGTGATGGAATAAATCTTCGATGCACAAGGTGGATATGGCATGGTGAGGAAGTAATTGATTGTCCGTCGCACAAGAAGGAAGTTATGGATGTCATAGATGAAGATAGAATGGAGAAAATGATTCACGATGTTGCGATAGAATCCTTTGCTCAATTGTCACGCCCTTATTTTACTTTCACCTTTACCAGAGTATTCGCGGAAAATAATATGCGGTTTGGTAGACAACACAAGAATAGCATAAAAAATACTGATAAAAAGTGCATGATTACTGAAATTTCCTTCAGGGATTCGTACATAATAATTACCATCAATGTAGCCGCACAGGACTACCAGGGTGTCTAAACCCATCCCAGTGAAATAAAGACTTCTTCCTATCTTTGTTCCACCATTTCTATCCTCTCATGTAGTTCTCAACTCTGATCTCTGCATACCTTCAGTATTCATCTGTCTAAATTGTTGGTAGAGGAGGGTGAGATTTGAGAGAATCTTAGTAGGAAACAGATACCAATATGCATGCAAGATAAGTGTTTAATGATGACATGCTTGCATTACGTAAACTCATGCTAACACAATGACATATCTGCGTGCTCAATGTTTCGTACAACAAAACTATGGCCACAGTATAAATAGAAACAGAGCTTCAATCATTCATATATGTTTCACATAATCAAGCAAAGTAATAACATGCATCAATACATCAGCACAAATATCAAATACATGTAGGAGAGGTAAGTTCCCTACCTTAATCGCCCTTGCTTGATCCTTAAAGAGGCTCCTCGATTTGCGTACCAACAACTCAGACTCTCAACTCTGTCCTACAATTCCAAATATACCATTTAGACACTTTCATAGTGCTTCTGGTGGTTATATGAGTCTATCTTGAAAAATTACTAAAATACCCTTAGGGATCCAGCCCGGCCACGCCGTACCTGGTCCGACTACACTTTTTTCGAAATTCTAACGTGGGCTATCCTGACATATTTTCACCCAAGGAATCCATTTCCGGACTCGGAATTACCAAATTCAATGTCAAATTATAAAATTACCCTTGACAGCCCCACTTTAAGGGTTTCAGGGGCATTTTCGTAATTATGCTTTTTCGGCTTTTTTCAAAAAGGTGTCCAACTATAACCCCACCTAATTTTCCCTCCTGAACTTAATGGAACCATCAAATAATTGAAAATTCAACTCTAAGACCCATTTCTATAGCTGGCCGAAATTCTCAAGTATTCCGGGGAAAATTGGGTTTTTTCAGTTTCGGCTCCTCAGAAGTGTTCCTTTATACTCCTAATCATTTTATCAACTATTTCATTAGGTTACAACTACCATTTAGTATCAATTTTGGCAGCATAACCCCTAGGTCATCTCAATTTTCAAATTTAAAACCAAAGACAATCCGGTGAAATTTCATCGATTAAATTGTCCACAACAGCCAAAATAGTCGATATACAAGAGTTTGGAAGTTACCTCAAGCTCCCATTGGCTCTCCCTTGATATGGTTGAACCCTAGCTGTTCTAACACCAAAAGATGAGCTTCCAAACCTTAAATCATATGCAAAGGAAGCCTAGGAACGGAGTTATACGCATTAGGAACCGATTTACCGAAGAAATCACTTCCTTTTACAAGCTTTTTCCTCTCCTTCTTTCTCTAAAAATCTCAACTCTTCTCTCTCTCTAAAACTGAACTTCACATCAGTTTTGAAAGAAGGAAGGAGATGATGATTGTTTTATATCATTTTACTTTATGACACCATTTTTCCAAAATTCGGATTTTTACAAAATTCTGGCAAATTTCTGCTCAAACTTTGAAAAATCATAACTAATTCTAGAAAAATAGAATTGAAGTGATTCCAAAGTCTATAGAACCCTTATTGAGTCTAGTTTCAATAAAAAATATAGACTTTTGCTAGCTGGAATCACAAAATTCCCAGAGTTTCAATCTTTGCATGTTGTTCCAGAAAATTTTCAGTTTTTCTGGGCTAATTCAAAAATTCATAACTTTTTTGTATATAGCTCTAATTGATTCATATGACCTATCAAATTAAAGCTTAGGATGTCTACTTGCATCATATAAAATTTCATTATTTTTTTGTGTTAATCATTTGTTCATTCAAAATCACATGACAAGCTTACTACCTCATAGGCGATTTCGCCGAAAGCATAATTATATTCTCCAAAATTCACCATTTTACTTTCTAAATACCCCAAAGATATAAGAATCATTAGGGGATAAATTTGGGCTCCTGCTAAATTGGGGCTTAGCAGTCCACTTAATTTAGGCTTCTTCTCAAGCCTCAAATCCTAAATTTTGGGGTATTACATCAATCGCATAAATATGACAGCCTGCGAAGTAATGATGAGACACTGTTGTAACTTGGGAGTAAGTACACATGGTTGACAGGAACATTGCATTTGGTCAACTTAAAGACAACTTGTGGGTAGACAAATAGTAGTTTCACATTGCTGCTTGAATTATATATTGTGTGATATAATTCTAGATGATAATGTACTTCCAAATCATATGTATGAGGCCAAGAAAATCTTGTTTATGATGAGTATGAAGTATAAAAAGATACACACTTGCCTTAATGACTATGTATTGTATAGAAAGAAGTATGAAGGTTTTAGTGAGTGTCATAAGTGTACAACATCATGATATAAAGTGAAGAAAGATGGTGGTTGTGGTGATGGGACAACTAAAAGGCAACCGTTAAAGGTGTTGTGGTATCTTCGAATAATATCGCAGTTTAAGCACTTGTTTACTAGTGCAACAAAAGTGAAGAAGTTGAGATGTCATTCTGATGAAAGAATATCTGATGGAAAATATCTTCGGCATCTGGCTAACTCTCCATAATGGAAGAAAATAGATGAAATGTTCCCTCAATTTGGTAGCAAGCCAAGAAACTTTCAGCTTGGGCTTTGTACAGATGGAATCAATCTGTCTGGAACTTTTACCAAAGCACATAGTGTATAGCCGGTTCTCCTTGTAATATATAACTTACCTCCTTGGTTATGTATGAAATGCAAGTATGTGATGCTTTCTATGATGATTTTTGGACCAAAATAGCTAGGGAATAATATCGATGTCTACTTGGCACCTTTGATTAAGGACTTGAAGAAGTTGTAGGAGGAAGGTGTGATATGTTTGATGCATATAAGAAGGAGTCTTTCAAGCTACGTGTAATGATTTTCACCACGATAAATGACTTCCATGCATATGGAAATTTGTCAGGGTACAGTGTGAAAGGGCATAAAGCATGTCCGGTATGTGAAGCAGACACACACTTTCATCAACTTAAGCATGGGAAAAAATGGTCTACCTTAGTCACAGGAGGTTTCTTCGTTGGTTCCACGCATATTATAGGTTAAGAATGCGTTTTAATGGTTTACCGGAGCATGGAATAGCTCCAAAAGCATTAATCGGAGAGGAAATTTATAGTTGAGTGGAGCGTATCAATATCATCTTTTGTAAGAATCAGAGGATTATAGGTGAGAAGAACATATGGAAGAAGAGATCAATTTTCTTTGATCTTCTATTTTGGTGTAGTCTTGATGTGAGACATAGTATTGATGTGATGCATATGGAAAAAAATATTTGTGATAGTCTTGTTAGTATGCTTTTGCACATGGCAGGGAAGACTAAAGATGGAATTAGTATGAGACTAGACCTTGTTTATATGGGAATAAGGGAACAGTTACATCCACAACTACGAGATGATGGTAGGAGGGCACACATGGAACCAGCAACGCATACACTATCAAAAGCCAAAAAAAAAAGTTTGCATGACATTAAGTTGACATAAGGGTATTCTTCTAATGTGAGAAGATATGTCTCAATAGACAATTTGAAATTAGTGGGAATGAAGTCCTATGTGCAACAACTATTACCAGTAGCTATTAGAGGCATTATGAAAGATGAAGCGCGAACCACTGTAACGAGATTGTGTGTTTTCTTTAATGCTATCTATAATAAAGTCATTGACATTGAAAAGTTCGATGAATTGGGAAAATGAGGGCTATATTATTTTGTCCTAACTAGAGATACATTTTCCTCCTTTATTTTTTCTGACATAATGATACATTTGATAGTTCATTTGGTAAGGAAGGTAAGACTCTGCGGTCTAGTTTATCTAAAATGGATGTACCCTTTCGAGTGATACATGAAGATCTTAAAAGAGTATTCTAAAAATCCTTATTGACCTGAAGTATCAATAGTTGAAAGATATATAGTTGAAGAGGCTATGGACTTTTACAAAGATTATATCATGGAACACGAAGACACAATCTTGGCATGAAGAGGGGAGAAGCAAGGGAACACGAGGACTCAAAGTGAAGAGTATACATCGTAAAGAGGTTTTGCAAGCACATTTGTATATATTGAATAATATGGAAGAAGTTCAACCATACATAGATGAACACAAAAAGAGTTTGAAAAACATGAATCTAAGGAAAAATGACATTCAAATAGCTATTGAGCAAAACAAGACATTTATAGAGTGGTTCAAGGAAAAGGTTTCACATGAGACTGGTGTGTCTAAGACAATCGAGTGGCTAGCTTGGGGGCCTTCGTTTCCAGTCATTACTTGAACCGGTTATGATATAAATGGGTAATCTTTCTATACAAAAGACCAAGATGATAGAAGTACTATGCAAAATAGTAAGATGATGGTAGAAATTGAGGCCATGCACTTTTTTATTTCGAAAGATAAAAACCTCATATTAACGTCTATGGCCTATTATGGAGTTATTGAAGAAATATCGGAGATTACATACAACAAGTTCAAAGTTTCCTTGTTATCTAGCACCAATTGTTCAAAGATACGTATTTTAGTTTTGTCTATTTAAGATGTTTAAGAATAAATGTCCTTGTCATCTAACTTCATTTTAATATGTATATGTTGTTATAGTTACCATTGGAGTTTGTATGTTGTTTATCCTCGCATCAACACTGTCTATTAGTTTTATTCCTTGGGTTACAAATCAGACAAAGAAACAAAATTTGTCTTCAACACGTAAGTTAATTTGTTTGTATTTCATTAATTTTTGACTTAAATGAATTGTTCAAATGTCTGTTAATTTTCATTTTAATGAAAGTGCGACCCATATATATAGAGTACTTGGCAGGATACGCGAGGGTGATATTATTAAAGACCCGAAGTGATTCTGAAAGTAAATAGTTTCAATTCAAGTTCCTTCATTTACGGTCGCTTTAGATATTCCTTTATTCTTTTTAACCATTTGTTTTTTATTTATAGTGCCCTCAACAACCAGGAAGCATTGAGTACGGCCTTTATTCTTTTTAACCATTTGCTTTTTATTTATAGTGCTCTCAACAACCAGGAAGCATTGAGTGTAGATACTATGTTATATTTAATATGTATAACATCATTTAGAGCGAAATTACAATCGATTTTGAACAGGTAATCGTTTCTTCATTCTCAAATAATATATAATATTTTTGGTGTTGTAATTAAATTGTTAATTAATTCATTCACTTGATTGATTTTATCTAAGCTTATTTTCCAATTTGTAGATTTTTGAAGATGACTACCTATACAAAGACATTAATTTGAGCTAAAACTTTTTGGCCGGACAACTTCTTCAATACATAGATCAATAAAGTTTATTTTTATTAGTTAGTAGTTGTGTAAATAACTTTTTAACACTTTGGGTAATTATTGTACATTGTATTAGTAGGATTTAACACTTTAATTACCTAGTGTTGAATGTTTCCTTGCTATTTATAAGGACATTTTAGTGGTTTATGAAGAGTTGTTTAATCCTGTTTCTGTAGGTTTTAATTACTAGGCAGTGAAAAAAATAAACAATTTTTTTCTAAAAAAGAACCTTTACGGCGTCCTTTGTTTTTAAAAAAGTGATGCCGTAAGTCACTTACGGCCTCCCTTTTTTACGGGAAGCTTTATCCTAACTTTACTAAGTCCCTAGCATAGGCGTTCCACTATTTTCAAACATTAAAAGGGCTAAAAAATGAATGTTAAAAGCATTGTCTGTAGTATTTGCCTACTTCATCTCTTGAATTCGCCACAGCCTTCCACAACATCAATTAATCACCTCACTGCTTCTACTCCTATTAAAGTTATCTGTAATTCTCTTTCTTCTACTAATCTAGCTACCTGGATCATTGATTCTGGAGCTACTGATTATGTTTGTTGTTCTTTGGAGTTACTTTCTTCCTATAATCCTATTTCTCCAATTTCTATAAGCCTCCCAACAGGATCAACTGTTGTTGCTTGCTTTTTAAGAACCGTGACTATTTCTTCCTCATTGGTTTTGCATAATGTTCTTTATTTTCCTACTACTTTTTCTTTCAATATCATGTTTGTTTCTTGTATAACCAGTTCTCTCAATTATTCTCTAACCTTTTTTCTTCTCATTCTTGTAAGATACACTCACTCAAACAGTCAAACCTTCTCTGATGATTGGTTTAGCTAAACTCCTTGGAGGGCTCTACATTTTGAATGCAATTATCATTGGTTCATCACAGTCTCCTCAGATTCATTCGGCCAATACCTCCACATTTACCATTTGGCACTTATGATTGGGTCATCTTTCTGATTCGACTTTCTATTTTACACAAGCAAGTTTTTGACATTATTCTACTAGGTTATATTAAGCTTTGGTCATGGCATAAATATAATACTAATTGTCATACTCACGGATTGTGTGATAATATCAAAAAAAAATAAGAAATATGAAAAATACAATCCTATGAATTCGTGAACAGATCTGTTAAACCAGCAGGCCCAAACAATGAACTGAACATTTACAACATATTATTATTGAACTATCCAATACAAAGAGGCTGTATTTATAATATCCAGCCCAGGCAGTAGCCAAATAGCATCCGAAAAAATAACCACGCTAAAAGCCACACGTTACCTAACTAACTAAGTGGCAGCAATGTCACAATTATACAATTATAACAATATTACAATATTTAACTAATTACAACACTCCCCCTCAAGTTAGGAACTCTATAATTACAAGTTCCTAACTTGCTCATAATATACTCATGTTGTGGACCACCTAACCCTTTTGTCAAAATGTCTGCAAGCTATTCTGAAGATTTCAAATACTCAAAACAGATCATGCCTTGCAGCAGCTTTTCTCGTACAAAATGACAATCCATCTCGATATGTTTTGTACGCTCATGGAAAACTGGGTTTGAAGCAATATGTAGTGCAGCCTTATTGTCACAGTATACCTTTACTGGTTCAATATGAAGAATATGCAGTTCTTTAAGCAAACCAACTAACCAAGTAATTTCAGCAACTGCCATGCAGAGAGCTCTATATTCAGCTTCAGCAGAGGAGATTGAAACTGTGTTCTGCTTTTTAGACTTCCAGCAAATCAGAGATCCTCCTAATTTAATAAGGAAGCCAGTAACCAAACGTCTTGTATCCTTACAACCTGCATGGTCTGAATCACAAAAACATTCCAGGGTCATTGTACTTGCAGCGGAGAGGAAAAGCCCACGACCCGGAGTGCATTTAAGATATTGGACTAGTCTCAAGGCTGCCTTCATGTGTGATTCTTTAGGTGATTGCATAAATTGACTTAATACCTGCACAGTAAACGAAATATCAGGCCTAGTAAGAGTTAGATATAATAACTTACCAATAAGTCTTCTATAACCCGCTGCATCTTGGATGAAGTGGTCATCCTTAGTCTTAGAGCCGGGAATTCGGGCCGAGCCCGTCGGGCCGGCCCGTTTAGGCCCGAGCCCGTCAAGGGCCGGGCCTATGATTTGGAGGCTGAAAATGGAAGCGGGCCTAAAAGGGCCGGCCCTGTAGGGCCGCAAGCCCTGTAGGGCCGGCCCTGAAGTCCTGAGGGCCGGCCCTTTTAGGCCCGTTTAACTTTTTTTTTTTTTTTAAATGTGCACAAGATAATGGGCAGTAAGCATTGGTCAGAGGTAGAGTTAACCTAACCTAACCCTCATATCAAAAATGCTCTCACATTGATTCAGATATCATTTAAAGCTTCTCTTCTTTGATTTTCTTTTTTCTTTTTTTGCATGTATACTCCAAAATCCAAATCAGGTGTTATATTATTACTGACATTTGAAGCTTGTAGGCTTGTTTGATTGTGGCTGTGAACTTATTTAATTGGTTATAAACATTAATTTTGGTTTGGACTTGAGTTTTAGTGTTTGTGTTCTATTAAACTTAGATAATATTTATGTTTTAAATTAGTATTGATGATATTTATGTTTTAAATTAGGTAGTTTTAGTCTTTATGAGAATAAGAAACAAAAAAAGGAATGGCAAAAAAAAAAAATAAACGGGCCAAAAGCCCGCGGGCCTAACTTAAACGGGCCGGGCCGCCCTCCAGGAGTACGGATTTGGACTCGGGCTTAAACGGGACGGCCCGTTTAGGCCCGAGCCCGTCACGGGCCGGCCCTGCAGGGCCGGGCCGGCCCGTTTTCCCAGTACTACTTAGTCTCCTCCATTGTGAGCTTGAGATTCTGCTCAAAAGGAGTTAGAACAACATCTATCTTATCTAAACTTGTTTGATCAACAAGCTCAGTGGCATATTTCCTTTGGTTAAGGAGTATGCCATGGTTAGTTCTCATTACCTCCAATCCAAGAAAATATTTTAAAGGTCCAAGATCCTTGATTTTAAATTTACTATGCAAATATTTCTTTACATTATTAACAACCTCAAGACTACTTCCTACTATCATCAAATAATCAACATAAGCAAGTATAAAAACTATATCATGTTTTGTCTTCTTTTGAAATACTGCATAATCATACTTACTCTGTTAGAAACCACCATTTATTAAGGAATGAGTCAGCTTCTCATTCCATTGTCTAGAAGCCTGTTTAAGGCCGTATAATGACTTTTCCAGCTTACATACTTTGTTTCTATTCTCCTCTTTTCATTCAAAACCTTGAGGTATCATCATGTATACCTCCTCATGAAGGTCTCCCTGCAAGAAAGCATTGTCTACATCCATTTGGCAAATTATCCAATTATGAACAACAGCTAATGTAAGAATGGTTCGAATAGTGACTATTTTAACTACCGGAGAAAAAGTCTCATAAAAATATATTCCTTCTCTTTGAGAGTACCCCTTTGCCACAAGATGGGCCTTTAGCTTATCTAAATTCCCATCAGCTTTATACTTAGCCTTAAACACCCATTTACACCCTATGGCTTTCTTACTCTTAGGTAAGGTAACTATCTTCCAAGTTTTGTTGGCCTCAAGAGCCTTAATCTCATTTTGCATAGCCGTGACCCACCTAGGATCCTTGGCTGCCTCATGATATGAATCTGGTTCAATTTCTCTATCAATCGCTGCAAGAAATGACTGATAAGGACCAGACAGATCAGCATAAGAAATAGAGGCAAGAAGAGCTGAATCGTTAACCAGATCTGGATATTCTTCTAATGGAGTGGTAGAAGAAGGAAGGTGTTCACAATGGTAGTCCCTTAAGTGTACTGGGGGGCGCCTATCTCTAATAGGTCTTGCTTGGGTATGAGTTGGGGTTAAAATGGAACTGTCATTGTTAGTTTCAAATGCAGATGTAGGGTTGTTCTGAAGGGGAACCTGAGTGCTTCCTCTTAACTGGGAGTCATTATTTGGTAAGGGAATACTATGAGTATCATCCTCCAAAATAAAGGGATCTATGCATTTATTGAGAATCCTATGATCATCATTAAACTCCCTATCTCTAAAAGGAAACTTATCCTCGAGGAAGCTGACATGACGGCTAACCACTAGAGATTTACTCTTGATATTATAAAAAATGTAGCCCTTATGAGTTGAGAGATAGCCTAGGAATATACATGGATCAGATCTGGTTGCAAATTTATCAGTACAGTCTAGTTTAACAGCAAATGACAAACAACCAAATATTCTTAAATGAGATAAATCAGGCGGTTTTCCATTCAACAATTCATATGGAGTCAAATATTTCAATATTCTTGAAGGGATCAGATTTATTAAGTAAGCAGCAGTTCTGACTCCCTCTCCCCAAAATCGAATAGGCATATTAGCATGAAACATGATGCTCCTACCTATTTCTAAAAGGTGACGAAGTTTTCGTTCTACAACCCCATTTTGTTGGGGTGTCAAGGGACATGATCTTTGATGTACAATCCCCTTTTCACTAAAAAAACTTTGAACTTCCTTATTCACAAATTCAGTTCCATTATCCGTTCTTACGGTCTGAATTTTAGCAGAAAAATGATTTTCAATATAAGCAAAGAATGTCCTTATGAATTTCATAGTATCGGATTTAAAAGTCATTAGAAAAATCCAGGTTGCTCTAGAATAATCATCAACAATAGTCAAGAAATATCTATGCCCTTGATATGTGGGTGTCCTATAAGGACCCCACACATCCATATGCAACATTTGAAAACAATGAGTACTTGCAGAAGTGCTAGAGGAAAAGGACAATTTAGAATGCTTTGCTTGAATACAAATCTCACATTTATTATCATCAATAGTAGGCATATCATGCTTTACATCAGATAAATGTTTCAAAACATCATATAGTGCATGTCCTAGCCTATAGTGCCATACAAGGCCTTTTGTGTCAGTACTTTTATCAACTACATTAACAATCTTAGAAATAGCAGCAGACTTAGGGTATTGTTCATGTTGGATCAAATACAATCCATTCGACATTTTACCAATCCCTTTGTTCATTCCAGTTATCATATCCTGCAAGACACAACAGTTAGGATAAAAACAGGCTATGCATGAATTTTCTAATGTTAGTTTAGCCACAGATATCAAATTATAGCAGAATTCCTTTGCAAAGTAAACATTCTTTAACCGTATGTGTTTGGTGACCTGAACTTCTCCTATATGAGTTATTTTAATTCTGTTTCCATTAGGAATTTTTACCCATCTGGCTATACCTAAACATGGTCTGCATTTATCTAGATTTGTTATGCTACAAACTATATGGCAGCTAGCACCAGAATCTAAAATCCATTGATTCTGTAGTATATCATTAAACAAACCTGGAGTGGCTACTTGGACACTAACAGTAACATCCTTTGGATTGGCATCATGTTTAAGAAGTTCAAGGATTTTCTTGTATTGTTCCTGGGTGAAAGTAGGAGTATGGGAAGCAGCTGAGTCATGACCAACAACAGTTTGTCCATCAATAATAGTTGGATTAGCTTGGTCTTCCTGTTGTCCTCTAGCCTTGGAGAAGGAAGAAGAGTTGGCAGGAAACCCAATTAATTGGTAGCAAGTATCTCTCCGGTGTCCCTTTCGATTACAGTAGGTGCATACTATTTGGGAGCGATTTTCCCTGCCCCTCCCTCTTCCACGACCTCTGCCACCTTTAGTAGAAGGACCAGTAAACAATGAGGCATCGGGAATGGGAAGAGTGGATGAAAGGGAGATTTGACGCTGAGTTTCTTCTTGGATCAGTATCGAGTAAGCTTGGTTACAGGAAGGCAGTGGGGTCATAAGAAGGATTTGACTTCTAATCTGTTGAAAGGATTCATTTAAACCCATGAGGAACTGAAATAATCGTTGCTCCTGTATAATTTTGGAATAGTCCACAGATGATTGACATTGACAACAGGGAATAGGGACAAGAGTAGCATATTCGTCCCATAATTCTTTGAGTTTGGTATAATAAACAGAGACAGAAGATGTGCCTTGAGTCAGACAGCTAATAGCACGATGCAGAGAGTATACCTTGGCCCCATCGGTTTTATCAAAATGCTCTTTAAGATCCATCCATACAAGATGAGAATTTAGAGAAAAGACTAACCCACTAGCAATCTGCTTGTCAACGGAGTTCACCAACCAGGAGAGGACAACAGAATTACAGCGATCCCATACAGCCTTCAAGTTTTCTGGTTGCTTGTCACGGAGGCATGTGCCATCAATAAAACCCAGTTTATTTTTCCCATGGAGGGCGAGCTTCATTCCTCTGCTCCATGTAGAGTAATTTTCGGTTCCAGTTAAAACTTGGGCAACAAGAGTAGATGCGTGTGTATCTGCTGGATGAAGGTATAAGGGGTGATTGAAATCAAGGGTTTGAGAGAATGGTTCTGTCATGATAGTGAACGGCGGAAGAGTGGTGAGTAAACCGAAGGGAAAAAAAATCAAAGAGCTTAAGAACAAGAAAAGGTATCTTGTTCAAGACCCGGGGTGCACAGAACACAGATCAATACAGAACATAGATCAGCATTTATCATCGATAACTGAATACCAGATCGGCGAGGCAGGGAAAACTGAACACAGATCGGCGAAGATTATCACCGATAAACATCAGAGCAAGGCGGTCGGACGAAAACTGAACACAGATCGGCGAAGATTATCACCGATAAACATCAGAGCAAGGCGGTCGGACAAGATAGACAGATCAATGCACCGCTTCCTTTCTCTGATAAGACGAAGAACACGATCGGTGAGAACAACCTGATAGCAGATCAGAAACCATCTTCTTCCTCGATCGTTGAAGGAATTGCGATAGAAGATGATGCCCTAGATTCAGAGAGGGAAATTGATAAATCCAAGAAGCAACCTGATAGGCTTGACCGTGAAATCAAGAAGCATCGGGTCGGGTCACCCGGTAACTGAAAAAAAAATAAGGGCTCTGGTACCATGTTAAACCAGCAGGCCCAAACAATGAACTGAACATTTACAACATATTATTATTGAACTATCCAATACAAAGAGGTTGTATTTATAATATCCAGCCCAGCCAGTAGCCAAATAGCATCCGAAAAAATAACAACGCTAAAAGCCACACGTTACCTAACTAACTAAGTGGCAGCAATGTCACAATTATACAATTATAACAATATTACAATATTTAACTAATTACAACAAGATCCTTTTCTTCTTTTAATTAAGTTTTCGAGCAGGACTGTTTTGGCTTCATGGTGAAGGGGATCTTCTAGACATGGATTAACAAGGCTCACTTGGGCATCTATTAGATTATTGGCAAAAAATTCAACAATCTTGATATAACTTGGTGAAGTATCATCATAATACTTTCTTTAATTGTTAATATAAGATCTAATTAATTTTTTTAAAGAGATTATCAAAGTTAAATAAATTACTTTAAAATATTTATATTTATTATTTTTCTCAAAACTAATTAACCAAATTTATAAATTGATATATAATTTAATGATATACAATATATATTATGATTAAATAATTTATTTATTTTTCTTGATCTCTATAAAAAAAATCAATTAGGTCTTATATTAATGATCAGATAGAATATCAGTTATCAAGACATTACATTTTTCTTACAAAACCATTAGATTGTTTCATCTTCCTATATATGGTCCCCTCTCCCTCTTTTATAATCGTCTAAGCAATGTTCTTTGTCCCTTTACTATGTACACAATGTAATTATTTTATCAGTTTAATAAATCATTTTACTTTTTATGATAAAACAAAGTATCAAAACATCTATGTACTGCAAAAAAAAATGATGTAGCCGCTTAAAATTGACAAAAAAAAAAATTAACTTTCAGCAATCACCTTCAGTGGCAACTCTAAAAAATTGTCAGTCACAGTTTAAAATTGAATTTCCGAGAAATATGATTCGAAGTGATCCACAGTAACTCACCATGGCCCATTTGGCCATGGCGTTCTAGTCTCCTAACCGGCCGAATGCATGTTTCATCGAAAAGATTACCCATGTGGCCGTTTACTTCCAAACGACCATGACTATTTTCTAAATTTTATAATAACGTACAGGGATGTTTTTTTTAAAAAAAATTATGACTTAGGGAGAAAATAAAAGAAATAGATAAACTTTAATTAGGAATAAAAAATATTTTTCCCACAAATGAAATTATCTCATCAACACACACGTGTCAACATGATAAGACATTAATTACTTTAATTAACATTTTAAAAAAGGTTCATCTTATCAGCACGTACGAGGAGAGGGGACTAATTCTAATACAGTAATAATACGAATGGAACACGTAATAAGAGACAACAAATACACCCGAAACCGCATATTCCTTCACCAATTAAGTATTTGTTTGGGATAGTTTATTTTTAAGCAATAAGTACTTATAAATCGTGATTTACGGTATACGAGGTAAGTATGTGAGAGGAGTTTTATCTTGACTTACGTAATAAATGTTTATTGACCCCCAATAAATAATACCAAACACACACTAATTAATTTGGGGTTGGGACTTGCAACGAACAGACAAGGCTACATGGCCATTAAATTAAAGTAGTTTCCAGTTTGATTAGTGATGTGTCTTTTTCATCATTTAGTTGACATCAACCCTTCATAATTCTGCATACGCACATAAATCTGAATTATTAGTTGGATAATAATTAAGCTTCCGATCCATTTTTGTGTAAGAGGAAAAATTATATTTTTTTGACTTTACTCGATGAATGACAAGGGACGCATATGCAAGTGGAGATATTTTAGAGAGTGTATGTGATCATTTGAGATAGTTTATTTTTTATTTATAAGTGTTTATAATTCGTGATTTACAGTATACGAGGTAAGTATGTAAGATGAATTTTGTCTCGACATACGTAATAAATGCTTATTTCTCAAAAATAAACTATTCCAAACATAACTTACATACTATTCAAAATTGTCCAAGAGTCACGAGACTCACAAATTTTTCATATAACAATCACTTTTTTCCCTCTAAATTGTGTATTGTTCATTAATTCAAATATAAGGATGAAAATTAAACACTTATAATCTCTACTTTTCTTTTTCCTCCATATTGTCGATCTCCTCCCATTTTTATTTCTCATCCAAACAGAACATTAAAATATTATCTAAATATTATTTGCTTATTTAATTAAAAAACATATTATGTCAGTAGTCCTTTAGATTAAGGTATAGTTGCCTCTATGGATGCAGAAATACCATGGCATGGATACTTTAGACAAACTGATGATCCAACCAAATAAATTTAAAGGACCCAATTAAAAAAAAAAGGAACAAAGACCTGATTCAAGACTTGGGAAACTATGGTTGGCCAAAAATTAAAAAGACTTGGGAAACTATGAGAACATAGAATTAACTATCCCTTATCTTTGTACTGTAGCCGTACATGTTTGAATAAGTTGACTTCAATGCTTTTAATGCAATTAGGTGTGGAATGGGTGGCCTAAAGAGGTTATTTTTGGGGACCAAAGACGGAAGGGCAAATCATCTAAGGCGGGGGGAACCCAAATGGCCCGAATGTCTTACTTATACACACTAAGAAACTCACACACCCATCCGATGTGGGGCTTGAGAGCACCCACAAGGGACCCCCCAGGCAAGCACCACCACCACCACCACCGTGGACCCACTCTCGGTTCTTCCTGGGCTAGCTCGCACACTCATGCTACTTTTTTATACTTAAAGGAGTTTAAAATACTACCACGCACAATAGTACTAACATCAAATCAATCATAAAACAACAAAATGAACCGTAAATGCATACACATTAAATTAATTTGATTATTTATAAGACAATTTTAATCTAATCAGATGAGGTATACATAGAGTATATTACATTGGTTAAAATTAGTTAATGGTCTTAATTTCCTAAAAAATAATTACAAATTTTTAAAAGTGGTCTTAATTAAACTCATTATATTATTTCTTAATATAAATAATTTTTTATTGTTTTGTGCAGTATTTAATAAGTTACTCTCAAAATAATATAGTTGATTCAACCAATTTACCTTGGCTCTTTAGCTCGGGTAAGTTAATTGTTAGATGCGACTTATATACTACTTCTGACTTTTAATATAAGAACTAATGTTATCTAATTTGAAGAGATTAACGAGGTTATATAAATTATTTAATTATAACATATGTTAGATATAATCTCTTTAAAATACTTATTATGTACTCCCTCCAGTCCTAATTATAGGACAACATTTAGGAGTTGATCTTGGTCCTAATTATAGGATAAAGTTTTAATTTTTATCAATTTCTTCCCAAAATACCTCCATTGATACTTTCTCAATAATAATGAAACACAATAATAATTTTATAATACACATATGTATTCTATAAAGTAAGTAATACTTACAATTCATTAATATCACGTACACCTCAATTCTACTGTTTCTTTTATTTTATAAGAATAAAGGGTAATAAAATCAATTTAACACTATTAACGTCATCATCTCTATTTTTAAAAATTGTAACTTTCCTTTTCTTTAATTCCACTCGAACCAAACCGGCATAACTCCATTTTAATGACAGGCAAGATCATTTGCTTTACATCAAGGCAAGTGATCAACATGAACAAAACATGATTTCTTGTATGTATTAAATAAGGGCATTTTAGGAAAATAAATAATATTAACTAATTTAACTACTATTCTTAATTTCTCCAAAGTTAGGTAAATATGTCCTATAATTAGGACCGGAGGGAGTATGCCATTAGATTATATATTAGTTCATAAGTCGGATAAATTGATTTGAAGAAATAAGACAAATATATGAGATAAAATGAAAAAAAAAAGTTTTATATCTGGGATGGGACTGGAGGTTGTTTATATAAGACCAAATATGGTATATAGCTTGTAAATGGCAAATTTGTTGATTATTTTTAGTAGTGCAGAGAATATATAAACATATACACAAAACATCATTGGAAGCTAGCTAGCATTCTCTTTTCATCTCCACTTACACACGTCTATATATGGGTGATCTTGTCATGTTGGTCCCCATATATATCAGCAAAACAAGGGTCAATTATAAAGCTGAACAAACTCAAAGTCTACTCGATCATGATCCATACAATATTAATGTATGCGTGAGGAATTAATGGATGATGAAGATTACAATATATAGATATCCATTGATTCAGCATTTAGTTTCATGACCGATAATCACAGAGTGGGTCTGATTAATTAATTAATTAATTAATTATTAATTAATCAGGGGCCTTGGCTTCAAGCGGAGGAAGGAGGAAGGAGAATAGAGCTTGAACAAGTTACAGGCGGAGACACAGGATATAATTGCCATTATGAAGGAAGCAACATAGCCACAAAAGAGGGCCCCTCCTATTTGAACGCAAAATCTTGTGAATTTGTCACATACTTTTATCCACTGCATCGCCTTCACTCCATTCAACGCTATCGTTGCCGCCTCTGTCGCCGCCGTGTTCGCCCCGAACGTCACATACATTCCCACCTGCACATATGTATAGTCCCATCTCTCTCTATGTCACTAATATTCCTCTTTCTTCTTTCATAATTTGTACGTTTATATTCACTCTTTTACACACAAGCACTAATTTAGGTCCAGTTTGGATTAGTGGTGGTAGAAGTGACTTTTTTTTAATATAACTTTTATAAAAGTCAAATAGGATAAAAGTTAGATTATAAATATAATTTGCGTTTGGACTGATTGTGGCAGAAATGACTTTTTTTTGGAAAAGCCAAACTTTTGAACTTCATCTCAAAAGCAGTTTTTAGGGGGAAAAAAGTCTAATTGCCAAAACACCAACTCAAACACTCCAATTTTCATAAAAGCAAAAACTATCATGATTTTTGAAACAAAAAAAAAAAAAGCCCGTTTGGGATGGCTTTCTGCCATCCCAAACGGGCACTTGTATGTTAGCAACAAGTTTCTAACGTGATAATACTATTCACCACCTTTGGATGAGGTTACTGACTCAAACCCAATACCGACATGTTTGTTTATGTGTTTAAGTTAATTGGCTAAAAAAGGTCACCGATATATGTATATATGTGTGTAAATGAAGGTCCCACAATACATATGGGTCTTTGCCTCTTTGGTCAGCTTATGAATAAAGGCAAATACTCACAGACACACTAAGCTGTTGACTTGGTTATATATAGTTGACTGTATTAGAGTATAGATATAGGAATCTGTTAAGTTGTTACTTAATTTAACCATAGGTGTAACAACTCTCTAGTTATTTAACCAGGCACTCTGATTAAGTCACGTACGTCACACTCGCTTCTATATAGAGAAAACACTTTGTATAGAGCTAACTGATTTGAATAATATACAAAATATCTCACTCTTCTTCACTTTCTTCTCCATTATCCCTGCCTTACTCTTTCTTCTTATTTCTTATAGTCTGGTGGTTTTCAATAAGAGAAGACAAAATGGTATGGATGTTTAAGTATTGGGGACCAGCTATTATGGGTAGATACAATAAAATAATAAAATATAAAAATAATTTTATAGTTTGAAATTTTGTTCTTAAAAATAATTAATGAGCAATAATGAAAAATAATAGGAAAAATTTCCAAAAAAATCCAAAATTTCAGAAATGTTTGCCTAAAGGTTTCTAAAATTTGTTTAAGAACCCAAGACATCATATCTTTAGCAGGTGATTTTTCTTTAATTATCTTTAACCATGTAAAACAGAAGACATTTACACATAACTAAAGATATGTTACACATATTCAAAACGAGTTGCACCAGCTTAAGAGTTTGGATTCTTAGGTATTTTAGTAATAAATTTAGTAATGATGGATTTTTTAGCCATTTTCTGAAAAAAAAAATCTTGTTAAGTAATATATTTACAACAATATATTTAAATTTTAAATGCTTTAAGAGAGTCATATCTTTATAATAAAAAGTAATTTAAATTAAATTAATTAATGTTTTCGGCGCTCTATTTTCTTTCTTGCCTTTCATAAATGTTTGAAACCTATACTTTCACACATATCAAAATCTTCCCATACCACCCATTAACATAATGTGACCCTATTTTTTTTTAGGAAAATTATACTAAGATTCCAACTAAGAGAAATAATATCTTAAAAGTCTCATTATTTATTAATAGTGTCAGTTTCACTTATCAACGATGCCTTTTTTATTTGTTATTGACAAATTATGAGACTTTTTAGATATTATTTTTCTTTTTTTAGGACTTTGGTATGATTTTCCCTATTTTTTTATTTGTCACAATATTTTTTTTGTACAGCATATTTGTATTTTCTCGTTTACATATCTCATCCATTGTAATGTGAAAATGGGAAAAAAAAAAAAAAAACTATCCGACCAACAAACACTCCATTTAGTGTTGGAGGGCCCATCTCTAAATAGTGAAAGAGACGGATACACCAGAAATACCCTCTAGCTATAGTTGGTCTATGAATGTCTGCAACCTTATATTTGCCATTTCAACCAAGTTATATATATATGCGTGATATGTATTTTGAAAATAATAATAATTATAATTGACAAGGCCGTTCTACAAAAATATTACACTGACAAAACGTTCCATTTTTTATTTGGGGGGATTAAACTAGAGATTTAGTTTATTAAAAAATAATATGATGTAATCTGTCACACGTTAATTGCCAAATTAGCGAGAGTAATTGAGAAATGGAAGAGGAGGAGGAGAAACCAATAAATTAAAACTGGACACGATTATGCTTTATTTTATTTTTTTACCACTTTAATTTCTTGTAGAAGTGTATATATATATATATATAGGGAAAACGACAAGAAAATAATACTTAAAATTCAAAATCCTAAATCAGTTATTTCTTATTAAAATGAGTTGTCAATTATTATACTTTTATAGTTAATACTTAATACCTATACTCTTATAAGCGCAACAAGGTTAATTCGAGATTTTAAAGTTCAAGTGGTATTTTTTTTTATTTTTCCCATATATATGTATCTAATTTAGATAGCTATATGGGTTTCAATTTCAATTTTTGGTCACATATGGTTTCAATTTTTTTAATTAGCAATGGTGTGGTTTCAGTTTCATCTCTTAAGTAACTTTATAAAATATCTGTTCAATTCTTCAACCCTAACCTCATTAGTCTCAAATGAAAATTTTTGTGCAAGTCATTGTTATTTAAAAAAATTAAATTTAATACATCAACATTTGAAATATTTTGTCAACATTTAATATATTCAATATCAGTATTTTTTTTTTGATGAAACTGAAATTTTATAAAATTAACGGACACTTGTCTGAATTTGAAGAAGCAAAGGTGCACTACTACTCTTGCCTTCTTAATTTTACTTCCAACTTTGCCTCCTACCTCACAAACCAATACCATGTCACTACTTTTTCATGCTTTTGAATATGCAAGCTAGGAAGTTCTTTTAATATATATATATATATATAACTAGAACTTTTGTAATAATAATAACACTAATAAAGAGAGTTAAATTGAATTGCAAGTACCTGATCCAACAAGAAGCAAAGCCAAGCCAAGTAGAGAAGATAATGGCCATTGGATTTTCCTCCAGAAAAAGTTGGCACGAAGAAGATAAGTTTGCATATCTGAAGCAAGTTAAAAACAGCTGCAGCAGAAGTCACGGACACCAATATTCTGAAAAAATTAATTAAACCCCCCCCCCCAAAAAAAATTAGAAATTGAATAATAAAGAATTAATCCAAAAAAAACGTCAGACCATGTATGCATATATATATATATATATATCTTACTTGAGAGCTTCTAAGTCATGGTAAGTGGCCTTCTTGGTGAGAGCGTATAGAATGACCTCGGTCTGAGAATCTAAGGCAACCAAAAGAGCTGTTAAAACCAACACCAGAATTGCAGAAACTCTCAGACAAATCTCTCCTCTTGCTTCTCTAAAAGCCTCCATCTTCTTCTTCTTCTTCTTCTTCTAAAGTTGAAAGCTTCAATTTAATTTTCTGAGACAGTGAGATCAATTTAATGGAAGAAGCCTATATATATATATATATATATATAGAGAGAGAGAGAGAGAGAGAGAGAGAGAGAGAGAGAGAGGAGAGGTTCATGAGATGAAATAGATAGATGACGGAAGATAGAGACTTCTGGTATAGAAAGTTCCACGGAGGCAAGGCTCATATTAATTTTTGCCAACAGCACGTACCAAACCCTCTTTATTATTTCTGTTCGTTGGGTCTACTTCTTTCGTTGTGATCCTTAATTATAATTTCGGTCCCTCATTTAATCATTAATATTCCAGCTCCTATATATACTTATCAACTTCCCTCTGCCATATTCGGGTGCCAAATTAAAATATTGAATATTGATCTATATACTTCTCCAATTAAGTAAAGTGAGACTTGTTATTCATTTTATTTTACATACGTTAACACTATCGATTAATTAAAATTATCATGACACATAAGTTTTTTTTTTTTTAATTTGATCAAGGGTTTCTCCTCGACACTTAGAGAGCAAATGGTTCTTACCTCTTCCAACAAATACACTATTAAGTAACTTTGGCTAGCTATAGCAAAATTGATCATTTTTTTTATATTAATGTTATTTGTAAGAAAACTATTAATTTCATGACTTGATGTAGTATTATTTTTGTTAATGAAGGGTAAAATTGCATATGATACAACTAATTAAAGGTTTATTGACTTTTAAAATGATAACCATTATTTTCCTTCCAATTTTATCTTATATCTCCAAAAGAACAATAGACAAAATTAAATCAATGATCAATGAATGTATGAAGTAATAGATTTTCTAGTCGAATATCCATTAGTACCTCAATTTTTAATTTACACTAATTTCTTCCAAAAATGAATTGAATCACACACAGTAGCTAATTTCTTATTACCACTTTGATTGTTTTTATAAGTCTAGTTTAAAAAAATTTTTGGTCCTTATTATTAGTCCATTCAGAGAGTAATTAAATGACAGTGTTACATTTTTCCCTTATTAAATATAGAGAGAGAGAGAGAAGAAAGAGGAGTAAGATACAATTGCGAAAATATTTTTATATACATTCATAAATAAGAGTAAAATTAGTAAAATTTATCAGTTTAGGATATATTTACTAAGTTAGCTAGCTTTTCTTAGTATGTGAGAATTAAGTAAACTTGACTATCTATAAAAATGATCACAGTGGCAATCATTTTCATTATTAATTTAAAATTTATAAAATTATCATACATAAGATATCATAACATGGCTAATTCATATATATGATACACCTACACACACATGTATATGCTGTTAGATATATAGAATTTTCAAGGACAGGAGAAATGAAGATTTCATGAAAAATAATTTTGTTATATATAAATATATTTTTAATTTTTCATCATCCACAAAAAAAAAAATAATGTGGGGATAATCTTCTTAAACTAGCTAGTAATGTCTTAAAATCATGACACGTGCAACGTATAAAAAAAAGGGAAAAAGAAAGAAAAATACCACTTGAACTTTAAAATCCCAAATTAGTCCTTTGACAAAGATTTACGTTGTCAATCTCATTACCATTCTTGTCAACCATATTATCATTCTTATCAGCGGGATTTTGAAGTTCAAATAGTATTTTTCTGTCTTTTTCCCTAAAAAAAAAATATAATGCTAATGACAATGACAATGACCCATGCAATTGCTTGAAGAAAAGGGGGTGTTCCCAGTTGTGACGGGTAAGTGTAGATAATAAAGAACGAAGGGACCACGATCCAAAATGTCAAATGCAGAGAAGGGACCACGATCCAAAATGTCACAACTCGTTTCTCCATATTGGTCTGTCTTATCATATGATGGATTCAACCGTGGCATTTATTCAATATATATGGCTGGTAATTTAACGTCAAATAACTCCCATTGTTTTTTTTTGAAATTTTACTGCACCTCGTGGAATTAAATTGAAATTAAGTTTTTTTTAAAAGATATTTATGCCCTTATCCTATATATAACTGAAATGATTTTATAAATTCTCACATGTATCTTTTAAATATACATATTTGACTTATAAATTCTCACATATGTCTAGTAAATAATATGTATTATTGTGAATATGATATTTGTTTTGTACATGGCCTAGATGGTATTATAATTGTCTTGAAATAAACATATTTAACTTGTAAATTTTCACACGCGTTTTGTAAATAATCATATTTGACTTGTAAAGTAAGAACACAATTATCTTTTCACCCACAAATTTTAATTTCGATTAAGTCTTAAGAGTGTAGTAAAATTTCAAAAAGTTTTGGGGACTATTTGATATTACATGGCTGTAGAGGTGGGTGCAGCGATATTTTCCATGTATACTACCTCACCTTAATCCTAATTATATATTTGAGTTTTAGCCTAAAATATAATAACTACTATTCATATTCTTTTATTTACAATTAATAAAATGTGAATCCTGTCCTTTACACAAAAATAGCTCAAGAGGTAAAAAGTGACTTTATATATAAATAATGGGTTTTTATGACATTTGCATTCAATACACCCAATTAAACAAGATCTCATATTAAGGACTGCAAGTAGCATAAGACAAGGTTGAGAAAAAATAGAGAAAACACAAAAAGAGCCAACCAAATAAAATGTCTCACATCGAAAGTCTGGAAGGAGTTACACATCTCTTGAAAGAGGTGGAGGGAAGACTCTAAACCGAGAGAAGGATTCTGTCTGGAAGATGCTGTAAAGGTGGGATGTACCAAAAAAGATTAAATATTTTATATGGATATTTGCACGTGGTAGAGTACATATAGCGCAACTGAGAGTTCAGAGAGGTTTGGAAGAGTTTGCCAGATGTCCGTTTGGATGTGAGAATGAGGAGGATTTGATGCACTTAACAAGGGATTACAGTAATGCAAAAGAACGATGGATCTCTGTAGTGGCCCCGATCTTATGGGAAAAGTTCACAATCCTCCAGGGCACGGAATGGCTGCAGGTGAACCTCAATCATGAAACAGGAAGGAATTTCACCAAAACGATTCAATAGGCATTGCTATTTGGCTATATCTACTGGGATATTTGGGCGAATCGATGCAAAAAACTCTTTGACGAGCAAACCACCACATACAACACAAATGCGCATGCTAGTCTTTTCAGGGCAAGCTAGGATAGGGAATTAAGAGCAAATTGCAAATTCTACACTAGCTAAAAAAGTTCATGTGCAGGAAGGAGTAGCCAAGATCGTCAACAAGGTTATATCACCTTAGCGGTGGATGCTTCAATTCTGGAGTCTGGGAGAAGCGCCTGTGAAGGCACTATCACTGGAGAAGATGGTTGCTGGAGATGTGAAAACATGTGTGAACTTACAACAGTTTCCCCGCCAATAGTAGAAATCATTGTGTTTATCCAAGGTTTTCAGATATGTTGGAATAGAAATTACAAAAAGATCGTCGTATTATCAAATTGTGCCGAAGCTGTGAATTGTTTGACTAGGGGTTGTGATATTACTCACCCCTTTAGAGATATTATAGACAATGCCAAGTTGTGGATATCTAAGAACTGGCAAGTGTTGGTCACTCATATTCCTAGAGAGCCAAATAGCTTAGCTAATCATTTAGCCAAGCCTGCTTATAATATCAAAAGAAATTTTTGTATGTTTAACCACCCACCACTTTTATACCAGGAGGTAGTGTTGGTGAAGGATACAAGGTTGATGTTTATTTTTTGCTTGTATTTGTATTTATTCTTTCGAGTTTCATTAATCTGATTCCAATTTTTATAAAAAAAAAAAAAAAACTCTAAACTACGAGCCTTTATAAAGAGGATGATAAGATGGAGTTGAGCATTCATTTTGGCGAAATCCTAGATTTCTAGGACTTGTTTTGTAACATAAGTGCCATAGTTGGTGAGCTTATAATTAAAGACAATAGAAGATCACTGTTTCTAGCAACAGGTCCCTTAGTTTTCAATATAATCAGACCACCACTAAAGTGGAGAAGGAAATTATTAGTTGATGACTTAAACCTTGACCCAAGCATTAAAGAATGCGTTGATCATTCTGTAATAGAAAGTAAAAACATCGACTGAGAACTTTCATTTTAAATCAGAATTTACAACTTGTAATGTAAATCATTCTACACATGCAAAGATTTTTCCTTAGCTTGTGGTTTTTATCAAAACCCAAATTGGCCACCCCACACCAAACACACCTTAAATCATTGCAAAACCAAAATTACTTAATAGCTAGCTAAAGGACCAAATGGTGAAAAGTTGAAGGACTGAGTCATATGCAAGTCAAAAGTTTAGGGATTAAGTTACATTGAATCATATTTGAGATGCTGAATCATAAGTGACTTAATAGTTAAAAGACTAGAAGATTAATTTTTCTAAAAAAGATTAAACAAAAAAATAAAAAATAAAAAGACACAGAAGATAAATTATAAATATCAAGGTTGCAAGTTTTGGATGGGACCCTGTAAATATCATCATTGGATAAAAAAATGGCGATGGTGGCTCTCTAGTGACTGGTCCGATAGCCACCTTCAGCAGTTAATGCCATCAACGGTGGTATGGTTGTTGACTCTTAGAAGAGGAAGGATGGAGAGAAAAGACGAAGGGTGAGGGCATTTTGGTCCTCACACTAATATCCAAGTGACATCTAGGAAACTAAGGAAGAGATTCTCTTTTCACTAAACAAAATATGATTATCTTTTAGAAAAAAAGATAAAAAAATATCACTTGAACTTTAAAATATTAAATAAGTGATTTTCTATTAAAATGAGTTGTCAATTAATTATATTCTTATTGGACACAAGATTAATTTAAGATTTTAAAATTTAAAAGCTATTTTCTTATCTTTTTACTTTATTTTATTAGTAGGGGACCCAATTATCATTATAGACGTTTAGAATGGCATAGTCAGTCAGAATTATTGCTAGGGAGTGCTACTTGGATGGCTTATTTTATAAGTGGGCCAGAGACAAATCTAATATAAGGCCTATGTTTACATGCTGTGTGACTTGTTGTGAAGCCATGACATTATGATGAATGGGCCAGCGTCTTAAACCGGGTCTACGACTTTATGAGTTGCGGGGTTGACTGGACATAGTTCTACTCGTGAAGTTTAATTAGCTTTATGGATTATGGATGTTAGTTAATCTCGGCCGTCCATAAACACATTTGATATTAGAGATGGAAATATGTCAGGCCCTGTTCGGCCTAATTTCTATAAAACCTAGTATAGAGGCTAAGACTTAGGCCTATTGTCAAGCCTATTTAGATAAACAGGCTTGATTTATTTTCATAAGGCCTAACCTACAAGTATACATGTCTGACCTATTTAACTTTTTTAATTTATATTATAATATAAGAATATATAATGTCATCTAAATTATTTATAAATTTACCAACTTAACCTTAATTCTAAGTTTCACATTTCATCGTTATTACTCTCAATCCTTACTTTCGCATCAATCGTTAGCCCCCACCTCTCTTCTATCCAATCGCCTGATATGACAATGCTAACTTACTTCCCCTCCCTTGATTTGCGCCGTCCACTAAAGTATAATAATTTATATAAATTTATTTTGGAAAAACTTGATATGAGTGTAGATGATGTATTAAATAGTACAAGTGTACATTGTCGAAATCAAGTAATATAGAAGCAAGTAGAGTATCGTTCCCATGAGGATTGAGTACTAAGTACTAAAATAGGTAATTTTAATTCTATTTAGTCTATCGATTAGTTGGTGATTGAGAGTACAAAACAAAAGAAAAACAATTAAATATTAGTGTAGATGATAAGAAAGCAAATATGAGAAAAAGTCATAGGAATTAGATTTCACTTTACAAATTCCGGATTGAATCATTTATCTATTCTAGTCCAATTTATTCCACATAATTGATAGTCGAATTTCCCTAATTTAATTACTAGCCTCTTCCAAGGTCAAGAAATTCTATAATCAATTGCTAATCCAATATATTCCTATATGAATTTAAGCAATTAATTATGTATTAAGATTTATGGAACTCAGTAATACTACACAACTCATGAATATATTCCTATTTCATATGTAAGTCATGGTTTTAATTATAAGGTCTACACACATGTATCTCCTTCCGGTCTCAACATGCATATTGAAATCATTCAAAAGATTGCCAGTCAATCAAAAGCATTAATAATAATAATTAAAACTCAATCATGAAGGAGAAATTCAAACTAGATTTAATAAGTTAAGATTCAATTTGTCATTAGTAAGCTACGTCATCATCCTAGGAAAATGAAAGTTTAGCACATGATGAAATTAAAAACAAAAATAAATTAACATTACATAAAACTAGAATGAAATCCTCAAAAATACTGCATAAACTTGAATATTAAATTCTCAAACATAAATATACAACCAATAAATGCATGAAAAATGAATAAATTTAGCCATCCATTTAGGAGGTAAAACCTTCCATGTAAGCGGCATGCAAAATGTAATACAATCCTAAGCCTTCCAAGATGGAGGCATGCAAAATGTAATACAATCATAAGCCTTCCAAGATGGAGGCATGCAATGCATGAAATTAAATCTAAAAATTAATACAATAAACTTAGAGATGTTAGAGAAAGATTTTTCCCGGTTAGAGAAGGACCTCTCCCTGTCGGAGAAGGAAACCTCTGCTTCTCTTCCTTCCTTCCCCTCCTTGAGCTTGGCCTTGATCTCTATTTATAGGGGAAAAAAACTATGTGCTACAGCACTGTTACAGTGATTTGGCAGCTGCTACAGTATCTGGTGGCTCTACAGTGCCCGACGACTCTACAGTGCTTCCGTCGCTATAGTAACATCCATCCGCTACAAATGTAACTTCTATCTGCTACAGTGTAACCATCTGCTACAGTGATCCTGTTGCTATAGTACTTTCATTTTTTTATTTTTTATTTTTAAATGCTATTTATTCCAAAAACATTATTTATTTATCAATCACACCCAAATTTATTATATTAAACTCAAATATCGTCCATAAAAGCATCATATAAGGGAAAATAAGTATGCAAATATTTTACTTATCACCAAATGAAATATTATAATCTTAGTAGGAGAAGTTTGTCCCAATTTATGTGGGAACAGTAAAAGAGATAAAATCTAGTTTTATATGTTGTTTGTTATGCTTGGTCAATTTTAAAAAATATATCTCATTAGTCAACAACATTAGTTTTTCTTATTCCTATTTGCTCAAACAATTGTTGTCACTGTAGATTCTTTTCTTTTCTTTATTTAGCCTTTATATTACAACGAGAATGGATGCTAAGCTATTAAGACATAATAGAATATTTTAATTAAGCGTGAAGTCGGTTTTATATGAATTTAGATTTATAGGTTTTAAAGGTTATTTAAAAGCCAACATTTTAAGTAGGCTTTTAAACAGGCTTCATACCTTATCAGGCCTTTTGAAGGCCCATACTCAACTTAAAAAAAGGCTTGCATATAAGCTCAAATTTTAAATTTCTGTTGTGAATCTAAATCTATTTAGATGAAACCTGATATAACCTAATCTATTTCCACTTCTACTTGATATAGCTGCTTGAGGGAGGGGAATTTAAATGGTGACGTTGTTTTTGCTCAACACCAAGAAAGTAGTCGAAGACTTCAGGCATAAAGCTACGGTACGAACAAAATCTATGAGAATTGTGTAAATAGATGCATTGTTCAAGTGTTTGGGAAATCCTGTACAATCCATTATTTGTACCAATCGATGATATTGGGCTTGTATTTTTGTTAAAAAGTCCGTTGGGCTTTCATTTAGTTGACGTCATTCCAAAATTTAAGGAAATTTTTTTCATCCTCTTGTTTGTGCATATACACAGAAAAGAAATAATATCTATATCTATATATCTATAAATACTCTTCCACCAAACACTGTTCCTAAGGATTCCATGGTTCAGATTAAACCACGCTCTTACTCCTTTCTCCTCGGGATCAAAACCGAGCCATGTCCGCACTCTCTGACTCCATTGCAGTTTTCTCAACTTTGATGGCTTCTATCTCTTGGATTATGCCGACGATTTCATCACCGATCGAAGATTGTGGTTATTAAACCAGGTCCAGCTTGCAATTTCTCTCGCGCAACGACGCCGTCTCTGCCTGACCCGCCCGTGGCGAAGCCTCCAGTTGAGAGTGAGGTGAAGAAGTTGGAGCAAACTGAGAAATTATCGCCGCTTGCTCAACAAATGATGGTGATGAAGTTAATGAGTGAGATTGAGATCAGAGCGTTTAATACTCAGATGAGCCATACGGTGATGTCCTCAAAGTTTGCTACGATTTATGCCCTTTACACAAGACGATGATGAGTTTCAGGAGTTCGAAATCAATGAAGGTAATCTCAAATAAATATACAAATGCAAATAAAATCACGATGTATTTGGACAGAGGCTTTTTTTGGCCAAATTTTTCGATTTTTGGACAAAGATTGATTTCTATTTAATGTGAAGTTTAATACAAGAACGGTGCAACGGGCATAGCCATCTCTAGCCATTTCCTTCCTCTCGCCGGATAAATAACATATCCAGATTAGCTGCAAGGTGTTCCTTTTTCGATCTTTCTGCCATCTGCTTTCAATTTGGTCTTGAGCTTCAACCGCATTCCGATTTGCAGTTGCTGCTGTATTGTTGGCGCTTTAGGTCAGATCTAGGTTTTCCCTTGATTGTTATTCCTCGATCCCGCCGGAGTAAATTCGATTTAACGGTGCCGGGTCTGCGGATATCTGATTTTAAGAGTCAATTGGTAATTGCATCGTGTCTGTGAATTCCTCAATTTCAACGGTGGTCTTGGAAAAGTAGTAGTTCGAGATCGGAGGAACAGCGATCTGCGATCGCAATTCTGTCAGAATTCATCACCATCAGGGCTTCCAAGATTGGTTATGGGATACATCAGACCTCACAGAAGCTTGCTAAGCTGGCCAAGTGTAAGTAATCGATATGAGTTTCCAGGAAAATGTTTTCTGTAAGCTGTTTATATCTTCATGACTTTTTTCCGCTACACGGTGCTCAGTGTATAAATGATAGAAAGAAATTGTACAAGTATTTGAAAACTGTTTTGGTATTGATGGAAGCATATATGAAAACTGTTCTGCCCTTATACTGAAATTTTATTTTTCTTCCTATATCTTTTGTGTTGTATTGTTAATACCACCTCTACACACAAAATGGGATGAGGAGGAGGAAGGGAAGGAAGTGAACCAGCAGTGGGAAGATGATTGGGATGACGATGATGTTAGTGATGATTTTTCTCTTCAGCTGAGGAAGGATTCATGCTTTTCAATGGTTGATTTCATTCCTACATTCTATATATTATGTATTATGTATATATGGCCATTTATTGATTTTTTTCTTCCCTTTTGCAGATAACCAACTTTTCCCCTGCTTACTTGCTTTACTATTGCTCTATCCGCTAACATACACGGGAGTGTCAGTGTGGTAATATTGTTCTTCCATTGTCTTTGTGAAAAAAATGCTTGACTGTTTTTTTTTGGTTCGTCATGTTTTGTATTGGGGAACTCTTGAGTAGTAGCTAATCTTTGATCATGTTTTAATGGAGAGATGGTATATGCTGTTAAGAATTTCTCACTGACCATTCTCAATTTTTTGCATGTTCTAGATACGAATAAATTCCATTTTCTATAAGAATTTCCCACCCCTACGCCTATTCTAGATACTATTGCTCTATACGATAATATTATTTAAACTATAAGTGGCCAAGTTAGTTTCATGTAACTTATATATATGAGCTTAAAAATCAATAAGTATATGATTATATATGTGGCAGTTGTATAATTTTATCCGCCAAAAGTAATGAGATTTTTGAATATTTCATGTAAGCTGATAACAAGTTAGTTTATTTTTTTCAAGTTCAAAAATCACGTTTTGGTCTTGGTTGCGAGTCCCTCATCATCCTTCAATATATTGATGAGGTTTGGAAGCACAAATATTGTCTTTGCTTTGATGATGCCCACAACTGACCCAAGGCAATGTATTGGATTGATTTCTTTGACAGAAAGGTAATGATCCATTTCTGCATAACACACTCATTTTCATCCATAATTCATTGCATCCATTCATTGAAGGATTGAACTATTGAAGTAAAAACAAAAACCTTTCTACAAGTATTCTAAATTCTCTTCATCATAAGACTTTATCCTTTTCTTTTTTTTTGTCTGCATTAGCTGAAACTGATAAAAGCGTGGAAATCAATTCAAATTGTAATAATTCAACAACTGATGTATCTGCTGGTCTCACTTCTTCATCCACTACTATAGATGGTAAATGATTAAATTATCATCCATCTGATACTCCTTATCATCCGAAAAATATATTGATTGTATTGCCTGTGGTTAATTATAATAAGTGAAATCCCAAGTGTTGTGGATGTTTCCTAGGCTCCAAGCATTCTTAATAACTTATTCCATACTTGTAAATGTATTATTTTTATCATCGTAGATTAAAATGAATTAGATTATAGAGTTCATGCGGATATGATAGTGTCTGAGCATCTTTATTGATACAGCCTGTAGGTATACCATAAATGTTGTCACTGTCATTTTGATACTGCTCTAGGTCATTTCTACAGAGCTTTTCCCTTCTGTGAAAAATTTTATTCTGGAAAAGGGATTAGTAACAAATATAAGTGAATGCTAAAGTCAAATTTCAGAACAAAAAAAAAAAAAAAGCTCTTTGTTGGGTGCCAGAGTATACCTGGATATCAGGGAGGGTACTCATCTGCAAGTGTAATTATTATCCTGGAAAATCGAAGTCTTCAAATTATATAACGCATTTATTTATTGAAGATGTGGTGTCTTGCCTTGTGAAGCTTCTGACTTGTCCTACTTCTCATTTATGATTAGAGACTTCTTTAAGAGAAGATAATTCTTGACTCAAATGTTTTTTGTGTTGTCTTATTTTTTGACTAATCATTTAAATCATGTTACAACTGTTTTGGATTTTGATTTTTTTCTATAATGTGGATGGCAGCTCTGCAAAACAGCTGAAGAACATCTGGAAATTGTATTCCTAAAAGTAAATTTTGATGAGAACAAGCCAATGTGTAAAATGATGAATGTAAAAGTACTTCCTTACTTCCACTTTTATCGAGGGGCTGATGGGCAGCGGGAGTCATTTTCATGTTCACTAGCCAAGGTAAGTTTGCTAACCTTTCTCTTTATAATAGAAGAAATATTATTGGTGAGATGAAATAGAAAGGTGCAAGAGGCAGATAAGTTTAGCTCATTGATTTGGTATTGTTTCTTTCCTGAGAAATACCATGTAAATCCAACTATCCAATCCCAATTATTTGCAACAGAGAAGTACCATGTTTCTTTCCTGAGAAATACCATATAAATACACTGTTGCTTTCATGAGAAATACCATGTAAATCCAACTAGAGAGATCCCAATTACATATAGCGATCATTGTTGTTGTTCCTTTTTCCTTCACAAGGTATACGTTTTGAAACAGATGGTATGAAATATATAGTTTGCATCTTCTTCTACCTCAAGGTATTGAACCCATTGTTCTTTTATAGGTGATGGAGATGGGAACGGATGGAAGAGTAGTATGGTGCTCTTCGTATGATTTCAGCTTGGGCAAGGAAAAAGGCAGAACTAAAGAAATAAAAAAGATACTAAAACACTGTCGTCTCTCAATAATCACAGGGTAAGTTAAATATTTGAGTCCAATTCCCGACCCTTTTTTCCTAAAAAAATAATTGTTACCCCAGAAAGTATAGAAAATTGGAGACCATTGTTCTGATGGTATAGTTGTGGGAATGACGTTTTCTTTTTTAGCTAAATTATACCCTCTTGAATCCTGTAATTAGTTTCTCTGCTCAATGGCTGGCTTTCCTGGATTAGTGGACAATCCTTATGTAGATGAGAACAGTACAGCTTGGCCCAACCTTTAATTTTTTTTATTATTTGTTTTTTATTGCGTATGAAAATACCTTTGCAAATAGTTATTTGTGATCAATAAATCCTTGTGTAGACTGCAAGTGTTATGGAAAAATTTTATCTTTTAATGCAGGTATACATTGCAAAATGTTGAATATAGACTTTGCCTTGAGAAGAACCTTGATATGCATGAAAGAGATCTAGAAAACCCGGAGGTAGGAAGTACCGAGCTCAATGCACATGGGTTGATATTTGACAGATTAGATATGATTGACTTATGCAAAAGGAATGATTTGTCTCCCGAAGTTGAGAAGTTGGATGAAGAAGGAAAAAGTCTCTCTTTTAATGCAGGTATACATTGCGGAATGCTGAATATAGACTTTGCCTTAGGAATGATTAGTTTGTGCGCTTTACTATGATCTACATGATTTTTTAATTGTTTTTTTTTGTTTTGTTTTATTGAAACTTTTTCAAAGGTACTTAATGGAGTGAAGAGGAAGAGTGGTACTCTTCTTATGCAACAGTTTGTTGGGGAAGAAAAAAATGATTTACTGGATTACTTGAGATCTCTTCAACCTGAATAGGTTTGTCTTCAGAAACATCATAATTGGCATTGCTCTCAGAACTTATTTTTTCTTATGTTGTGTGATGTTTATATGTGTTATGGTGTCTTGCTATAGTTCAGCATTATGTGATTTTTCGTGGCCCTGGTTTGTCATCCTTCCATGTTATGTTTATTTATTCCTCTTAAAGATTTGGATGCTAAGTACTCAAAATCCTTCTTGGCTATCATATTCTTCTTGTATTGGTGTATTTTGATTATGAATGAGCATAAAGAAAGAGTGGTGTGTTATCTGGTAAAAAGTAATTACATTGCTCTCTGCTCTTGACACATCTAAAGCTTACCCTTTAGGTTTCTATTTTTTGTCTTTTTCCCCTGATAAAATACATTTTTTCTGAAGAAAAATAATTTACGGAAGTAAACTTGATTTTCCAAGATATTCTCCTCTAAAAAGTGTCTTCTGTTCCTTCGTTGTTATGATGAAAAATCTTAGGATATACATGTAACCAAACTCGATGTTTTTATTGACCTTTCTTATGTGTTTCTCATTAAAGTATAGCATCATCTGAACTTAAGAATACCATCCACTCTGTTGTCCATGGTCTTCTTTCTACTCTTTCACCAAAGATGCATTCAAAAGCTTCAACAATGTCCGAGAACGCAACTGCTGGAACTAAAAATCAGGGGATTGAGGATTGTACTGAATTTGTTGAGAACGCTCCACTACAGTTTCAGCATGTTATTTCATTAACTTGGGACTATCTGGCTCGTCTGCTCTTTTGGTTAGTTACATACTTTGCTTTTGTACCTTATTTTATTTTGATATCTATATTTTTATTTATCATGCTTGGATAATGCAAAGGATGTTGGCTCTTCAAAAATTGCTACTCATGTTTGTTTTCTACCTTAGGACACTTGAGGCATGTCCCGACCATTTTAGAAACTAAACGTTTTTCCATAATGTGATTCCATTAGTTTTTCTGAGATTGGGGAGTGGGTGGGGTGAATAAAAATGGTCTAGTGGGAGGAAAGGTTTTTTTTTGGTTTGCAGGGTGTTTAGGGGGAATGCCGTAGTCTAAAAGTTCGCTATATGCTCATTAAAACTGACAAAAGAACAATGGTTTTTTTTCCTGAGATTGGTTGTGTTTGGCGAAAAGCAGTTTTTCAGTGCTGCACCTGCTGGCACTAATATTCTCATTAAAACTGACATTTGGTTACCTTTTTCCTCTTCTCCTTGTAGGTGCATGCTGTTAGGACACTATCTTAGAGGACTTGAGTACAAGATGGAGTTGATGGAACTGCTATCCCTGAGTGATGACAGCTGAGAATGATTCTCGTGGAAGCTTACGCTGTTCAGGTACGAGCTTATTATCAGTGCTCTTGTCGTTCAGCTCAAATCCCCTGCCTTACATATAGCAATCATTGTTGTTGTTCCTTTTTCCTTTACAAGGTATATGTTTTGAAACAGATGGTATGCAATATACAGTTTGCATCTTCTTCTACCTCAAGGTATTGAATCCATTATTCTTTTGTAGGTGACGGGGATGGGAATGGATGGAAGTATGGTGCTCTTTGTATGATTTCAGCCTAGGCAATAACTGAAGAAATAAAAAAGATACTAAAACATTGTCGTCTCTCAAGAACATAACCTCTGCATTGAAAAGTATAACATGAATGCAGAGGAAGAATTGACATAACCTCTGCATCCAAAACATTCGATAATGAATATCTTTGATTTATCCAAGTTGTTGTACTCTATCTTCTTATTTAATTTTTTTGTTGAAGATTCCTAAGTCACTGAATATTAATGTGGATATTTTAGCCGTGTCTTTCAACCTCTTAAATATTTCACTTTTCCATCTCTGGTCTTGATTTTGACTATATCTGCATTTTCCTTGCTTATGGAGCCACGTTTTATTGGAAATGAACGTGAGCATGAGGAAATGTTCTAACCTTATATTGTGCATTTTAGGTGAAAGACACAGTTGAAGAGAGCATATATAAGCTGAACAGAAGCAGGACTAGCCATTCAGTTATCAGTGGTAACACAAAAAATCAATACCAGCCTATGTTGACCCTGGAGGATGTTGAAACTTTGTTGGCAACAGCTCCACTCCAAGTCTTAGGCACTTGCTACCTTCAATGGCCGCTGCTATTGTTTCTGCAAGGAGACTCGATGGACAAAGGGCATGATTTATTAGTGTAACCAAAATTAGTTTATTCTTTATTTAGATATCATTTTTTGGTTTACCTAAAAGAGCAATTTTTGTAGTTGCAAATAAGGGGGGATTTTGTAGGTTTATCTGTAGATTGATGTACCCAAAATTAGTTCTTTATTTAGAAATTAGTTTATACTGTACATATATGTACATTTTCAAGATTTTACGTAGTTGATGTCAGTGTAATAAATATCCATCCTTGGTCTCTTTGAATTCATGTGGAAGTATATTCCGAGCTAATGTAAAATTTCAATAAAATAAGCTAGCATAATTTGATAAGAACATCATAAATTTTTGAAAAATCCCATATTATTGTAAGGCAGTCATAAATTTTTACATAAAGAAGATACTGAAGGTAATCCACTTAATCCATCTATTTTCTTTGTTTGAATTCAGTTAATCCCAGTACATGAAGTAGGAATTATTTCAGCCAATTGACTTTATTAATTTTATCCCCCAGTTTTGCCTTGTGGTCTTTTTTATTTTAGTTTTACCCCTCATGTATGTGTTGTACTAATTAATATATTTTATATTATGTGGTATGTTTGTTAATGTGAGTTGAAATATGTGATGAAGACATGATTGGTTTAGTGTTGAATAGATGTTGTTTCGTTAATTTTAATGTGTTGCATGAATTGCTCCCCGCGCAACGCGCGGGGGATTAAGTGCTAGTTATTTATAAATATAAGTACTTCAATTATTGGGAAAAAATATAAGTACTTCCCACAAGGTATGGCAAGAGCTATTTGATTCAACGGACAATAAGCACCTTTTTAGATCTTTGCTTAAGTAAGAAGTTGTAAATTTGAACACTCAATATAATAGATGCATAGATTTTATTTGTTGAATGAAGAATTAATGACAGGAAAAAAAAAACTTCCCTATGGTTCAATTAATGATTATCTAATTCCATCTCATTAGAGCTGGTATAACGGGCTTAACACCCTGGCCCGTGGATTGGGGTAGGATTAGAGTTGGAAGTTTTGTGGCCTGCATGGCCTGCATTGCACAACTTGTGGGTTAGTGTACAAATTTTTTTAAAAAAATAAATTGGAAGGTCACACAAAAGAGATTGGAAGTGTAATGAGCTTGACCCCTTTATATCAATGAAAAAAAGGGATCAAGGGAATGTAATGGGCTCAACCCCTTTATATCACAAAAAAAAGGGGACTAAAGGAATGTCATGGGCTGGGTTCCTCTTTTCATGTTTTTGAATATAATAGGGCTTGGTCCCTTTTTTCATCCAAAAAATAATGTAGGTTAGGATTGATGTTTTGTCATGGCTGCACAAGCTTGCACTGCTCAACCCGCATTCGCAACTCTCACATCCCATAATGAAGTTTGTAAGGATATGTTTAGTATGATAGAAGAGGAATTGAAAATAAAAATAAAAGTACATATGAAAATAGAGATGAACTTGAGGTTTAAAAATATTTTTGGTGTGTTGACACTCGACAGAGATTTTACATAATTTCTGAAAAAATAAATTGTAACATTCAAAGTATTCAACCAATAAAATTAATTTTTTTTTGGCATTAAGAAATGACTATTTTTTATTATATTTAAGGGAGAGAGTTGATGCAGCACTAATGTTGATGTCATGTGATATAAAGGTTATGAGGTTCAAATCTTGAAAATAATTTCTTTAATTATGGGGTAAGACTGTGCATCTATCCTTCTCAAACTCTATTTGATGGAAGCCTTATATATTGAGCCACCCTGTTTTATTTGGGGAAGAGAGCAGAAGCAAGAGAAATGGATTTTTTTTCCCCCACCAACAAGAGAAATGGATGTTACTCATATGCGTGCATCCTGAGGAAAACAAATCGTGGCACACATACCTGTCGTGACTCGTGAGTATTTTTTTTTTGAAAGATTAATACAAAAAATTTCAATTATTACAAATTATTTTGAGAATTCATAAGGTTATTTAAGAATCATTATTTCGTTACTAACAAGTAACAACACAGAAATTTAGTATATTAGTTGATTGATCATCTACGTGTCTTAATTAACAGACTTTAGTTCAGTTATATTCTAACTAATACAATTCTCTTGCACAACTTCCAAACTCGTCTCATGTGCTGTAATTCCTATCATTTTTCCGTTGCCATTTTCTGAACAAAAGGAATGGATAAAACAACAGAACTCCTGATTCCTAATCCTAATTACAGCTCACTAATCCAAAACGAAAAAAAGTCCGGTTAGTGATGATGAATTGATGATTCGGATTACTTCTGATCAGTGATTATCCAAATCAACAGAATCATTTCTGAAAGGGAAAACAAAATCCAAAGATAAATATTTACCCTCACAAAATAGTGACTGAAAATGTCTGGCAGAAGGCGAGCTTGGCTTGATAAAGCCACGCCACTTCTTGCTCAACATTCTCGCTCACCACCCTATAGCTCTCGCAGTCCTCGCCTTCCCTCTGCTTCCCTCGAGATGTCTTCTTCCTCTCCCACTCCTCCCGCCAGTGCTACTAGCTGCGTCTTCCTCGGTATTGACGTGGGCACCGGCAGCGCCCGCGCAGGTCCGTCGTTTTCAAATGTCACTCGTTTGTGTGCGTTTTCGAGTTTGTTTTCTTGATTACTCGTCGGGTGATCGAGTTCGATTTGGAATTTCGTGTTTAATTTTGCTTTCTTCGGCATTGTTTGGATTGAGCCATCGTATTTGATTATTATGTCGTGCATTTCGCATTCGTTTGTTGCTTTGTTGTTGGTGATTGTGGTTTTGTTCATTCATCGTGAGGCCGTTGACTTATTTATACTAAAGTCGATGAAATTTGGACCTGAAACATGCCGTTACTTTTGCGTTCTTCGGCGTCGTTTGGAATGAGCCATCGTATTTGATTATTCTGATGATGATGTGCATTTCAAATTCGTGAGTTGCTTTATTGTTGGTGATTATGGTTTTGTTCATGCATAGTGAGGCCATTGACTTATTTATACCAAAGTCGATGAAATTTGGACTTGAAACATGCCGGTACTTTTGATCACTGTTGTTCCGAGTTCCTAGACCGCATGAATCTTATTTCGTGTCTTTAGTCGATTGCCAATTTCTGGCACTCCATTCTAATTCTGTTTATCGGTTCAGAAGTTTTAAGCAAGCTATAACACATCTAGATTCTCATTTAACAACCTTGTCTGGTTGTTTCTTCCTCTTTCTCCATTTTATCTGAATGCCTTCAAGCAAATATTTGTAATGCGTGGCCACTGCGCTATAAGCTGTGTTTTTACTTGCGAATAAATGTTTTTGAAATCTGTCAAATCATTATAAACAAAAATGTCATTGTTATTGATAGCGTGTAGGGCATTTGTGGCTCCAAGGGCTTTGACATGCTAAAGCGCATAGCATTTAATGAACAACTGCAAGAAAATGTACCTTACAATTTTAAGATATTTGAACTGTAGTTGATAATGACAAATATGTACACACAAAACCTAACTCACATTAAGAAAACAAAAGAGGATTCATAACAACATAATTATCATGCGTAAATCACATTGACTACCTAAATCATAAAAAAAGTATTGTTTAACATAGTTTTTGATTTTAAGCTTCTTCCTAAGATATTCATACAATCCCCCTTCATCAAATGCAGCATATTATAATGCTTATCACTGACCATTGCCTCAATTTCCTCTTCATCTTCTGAGGTTACTGTTTTTTTCCATCTATGATATGATAGCACAAGAAGAAAATGTCATTGCCCTCTCCTCTTTCTCTTTATTTTGTTAATGAATACTAAATAATTAAATATTGTTTGTCTGAGATTGGTCAAGTTAATCTTCAGAGGTGTTCTTGCATATAATGCTTGTCACTGACCATTGCCTCAATTTCCTCTTCATCTTCTGAGGTTACTGTTTTTTTCCATCTATGATATGATAGCATAAGAAGAAAACGTCATTGCCCTCTCCTCTTTCTCTTTATTTTGTTAATGAATACTAAATAATTAAATATTGTTTGTCTGAGATTGGTCAATTTAATCTTCAGAGGCGGTCTTGCAAAATCACTTAAATTATGCTTTTTTGTTGCTCTATTTGTATCTAGGACCTGTCACACTAACTATATCTACGCAAAAATAGCTCCTGTGGCATCAGCTATATTGGAGCAATATGAAAACTGCATATCCCAGTTTCATTTAATAACCATTGTGATCATTTCTTCTCGATGCTATCCTGTTCTATAATTTTAGGCCTCTTTGATGAGAATGGGAAGCTCCTTGGTTCGTCTAGCAGCCTAATACAAATATGGAAAGATGGTGCCTGTGTTGAGGTACAATATTTGACTAATTGGACTTTAAATAAATCTACAAGCAGCTCTAGTAGGACAGCCCCAGATTTAACACGTTTGTTGTCTCATTGATCTCATAATTGGCGTATGAATTCTATATTTTGTTCAATTGACTGTGAAGATTATATGACAAGTCCTTGGGATGATTTCATTCCTACCAAATCTTGGAAAATGGATTTTGTCTAAATTCGTAAGTTTATATTGTCAAACACAGTTAACTTTAGTGGCTCTGGTGGTCTTTAAGGCTCTATTGTATATTAGACTTTATTTTATTTAGATTTCTGTACTCTAGAATTTTATGCTTGAGCCCTACGCCTCAACAATTTAAAACCTTCTGAACCATGCTTCTATGTAATGTTATTTGGGTAAATTGCTTATCTATATGCCAGCTGAGGCATCGAGTGCTTTTTCATTTCCAGATTAGTTCCTGTGTAAACATAGATGTTAAGTTATTCTATTTTTGAAACAGCAATCATCCACAGATATATGGCATGCAATTTGTGCAGCTGTAAAAGAAGCCTTCTCTTTAGCAAAAGTTGCACCTGAAGAAGTAAAGGGTCTGGGATTTGCAGCTACTTGTTCTCTTGGTATGGAACATTTATGACATAGTTGCCTTTTCCTTCCTAGCAGTGAATATTGATTTTTATGTGCATAACTATAAGTGGTCATTTATGGCAGTTGCAGTAGATGCTGATGGCTCTCCTGTTTCGGTTTCTTGGAGTGGTGATCCAAGAAGGAACGTGATAGTATGGATGGATCATAGAGCAATAGAGCAAGCTGAGAGGATCAATTCCAGTGACTCGCCTGTATTACAGTACTGTGGTGGAGCTCTTTCACCTGAAATGGAGCCTCCAAAGGTATCATCTGAAGTAATCCTGTTATTACAACACTTTCTCCTTTATGTAGTGTGCCTTCCTCTACAAAATTCTTTCTTTAAGCATATACCTGAACCCCTCTTTTGTTCTGATATTCGGCCATAGAATCCATTTATACTCTGATCTGGGAGGGACATAGAATTTATTGATCTATCTGATGGAAAAGTTATGATGAATCCCTAATTTTAGCATTATAGTAGAATGTATTTTTTTGGTGAATGCCTCTTGGCTCCTTGAACTTTGGTCCTAATGATCCTTGCGTCCAGCTTTACTTTTATTCTTGTTTGGAGTGGAGCATTTAGTAAATAAATTTATCTGAGACAATTATTAGTAAATACTCAAGATTTACCATTAAAGTTTCAAAGCTATCAATCCTGATCAGTTGTGCACCGGGCCGGTTCTTGTAATGTGTTTCTTATGTTATGATACTTGTAATTCATAATTGGTACATTTTTTGTGAATTCAATTATAGCTGTATTAGTAATTTACTGACACTGTCATAATTTTCAGCTATTATGGGTCAAAGAAAATTTGCCAGAATCTTGGGTTATGGTTTTCAGGTGGATGGACTTGAGTGATTGGTTGTCATACAGGTATTCTGTATTCTTGATATCGAGGATCTGTGTACCCAAGCCAAATGTACTTCACTGTGATGAATATATATGGTAATTTTTTAGGGCAACTGGAGATGATACTCGTAGCCTGTGCACTACGGTTTGTAAGTGGGGATATCTTGGTCATGCACACATGCAGCGAATAAATGATAAAGACTCTCAACCTATGGAAGCTCTTGGATGGGATGACGAATTTTGGGAAGAGATAGGGCTGGGCGATCTTATTGAAGGACGTCATGCTAAGATAGGTATACTCTTGACTGATATTGAGCTACTTAAATTAATGGCAAGTTTCTGCATAATGTGGATCATATGCAGAATCCAACTGTAAATAGGATGCTCTATCACACAGCATTTTAAATAAGAAAAAATGGAAGCATGTGTGCAGCAATGACCCTTATCTGGACTGTTTTTTTTGGTTACATGACCATCAAATTTGAACTTTAGGACATAATTTTTGTGGAATCTCTTGGCTTAAACTGTGTTAATATGACATTTGCTTCGCTTATTTAATGAACCATGGACTCTGTTTTTGCCATCAGCTGTCATTTCTCTCTTCCTGCAGCTTAACATGATTATGTATCATGATAACAGGACGAAGTGTTGCTTTCCCTGGCCATGCTTTGCGTAATGGCCTCACTCCTGCTGCAGCACAGGCAAGAAATTCGTTCTCAAAATTTCCCAATAATTTAAAGTGGTAATCCTTAGGTATCCCCTAATGTAGCATATATGTTACTTAATAGCAATAACATGACTACAACCTTCCTCCTTTAATGTGAATTTTAGTTTATTGCTACTAATTTCAACATGTGGCATCTGGTAATTCTTCTGACGAGCTTAAATGTTCAGGAACTGGGTCTAGTAGCAGGGATTCCTGTTGGGACATCACTAATCGATGCTCATGCTGGTGGTGTTGGAGTAATCGAAAGTGTGCCTCCGTCAGATTCTGAAGCTAAAGGTTACCATGATACAGCACATCCATCTTTTCCCTTTTGAGTCTGAGTCTTAGCACCTTAAAGTTAGAAAAAGAAACATTGTTGCTGAACTATAGGAGATTTTTTATCTTCAGGACATGATAAGGAAGAAATCTGCAACCGCATGGTGTTAGTTTGTGGAACTTCTACTTGCCATATGGCTGTATCACAGAGCAAGCTATACATTCCCGGGGTTTGGGGACCATTTTGGTCAGGCATGTCACTAAAGTTTCTCCATTTTATGAGCAAATTGCCACATCTAGATTATACTGGAGCTTCTTTTAGTAGACTCAAACTATTGTGAGCAAATTTGCAGAACTGCAGCTGCTCCTTTTGGCATCTGCTATATAGTGAACCATTTTTTCTTTACCTGTTTGTTCAGCGATGGTACCAGAATATTGGCTCACAGAAGGTGGTCAGAGTGCTACTGGTGCATTATTGGATCATATAATTGAAAGCCATGCTGCTTCTCCTCACCTTGCCAATCAAGCTGCTTCACAAAGTAAGGTTATTATTTCATTTGGAGCATATCCACACTGATATATAAGCAAGTCTGACTGTTCTTTGCTTTAACTTTTCAGAGGTTTCTGTCTTTGAACTCCTGAACAAGATCTTGGAGAAGTTGATGTCTGAGCAGAACCATCCCTTTGTTTCTGCCTTGACTGAAGATATACATGTTCTTCCTGACTTCCACGGGAACAGGTGTCTGTTTACTAACAACCTTTCCTGTTAGCTATGAAGACTTCTAAATAATAGGCTTCTCTGTGTGATGGTTCAGGTCTCCCAATGCAGATCCAAAAGCAAAAGGAGTTGTATGTGGTTTGACACTTGACACAAGTGAGGAACAGTTGGCCCTTCTCTACTTGGCAACTGTACAGGGAATTGCATATGGTACCCGCCATATTGTTGAGCATTGCAATGCCCATGGTCACAAAGTAAGGATGCACTAAAATGTCACAAATATTCAAGGATAATATATAAACACACACACACACACACACATCATTGGCTTGTATCTAACACCCTCAGCACATTTTCTGATATTTGCCTGGGGCCTGAGACTTAACTTTGTTAAATGCTATAATTGCTTCATCCTTTGTAATTTATGGGGCGGAAGTGTGCGCCTGCTAGATGAAAAAGTTAGTGGCGAAGCTTGGCAAACTATAAAATGATGATGTATGATTGCAGCTGTATTTCGAAGTAACTAGTAATTGTTCTTTTTTGTTTTGACTATATGGCATAAGATTGATCTTAAAACTGTCAATATATGCTTTTTGTGTGGGCTCCTAGCTGACAACATTGTTCCCTAATTAGTATAGGATCGAGACCTTGGGTACTGGTTGTGTGTGGGGAACAACTAAAGCATTCAAATCGCACTTTTGTCACAAGATTTGTGAAGGAGTTTCCTACACTGAGCTTCTATGAATAGATATAATATTTTACTACACTGCGTACATTTATCCTTCCTAGATCCCATTTGGTGAGAGCCTTGTGCATTGGGCCGCCTTTTTTATTTTTTATCGTATCCTCTGCTTTGTATGCCTGAGCTTTATGTGCCTTGGTCTCAAAGAACTGTCTGACTTGCCAGAAAATCCGTAAACAATGTTTTTGATCACTAACACTTTATAGCCTATTGTCGGAAAGAAAATCCAGGGCTAAATATCTTTTTATTTTGTCCTTCATATGAAACATTGGACTTGGATTTTAAAAAATATGACAATCACTTGTATATATCAGAATAGTAGCCTACTTTTTTCAAAACGCTAAAAATAATTTATGAAGTTCTGTTTTAAAGCCATGTCACTAATTTGGGTTAGGATTACTGATTCAGTGCTGACATTGTTTCAATTGTATGATTCTTCTGCCCTTTGCTTACAGATCAAGACCCTACTTGCGTGTGGTGGCCTTTCGAAGAATCCTTTGTTCATTCAGGAACATGCTGATATTATTGGTCTCTCTCTCTCTCTCTCTCTCTCTCTCTCTCTCTCTCTCGCAAGCATGTTAAGAATCTTTGTGCTTCACTAATATTGACCTTTTTTAAATGTTAAGAATCACAAGAAGAATGCTTGAAAGTCATAATAATTACAAGGGAAAAAACGAATCTAGCATTTCAAATGTCATTACAAACATAATATGGGGGATCCTATGGTCTCCTACAAAAACTAGGTCGAATTGTTCCACAAGATGGATTCTTAGCATAAATTCAATTGATATTGGCGAAGGTTGCTGGATTTTCTTTAGAAGGTCATTTTGTCATTGTCGCTCTATTTTGTATTCTTTATTTCATTTTTGAACTTGAATTCTGGTTACAATTTTCATAGGTTGCCCCATAATTCTTCCAAGGGAAAGTGAATCTGTGCTCTTGGGAGCTGCTATTTTGGGTGCTGTGGCTTCGAAGAAATTTTCTAACCTTAGAGAGGCCATGAAAGCCATGAACGCAGCTGGTCAGGTGTGTTTGCCTTTCTTTCTATCTCAAAAACTGATGTATTTTTATTTCTGTATTCATATGAGGAATTAGGGTTGGTTATAGAAAGGTGCATTTAGGGATCATGCCTTCTAAATGGTTCTTGTTTCTGCTTCGTCGGCATTTTTTTTAAAAATGGATGCTCACCTTGTAAGTATTAGGAACTGCAATGCATGATAAAACCGAATCACCATAAATAACATGAATCAAGTTCAGTTTCGTTTATGCATACCATTGTTAGAATATAAAAACGACAACTCTTTATCAGATTCTGCACTTATTGATGTCAGATTCCTTAATCCTTAGCGAATCTATTAATAAATCTACACATGTGAGCCACCTGGGTAGCAAGAATTCAAATTCTCCTCATGTAACCCCCCTTCCTTCTCCCTCTTTAAGTATGCATGTAAAACATTCACGAAGTAGTCGTATGCATTGAACTACTGCCTAATTAGCAAAGAAAGATGTGATTTGTTTCTGCACGTTTGTGTTGCAAAGGTGACAATAAGCGAGAGGTCGTGTAGCAATGAAAAGATGAGTGACTATGGATTCTAATCACCTTTGATGATTCATCAGGTTTAGATTTATAATCTAATGTCCTCACTCATTGCCGTGGCCAGAAACTGTGTGCTTCACTTTACGGTATAAAACTTGGTGATCTATTTATGTTCCCTTGTATCTTCTAATCAAGTGAGTGAATTATGGCAGGTCATTCGTCCATCTAAAGACCCTAAGGTGAAAAAATACCATGACACCAAGTACAAAATTTTCCGCAGCCTTTATGAACAGCAGCTCTCTTACCGTTCCATGATGGCTCAAGCCATGAAATAATTTCTCCACCTGCTTGAGCTCAAACTGGTGATGCTTTGTCGTTATTTGTTTCTTTGAGGGTGAAAATTAATTATTGGGAGAATTACAATGAGGTCCCAAGGAAGATAAAAAATGAAGAAATGGTCCCTGTAGATTGCAAAATGAAAAAATAGTCTCATTAACAACTTCAGGATCCTGTATTGACAATTTATTGACAACTCGTTAACAACTCCATGGGTCCATTTTTTCATTTTGCAATCTATTGGGACCATTTTTTCATTTATCTTCTTCCTTGGGACCTTAGTGTAATTCTCTCAAAATTATTTGGTATGAGCTAACTAGTAAAAAAGGAATTCGATTTTTCCAGGCCACGGATTCCAGCTGCAGATTAGACAATTCAAGAATTACATGGAAGATACAGGGTGAAAAATCATCAATTTGAGTTGGAAAGCTTTCATGTACAGCCTCATAGTGGCTTTTTCCCCATTAATGTATAGAATGAAAGAATTTTGAGTTTCGCTTTTGGATTCTCTGCTGTAAATGTGTATGAAGTACATGATTGGACAAGAGTCCTCTATATTTGGTCTACAGAATGCGTTACATTGATTAGAGAGGGTAGAATGCAAAGAACATACAGTAGAATCACTATTGATATCTTTAACATGGTCCTTCATGCCAGGATGTTTTCCCAATTATTTTCCTGATGAATAAAAAATTTTTAAATTGGATTTTTATTGTGATGATTATGGGTGGAAATAGGTTAGGTTTTAACTAAGTAGGCTTGTGCCTGTGACGGAGATCCAAAGCCAAAGTTTGGGTCTAAGCCTGTTATATGCTCTTTTTAATGTCTGACCTCGAACCTTCAACAGACCTGACAAGGTCTGAAACCTATTTAAACGCCTATTTAAGATGTAGGCTTTTAAATAGGTTTAAAGCCTATATATCTAAGTTCATATATAATTCATCAAATTTATTTAAAAGCATTTGTTATGTTTTAAAAGTTTAGCGATTCATTCTCATATGAAATAAAAGAGTTAGTAAGAGAAAGAAAGGAACACCTAGTGGCACCAATTGTCAAGTAGGAATAAGAAAAATCAATTATCTATTGACTAAGGAGATATATTTTTTAAAATCAATCACGCACATACAAGAAGTAACATGTAAAATTAGATTTTACCTCGTTTTTCTTACAAAAAATGAGACAAAATTCTACTAGTGGGATCGTTTTCATTTGTGAATCATTAAAATAAACTTACTGTAATTATTATGTTGCATCAAATGACACAAATTAAGGGAGAGGTAGTGAGTTAGCATTATCATCTCTAGCGATCAAAAAGAAGAGAAGTAAATGTGATTAATTGATTAATGAAAAGATTAAGCTAATTGGTAAATGACAAAATGTGAAACTTAGGGTCTGTTTTGTGTAAGGGATTTGGAGGGGAGTGAAAATTTTTTAGTTGAATTTTAAAAGATTGAAGAAGTTGGGTAATAAAATTTTAATAAAGAGAATATATAAGATAAAAAGTATGAAAAATTAATTAAAAATTTTTAACCCCACTTCTCTAATTTTTTTAAATTCAACTCAAAATTTTTTTCCCTCCGCCCATTTTCCCTCCCCTCCCCTCAGACCAAACAAGCCCTTAGGGTTAACACTAAATTATTAATTTTATAAATAATTTCCAAAATTAATTTAGATTAAATTATATATAATTATACATAATAATATATTTTTAAAAAACTAAATAGGTTAGCTTTATGAAAATAGGCTTGACCTGTTTACCTAAATAGGCCTAACAATAGGCCTAAGCCTAAACCTAATCTATTTACTAAATATGTTAGACTAGGCTTAAAGTAGGCTAGATGTAAGCCTTTATAGCCTATTTCCATCCCTAGTGATGATTTGCCTACATGCATATTTCTTAATGGTCATTGAGATTATTAAGGTGTTGTGGGATGGGATGCAGATAGTGATCAAGGTTTAATTTTTTTGGATTATTTCTCAAGTTAAAAAGTTATCATTCAATATATAGTCCTCTCGTCATTAACGTAAGATTTATTTATCCAAGTTGAAGAGATTAAGAAGGCTAAATAAATAAATACATTATAATATATGTAACATAATCTCTTTAAAATACGTCTTTATAACATTAGATTATATTATATCTAGTCCTTAATATAAGAGTTAGTTAGAGGTTGGATTTGATTCTAAATATAAAACTTCAATCAATTTTATTTCCCAAATTTATAATTTCCCCCCAAAAGTATCTTTATTTATTGTATATATTAAAGGGTTCCCACTCAGGGTAGTTTGAATACACAAGATTAGAATGGGTAGTTTATGGAAGACAACATACATTTGTTACAAATAACTAACTTAGATAATTACTTAAATATTAACTAGTTAGGTAGCTCTTATATTCTATATAAGTTAGGAAAATTTGTTATATATACGGTATAATTAAAAAAATATATAAAAAAGTGATTGATTGCTGAGATAATTAATTTGATCAAAGATTGCCTAGGTAATTAGACTTATACTTAATTTCACAATGAATTAAATTATGTATAATCCTAATTATAATTAGGATTATACAATTGTCAATTTGAAAAGCAACTAATATAGAAGTGAAACTATCATATAAACTTGGTATACATTATGAATGTGCACTAATGCACATCATAATGTGAATCATTTAAATTTTATTTAGATGACTCAGTTTTTATTTTAAAATTCGAATGATCATTTTTAATTAAAAGTCAACAAATAGAAGATTAATTTTATTCTATATCTGGTTTCTTATTTAGTAAAAATATTAAAATTTGATTAAAAAGATTAAAAATTACAAGTAAAACCTAAACGATTCAGAGGAAATTCGCAGATGATACAAGTTTCATTTTTTCTTCTGTATTTTTTTTTTAAAAAAAAGCATTTCACTATCTCTCTTTAATTTTTTTTTTGGTACTGAATGTCTCTTTAATTTATTTCACCATAGGCCGCAAAAATTGCGTTGATAAATAATATACCTTTCGTGTTACTCTCCAATTACACGACCAGTTGACTATTCACTCCACAGAATCTAATTTTGTATTTCCCATCAGCCGAAAATTAAATAAAAAATAGAGGAGTAATAAAAATGGTATTGGGGGAGAAAATCCACAAAGTCAAATTGAGCGACACAAGCAGCATTTGTTCCTTTTAACCTAACACGCGGGGTAGACTTTTCCATTATAGTCAAAGTCGGCTTCCTTTGTCTGACCCTGTGCACGTGTCGGAACATGAATGGCTACTCCTGCGCTTTTTAAAATATAGATAAGTTCGCGGGAGGAACCTGGCCAGTATGTTTAGCTTTCCGGATTTATCAGATTTATACCGTTAGATTTAATTTCAACGATTTAGATTTGAGTTTTTAAAATTCTATAATTTTAATAAAAATTATTATAATGCATATTATAATCTAAAATAAAGATAATCTTCTAATTACTATTGCTTAGAAAAATGATTTTTTATTTAAAAAACCATCATTTTAGAAAAAATTTAAATATGGACCGTTTAAAATCAAATCTAAACAGTTTAGATATGATAAGTTGGGAGAACTAAATACAGTATTTAACACTAAATGGGAAGTGAACAAAATGGTAATGAGTTGCACATCGCACTTAAGTTTATGGATAACTTCATTTTATTATATAGTATTACTTATTAAGTCTAATTTTATCTGCAATTTTTCACATCAACCCTCAAATTCAATAATACTTGAACACTCCAGCACTATAACATAGGAGTACTTCTTTGCCCCCAAAAAAACACACACTTTTGTGATGCAATTTTATTTTATTTTTATATATTACATACATACATACAACGGTACAATACACAGGACCTATTGTCTGGTTTGAAAGTAATGATAGTGGTAAAATTTTAGAAGGAATATTAAAATGCAAAAGAAGGTATAATCTACTACTAGGGGATGTAACAAGAAGATCAAATATACTATTCCCTCCGACCTAGTTAAAGAAGTGCTTTTAGTCCTAAATATGAAAACTCAATTGCCTGTTTTGTTTAATATTTTGTTTAATTACTTTCATAATTTCTTTAATTTCAATGTTTTTCCCACACTTTTTTTGTAATTTCCTATCATATTTAATTTTCTCTGTGTATGGAGTATTTTAAGGGTAGTAACACATAATTTTACACAATAATGGCAAATGAGGTTATTAAACCCGGATCGGCCACTGAACCGATCGGCATAGTGGGTCAAGGGTCAGTGGGTTAGATCGGATTAAAACCGGAGTTAACATAAGGCCAAATTGGTGAGGAAGTGAACTTGAACGACGTCAAAATAAGGTAGCTACTAATTGCAATACTAAAGTTCTCAATTGTAACATCCCAAATTTTAATATTGAGATTTAGAGTTAAGTAAGATTTAATTATTGATGAGATTCGAATAATTTTGAAATTTGAGAATTTTTGAGGATCAAATAATAATATTTTTTAGTGATTCTTTTTATATTACAAAGTAGACATCTCAAGCTTTCCATAATCTTAATTTGTAATTCTTGAAAATATGTAGAATTAGATATGGATTTTTAAAGTCGTGAAATTATGAATAAATGCTGAACCGGTCAAATCGGCCAAACCAGACCTGTTGAAGGAGTGATTCACTTGTTTCCTGGTTGAATCAACTGGTCCGGTCTAGTTTTAATGACCATGATTGCCAATTAACCAATTTTTTTTCACTAATACTCATGAATCACCTTCCTAGGTCTTGTATATCTTTAGAGGGGGAAGTACAATTTTATCTAACATAGTCGGCATGGTAGAAGATTAATTAATAATGATCATAAATGAATGGATATAGCACCAATACTATAATTATTACAGGTAGCTCATTCATGTACTTGCGTGCTTATCTTCTCATGATCAGAATCGTGCTATAGGTTGGTCTAAATTGCACTGTCTATTCATATTTTCTTTGGACAGTTTAGAAATTAGGGGGAAAAAAGAGTGTCAATGCGAAGATTCTTGTTTAGGGAGGAAGTGGACAAGCAGAAGCATGTTTTCTTGATCCCAAAGATCTGAGTCTGTTTGATGATAAGGATACTATTAATTTTTATTTAAATGAGTGCTTTTTGAAATTTGATGTTTTCTTCTTGTTACATTTCTATGTGGGTGAGGTTCCTTGTACCCTTCTTCCTCGTAATTACTTGTTTAATTTTAAAAGCTGTACTGATTTTAAAGAATGAATTAAAATAAGAAACAAAGGTCAATGAGTAGGGTTTATTCTCATAAAAAATATGGAATCGTATTTGCATTTTCTGTTTGGTTTTTCGTGCCTTTCTTGTTTTGGTACAGTATGTTAACTTGTTAGTATATTTTTAATATATCATTGGCCAACTTGTCAACAGGAATTAAACTATATAAAGTATGTGCATTATTGCACAATCAATTAATTCCACAGAGCCAAAGATGAATAAATAATAACTGGTTAAACAATTGTTTGACTTTTTCGTCTCTTAATTTTAAAAATCTCATACATGTAAAAACTGTATTATTGATGGATCAATATTATTATTATAATTATTCAATAATGTCACCAAATTTCTGTCTTCTAAACGAGGTTTTGGGATGTAGCTAGATTCAACTTATATCAAACCAATCACTAATAATTAAGAAATGCATATATATAGCTAGACTTTGGTTTTGAACTTGAGCTAATGATCTTATTGGTTTTGATATAGGCCGGTTGGGGAAGGAACACTGGAGTCAAAGGAAACAATATGAAAATTTGTACGGGAAATATTTATGTCATGGCATCAAAATCTGTCGTCAGGTTTCATTAGCAGCAAGAATTCAAATAAGAATCAGTTGGTTATGATATTGTGATGAAACTGGCCCACCACTGTGCTGACATCCTTAATTTTCAAGCAATTGACTATTGACTGTATGTACATATGTAGTTTTGAATCTCTCGTCAACTGTATTCGTTTATTTACTAGTACAGAAGTACTACACACCTCATATACTTTTCTCTCAAATTATGTATCTTCATTAAGACTTGTAACAATCTATAATTTCTGAGAAACATTAAAGCCATATAAGCTCAACTTTAATTCTGTAGTATAGATACTACTCCTCCTAGCTATATGGAAAGGTGTTAATAACGAAAAAGAGCAGCAAAAAGTCACCATACCACATGTTTCATTTCTGTAAATCACATGTGCCACGTACTCTCTCTCTCTCTCTCTCTCTCTCTCTCTCTCTCACACACACACACACACCACTAAATTGCATGGCATGTTTTTTGCTTTGTGAACTTATTTGCTTGTTGCAAGCTAGTAATGTTCTTATTTAATTAAAGTTGCTTCAAGTTTTAGAGTTCATTTTGTTGATGGTTAATACCTTTTTAAGATCGCCGCTCTGCTGACTAATCTACATTTTGTTTATTATTACATGGTTTGTGTGTCAAAGTATATGAAATAAGATAAAAATAAAATTCCTTAGCTTTTCAATGAGATGATGTAGGGGTTGTAACTTTTACTTGAACTGCATTTTCCATGCTCAGGAGATCATTCATTCGATGAGAACTATGAAGAAGAAGAAAGGTTTTATGGCAATTCAGATTGACCTTGAGAAGACCTACGATCATTGTCGTTGGACTTTTATTCTTGAATGTCTTAAAGATATGAATTTTCTAGAAAACATTCAGGGGGTGGTGAGAGAATGTATCTCATCTCCCACCATGCAAATCCTTTAGAATGGAGCTAAGGAGAATAAATTCCGTCCCACTCGGGGCATTCAACAAGGAGACCTGTTCCCTCCGTATTTGTTTGTCATTGTAATAGAAAGACTGGGTCACCAGACCCATAGCACCGTTAATTGTGAAGATTGGAAGCCTTTCAAACTTAAAAAAAATCTGGTACATCTATCTCTCACTTATATTTTGCCGACGATCTAAGGCAATTTTGGATGACTTTTTTGAGGCATCAGGTCAGAAAGTTAATGCAACAAAGACTCGTATCTATTTCTCAAAGAATGTCAATCACACCAGGGTCCAAGAAATAAGTACTTTCTTGGGTTTCTCTCCTACTCCGGACCTAGGAAAGTATTTAGGTAAGCCAATCCTCCATAAGAAGGTGTCCAAATCGATGTATCGATTTATCTTGGATCAGATGGACGCCTGGCTTTCTAGTTGCAAAGCCTATACTTTGTCGTTGGCAGCCCGACATACTTTGGTATCATCTGTGGTATTCGCTATGCCATCCTATGCGATGCAGACAACAATGTTACCCACTAGCATTTGTAATGAGATCGATAAATGTAGTAGAAATTTCTTATGGGGTAGTACTACGTCGGCACGTAAAGTTCATTTGGTGTCTTGGGGGAGCATATGCAAGGATAAGGGCTTAGAGGGGCTAGGTTTTTGTTAGGAACACCTCCAAAATGAGGCGTTCATGTTAAAGCTGGGGTGGAATCTTATTAAATGATGAGATCTTTTGTGGGTGCGTTTCCTATATGAGAAATATAGATGTGGTGGTGATTTAATCCCCAAGGTTGAGAAGCGTGCGTCAGAGTCGCGTACATGGGCTGGGATCCATTTTGCTTGGGAATCTGTCCAAAATAGTATAACTGGAAGATTTCAGATGGTGGGTCGGTTTCCTTTTGGAAAGACATTTGGTTTCCTCATATGGATAAGCTGGAGAATCACACGATCCTAGAAGTTCCAACTGATGCTCTAGAGTGGAGGGTCTCTGATTGCATCTCTGAGTCAGGCAAGTGGTAATGGCATAATTTTGATAGGTTTTTACCCCCACATGTGCTATAGGCTATTGGGAAACAACAATTACTTGTAGCAGGAAGTAGTGATGCTTCAACCTGGCGGTAGTCGTTTGATGGATCATTTTCTTTAAAGTCGGCTTATAGTTTTCTTTGAGGGATGTGTCCTACTGAGTATCAAAGCTCTTAGAGACATCTATGGAAACTCAGAGTACCACGAAGGTATCGCATGTTTCTATGGTTGACTTCAAATGATAGAATAATAACAAATTTGGCTAGACTGTGTAAAGGTATGCATGATACGGGTGTATGCCCAATGTGTAATAATGCACCAGAATCAACCCTATATACACTTTAGGACTGCTCATCTGAGATGAATCTCTGGAAATCAGTGCTAAATAAGCATTGGTGGAAGGGGGTTTTTTGGGTGTAAGTCACCTTATGGCTGGGTCAAATGGAACCTAAGGGCGGTAGTGGACACAACTGATCTCAAGTGTGGATGTTGGTTTGCTGTTTTATGCAGACACATTTGTATGGGTCGAAATGCGTGGGTGTTCCAGGGTATAGCAGTTGATAGCTCTACCGCTATTGCTAAGGCGCGTGCTTGCCTTTCATGTGGTAACGACTCAGCATCTCATACAACCAAGGACTATGCAGCACCTATTACATGGACTCATCCACTTCCTGAGTTTTTGAAATTGAATGTGGGTGACTCCTATATTGAGAATTCGGGTGTTTGTACATGTGGTAGTGTTTTACGGAATCACATAGGTGAATTTATTTGTGGTTTATGTTCCGCCTGTTGCATGGCTCGAGCGTGATAGCTGAGGCCTGGGGTATCTTATGGGAGCTGAAGTTGTCATAGGACTGAGGTTTCTGTAGGCTTTCGATGGAAAGTAATTATAGCGATGTGGTAGAAGCTATAAGAAATACTGTGCATGCTGAGCAATCGGATAGTGCAATTCTTCTTGAGATTTAAAGCCTTCTCTATCTCGATGGGAATGTATCGGTTATCGTATGTGATAGATAGGCGAATGTTCCTGCGGATGTGCTTGCTGCTGAGGCTTGGACAATGATAGTGGATATGCAAGTCTTGGTATCTCCACCTGGGGCGGTGCAACGTGCTCTCCAGCAAGATATCTTGGGGGTCGTTAGTGGGTAGTTTGTGTTAGTTTTCTTTTCAATAAAAAAACCACTACGATACGATCAAAATCTATGAGAATTGTGTAAATAGACGCATTGTCCAAGTGTTTAGGAAAAGGGAAAATGACATATAGGTCCCAAGGATCAAACAAAACAACAAAAAAGTCCCTTTAAAAAGCCAAAGATCAGAAAAGTCCCTAGGGACTTTTCTGTGATTATTTCCCAAAGTTAAATGTCAAAAATTCCCCTAGTTCATCAATCATTTTACAGTTGACAACTTCATCAGTCATTTTCACAATATATTTTTTATGCAATGAGTTAATTTCAAGTTTGCTAAGTCCCTACGTTCACAACTGTCATTATGTGTTATAACAACTGCTTGAGTGATTTTTTATACATTATTTTTGTGCCTAAATGAAATGACCATTTCCAAAACTCCAAATATGACAACTGCATATATTTTGTTTAACAACTGGTTATGCTTGTATTTACAACATGTTTAGTATTTCTTACAACATATTTTTCAAGTCATAATGAAACTACCTTTTTAATAACTGTTTACCATTGCAAATTGCTTAGTTTACAACTTGTTAAGCTTGTTTCATAATATGTTGAGTCATTTTAACAACTTCTTTCCCATGTTTGAATGAAGCTACCTTTTTGCACATCTCCAAGTTTAGCATTGAAAATTCCTCAGTTTACAATTGGTTAAGCGTGTTTTTACAACATATTTAGTCATTTTTACAACTATTTCTCGTGTGTGAATGAAATTACTTTTTTTCACATATCCAAGTTTAGCACTATAAGTTGCTCAATTTACAACATCTTGAGTTATTTTTACAACTTATTTCTCGTGTGTGAATGAAATTACCTTTGTTCACATCTTCATGTTTAACATTGCAAGTTGTTCAATTTACAACTTTTAATGCACATATTAACAACAATTTTTTTAATATCATATCAGCATTCTGTAATCAAAGAAATCACAATCACATTCAATCATTCCCCCTTAAAACAAAGCCATCCTTATGTTATCTTGCCCAAAAAAAGAGCATTCCCTCTATTATATTTCTCAAAAACAGAATACAGGTTTTGTATTAACCACTACAACAACCATATTAACAACTACAACTGCACAAATTAACAACACTTTTTTTCTTCATATCAGCATTTTCACAGCAAACAACCACCATCACATTCAACCATTCCCAGTTAAAATTAAAACACAACATTCCCTAAAAACAGAGTAATATAACATTCACACAACCCAACCAAAATAAAACCCCAAATTTAATGATCAAGATTATAGTTTTAGAAAATCTTAGCATAACTTATCTACCTCCTACCACTTAATCCACTATTGAGCTTAACCTTCAACCTTTAACTAATCCTCAATCTCAATCCATCCAACGTACATAAAAAATCAGTTCGTTGTTCTACCTTTACCACATCACAACGGAGGCTTAGGCAGCAGAGGAGTGATGGACGAATGCACCAACACTGGGACTTGGAGGAGTGATGAACAAACGCACTAATGCTGGGACTCGGAGGAAGGAAGACGCAGAAGTAGAGTAGAACGAAGGAGAGAGAGAAATAATAGAGTACTTTAAATTCTTGGGGGCATCTTTGTCATTTAACTTTGGGAAATAATCACAGAAAAGTCCCTAAGGACTTTTCTGATCTTTGACTTTTCAAGGGACTTTTTTGTTGTTTTGTTTGGTCTTTAGGACCTATATGTCATTTTCCCTTAGGAAAACCTGTACAACCCATTATCTATACCAATCGAGGATATTGGGCTTGTGTTTTTGTTAAAAAGTCCGTTGGGCTTTCATTTAGTGTGTGTTTGGATTGTCTTTTGAGAATAGCTTTTACGATTTATGAGGTAAGTTTGTGAGAGGAGTTTTATCTCAGGTTGCACAAACCTAAGTTTGGAAAGTTCCCAAACACTTACTTAGTTGACCTCATTCCAAAATTTAAGGAAATTTTTTTCATCCTCATGTTTGCACATATACATAGAAAAGAAATAATATTATTTGTAAATATAAGTACTTCAATTGTTGGGAAAAAATATAAGTACTTCCCTCAAGGTATGCTAAGAGCTATTTGGTTCAACAGACACTAAGCACCTTTCTAAATCTTTGCTTAAGTAAGAAGTTGTAAATTTGAACACTCAATATAATAGATGCATATATTTTATCTGTTGAATGAAGAGTTAATGGCAGGAAAAAAACTTCCCTATAGTTCAATTAATGGTTATCTGATTCCATCTCATTAGATCTGGCATAACAGCCTTAACACGCTGGCCGTGGATTGGGGTAGGATTAGAGTTGGAAGTTTTGTAGCTCGCATAACCTATACCGCACAACTTGTGGACTAGCCTAAGGTTGTGGTCTGGCCTGGAAAAAAATTTTTAAAAAAATAAATTGGAGGGTCTCTCAAAAGAGATTAAGGGAGTGTAATGAGCTTGACCCCTTTATATCAATTAAAAAAGGGACTAATAGAGTGTATTGGGCTCAACCCCTTTATATCACCAAAAAAGGGGACTAAAGAAATGTCATGGGCTAGGTTCCTCTTTTCTTTTCTTTTTCTTTTTTAAAATATAATAGGGCCTGGTTCCTTTTTTCATCTAAAAAATAATGTAGGTTAGGATTGACGTTTTGCCAGGGCCGTACAGGCTTACACTGCTCAACCCGCATTCCGCACTCTCACATCCCATAATGTAAGTATGTAAGGATCTGTTTGGTATAATAGAAGAGGAATCAATATATTCTTAATAGGAATAGGGAGATAAGCCATTGGACAAATTCAACGCACAAACGTCTCACGAGTTGCTGTTTATAACAACAGTTCCAGTTCAATTGCCAAGCCATTCCCAATTTAGTTGGCTTCGTTTAAAACTGACGACCTATGAACAGTAACACCTCCACTAATAGTTAACTCCCCATGCCATGTCACTTCATTGTGTCATATTCAATAGTAAATTTTTTGACATTCTTAAGGAGTTGGTCAAGTTCTTGCTTTCCCAATACACTCTTTCTAGTCGAATTCATTGATTCATTGATTCTAAAATCTAGAGGTCATATTGGAGTTGGTGAAGACCTTTTGTTTGAAAGTTGTTGCATTTACTTTCTCTTTAGTCAGTATACTCAGAAGTTACATTTACATTTTTGAATTTGTTTTGCAAGTCGGAGCTTCAGACTATATTTTTTCCTCCACGTTCTGATACTTATGTCTATCTTCAAGGAGTTGCGACCATGCTATGGACGGAAGACCAAGGCATCATATGGGTATTGAAGAAACAACAAAGGCCTCATCTTTTTTACTTCAAAGATTTTGATTTAACTTTAGCTCTATTTATTTTCCTCTAATCATCTTATACTGTTTCTTCAGTTTGCCTCTTTTCCGAAATGGTTATACACAACCTAAGGCTTGATGTTGTAGATCCTCACAATACTGAGGCCATAGTTTTGGTGAAGGTTGATTGAGAGTTTTGGAGGATAGCTTTCGATCTGAGTGGGACAGAGTGTGGTTACCCAAGGAAGATTATCTCTATTGATTATGTTGTATTTGATGAGAAGGTCCTTTTTTTCATGTTGCTACATTAAGTTTCTTTCCGGTTGCAACTTAATTAGTTCTAATCATTTTGTTCTTTATGGATGTTGAATAGGGGAATCACATGTTAATGAGGTTAGGTGATGACGAGGTCATGGACTAATTCTTTAACTTACTTAAAGAGGGCCAAGAGTTTTTAGTTCAGAATTTCATCATGACATGTTGTGGTAAAGGCATTCATGACAAGTTCCTGATTAAATTGATACAGACCTCTAAGGTAGTGGTATGTCGAGCTTTGTTTCCTAAGCATTGCTTCAAGCTTTGGGATGTTGTTGATTTGGAAGAGCAGTCATGTCAATATGCCATAGTCACAGGTGAAGGTTTTTGAACCTTTTTTTTGCCGTCGGCTATCTCTCTGTCATTTATTATACTCATTATTCTATTTCAGATGTTATGTGGTTTCTTTCTAGGATTGGTCCATTGACGAAAGTTAGGATCAAGGAAATGATGACAAATGAGCTTCCATTTTCCGTTACAGATAGACGGTAAAGTGTCAGACATTCAAACTATTTTAAGTTTTATTGATTATGTTTAGTCTACTTTGTAAACCCCCTGCCTTACAATCGGTAATTATGATTCAAAAATGCGTAATGAAATAAATTAGAGACCAATGGATAATCAAAAACTCATTTCAAATCCAATTAACCTGGTCTCATATCCAAATTTTGAATATAATTACCTTACGCAGCTAAATCACATTTATACATATAAGAGTATATAACAAAAATCCCGAAAACCCCCAGGTTTCAAATATCAACTAAGGGTTTACAGGACGCATTCGCCCATTTACAGTTTCCCATTCAGGGGATTATATAAATTACTTAAACATTTACATCCATAATATATACAGTAATCCCAACCAAAATTCGATAACCAACAACCAAAATTTAAACATCCTTAAGGAGTCATAGCCGCCCTTGGTTGTCTGCTTTCCCTTGGAGCCACTTGCCCTGTCTGAAGGTTAGTCAATGGCATAAGTAACAAATCACTTATGCCACATATAATCACATGGCATGCAAGTAAATCATCAAGCAGCACAGTAGCACGAATACAGCATACACAAGCTATCACATATACATATTACCTTCATGGTATTCACATTTACAATGGTATATCAACGGCCGGGATAGAGATGACCAGCGTCCCTCTCTACGATGGATCACGCTGACATGCACATGCTGTAATTCACATAGCCTCACGGCTCACAAATAGCCTTTCTTCTTTCACACAGCCTTATGATTTTCACATAAGTGATTACCAGAGAGCAAAGGAAAAATTAAAATGGGAAGTGCACTTGAGCAACAACTTTAGCACTTGAGTGAAGGCATAAAACTTACGAGTACTAACACACTTTCTTGACAAATTGGCTGAGTGTTACCTCGAGACGCCCGCTCATGGTGCAAAATGAACACACACTCGAGTAAGACGAGGCGCACTCGAGTGAGGTCCCATATCACTCGCAAGTGAGGAGATGCACTCTTGCTTTTTAGCAGAGAAACACAACTAGAAACTGAAGGAAAAGAGAAAGTATGATTTGCACTGGAGTGAGAGCCTAGTGCACTCGAGTGAGGCTCTATCAGAAGCCAAAATATAGCAGATGATAGAATTTTCCAAATCTTAACCAATGTGTCCAATGGCCCCTAAAATCAACAACCAAACCTTTTCCCATACAAATTTTCATAAGGAACCCATTGGAAATACTAAAACAACCCAATTCTCATCACATCCATACATATTTATTTTTAAACCATAATGCAACACAATCCACCCAAATTTCCAAACTTTCTATTTCAAGTTCCAAATCAATTTCATTGTTCTAAAGACACAATATGACACTAAATCCAACACAATACACAATCCAAATCATCCACCCCAAAATTCCACCAAAATCAGGGAAAAATTCATAAATTCCAAAACTTAACTAATGATCATAACACTTATACAAAAATTAGCTTTTTCTCACCTCTTCAACTTCCCAAAGCTAGTTTCTTGATTCTCTAACTTTCAAACTTACTCAAGCTCTAAAACACCTTCTTCCAAAAATCAAAAATCATAGAGATGAAGCTATTATTAATATGAACAAGATTAATAAAGATTATTTGACTAAAAAGGACATCAAACAAGCTAAAATCTCACCTTTCACTTTCTCTTTCCTTCCTTGAGCTCACAAAAATGGAGAATGAAGAGAGAGAATAAGATGATAATGAAGAAACAGATTTTTAGCCTCCCCATGCTTGTAGGCTGACTTTGAGGGAGAGAGGAGAGAGGGAAAGAGTTGAAATATTGACCTTGATCCTATGGTCCATATGGTGACACTTGTCATGATCTTATTTCGTCTTCCATGGGCACACACATAAGCATACATGCATATGATTCCACCCTCTACATCTCTTGACAATTAATCACAACCACTAATCTTTGAGTTACTAATGAGTTTCTTCTTCAGTAACTGACCAATTGGTTGGTAACTTTTCTTTTTCCCATTTTGCCCCTGATTATGGCAATTCCTACTGAATCACTACCAAACACATTTTGTCATTCCATTATGCCTTACTATATGCCCTCCCTCTAATTTAATTCAATTGAGATATTAATCCATAATTGAACTTAAATTTGGGGTTTAGGCACTGATTATAACACATTCGGATCACAATTTAATTCATATTCTCTAAAAGTATTTGTTTAATTGTAATTACATTCACTTTTGAAGTCATTAGCCTTAATCACGTTTCGGGGCATTACATAATTTCTTGCAAATTGTATGGTGGCAGGGGGAATCATTTGCTTGTTGTTCTTCATGGTGAGTCGATCAAGGAAGCGAGAAAGGACTTTGAGGTTGTATCTCAGCTATCCAACCTCATTCTAATTATGCAGTTTGGGTTGATCAGGAGAGCACACGGTATATAATAACCACACCATGTCTTTTCTGTGTCATCCAAATTTTGCTTCCATCAATAAGATCTAAATTACGATGGCTATACAAAACATTAAATATGACTTCATTTTCTGATTTATATCGCTTCGTAGTTTCTCAACAACATGATATTACATATGCTCTATTCCATTTACTAATTTTATGTGCTTTATGGATAGCTGTTCATAACAGTATCATGATATATGTTAATTTTAGCTAACTAAAATTACTCCCTCCGGTCCTAATTATAGGACAACATTTGAGAGTTGATCTTGGTCCTAATTATAGGACAAAGTTTTAATTTTTGTCAATTTCTTCCTAAAATACCCCCATTGATACTTTCTCAATAATAATGAAACACAATAATAATTTTATAATACATCTATGTATTCTATAAAGTAAGTAATACTTACAATTCATTAATGTCACATATAACTCAATTCTACTGTTTCTTTTATTTTATAAGAATAAAGGGTAAGAAAATCAATTTAACACTATCAACGTCATCATCTCTATTTTTAAAAATTGTAACTTTCCTTTTCTTTAATTCCACTTGAACCAAACCGGCATAACTCCATTTTAATGACAGGCAAGATCACTTGCTTTACATCAAGGCAAGTGATCAACATGAACAGAACATGATTTCTTGTATATATTAAAAAAGGGCATTTTAGGAAAATAAATAAGATTAACTAATTTAACCACTATCCTTAATTTCTCCAAAATTAGGTAAATATGTCCTATAATTAGGACCGGAGGGAGTACTAAATTTTTTTGCCATCTTAACTAAAATTAGTATATCACACTTTGCTTTGTTTTATTTCGTATAATATGTTGACTAAGATTATTGAATTACACATTGCATTTTTTTGGCTATAATATGTTGACCCCCAGTCTTTGAACATATCGTGAATTATAGTCAAATAATTAATGAAGTTCGAATTTATGAAAATGGAAAAAACATATATCGCATGCCCCTGTTAAAGCTGAAATACAAGTAAAAGTGCCAAGTATATGGTGTCCTAAGTATACATGGTAAACTCTTGACAACTCAACACTTACATCAAAATATGTACACAGTGAACACTTGACAACCCAACACTTACATCAAAATATCAACATACACCAACTATAATGAATTCATCTTTTTGGTTACTTTGTGTCTTGGGAAATTATCCTCCACATCTCAATGCCTTTTTCTTGATCACGTTATACCATGCATTTATACGGAAAGGGACAATGATCAACTACTATTCTGCAACAAGGGTACTGTGGAATCCCATATTCAATGAGATTCTTCCATTGAGGGCTTTGCTGTTGTCAAAAAGGTGTATCAGGAAAGTGTAGCTGCTGTAATTGTATGGTCGTTCGTTAGTTACTATTGGTACATATATGGTCTTACACGACCTTATTTTGACATGTTATGTGCATTACAAAATTAAAGTTTGAACATTGCTGCTTTTTGTCTAATCTGGAGTTTTAAGTATTTCAGATTAAGGTTATTAGTTACTACTCAATTAGGTCTCAGTGAGTCAGCTATTTATTTTCTCCAATGGTTAGTACCATACCCAATCAAAATCACAGAGGTGAAGGGGATATGAGTAGTGATCATATGAAAAAATTGAATTCTGGATTCATTGGGGACATTTACAATCAGGTTAAAGTATGGTACTAACCAAAGGCATTTAAACTCATATGTTATCAACTTAAAAATTAGTTAGGTATATTATAGTATCAAATAGTTAAAGTTAAAAAGAATCTATTTTTTTTTCTAGTATGTAGGTCTACACCCGCTAAGTAGTGTTATTAGCTAACTACCAATTAATTAGTTCCCACATTGAAGATCTATAGGCTGGGGTTTTGGTAAGTACTTAGCACATTCATCATGAACATTATAGAGGGCGTTTGATTAAAGTTCAACAAGGTTAATATATGTTACTATCCATAAGCCATTGTCTAAAGTCACCAAACAGCTAATGAAAATTTTCAGCTATTAATCTTCCATTCACTTGGTTTTCATCAATATGCTTACAAATTCATGTGCTATTTGTATTTTCTCAGAATAAACTTTGGAAAAAGTATATTCCTTCAAGGACAGTCATTTTCCTTTTATCAGCCATTTACAAGGTATTGCAGACTCTTAAATCTTGGTGTATTGTGTAATTATTGCTACCTCTGCTTAGATCAACTTACATTCCTGTCAATTAAGGAAAAAGTAATCAACTTTTGCTCACTGATTGTTTAAAGATCTTTTAAGAAAATGTAATACTGCATTAAGTGTCGAGGTTCACAATGAGGGTAAAATATGGTACAAACTAAAAGGCCTTTGAAGAAATATTAATTAATAATTAATTATTCCTCTGGATGTCCCTTACTAATATCTTGTTTTGCTCATTACCTCCCACATAAACCATAAAAATGGTCTACGGTGTTTCCTTAAAGGTCATCAGACAACCAGACCAATTGGAAGCACAGTAGGTAGTTGTACAATCAATTTTAAATCTTACTAGGCTGCAAGGTGTCTTTCTAAAGGACAATCATCTTTCTTCCATAAACAATTTTCAAGGTATGGCAATCCCTCAATTCTCGGTCTAGCATCTTATTCTTTGTACTTTCTTTGAAGCCAACTTTAATACATGTCAATCAAGGTGTCATCATCAAGTTATCAGTACTGATATGTTCTAAATGCAATACACTGTGTATGCCCTGTCCTTTAATTCTAAAGTTTGACTATAATGACTAATGAAGTATGTGGCACACAGATCCATATGGTAGTTGGTATTAATAGTTACCTCCCCTTTAATTGTTCCAACTATCTCCTGATCTGTTTTAAATGCTTAATGTCTTATCCCTAATTGTCATGATAGTTGGTATGACCATGTTAAATTTTTCAAAAATAAAATAAGGTAATATAATAGTAGTTATGGTCATGATATTTGACTTTAATTTAAATGCCTATTGTCTAATACCTATTACATAATGCCTACTTATGTAATAAAATAATGCACGTGTGATCAAGTGGATCTCAGTTTTGCGTCTGTCCTTCTATATAGTCTAGCTTTGGTTTTACGTTTTCTGCACATTGAGCATTTTGGTGTATGTTGGTATAGTGATCTTATTTATTGAGTGCAATGGCAAGGAGGAAGTGTTCCATGATCAGAGAGATTGATGATAGCACTGATATGTGGAGGATTGTTGTGGGTGTCATCAGGAGGTGGAATAGCTATAAGAAAGACTCACCAACACAGTTGTATGCTATATGTTTCCTTCTGGTGGACCAAGAGGTGAGTAGCCTTACTTAACTTCCCTTTATTTGTTACATTGGCTGTGTATGGTGTCACCCAAGTTTTAATGATGGGTTTTTTAAGGTTCTAAGATACAAGCCTCAATAATGAACAAATACATGTTCAAGCAGTATGAAAAAGACCCTGCTGAAGGCCATTCCTACTTTATTGTGAATCTGGAGGTCATTCCTAATGGGAAGGATTATAAAGTTACTAAGCACAAGTTCAAGATGCTTTTTAATTTTGTCACTTATGTCAAAGAAGAACCTTTTACGATCCCTCTTTCTATTTTCAACTTCCTTCCCAAAACAGACATATTATGCTAAACTATGGAAAATCACACTATGTATTTATTTTGTGAGTTCCTTTTTCTCCATACGGTGATTATCTCACTTTAGTTCATACTAATATGCTTTCTCTCTTATTAGATGTCATTGCTTTTATGATAAGTATTGGGCCGTTAGAGGAATACCATTCATGAACTGAAGTGCAAACTAAGATGCGTCTCATATTAAGTGATGAGAGGTATGAATTCAATGTATTAACTACTTATTTAGTAGTATAGACATGGTTTTGGACATTATAATTGATTTAAAGACTGCATGTCTTGTTGGGAGAATACTGTAATACCCCAAATTTTGAGACTTAAGTATGGAGATTAAGCCTAGATTAAGTGGACTGGTAAGCCCTGGTTTAGCAGGATCCCAAATTTGATTAAGGGATTATGACTTCAAAAGTGGGTGTGATTATTTATAAATGACCACTTTTGGAGGATGTGATATGCTTTGAGATTCGAATGTGTTATGAGCAGTGCCAAAATCCTGTATTTAAGTTCAATTGTGGATTAACATCTAAATTGACTTCAAATATAGGGAGGGCGCATATTATGGCTAGAAGAATGAGAAAATGTGTTTGGTAGTGATTCAGTGTGAATTACCATAATCAGGGGCAAAATGGTAAAGTTACCAGCCAATTGATCGGTTGCTAAAGAGGAAACTCATTGGTAGCTTGAAGATCAATGGTTGTGATCGATTTGTGTAGAGATCAAAGGATGGAATCCCATGTATTTGAGTCTATGTGAGCTCATGGGATGTGTGTTGAGATGGTGACAAGTAGCATGATGTGAGCCCTTGGATCAAGTCAAAGTTTCAAATATCTTTTCCTTTCTCCTCTCTTCTCTAAGTCGGTTGTGTGTGCTTTTGGGAGGCCAAAGAGCTGTTCTCCTTCTCTCTCTTCCATGCTTCCATGGCGCCATGCTTGAAGGAAGAAAGAGAAAATGAAAGGTAGGTTTTTGGTTAGCTTCTTGTCTTCTTTAGCTCAAATACCTTTCTTTAAAGTTGTTCATAGTGATGAAAGCTTCATTGCTATGGTTTTAGATTTGTAAAAGGAGGTGTTTGAAGAGCTTGGGGAAACTTGAAGGATGAAGAATCAAGGATATAGTTTGGGAAAGAGGAAGATGTGAGTATTTATACCCTTTTGATCTAAGTTTTGTGATATTTGGTTAAGTTTTGGTAAATTGTGGTATTTTCCCTAATTTTGGTATAATTGTGAAATGAATGAGTTGAATGAGTATTGTGGTTAAAATGGTGTCATAGTGTGATTTAATGCCATTAAGATTGGTTTGGACAATTGAAAGTAAAAGTGGTTGAATTGGGTAATGTGTGTGAAGAGTATGACCAAAAAGGGGAAAATGTCTTTGTGGTGTGATTTTGGTTGTTTTGAGGTTTCCAATGTGTTCCTTGTGTAAAATTGTGTGGGAATAGTCTTGTGTTAGAAGTTAAGGACCATTGGAAACATATTGGTTAAGTTTGGGAGAATTCTGGTATCTGCTGCATTCTGGGTTCTGATAGAGCCTTACTCGAGTGAACAAGGGTCTCACTTGAGTGTAGCGTGATGTTTTCCCTTTCCCCTTCGGTTTTGGTTGCACTTGTTCATGGAAGTAGTAAGAGTGCACTTCTTCACCTGCAAGTGATGTGGGTTATCACTCAAGTGAAGGTGGTCTCACTCGAGTGATCAAGTGCTTCTGTACTAAGAGCCGCTTCTCGGGTTGTCACTCGCAATTGGTTTGTCAAGAGTGTAAGCTAGCACTCGCAAGTGTTATGGCATCACTCGAGTGTCAGAGCTAATGCTCAAGTACACTTCTGGCTCTGGGTTTTCTGTGGCTCTCGGGTGGTCACTTCTTGAGCCTCACTTAGTGGAACTCGGGTGAGTGTAAGGCCATCACTCGAGTGTTATGTTGGATGCTCGAGTGCTGTGGGTATTTTCTATCTCTGGTTGTGCTTTTGGTCAAGCACTCACACGAGTGACCCGTCCTCACTTGGGTACGAGTCATCTATCACTCGAGTGATGAAGCCAAAAATCGGGTTTCAAGGGTTTGAAAGATGGTCTTTGGTTAAGTTTCTCCCAACCCTTTAGGCATGTGTTTAGGCTTTGAGTAGCCACCTAAAGGTCATGAATGACAACCAATTTAAGCATTTAAAAGTTAAGGAATTGGAAAAAGGATTAACCTTATGTCCTTTTTTTGGTTATAGGGTTTGTTAATCATCATGATCGTGAGCAGCAGGAGTTGGAGCTTACATGGAAGGACCAGTGTAGAGAACATATATCTCCTTCATGTATTTTATATTTGTGTTAGTGTGTTGGTGCATGTCTTTGCTTTGCATGATTATGTGTAATTTGAAGCTATGTTTCAATTTATGCTATAGCCATCAGTATGTTGTTTGAAGCATTTAGCTTATAAATTTTTCATTGTATTAGCATGAGTTATATGATGCAAGCATGTCATGCATTAAATATTTATCGTACATGCATATTGATATTGTTTCCTACTGATATTCTCTTGAATCTCACCCTCCCTTACTAACCTTTCAGACAGGATAGTAGATCGAGGATGGAGCAAGCAATCAGGAAAGGCAATGACCTCCTTCGGGTTGTCATTTTGGTAGTTGGTTATCATTGTAGTTGGGATATTTGTATTTGATATGGATGTATAATTGATTATGTATTGAGATGAGATGTATGTAATCCCCATATGAGGGCTTGTAGGGGCAAATATGTCCTGTAAGGCTTTGAGTTAATGTATGGAACCTGAGATTACCGGGATTATTGTTGTGTACTCTGATTTGTTATAAATGTGATATTCCGCATAGTAATTGTATTCGAAATGTTAATATGAGACTTGGGTTATACAGATTTTGAAATGTATTTATGTAAACCCAGTCTGGTAGATGGGTTAGTAAACTTTATTTGATTATTATTGGTCTCTATTTCACTTTTATTGCGTATTTCGGATATAATTACGTAAGGGGGTTACAAATACTATCCAGATGGTTATATGATGAATGTACTATGAACTTTTGTACGAACGATTTCAATTCCATTCAAAAACCTATATTGTTGGTTACTCAACTTGCAAGGGTTGGATTTGATGAAAGGGGTAAGTATGTTCTCATTTGTAACATAAATTAACAGGACTTAGTTGTGTTCCTTTTTTCTGTTATTTTCTGTCATGGTGGTTATGGACCCTCATTCAAGTTCTATATATCATGTTCTAGGTACACTGGAGGTTTGCAGCTCATTCCATGAAACTAAGATCCACCTAAATGGAAAGTTCAATGAGGTTAATCAATTTATTGCAAGGTACAGAGAATATGATCCACTTTGCACTTAAATAACTGTTCTCTCTTAAGTAATCATGATGCAAAATCAGTTATCCTTCATAGTTTTTTAATATGTAGTTAGTTTATTTTTATTCACGTTTTAAAGGGCTCCCTTTTATCACTTGGCCATATTTTAATATTGGTTCTGTTATGTGTAGACCGTATCTCCCTATTATCAAAGGTGACTGACCTTAAACCATGTGCACTCTTTCTAATATTACACTACTTTATACTTAGTCATGATGATAAGGTTAAGACATGGCAGAGGAGTTATAAGTTAAGTTTACTCATGATAATTAATTTATTTATAGGTACAGAGATTATGATCAATTTCCACTTAAATTACTGTTCTCTCGTCAATAATCAGGATGGAAAATTGGCCATTCTTATTCGTTTTTTAATATGCAGTCGGTTTTTTATTTTATTCATGTTTTAAAGGGGTCTCTTCTAGAACTTGGCCATATTTTAATATTGGTTCATTCTTGTGTGGATCATTTCTTCCTGTTTTCAAAAGTGGCTGACCTTAAACCATGTGCACTTCTTTCTAATATTACACTACTTCATACCTAGTCATGATGATGAGGTTAAGACATGGCAGAGGAGTTCTAAGCTAAGTTTACTCATGATAACAACTCTACATGAGTTGTCTTCACAACTTATTTTTACCATGATCAATAGTTCTTTTATGTGTATTCCAGTTTGAGGCTCTCACATTGGGTAAGTGCTCACTTCATTTTCGTCTGTCCATAGTACTCAGAACCTGCCATCTCCAACGATTAGTTCACTAAGTCAAAGTGTTAAGTCCCAAAGGTCTAATTTCACAGTTGTAAGCATTATGAAAAACACTCCAAGATTCAAAGTGTTTGACATCCATAACCAGGAAATGGTATGTTTAAATCTGCATATTTCAATAACCACTTGTGGGCTATGTCAAATAACTGAAATTCAATTTTCTACAAGAGAAATATTTTACTATTCTGTGAGTTCAAGAAATTTGAAACCCATCACAACTGGGTTTATGAGGGGTGTGCAAGGTGTGGAACTAAACCCAAAGTTGTTAATGAATCAACTTCATGTGGCAACAATTACTGTAAGGGGAAACCCTGAAGTATCCAATCAAAGTATGTTGATCAGTTCTAAGTATACCACGTAGCAGTTCTAATTAATGTTTTTTGATTAATCATATATCACATTGATGTCCGTTTATTACAGGCTGAGGCTTAACTACCTGATTGCTGATAAATCAAGAATTGCATCCATTGTCCTTTTTGACAAGCATGCATATGAGCTTATGAAGAAAAGTGCGGTTGAGTTAAAAGCTAATATTCCTGAAGTATGACTATTCAATTTTTTCCCTTTACCAGTACCTATTTTACTCAGTTTCTGACTTCACTCATACTGTTTTAAAATAGGACGCAATCAACTATAAGTTCCTAAGTGAAATAAATAGCTTGATTGGGAAGAAAATGCTTCTTAAGATGAAGTTAAACAAGTACAATAAGAATCATCCAAGCTCAAGTGTGTCGGTTACTACATATGCTGAGTGTGCTGACCTTATCGATGATTTTAATGAAGCAGCTTCTCAGGTCCACTGTACATGAATTGACATTACTTGGCTACACTAATTCACTAATGTTTAATGTACTCACTTATGTTTCATTTGACTATTTATCAGATGGGACAACCTAGTACTTCAGTCTGTGTTAAGTAAGAAGATGTTCTCTTGATGACTGATGCCATTGTCGAAGATAAGGGCATATCAGATACAGATCCCTGTGTCACACTATCTGAATTTTTCCCTACCATGGAGCTAGATGGAGTTTCTGTCCCTTATGTCATGCCTGAAGCTCCTTTGAAAGGGAATAGGAAGGTTACTTCGAAGAAAACTCATACTCTAGATTCAAAGTCAGCTGCATTTAGACCTAACTCTCCAGCAAAATCACATTCAAAACCATTGAAGTCGATTAAGCAAGAGAAGAATTAAGTAGAACAAAGAACTTCATTTCAGTATTTTAAGTAGTTGTCTTTAATTCCCTTTATACTGCTTAACTTTCTGCTGGTCTTGCATTTCCAATATCCTTATATATGTGATTAGTGTAAAATGCCACTTCTCTATGAATTCAGTAGTCATTTTGCATATATACTGTTGCTATATCAGACCTTGACTGGATACCATATGATGTAAGTCCCTTTATTATGAATGATATTAACCTATAAGGTGGTGCCTATATTATTCAGTGGTCTTATGAGTAGATTGCCATATGATTATGAGTGATACCATTATTTTCAATTACTTACATTATGATGGGGAAGTTCACTTTTAAATACTTTAAGTGTACTCAAATTTTATCATGATGTTTCAAACCAATTTAAACAGGCAGACACAACGATGCGAATATAGTATTTTATAGTATGACTATAGAACCTCAATTTTGGAAATATCCTTCATTATGGAGACATTTGGTTCCTTCAAGCTCTTGGAGCATGCTCATTTACTGATAGTACATTGTTCCCTAATTGGTTGTTAGGTTGTGACTACTCATATTATTGCATTTTTATTTCTATTCTTTCAGGTTAACATAGATATTAAAGACTTGGTTGACATAATTTTGTATGTAAGAATGGACTTATAACTTACTGTTTTTTATTTAATAGGACAACAAAATGAGGTAGGACCTCTATACAATGAGTTTGAAAGTCATATTACTTAATTTTTATTGCTATTTATTTAAGTTAATAGACATATAGCTTCTTAATGGAATACACTATCCAATGGTAAGTTGAATTCAGTTCTTTAGTTGTTCAACAGTAGGTGTACTCTTTATATCAACTCTTGATTCATTAAAGATCAGTCATTATCCTACGAGCATCAATTGATAAGGTATGACAATCCCTTAAAAATCTGTGCATTGTTGTTGTATACTAGAAGATTGTCATTGTTTTTATTGCATTAGTATATTCTATACCTTATAAGGTTGATTGACATGTTGTATGTCAAAGTGGACTTATATATGACTCTCCTTGAATTATTAAGATCATAAAATAGCATTGCAGCAATATACTATGGCTTCTCTTCTTTTATGATTTCTTTTCTTCACAGCAAACAGATGTTTTCATCCTCAACTAAATAGGTTTAACGAGTGCAAAATGAAATCAGTTTCTTAACTTTTTTCCACTTCTGCATGTTTTGCATAGGTTTGACAAAATATGTCATAGTGGACTTATATATTGCAATAAGTTCTTCAGATTAAAGGCCTGTCAAATGACCAGCTATACTACTACATTTCTATTTTGGAGGTCCATCCATGAACAGGAGTATAAATAGCCATTAATAAATTATATCATACTCATGAAAGTATATATTCAACCGAACAACAATTACTTCAATTTACATAATAACAATGTGAGGTTCCTCTGGTATTTAACCGTGGATGCAGTAAATTAACACATATGATGTTTCTCTACTAAATGAGCTTCCCATTTAAATGCTGTATGTTTATTGTTTCCATGTCCACAACTTTAATTCCTGTCAATCGAGTTATCATAATCAAGTTTGTGCCATTATCCTTATATAAATATTGCACATTGACTAAGATCTGTCTACTATAACCCGAGATTGCTTCTTGCACTAGCTGCACACTGCTATAAAGTTTGCACAATTTATTTCCAAAATTTGACACAATCTTGGCAATTACATCAACCTTACTAAATGTGGCTTCCAATGTGCACTGTAATATTCTAAATTGTGATTAAGGGCTAATGACTTCAAAAGTAATGTAATTAATATTAATCAAATACTTTTAAAGCAAATGATGTGAATTTTGATCTGAATGTGTTCTGATCAGTGTCCAAACCCTGCATTTAAACTTAAATATGTGACAGAGCTTAAATTAAACCTTAATGTAGGGTAGGGCGTATGTTTGAGTTAAATAAGTGATGTAAATATGCTTGACAATGGTTATGTAGATATGGTGATAATTAGGGACAAAATGGGAAATTCGCTGACCAAGTGGTCAGTTACTGAAGAGGAAACTCAATGGTAACTCAAATATCAATGGTTGAGATTTATTGTCAAGAAATTAAAAGGGTGGAATCCTATGCATAAGTGTGTATGTGAGTTCATGAAAGAGGAGGCAAGATGTTGACACTTGGTAAAATGTGAGCCATGGATCAAAGTCAACTTTTCAAACATGCTTTTCTCTTCCCTCTCACCTCCAAAGTCGGCCAAAGAGCATGGGGAAGGCCAAAAATCTATTTCATCATCATCATCTCATTTTCTCTCTCATTGATCTCCATTTTCGTTCAAAGAGCAAAAGGAAAGAGAAAGAAGAAGACTTGAGGTTAGTGCCCTAAATGATCTTTTATCCTTAAACACCCTTCATTAATATTGTTCAGGGGATTGAGAGCTTTATTCTTATGGGTTCAGAATTTTGAAAGGTGGTATTTGAGAACTTGTGAAAAGTTGAAGATTGGAGAATCAAAGAACTAGAATTGGGAAGAAGAAGAGATGAGCGTTTGTGATATTTTGATTTATTCATTGTAGTTATTGGTTGAGTTTTGAACTTTTTGGATTTTGCCCTAATTTAGTGTCAATTTTGAATGGAGGAATTTGAGGGTGTATTATGGAAGAATAGATGGCATATTGTGTCTTTAAGTCATTAGAGGTTGTTTGGAAATTGAAACGGAAAGTTGGTCTTTGGATGGTTTATGTGTAATGTGTGGATCCAAGACCAATTTTTTTGTTAGGAAGTGATTTTGGGTGTTTTGAGGTTACCAATAGGTTCCTTGTGAAATTTTATATAGGAATGAACTTTGGTATGAGTTTTGGAACCATTGAACTCAGGTTTGGCAAGTTTGGAAACTTCTGTCAACTGATGTGTTTTGGCTTCTGATAAGCCTCACTCAAGTGAGATAGGGTCTCACTCGAGTGTAGCATTGTGATTTCTCTTTTCCTTCAGCATTTCAGTAGATTTCTTAGGCAAAGTTTAAGAGTGCACTTCCTAACCTGCGAGTGATATGGGGTATCACTCAAGTGCTTAGGATGTCACTCGAGTGCTTATGTGTTTTGCATTTTGAGAGTTCGTCTTGGGTTAACACATGTAAGCTATTTTCCAAGAGTGTGCCTTGACACTCGCAAGTGTTGGGTAATCACCCAAGTGCTAGAGCTAGTGCTCGAGTGCACTCCTCATTCTAGGGTTCTTGTTGCTCTCGGGTTGTCACTTTTTGTGTCTCACTCGATAAGACTTGGGTGAGTATGAGGCCATCACTCGAGTGCTGGGTTCAGGACTTGAGTGCTGTGACAACTTTCTGTCTCAGGTTTTGCTCTCAGCCAAACACTCACACGAGTAATCTTCAGTGCTCGAGTGCAAGTCACTCCATCACTCGAGTGAGGTCTTCTTCACTCGAGTGTCTGAGTTAAAAATCAATGTGTTCACTTCTGAAGAGGAATCTCTGGGGTAGTTTCTCCCAACCCTTTAGGTATGTGTCTGGCTCCTAGTGGCTACCTAAAGAGTTCAAGGGATAACCACTTTAAGTGTTATGACAATCAGAATTTGGAGTAGAGAATTAATCCGCCATTCTTGATTTTGGTTAATAGGGTTCGACATTTGCCCTAATCGTAGACGTGCAGTGCCTGAAGATGTTAGGAAAGAACAAGGTAGTGACTCCTTCTCTTATATCATGTGTAAAACATTGTATGTATATTTATCATGCTTTGTGATGATATCAGATGCTGCTGCTAATACAGCCAGGAGGGCTGTCGTCATAGAGATTACAGTGAAATCTGTCGTATAGTGTTACAGCCAGGAGGGCTGTCGTCATTGTGATTATAGTGAAAGCTATTGCATTGTGTTTACAGTCATGAGTGTTATCGTTTATGGTGAACACCATAAATCATTGTGCATTGTGTTATTGCTGCTGATATGCTGTTAATGATATGCTTACATGCTATGTGTTTATACATTGTATGAGTGATTTGTTACTACTGGGATTCTCTTGAATCTCATTCTTTCCTTTGACTAACCTACAGACAGGGCAAGTGGTTGCAAGGAGAAGCAAATGACTAGGAGCGGATAGGACTTTGTAGGGATATTTGATGTTGGATTGTTGGTTATCCATTTTGGTTTGGGATTACTGTATATCTTTGATATGTAAATATTATTTTGGATTGGGTGATGTAATCCCCTTATTGGGAAACTGTAGGGGGCGAATATGCTCCGTAAACCCTTTTAGGTTGATATGAAACCTGAGGTTTGCTGGAATTTTTGTTATACACTCTGATATGTATAAATATGATTTAACTGCATAGGGTAATTATATTTGAATGTGAATTTGAGACCTGGATAATAGCAAAAGTTTTGAAAGAATTTGTGAAAACCCTCCAGTAAGGAAGGGATACTAAATGAGTTTGATTATTATTGGTCTCTATTTCATTTAAATCTCATATTTCGAATTATAATTATGGTTTTCAATGCAGGGGATTACATGCACCGTCCCTACTATGGCTGAAATGTCTACATGTTTGGTATGAGGTTGACTATATAATTCAAGTCGTACATATATTCTTTAATGATTATAATAAAGCTCCCAAAGATACATTCTACAATAACCATGAAGGACATTGCTTGCACCTCCAAAGTCCGCCATCTATAGTCAATACCTATATCTGTCCCATCATGGTTGAACACTTCTCATCAACCTATATCTTCAGTTAGTTTCTCAACATGTATGTTGTTGTTAGCATGGTATACCTCTTCTGTCTGCACTATGGAATCATACTTGGTAATGTATGCATACTCTATCTGCCTTTTTATAATGTAATCTGTGGTTAAATCAGGTTGAGGTTTCTTGAAACTTATATTGCTTTATACGTTATCATTATACATAGGTTAATATATGGGAGAAGATGCCTCTGTTTCAGTAACCTTCAGTATATTATTCTTCCATAGCTGTTCAGAATTTGATCATGATACATGGTCTCATTAGTATTAACATGCTTGAGCAGGCAATCAATACTACCTTAAGCTATTTGTGGTGCAAGTTGAAGTTCTTTAGATTACCTCTTACTCAGTTCTTTATGATACCCCTTAATTATTCTGCATTTACCCACAATGGGGCTACATTATACAAGCTGAGACAAATATGTTTTTTCACTTCATTCTGATTAATCAATTGGATCGAAATTGCAACTACAGTGAATTATTCTTTACAACATGCTCATCACTTAGGGCTTCATTACTTATTACTATAGATGCTTTTTTCCATATGACAGTAATTTTGCAACAAATTTGCTTATCCAAACCAAATGATCAAACCTTGGTGATTGATCTACCTCGTGTCAGTGTGTGCCTGAAACTAGAAATGGGAAGAGACAAGTGCAACATATCAGCTTCATGTAAGTTCATATACTTTATTACTCGTGTACTTGAAGAAGTAATCTAGTCTGATGTTGTATCATATAGTTTCTGGTATATCTGTCGTCCCTACAATCATTTTGATGTCCAGTTATTCCTTTATTCATGACTGTGCTAAAGAGATGTCAAATTCTGTACAAAATTGTGAAACTTACTCATGTTAAAATGGTTAATGTTAGGGATAAGAGGGTTCAGCTATATTTACCCACAATGTATGTTTTTTTTACAGGTGCACATTGTCTGTATTTAGTAAGTTCTTTGTGATGGGGTTGATGTAACCTCCTCCATAATTATATCCGAAATACTTGATTAAAAATGAAATAGAGACCAATAATAATCAAAATTCATTTACATTCCTATCCTTAAAATAGGATTTTCACAAATACATTTATCAAACACTTTAACCTGGTCTCACATTCATATTTCGAATACAATTACTTTGTGAAGATAAATAACATTTATATAAATATCAGAGTGCACAATAATAATACCGGCAAACCCGGATTCATACCTTCACTAAAGATTCATAGGGCAATACACCCTTTACAATTCCTCAACGGGGATTACACAAATCCATCTCCAATACATAACCAAATAACCCAATAGATATCCAAGCACATATACATCCAATATCCAATTATACATTCTAATCTATCATCCGAACATATACAATTATCCCAGCATATAACGATAACCAACAACCAAATCTAAATGCCCATAAGGGATTCTCGCCGCCCCTAGTCGCTTGCTCCTTCCTCAAGCCACTTGTCCTGTCTAAAATGTTAGTAGGGGAGGGTGAGATTCTAGAGAATCCCAGTAGAAAACAGATACCAATATGCATGCAAGATAAGTGTTTAATGCATGACATGCTTGCATCACAATAACTTGTGCTCACATAATGATATATCCGTATGCTCAATGTTTCAACAACATACTCATGGCCATAGCATAAATAGAAACAGAGCTTCAATTATTCATATATGTTTCACATAATCAAGCAAAGCAATAACATGCACCAATACACAAACACAATTATCAATACATGCAGGAGAGGTAAGTTCCCCACCCTTTTTCTTTCCACGTATGCTCCAGCATCAGCTACTCACGATCCGAGCGGATATCAAACCATGATCAGGGCGAATACCCAACTCTATAACCAAATTAAGGACATAGGATCATTCTCTTTTCCAAATTCTCATTTTCATAACACTTAAAGTTGGTTACCATTCATGACCTTTAGGTGGCTATAATAAGGTCAATGAAAGCCTAAAGGATTGGGAAGTACTAGGTAGGAAATCACCTTTAAAAATCTCAAAATGCTGAAAATGGGGGTTGGCTGCAGCCAAGAACCCTCTAGCTGTGGCCAAAACACGCACAGAAGGTTTCTGGCTGCGGCCAAAACGCACACAAAAACTTTTGTGCTGCAGCCAAAACTTTTCTGCTGCAGCCAAGGCAACTTCAGAAATTCATAACTAATTATAGAAAAATTGAAATGAGGTGATCCCAAAGCCCATTGAAATATATTTAAGTCCTTTTCATAGGAAAAATATGAACCATTACTGAAAATTACAATAAAAATCCCAGAATTACACAAAACGCATCACTACCCCAAAACAGAGTTTTGTTTCAATCCCAAACTTTGGACAACTATAACTCACAGAATACTAAACGAAATGACACAAAATATATGTCCATTTTGAAGCTTGGGATGTGAACTTTAAGACCAGAAATTTTCAAAATTTTCTGAAATCATTTGGTCATTAAAAACGTCCATACAAATAAACTGCCCAGAACAGAGTTCCAAGGGACAGATTTTCCAATTTTCTACCAAAGTGTCCAATGACTCCAAAATCATTAACCAAACCTATTCCCATACAATTTTCCACAAGGAACACAATGGTGACCTCAAAATGACCGAAATCACAACCTATTTACATGCCCTGTTTTGACCAAAGCACAAAACCAACACAAAAGGTGCCAAACTTCACATTTAAGCTTCAATGCAATTCTATCAATTCAAAACACTAAACAAGGCACCATTTTCATAACAACAACATACCATACTCCCCAAGACCCTAAATCACGAAAATTAGGGCTAAAATTCCAGAAATTCAAGGCCTAACCAATGGCCACAAAATTTATATGAAATTGAAGCTTTCACTTACCTCAACAACTTTCCCAAAGGCACTTCATGATTCTCCAACTTGTACATTTTCGTGATTCCTCAAATCACCACCAATGGAGAAACTACAACCATCAAATTGAAGCTCTCACTCCAAGGAACAACTTTATAGAAGGAAGTTTTGGCATTAGAGGTCAAGATCTTACCTTTTTTACAAGCTTTTCCTTCTTCCTCTTCCTTCAACAATGGTGAAAATGAAGAAAGAAGAGAGAGAACGTGAGAGAGATGGAGAGAGAGGAGGAAGAAGATGATGATAGTACTCCCTCCATTTCAGCTGAACAAAGAAAGAAAAAGAGAGAGAGAGAAATTATTAAAATACTACATTAGACTTTTCTCACTCTCATGCTTCATCTCTTCTTGCCACATGTCACAAGGTCATTGGCTCATACACAATAAATCACCAATTAGGCAATTTAATCCCTCCATTAGCCAATTAATTTCCCATCTCATACCCTTTTAATTAGTAATTAATCACTTCTATTAATCACTAATTTAAAGCCATTCTTTCAATTTTCCCAACAATTATGGCATATTAATTAAAATTTCCATACAACACATAATTATTCCACTTTAATTCGATAATTATCCTTAATAATTATCATTAGCCCTTAATCAAAATTTGGGGCGTTACAGTTGACATAAAAACAATGATGCACATATCTTCAGCATTGATCATGGAAAAAATTTCACCGACATGCAGCCTCAGGCCATAATACATACCAATTGCAACGAGTAGGAATGATTCAGCATTTAACTGACACTTTTTACATGTTCATTACCTTCGTTCTAATGAAGAGATGCAACGTATGTTTAGAAGTACTGAAACATAAGTCAGAAGTCAAATAAGTTCAAGCTAACTTATTTTATATTACTTATTGCTATGCTAGGTATGATTTAGATAGCTTTTGTTTGATCGAATTGCAATAGAAGCAGCACTACATCTCTTTGTGCAAACTTTAGCACTGTTCAAATAAGCAAACTGTCAAAATCAGCTTCATTATCTTCAAGAAGTTTTTATGACATGCATTTGTAATGTGTCCTCAACATTTTAAACATTTTACACTATAGTTAGAGCTCATCATGTATGTGCAAAGAGATATGGAAAGTTAGATTTTGCTACCACAATATCTTCATTCTAATTACTGTACCTAGTTCAAAACCGATGCAAGCTGGATATAGGGGAATGAAGTATATGAATCAAAATCTCAAACATATACTGAACCACGTTGAGCACCCTTCTTTAGTTACTTTACCATATACTTTACTCAATGCCTTCGGTCACTCCTAAAATGCTCAAATAATAAGTATTAATATCATTACAGTTAATAGATTTACTGACATGTTAGTCTCATGCTGTCAATAACGGACAAATTAAGTAAAAGTGTAAGAAAATCTCTTCCTACATGTACATAGGCTGGAATAGTTTATCTGTCATATTCTATGATTCCTTTTATATGTTGATTAGTCCTTTTAAAGTTGTCTTTCATCAGTACATGCATCACACCATCTCTAAGTTTAGGACATTATTCAGACACGGTCAAATTACAAATCACTGCATTCCAATTTGGGAAGACTATGCATATATGCCACAACTAATTATTGCCTTTGAAATGTTTGCCCCAGATGCCTCTAAAGAAAAGACCATTCTTAATTAATGGCGCCAAATCTGACTATAAAGAACAAGCTAGGAGGAGTGTTTTTGAGGATATCACAAACGTGGTGGATACTAAAAACTCACCATTTAATTCATTCACAAGTCTTGGTATGCTAGCTTTCAATTCATTCCCTTACAAGTTGATAATCATAGCAATTGCTGTGGTATTTTATTCATGCATGTTGGTAGGGGAGTTAAAGTTCAGGAATAGTACCATCAGGCGCCGAAGCAACAAATTTTGTTCAACTGAAAAAGATTTTGGTGATCGTAGAACACTCCTAAATGCCTCATTACACAGTCACAGAAACATTTTTAGAGCACCTAAGGCAACGTGACTTCTGGATTTCAATCTTGAGCCATCAGCTTCAAGTAATGAAGTAATGTCACACATGTCACGTATCGTGGTTTACTTAACCAAAAATGAATGATGTACATAATATGTACGAGTACCTTTCGTACAAATAAAGTCAATGTAGCATGTCATTTTTTTTATTATGTTAAGCCAAAGCTTCTGTTATGTACATTGAGTTTAACCTTTTTTTTCTATGCTCTCAAGGTTCAACTCAATATCACATCCTTATAGAAAGCTCATCAACATGTCCAACTACCCAACCAAGTTGGATAAGTACTTTATCCATGCTTATAGACCAAACAATACCAAACCTTCCTCCTCTTCAAATGCATTCAGGTTATCTTCACTTTAATCTTAAATTCACAGATTATACTACCATCACTTTAGTCACGAAAGAAAAATACGTCACTCATATTTTACTACTTCATACATGAATTATACCTTTTTTTTCATACTTCATTGATACATTTAATTGCTTATTTAGGTCCTGAACAGTATTACAAAGATATTCGCTTTGAATATAATTACCCCTCGGGCTCTAATAACAAAGACAGTGAGTATGAGGCACAATCAGTGGAAGGTTGCCTTTATACCTGTTACAATAAGATCATGTATGATGTCAAAGGGATATTGAATCATATTGATTGATTCAGATTTGGATAATAAGAGAGAGTCTGATGTTGTCGCAATCATAGAAAATTTGAAAGGTAAAAGAAGAAGGAAGCGACCACTAATTATTGGTATGAGAGGATTTTTTTAAAATGTTACTTATGACAAATATTTCATGTCAATTAATTACTTTAATTTGTTTTTTCCTCCCAACAGTCAACCCTGCATTTCGGCATTAAATAACTTTTATTTACACCTTCATAAAACATTGTAGAGTATCTAGATGAAGGGGATGCCAACTATATGTGCAAAATCTGTAAAGCGAAGATGTGGTATAATGAAAGGGTTCATAATCAAATGCATTCTTCTAACCAAATTTCACAATGTGTTGCTATGGTGGGAAAGTAAAGCTCCCAAAGAACAAAGAGCCTCCATCAGTGTTGTATGATCTGTTCTTTCAAAAAAACATTTGTTACGTCCAAGAATTTTCATGCAAATATTAGGTTATACAATAACATGTTTGCATTTACATCCATAAGTGGAAGAATTAACTATGCTAAAAATAATGGTACTAGTCCTTACACATTTATACTCTCTGGACTAAATTACCATCATATTGGCAGCCTTTTTCCTGAAAAAGACATGAAACCAGTCTACTCACAATTTATATATATGACACAGAAAATGAAGTTCAAAAGAGGATAGCTACGGTGAGGTACGTATGTTATGTATCTTCAAGTTTTATATGTGATGACAACAACGTGATAATCAATCATACTTACATTCAATTGGTTTTATTTTCCTTCTTTCCCAGAAAACACTTGAACAACTCGAGCATCGATCCGGTCATTATAGCTTCCATTATGTCTTGAATGAATTTAATCCGTATGTCAAACAATATCGGATGGCTGGTACAATGTTAACAAGACCTTACCCTTATGCCTTGAAGTTACGTCTTATAAGCAGCAGATAATAGGATGGTCAAACATACCCTCTACTTTCAAAGTTGCAGCCTTAATAGTTGGAGATATTGATATCAACTTTCATCATAGAGACATTATTGTTGAGGAGTTATCTGGTACCCCACAAAGGCTACATGAGTTACATCCTTCATACCTACCATTACAGTACCCTATCCTCTTCCCTAGAGGAAAGGATGGTTACAGGGATGATATTGAGCACTTCAAAGAGGACAGCTCAGATACTAATAAAATGAATAAAAGAGCTAGTCTGAGGGAATATTTTGTGTATAAGTTTATGGCTAGAGATGATGAAGTCTCTATTGTTTTGCATGCTGGGAGACTATTTCAGCAATATGTGGTAGATGCATATATAATGATTGAGGCTCAAAAATTGTTATGGGTTAGGACACATCAAAAAGAACTTTGTGCTAACATGTACCAAGGTTTGTTTGATGCTTTATTTAATGGGGAGAGAAGTGCGTCGGCTACTGGGAAACAAATTGTTCTGCCTTTTTCATTTAAAGGCGGGGCACGTTACATGATACAGGCCTATCAAGATGCCATGATTATAGTAGATTTACTGGGTTTCCAGATTTATTCATCATATTTACATGCAACCCATCATGGTCTGAGATATCAAGATATTGTCAAAGTGGTTCTCTAACTACTGTAAACAAAGCTGATATATTATCCAGGATTTTTAGACTCAAACTTAGGGCTTCAATGAAGATCATTAAGAAAAAGAATATATTTGGACACGTTTGTGTAGGTACAAAATGTTTATAGGTTCATTCTTCATGCTTTAAGTTATGTTAATCATGTTCTGTTTTTAAATAAATACGGGTTAGTGTAACATTTTTTCATGATGATTGTCTTATGTGTTTTCTTATGAAATCAATCTTTAACCTTTCTTTTATGTCAGGAATTAACTTTTTTAACTTTTAACTTACAGAAGTTTATACAATTGAATTCCAAAAAAAAGGGCCTTCCTCATGCACACATCCTCATATGGCTTGCAGAGCATGACAAAATTAAATATCCTATTCATATAGACAACATTATATCCTTTGAAATCCTAGATGTGGAGTCTAATCCTCAGCTGTATGAGCTCGTACAGAAATTCATGATGCATTCTCCCTGTGGCCATCTTAATCCCAAAGTGTAGTATATGGTCGACAAGAAATGCAAGAAATTCTTCTCTAAAGATTTAATGAAGAAACTAGTGTTGATCAAGAAGGATTTCCTACCTATAAAAGAAGAGATGATGGCAAGTTTGTTGAGGTGAAAGGCATTCCACTGGATAACAGGTCTGTGGTGCCATACAATCCTACATTGTTGTCTATGTTTTATGCTCACATCAATGTTGAAAAATGTAATTAGTCTACTACAATCAAGTACTTATGCAAGTATATTAGCAAAGGAAATGATCACGTGGTTACCTCAATTTATGATAATGGCCTAAATGGAAATTCTGAAACATTATTCGATGAGATTTAACAATATTATAATTTCCGTTACATCTCTACATGTGAGGCAGCTTGGCGTATATTTGGTTTTGATATCCATCATAGGTTCCCACCAGTGGAAAGGCTAAGTTTTCATTTACCAAACCAATAATGCGTCATCTACTTTAAAACTGATGATATGGCTGAGCTTCTAGACAAGCCAAGAGTGTGTGAGTCTATGTTCCTAGCTTGGATGAAAGAAAACAAAGATAATGATTTCGCAAAAACACTATACTATTATGAATTCCTATAATATTATGTGTATCATCAGAGGCAACGAATCTAGAAAAAAAGGAAAAGAGGATTTGCAATTGGTTATCTTACTCATACTTCACCTGCATCTAAAGAACTTGATTACCTCCTGGTTTTATTAACTAAAGTTAAAGGGCCATCATCTTATGAAGCTATTAAGACAGTTGATGGCGTCGTACGTCCAACATTTCATGCGACATGTATTGTATTAGGATTGTTAGACGATGACCCAGAATTCATTTATGCTTTAAAGGAGGCTTTAGTTTGGGCAACAGGTCAATTACTTCGTAGTATGTTTTTGAGTATGCTACTATGTAACTGCCTAAGCCGGCCTGAGGTTATTTGAAAGGAGACCTCATAAATTTTTTCTGAAGATCTATTATACATCCCACATCATAACCCATTATCGTCAAGTAAGTGATATTCATTACCGATTTTTTCTAAACACTTTGTTTTATGTGCTTTCTTATTTGTGTGTATCTACTTACGTAGGTATTAAGATATTAATATCAGATAGAGAGGAAGATGCTCTTACTGAGATTGAAGGTCTCTTGCAACAAAAAAGAAAGAGTATTTTATATTTCCCTTCATTGCTACTACCTTCATCATAGAGGCATGTAGATGTTGGTAATCACTTGATTCGTCAGGAATTAAATTATGACAAAGTAAAGCTTGCCAAGTAGTTAGTAGAAATAATTAAGTCCTTGAATTTGGAGCAGAAATTTATTTATGATTCAGTCATGTCTTTACTAAACGCTGGTATTGGTGGTTTTTTCTTTGTGTACAGTTATAGAGGAATTGGGAAAACATTTCTGTAGAATGCGTTTACTTCAACATTTTGGTCCAAAGGTGAAATTTTCCTGACTGTTGCTTTAAGCGGTATAGCAGCTATATTGATACAAGCTGGAAGGACAGCTCATTCGAGGTTTGCAATACCAATTGAAGTGAATGAAGATTCTATGTGCAATATCAAGCAAAATTCAATCCTAGCTGAGTTGATTAAGTCCACTAAATTTATTATATGAGATGAAGCATGTAATACCTCTAATTTTGAGATTTGAGGCTAGAGAATAAGCCTGAAATGAGTGGACTGCTAAGCCCCAGTTTAGCCGGATTCTGAATTTCGGTTAAAGGTAAATGACTCCAAAAGTGGATGTGATTAGTGATAAATGAACCCTTCTAGAGAAGATGATAAGAATTGGAAATTTTGCCCTGATTTTGTGTAATTTTGAAATGGTGGAATTGGATGGTGTAATGTGGTGTAATTGATGTCATGTTGTGTTATTTGGTCATTAGAATTGGTTTGGAACATTAAATGGAAAGTTGGGAAATTCTGTTCATTGAAACTTCTTGATGGGTAGTCTATTTGTGTTGATGTTTTGAATAGGCAAATGATGTCTAAAAATTCTGAAACTTTGCAGTCTTAAAGTTAACATTTCAAGATTCAAAATGGACATATAAATTGTGTCATTTTGTTTTGTGATCTGGGATTTGTAGTTGTCCAAAGTTTAATGTCAAAATTGGACTCTGTTTTGGGGCAGTAGTTAATTTTGTGTAATTATGGAATTATGTGGTGATTTCTGGTAATGGTCCATATTTTTCCAGTAAAGAGGACTTAAATAACTTTCATTTGGATTTGGAATCACCTCATTTCAATTTTTCTAAAATTAGTTATGATTTTCCAAATTTAGGGCAGAAATTTGCCAGAATTTCTGAAAAATCCAAAAATGGGAATTATGACATCATCATAATAAAATTGACATTTTGGTATCAGAGCTTCAAGTGGTTCTGGAAGAGCCCAAGAGGTTTTGGCATTGGGGCGGTTCCGGTAACAGGATGGTATACTAATATGGTCTTGATTACACGGTGCTAGGAAATATGTGTAATATCCCAATTTTTTATTAAGGGCTAATCATGATTATTGTGGATAATTATGGATTTAATTGGCATTATTATGTGTTTTATGGCAATATTAACTAATATGTCATAATTAGTGAAAACATTTGAAAAATGGAATTATTGGCCATAAATTGGTGATTAATGGGGAAATTAATTACTAACCAAGGGAAAAATAATGTGTGAGATTAATTGGCTAATGAAGAGATTAGAAAAGATAATTGGTGACTTATATGGTGAGAACCAATAGCATTGTGACATGTGGCAAAAAAGGGTGTATAGTTGTGAAGGTCAAATTGATTAAACAATTATTTCTCTCTCTTCCCTCTCCTCTCTTGTTCAGTTGACATGGGAAGCATGATCATCATTTCATCTCTTCACTCCATCTCTCTCTCTTCATTCAGCAGCCATTGTGGGCAAGAGAGAGGAAGAAAAGCTGGTGATTAAGGTGAGAAAATGGCCTCCTTTACTCAAACACAATTCATAAATGTTGATCCTTGAGTGATGAGCTTCATTTTGGTGTTTTTAGTTTGGCCATTTGGTGATGTTTTGTGCCATATGAAAATCTGGTTGTTGGAGAATCAAAGAGTGTTTTTGGAGAAGTTGAAGAGGTATGTGAAACCAATCTATCTATCTAAGTTTCATGCCATTTGAAGTAGTTTGTAATTTCTAGAAATTTTGGCTTGAATCCGAAAATGAGAGCCACTATTCATTTGGTATGTTTTTGGCATTAGAATGGTATTTTGGAATGAGTTTAGAATAGATAGATTGATTGGTGATTAAAATGTGATGTTTGGATGAGATTGGTATATTGTTGATTTGGTTGCCTAAAACTTAAAGCATGATAATGGAGTAGAATTTTGATGATTCTGATGATCCCATTGAGTTTATTGGGTGTTTTTCTGTGGGAGTGGCTTTAGGTAAAGTTTTGTGTCCATTGGGATCAATTGGGCAAGTGTTGGAAAAATGCCTTTGTTTTCTACGCTTTCTGGCTCTGACAGAATCACTCGAGTGAGGGATGAAGATCACTCGGGTGAGGTTGAGTATCACTCAGGTGCTGTGCTTATATTTTGTTTTCTCTTCAGTTTTTCTGTTGTGCTTTTTGGAAATTCAAGAGTGTATCGTCTCACTTGCGAGTGAGGGATGAACATCAATCGACTGAGCCTCCTCATGCTCAAGTGACCGGTGTATTTGACACCAAAGACTTGCCTCTCGGGTTGTCACTCGCGATTATGGTGCAAGAGTGTGCCTTCTCACTCGCGGGTATAGGGTATTCACTCGAGTGAGCTGTGTTGTGCTCAAGTGCAGTGAGCCATTTGGGCTACTGCCATTTCTCTTGTGCTCTCGGGTTCTCACTTTCTAGACTTCACTCTCAGGTACTAGAGTGAGGCATTTGGCTTTCACTCGGGTGAGGTCCAGTGTGCTCGAGTGTTGTAGTCTCTGAAAGGTCCTTATGCTCTTGGGTGTTTACTCGCTATCCTTTACTCTCTAGTACCTGAGTACAAACCGTACCATCACTCGAGTAAGGCCATCTTCACTCGAGTGCCTCTATAGAAAATGTCAGTTTGTGTTTTCAAAAAGGGGCTCTTTGGGGATAGCCTTCTAACCCCTTAAGGCTATTTTTAGAGGTATTCTTGAGTACTAAAAGAGCAATAATGATAACCAATTAAGTGTTATGAAGATATTGAGAATTGGAATAGAGAAATAACTCTTCGTCCCTAATTATGATTCTAGGATACGATATTTTCCCGACGTGGGAGAAACTGGCACTAGGACACGCACGGAAGGATTAAAGTAGTGACTTTTCTCTCATATTGTGTATGATACTTGGTATGCATGTTTATCATTGTGAATGTTTTATCGGCCATAGAGCTTTACAGCGCGAGCAGTTCAGCGTGAGCCATCGTAAGGGGGCAATGCTCATGATACCTACCCCGACCGTTGTATTTGCCGCTGTAAGTACCAAGGCTGCGTTATGGAATCGTGGATTCCTATTCGAGTATCCAGCCCGTGGGGCTGCGTGTTGTATTGAGTATCCAGCTCGTGGGGTTGTGTGTTGTGAAATATTTTATATATATCCCAGCTGTGGTTATATATGTGATATGTTCATGTGGATGTGCAATATAGCAAGCAGTTCAGCGTGAGCCGTCGTAAGGGGGCGATGCCAATGATACTTACCCTAGCCGTTGCAACTGTTGTTGGGATTGCTGTGTGTTGTATAGATGATTTACTTTTATGCTTTGATGTTGTGCATATTATGAGTGATTTGTTACTACGGGGATTCTTTAGAATCTCACTCTCCCAAAATTAAACATTTTAGACAGGGATGAAGGATCAAAAGGCAAGCGGGTGATGAAGAGCGGGTAGAGCTCCGTGTTAGGAGTTCCTTTTTGGTTAATGGTTATTATTGTATATTCATTTGGATATTTTTGGTATAAACAATTGTATATATTGGATTTTGTGTAATCCCCCAAGTAAAGGGTATGACTTGTGGGCCTTGTGCCTTTGTGTAAACCCTTATGTAATGAATGGAACCCGAGTGAGTCGGGAATTTACTTTACACTCTGATATTTGTAAATGGAATCCACCTATACAGGCCATATTTGGTTAGTATTGTGAATATGAGACCATTATGGATCAGTCTTTGAAAAAGTGTTTGAAAATCCAATTTTGGGCAAAAGATTACCTTAATAAGTCCCTATTTGAAATATGGTCTCTAATTCTAACATAATTAAGTGTTTAAGAACTTAATCTCGGCCTAAGGTGGGAAGGGGGTTACAGTATGCACGACGGGAGGTACTAAAGGAGGGTATCTTCCCGATTTGTGAATTAACTCTGAGAAATGATAAGTACTAAAGGGCATCTAGTAGTGCAATACTAGACGAGAATGGTCTAAGGATATTGCAGAACCCAAGGAAGTGGGTACGGCCAAGGCTAATGTGCGGTCCACACCCAATATTTTGGTGACCAGAGATAGCTAGCACGTCTTTTAAGACGAGGGTAGTCACAGGGTACCCGTGGACGAAAGCAATAGAAGCCGGTATCTATGTTTGGACATAGGTAAGCTAAAGTTAGGCGTGCTTAACCCAGGGAAATCCTAGGATGGGTGACCCTCTGGGAAGTACGTTGATAAGGTTATGAAGACTTGAGACATAGTGATTGTCTTAAGGTTTCTTCATGACTAATGATCATTTATGAAAGATGATCCATAAGATCTTATGTGAGGGAAAGATGGGTCTGATTAGAGAATAGAGGAAAATGATTTTGAAGGAATGTGATATTGAGGTTCTAGGTTCATCATGACACCAACCTAGATGTTGGGTGAGAAACCCTAGGTAGTATGACATCACTGGCCATGTCATACTGGATTGTGTGTTTAAAGGCCTTAAGACCTAAGGGACCAGTGTGCCTTAGGCAGGTAGAAATGTTGAACTTTGCGTTGGAGTTGATGATGCTCCGTGGAGTTGAGGGAAGTGATTTCCTAGTTCAACTGAGGTTGAGGTTGTGAGAGATGAATTGTGATCCAAAGATCAGACTTAATAGTTAAGCTGATTCTTAGGAATTTGATTTGACCTGGATGGTCCGAGGTACTTGGAAGGAGTATTAGAATGAATTGAAATGTGTATTATGTATCCTGAGGTTGCTAGTTGTTAATCTAGCATAGGGAGAAAGTTATCTACGGAGGATTTGGATCAGAGAGTGCTACCTATGGAGAGTTCTGATTGGAGAAGGCTACCTATGTTGACATCTGATCAGAAGGGCTATTTGTGAATTTTCACCTGCGGCCCATCAGTGTTCTTGGTGGGAGGACCGTACCTTCAGGGCAGTGTAATACGGGGATGTGTATATGTGAGCCGAAAGGCTATTTGTATGTCTTTCATCTGCAGCCGTATGATGGGTTCCCATGGCGGAGACCGTTCCGCTGGAGCGGCAGTTTACGAGGGATTGACTATGTGAAAGCCACCGTGACTATAAATCCTAATATGCAGTCGTCGTGATGTTGAATCGTAGAGTAGAGCTATGAGAACGTTGGGAGTATGGGCTCTCAACGGTGTGTTGGTTATGGCTTCTGGAAGTAGAACTTCAGGGTCATGTGATTGTGTGAGCAGGAGGTCTTGGAGGATTCTAGTTTGATTTTGCGGTGTTGTGATGTGTTATGAACAAGCAAGGGTTTGGGTGTGCCTTACCTAGCTTGATGGATTTTGTAGATTGTGATGCAAAAAGGCATTGGTGATAAATGTATACTCAGTTCCAGCTTGATATAATTGTGCATTGTGAGTCCATCTCCCTGGTTGGGCCGGATCGGGTTGGTCCATAGGCTCAGGATGTGATGAACATTTATGATGTCTTTCACTTACGTCTCATCGGGTGATTCCGGTGGGAGGATCGTTCTGCTGGGGCGGTAGTTTATGGGGGATTGACTATTTGTGAGCTATGAGGCTGTGTATACACGACCACGCCAATAGTCCCTAAGTCGCTAACAACGGTTCGGGTCAAGACTATGTGTCTTCCCAATGGTAAAAGGGGATGAGGGTGGGGTATGATTGTGGATATGATGTGTATGCACTACCATGCCAATAGTCCCTAAGTCGCTAATAACGGTTCGGGTGGGGCCGCGTGCCTTCTCGGAGGTAAAAGAGGATGAGGGTGGGGTGTGACAATTATGAACAAGCTGGGAACGGGGTGTGGTTGTGTAGCATAGCAGAGCTAGTTCAGCTGATGGATAATTCGACTATATGATCGGGGGATCTCTATTTTGAGGGCACTACCTCGGCATGGCCAGCCTGGCTAGCCACCATACTAGTTGCACTAATGTTGACCCCAGGCCGAAAGGCAGTGCGTAAAATTAGAATATGTGATGTGAGTTGTTGTGAAGGCAATGTTTATATGATTCTGAATGCCAGAAAGGCAATGTGATATGTGTGCAAGAGGTGAAAGCCGAGGTATTCTTGCAAATGGCGCGAGCTGAGGTATGTGTATATTTGTGTGAATTTCACCACCATGCCAATAGTCCCTGGGTAGCTAACAACCTTCGGGTAAAGACTGTGTGTCTTCCCGGCGATAAAAAGGGATAAGGGTGGGGTGTGATTGTGAAGCTTGTGACATTGGTCATGCATCAATGTGGAATCATCCATGGATATTATTGAGACGCCGTGAAATTTTATGCGGCAGTATGATATTGTTGAATTAGTACCCAAAAGTCCCGATTACCACTAGCGGGGTCATTGGTGGGTATACGGGTGAGAGTTATGCTGTGAAAGTGAATACAGTGAAAGCTAAAGTGTTTGTGAATACAGCGGAAGCTGTCATTTGATATATGGAGGTTGTGGTGTTTTGGGGTTACTCCCGAAAAGGGTAACTAGATTGAGTTGAGCAGAGTGGTGGCCTATGCCGCCTAACTGCTAAGATCTTATGATATGACTCATGATTTAGAGCCTCCGGATATTGTGATATGTGATGATAGTGTGTTGTGGCGATCGTCCGTGGAAGCGATTGCATTTACTTGGCAAATGTATGCTGATTGTGTTTATGCGGCAATCGTGAAATGGACCGATTGCAGTTTGTGGCAACTAGGTTGCATTCGTTGTTTCGGATTCTTGTGAGAATCAAATTTGTGGCATATTGTTTGGGTGGGTGGTCTAGAAGGGACTATCCCAATATGAAATGATTTGTTAAATGGAAGCTGCCGTGAAGAAGCATCTGTAGTTTGTAGATTAAGTGGTGCGACAAATTTCGAGGACGAAATTTATTGAACGGGGGGAGAAATGTAACACCCTGAGTTTTGAGATTTGAGGCTAGAGAATAAACCTAAAATGAGTGGACTGCTAAGCCCCAGTTTAGCCGGATTCCAAATTTTGGTTAAGGGTAAATGACTCCAAAAGTGGATGTGATTAGTGATAAATGAACATTTCTAGAGAAGATGATGAGAATTGTGAATTTTGCCTTGATTTTGTGTAATATCAAAATGGTGGAATTGGATGGTGTAATGTAGTGCAATTGATGTCATGTTGTGTTATTTGGTCATTAGAATTGGTTTGGAACATTAAATGGAAAGTTGGGAAATTCTGTCCATTGAAACTTCTTGCTGGGTAGTCTGTTTGTGTTGATGTTTTGAATGGGCAAATGATGTCTAAAAATTCTGAAACTTTGCAATCTTAAATTTCACATTTCAAGATTCAAAATGGACATAAAAATTGTGTCATTTTGTTTTGTGAGCTGGGAGTTGTGGTTGTCCTAAGTTTGATGTCAAAACTGGACTCTGTTTTGGGGTAGTAGTGAATTTTGTGTAATTATGGAATTGTGTGGTGATTTCTGGCAATGGTCCATATTTTTCTAGTGAAGACGACTTAAATAAATTTCATTTGGATTTGAAATCACCTCATTTCAATTTTTATAGAATTAGTTATGATTTTTCAAAGTTAGAGCAGAAAATCTGCCAGAATTTCTGAAAAATCCGAAAATGGGAATTATGACATCATCATAATTAAAGGTGACATTTATTGACCTAATGCGTATAATATTACTCCTAAGCTATTCTTCCATGTATTTTAAAGGTTGTTGAAGCTGAATTTTCCTTGTTAAAAAGGGCTAGGGTTCAACCATAAGAGGAAAAGCCAGAGTGAGTTTGAGGTAACTTCCAAAACTTCAATCTTTGATTGTTCTGGCTGCTGTGAACAATTTAATCGGTGAAATTTGGCCGGATTGTGTTTGTCTGTTAAATTTGGAAATGTTGTGTTAGAAGTGTTATACTGCCAAAATTGATACTAAATGGTAGTTCTAACCTAATGTAATAGTTAATAAAGTGATTAGAAGTAGAAAGGAACACGTCTGCGGAGCCGGAATCGAAAAACCCCAATTTTCTTGGAGAGTTGTGTAATTTCGTCTAGGGCTGTAAATAGGTCTTAGAGTTGGATTTTTAATGATTTGATGGTTCTATTGAGTTCAGGAGGTAAAATTAGGTGGGGTTACAGTTGGTCACGTTTTCGGAAAAGGCCGAAAAAACATAATTACGAAAACGCCCCTGAGACCCTTAAAGTGGGGCTTGTCAAGGGTAATTTTGTAATTTGACATTGAATTTAATAATTTTGAGTTCAGAAATGGATTCCTTGGGTAAAAATATGTCAAAATAGCCCATATCAAAATTTTGGGAAAAGTACAGCCGGATCGGGTATGGGGGCCAGGCTGGGTCCCCGGGGCATTTTAGTAAATTTTCATAATTGGCTCATATAACCCCCAAAAACACTATGGGAGTGTCTGAACGGTACCTTTGAAATTGTAGGATAGAATATGGAGCCCGAGCTATTGGCATGCTTTACGAGGCACACGTCTCAAGGCGAAAAATGGTTAAGGTAGGGAACTTACCTCTCTTGTATGTATATGATATTTGTGTTAGTGTGTTGATGCATGTTATTGTTTTGCTTGATTATGTGAAACATGAATGAATGATTTGTAGCTATGTTTCAATTTATGCTACGGCCATAAGTATATTGTTCTAAGCATTGACTTGCAGATTTGTCATTGTTTGAGCATGAGTTATGTGATGCAAGCATGTCATACATTAAACATTTATCGTACATGCATATTGGTATTGTTTTCCTACTGAGATTTTCTTGAATCTCACCCTCCCCTATCAATAATTTAGATAGGAGAAGACAGAAGATATGCTAAGAACAATGCAGAGAACCATATGAGGGGATTGCAGTGGTGGAACGAAGGCGAGAAGATGTCTCTGTTTCACTGGGACGGGTTTAGATACCCAAGTAGCCCTGTGTGACTACATTGATGGTAATGATCATGTACGAACCCCCACGGGGAATTTATGTAATCATGCACTTATTATCAGTATATTCATGTTATTCCTGTGTTGCCCACTGAACCGCATATTGTTTTCTACGAATACTCAGAAAAAAAAGGTTAAAACAAGGTAAGGGTGTGACAAAGCATCTATGGTTCAACGTTTTTGTTTCGAAGCATTTGACAGGACTTTAAAGGATATTATGAGTTGCAATCAACCATTTGGTGGGAAGGCTGTCTTGATGGGTTGTGACTTTCGCCAACTATTACCTGTTGTTCCAAGGGGATCTAGAGCAACTATAGTCGACGCTTGCATCACGTCATCATATTTGTGGGATTCATGTACAATCTTCCATCTCACAAAAAATATGAGACTATCATCTGCACTAAATCAAGATAACCACAAATTACAAGTGTTTTTGCAATGGCTCCTTGCTGTAGGTGATGGTAAGTTGGGGTTGCCACATGATGGTATTACGAATATTGAGATTCCTGAGGAATTCCTTATTCAACGTTATGATGATCCTATGCATGCTATTGTATCGGTCACATACCCAAGTTTGCTAGGAAATTTATGTAACTCATACTACTTCAATAGTCGAGCCATTTTTTGCCCTACCATCGAGAGTGTCAACCATGTTAATGAGTACCTATGCTCTTTATTGCCAGGTGAACTGATAGAGTATCATAGCTGTGATACTATTTGTAAGTGATCACAAGAGGTTGATGGGTTTGAAGATCTATACACAATGGAGTTTTTGAATACAATTAATTGTTTAGGTTTGCCTAAGCACAGTCTTAATCTCAAGGTTGGAGTATCTGTAATGCTGTTACGGAATATTGATCAAGCCAATGGGTTTTTGCAATGGTACCAGATTACGTATCACATTTCTTGGAAAAAATGTTATTGAGGCTATTACATTAAATGGGTCAAACTCGGATCAAAAGGTTTTAATACACAGAATGGATATGAATCCTTCAGATGTTAGACTTCCCTTTCAGATGAAGAGGAGACATTTGCCTATTGCTTTGTCCTTTGCAATGACAATTAACAAAAGTCAGGGCCAATCTCTGCAAAATGTTGGCTTATATCTACCCACCCTAGTGTTCACACATGGGCAATTATATGTTACCTTATCAAGGGTTAAGAATATTGCTGGTTTGAAAATTCTTTTAGATCATGGGAGTAATCCTCCTAAAAACACAACCACCAATGTGGTTTATAGAGAGATGTTCAAAAATATTGTGTAGCATTCATTTGAACATGGGCACACATCTTTTTTGTAGAATTGTTTTTTGTGTTTCTATTTTAACTATTGGTTGTTTAATGTTTTTCTCAAGTTGACGAAGTAGTTGTAAAGAGCATAATTTGGATGAGATTTTTGGCAACCGGGGGGGGGGGGGGTTTGAGATTATGCTGTGCTGAGCAAATGCAATTTGCATGTAATGTTTACCCTTTTTTTTTCTTACGCATCTTTTGTAAGAAAAAGCTGGCTACTTGTATTAAGTGGACAATGTGTTGTTAATTAATGTTCTGTGTACCCAATCATTGGTTATTCGATTTCTTGTTTGACTTTGCGCCTACTACATCAGATGAGTTGGAGGCCATTTTATGCTTAGATGTGATGTGGTCGATGCACCCATACGGGGGATTTTGGGCTTGTTGAACATAAAAATAAAAGTACCATATGAAAATAGATGGTTTAAAAACATTTTTGGTGTGTTGACGGAGATTATACGTAATTTTTGAAAGTGTGTGTTTTAGGGAAGCGTTTGAACCCCTAAACGCTCAATTGAACTGAAAAGCTCAATGAGCAATTTGAAAAAAAAAATTGGAGTGTTTGGTAGGGGTGTTCGGGATCGGGATCGGGAAATGCCATTCCCGATCCCGATCCCGAGAAGGGTTCGGGAATGATTTTCATTCCCGATCCTGATCCCGAAAATTTCCCGATCCCGAAAATCGGGAAATTTCGGGATCTGGATCGGGAAATTCCCGAACCCGGATTTTCTTTTTTTTAAAAAAAAAATCTCTATATTAAACTTTTTGTTGTATTTCCTTTAGTCTAGTATAAATATATAATTTGTTTAATATTATATTGTATCAAATAAGTTTAATATAAATATATAATTAGTCCAATACATGCTTAAAATTGTCGATTCAGCTGCAAAAAGAATAAAAACAAGAACAAAAAATTAGAACTATTTAATAAATAATAAATGAAATTAACTAAATAAACTAAAAGAATAGATATTATCTTAAGGTTTTTAGGGATTTTCACATTTTATTTTACATTTAGTCTTATTTTCTTAAATATTTTTAAAAAATATATATGTATATAGATATATTTTCAGGATCGGGAAAAAGTCGGGATCGGGAAATCCCATTCCCGATCCCGAATTTTTCCCGATCCCGAAATCACATTCCCGATCCCGAAATTTTCGGGACGGGAAAATCCCGTCCCGATTTGCTCGGGATCGGGACAGGAAGGTCGGGACGGGAAATTGATGAACACCCCTAGTGTTTGGTTTCCAAAATGAGCAATCGAGCTTAACTCCATCTTAATAGCTTTTGCCATAAGCTCCATTTCTCAGCTTTTACTAATTTAGCTTTTGGGGAGAGTGAGAATGGTTAAAATATTTTTTCAGCTGTGTCCAATATACTATCAAACTGATTGCAATTTTACCCTTAATGTACTTTTTTTGTTACAAAATTAATTTCAACTATTATTTGGTGCTTTTAACCCTTAAAATATTTTTTCAACTGTACCCAGTGTGTTATCAGACTGATTGCAATTTTATCTTTAATATACTTTTTCAGTTCCAAAAATTATTTTAAACTATTTTTTAATATTTTTAACCCTTTAAAATATTTTTTCACCCACTGTCTCTTATTATTATCATAAAAGTCATTTGTGCTTGAGTTAATCCAAACAAATTTTATTTTTATAAAAGTCATTTATACAATCACTATTCCAAACATAAATCATATTATACAATCCGACTTTTACCAAAAATAAAATTACCAAATGCTAAATTGAGAAACTTACCTCTAAGCAGTCCTCGCCTTCCCTCTGCTTCCCTCGAGATGTCTTCTTCCTCTCCCACTCCTCCCGCCAGTCCTACTCGGTGCGTCTTCCTCGGTATTGACGTCGGCACCGGCAGCTCTCGTGCAGGTCCGTCGTTTTCAAATGTCACTCGTTTGTGTGCGTTTTCGAGTTTGTTTCCTTGATTACTCGTCTGGTGATCGAGTTCGATTTGGAATTTCGTGCTTAATTTTGCTTTCTTCGGCATTGTTTGGAATGAGCCATCGTATTTGATTATTATGACGTCCATTTTGAATTCGTTTGTTGCTTTGTTGTTGGTGATTATGGTTTTGTTCATGTATAGTGAGGCCGTTGACTTATGCATACTAAAGTCGATGAAATTTGGACCTGAAACATGCCGTTACTTTTGCGTTCTTCGGCATCGTTTGGAATGAGCCATCGTATTTGATTATTCTGATGATGATGTGCATTGAGTTGCTTTTTTGTTGGTGATCATGGTTTTGTTCATGCATAGTGAGGCCATTGACTTATTTATACCAAAGTCGCTGAAATTTGGACTTGAAACATGCCGTTACTTTTGATCACTGTTGTTCCGAGTTCCTAGACCGTATGAATCTTATTTCGTGTCTTTAGTCGATAGCCAATTTCTGGCACTCCATTTTCTAATTCTGTTTATCGGTTCAGAAGTTTTTACGCAAGCTATAACACATCAAGATTCTCATTTAACAACTTTGTCCGGTTGTTTCTTCCTCTTTCTCCATTTTATCTGAACGCTTTCAAGCAAATATTTGTAATGCGTGGCCACTGCACTATAAGCTGTGTTTTTACTTGCTAATAAAAAGTTTTTGAAATCTGTCAAATCATTATAAACAAAAATGTCATTGTTATTGATAGCGTGTAGGGCATTTGTGGCTCCAAGGGCTTTGACATGCTAGAGCGCATAGCATTTAATGAACAACTGCAAGAAAATGTACCTTACAATTTTAAGATATTTGAACTGTAGTTGATCATGACAAATATACACACACAAAACCAAACTCACATTAAAAAAAAAAAAGAGGATTCATAACAACATAATTATCATGCATAAATCACATTAAGTACCTAAATCATAAAAAAAGTATTGTTTAACATAGTTTTTTATTTTAAGCTTCTTCCTAAGATATTCATATAATCCCCCTTCATCAAATGCAGCATATTATAATGCTTATCACTGACCATTGCCTCAATTTCCTCTTCATCTTCTGAGGTTACTGTTTTTTTCCATCTATGATAGGATATCATAAGAAGAAAATGTCATTGCCCTCTCCTCTTTCTCTTTATTTTGTTAATGAATACTAAATAATTAAATATTGTTTGTCTGAGATTCGTCAAGTTAATCTTCAGAGGTGGTCTTGCAAAATCACTTAAATTCTTCTTTTTTGTTGCTCTATTTGTATCTAGGACCTGTCGCACTAACTATATCTACACAAAAATAGCTCCTCTAGCATCAGCTATATTGGAGCAATTTGAAAACTGCATATCCCAGTTTCATTTAATAACCATTGTGATCATTTCTTCTCGATGCTATCCTGTTCTATAATTTTAGGCCTCTTTGATGAGAATGGGAAGCTCCTTGGTTCGTCTAGCAGCCTAATACAAATATGGAAAGATGGTGCCCATGCTGAGGTACAATATTTGACTAATTGGACTTTAAATAAATCTACAAGCAGCTAGTAGGACAGCCCCAGATTTAACACGTTTGTTGTCTCATTGATCTCATAATTGGTGTATGAATTCTATATTTTGTTCAATTGACTGTGAAGATTCTATGACAAATCATTGGGATGATTTCATTCCTACCAAATCTTGGAAAATGAATTTTGTCTAAATTTATAAGTTTATATTGTCAAACACAGTTAACTTTAGTGGCTCTAGCGGTCTTTAAGGCTCTATTGTATATTAGACGTTATTTTATTTAGATTTCTGTACTCTAGAATTTTATGCTTGAGCCCTACGCCTCAACAATTTAAAACCTTCTGAACCATGCTTCTATGTAATGTTATTTGGGTAAATTGCTTATCTATCTGCCAGCTGAGGCATCGAGTGCTTTTTCATTTCCAGATTAGTTCCTGTGTAAACATAGATGTTAAGATATTCTATTTTCGAAACAGCAATCTTCCACAGATATATGGCATGCAATTTGTGCAGCTGTAAAAGAAGCCTGCTCTTTAGCAAAAGTTGCACCTGAAGAAGTAAAGGGTCTGGGATTGGCAGCTACTTCTTCTCTTGGTATGTAACATATATGACATAGTTGCCTTTTCCTTCCTAGCAGTGAATATTGATTTTTATGTGCATAACTATGACTGGTCATTTATGGCAGTTGCAGTAGATGCTGATGGCTCTCCTGTTTCGGTTTCTTGGAGTGGTGATTCAAGAAGGAACGTGATAGTATGGATGGATCATAGAGCAATAGAGCAAGCTGAGAGGATCAATTCCAGTGACTCGCCTGTATTACAGTACTGTGGTGGAGCTGTTTCACCTGAAATGGACCCTCCAAAGGTATCATCTGAAGTTTAAGCATATACCTGAACCCCTCTTTTGTTCTGATATTCGGCCATAGAATCCATTTATACTCTGATCTGGGTGGGACATAAAATTCATTGATCTATCTGATGGAAAAGTTATGATGAATCCCTAATTTTAGCATTATATTAGAATGTATGTTTTTGGTGAATGCCCCTTGGCTCCTTGAACTTTGGTCCTAATGATCCTTGCGTCCAGCTTTACTTGTATCCTTGTTTGGAGTGGAGCATTTAGTAAATAAATTTATCTATGAGACAATTATTAGTAAATACTCAAGGTTTACCATTAAAGTTTCAAAGTTATCAATCCTGATCAGTTGTGCACCGGGCCGGTTCCTGTAATGTGTTTTTAATGTTATCATACTTGTAATTCATAATTGGTACATTTTTTGTGAATTCAATTATAGCTGTATTAGTAATCTGTGCGGTCAGGGATTTGCTCTACTCTGATTGGGATATTGAGATTCGTTATGCTCCCAGAGATAACATTCGTTGCGCCGACTTCTTGGCCAGGGACGCCCAGCGCTTACAGGATCATTTTGCTATTTTGCACACCCCACCCCCTCTGTGTAGTACTTTTATGGCCCAGGATCTTAATCCGCTGGCCTGATTGCATCCTCTGAACCTCTTTTGTAATCTCCAAGTTTTTCTTGGCCGTCTTGTTATTTAAAAAAAAAAAAAAAGTAATTTACTGACACTGTCATAATTTTCAGCTATTATGGGTCAAAGAAAATTTGCCAGAATCTTGGGTTATGGTTTTCAGGTGGATGGACTTGAGTGATTGGTTGTCATACAGGTATTCTGTATTCTTGATACCAAGGATCTGTGTACCCAAGCCAAATGTACTTCACTGTGATGAATATATATGTGGTAATTTTTTAGGGCAACTGGAGATGATACTCGTAGCCTGTGCACTACGGTTTGTAAGTGGGGATATCTTGGTCATGCACACATGCAGCGAATAAATGATAAAGACTCTCAACCTATGGAAGCTCTTGGATGGGATGACGAATTTTGGGAAGAGATAGGGCTGGGCGATCTTGTTGAAGGACGTCATGCTAAGATAGGTATACTCATGACTGATATTGAGCTACTTAAATTAATGGCAAGTTTCTGCATAATGTGGATCATATGCAGAATCCAACTGTAAATAGGATGCTCTATCACACAGCATTTTAAATAAGAAAAAATGGAAGCATGTGTGCAAGCAGTGACCCTTATCTGGACTGTTTTTTTTTTGTTACGTGTCCATCAAATTTGAACTTTAGGAGATAATTTTTGTGGAATCTCTTGGCTTAAACTCTGTTAATATGACATTTGCTTCTGCGCTTATTTAATGAACCATGGACTCTGTTTTTGCCATCAGCTGTCATTTCTCTCTTCCTGCAGCTTAACATGATTATGTATCATGATAACAGGACGAAGTGTTGCTTTCCCTGGCCATGCTTTGCTTAATGGCCTCACTCCTGCAGCAGCACAGGCAAGAAATTCGTTCTCAAAATTTCCCAATAATTTAAAGTGGTAATCCTTAGGTATCCCCTAATGTAGCATATATGTTACTTAATAGCAATAACATGACTACAACCTTCCTCCTTTAATGTGAATTTTAGTTTATTGCTACTAATTTCAACATGTGGCATCTGGTAATTCTTCTGACGAGCTTAAATGTTCAGGAACTGGGTCTAGTAGCAGGGATTCCTGTTGGGACATCACTAATCGATGCTCATGCTGGTGGTGTTGGGGTAATGGAAAGTGTGCCCCCGTCAGATTCTGAAGCTATAGGTTACCATGATACAGCACATTTCACTTTTGAGTCTGAGTCTTAGCACCTTAAAGTTAGAAAAAGAAACATTGTTGCTGAACTATAGGAGATTTTGTATCTTCAGGACATGATAAGGAAGAAATCTGCAACCGCATGGTGTTAGTTTGTGGAACTTCTACTTGCCATATGGCTGTATCACAGAGCAAGCTATACATTCCCGGGGTTTGGGGACCATTTTGGTCAGGTATGTCACTAAAGTTTCTCCATTTTATGAGCAAATTGCCACATCTAGATTATACTGGAGCTTCTTTTAGTAGACTCAAACTATTGTGAGCAAATTTGCAGCTGCTCCTTTTGGCATCTGCTATATAGTGAACCATTTTTTCTTTATCTGTATGTTCAGTGATGGTACCAGAATATTGGCTCACGGGAGGTGGTCAGAGTGCTACTGGTGCATTATTGGATCATATAATTGAAAGCCATGCTGCTTCTCCTCACCTTGCTAATCAAGCTGCTTCACAAAGTAAGATTATTATTTCATTTGGAGCATATCCACAATGATATATAAGCAAGTCTGACTGTTCTTTGCTTTAACTTTTCAGAGGTTTCTGTCTTTGAACTCCTGAACAAGATCTTGGAGAAGTTGATGTCTGAGCAGAACCATCCCTTTGTTTCTGCCTTGACTGAAGATATACATGTTCTTCCTGACTTCCATGGGAACAGGTGTCTGTTTACTAACAAACTTTCCTCTGTTTTAGCTATGAAGACTTCTAAATACTAGGCTTCTCTGTGTGATGGTTCAGGTCTCCCAATGCAGATCCAAAAGCAAAAGGAGTTGTATGTGGTTTGACACTTGACACAAGTGAGGAACAGTTGACCCTTCTCTACTTGGCAACTGTACAGGGAATTGCATATGGTTCCCGCCATATTGTTGAGCATTGCAATGCCCATGGTCACAAAGTAAGGATGCACTAAAATGTCACAAATATTCAAGGATAATATATAAACACACACACACACATGGTACCCGCCATATTGTTGAGCGTTGCAATGCCCATGGTCACAAAGTAAGGATGCACTAAAATGTCACAAATATTCAAGGATAATATATAAACACACACACACACATCATTGGCTTGTATCTAACACCCTCAGCACATTTTCTGATATTTGCCTGCAGCCCGAGACTTAACTTTGTTAAATGCTATATTTGCTTCATCCTTTGTAATTTAAGGGGAGGAAGTGTGCGCCTGAAAAAGTTAGTGGCGAAGCTTGGCAAACTATAAAATGATGATGTATGATTGCAGCTGTATTTCTAAGTAATTAGTGATTGTTCTTTTGTGTTTTGACTGTATGGCATAAGATTGATCTTAAAACTGTCAATATATGCTTTTTGTGTGGGCTCCTATCTGACAGCGTTGTTCCATAATTAGTATAGGATCGAGACCTTGTGTACTGGTTGTGTGTGGGGAACAACTAAAGCATTCAAATCGCACTTTTGTCATAAGATTTGTGAAGGAGTTTCCTACACTGAGCTTCTATGAATAGATATAATATTTTACTACACTGCATACATCTATCCCTCCCCAGACCCCACCTGGTAAGAGCCTTGTGCACTGAGCCACCTTTTTATTTTTTTATCTTATCCTCTGCTTTGTATGCCTGAGCTTTGTGAAGATTTGTGAAGGAGTTTCCTACACTGAGCTTCTATGAATAGATCTAATATTTTACTACACTGCGTACATCTATCCTTCTCTAGACCCCATATGGTAAGAGCCTTGTGCACTGGGCCGCCTTTTTATTTTTTATCTTATCCTCTGCTTTGTATGCCGGAGCTTTGTGTGCCTTGGTCTCAAAGAACCGTCTGACTTGCAAGAAAATATGTAAACAATGGTTTTGATAACTAACACTTTATAGCCTATTGTCGGAAAGAAAATCCAGGGCTAAACATCTTTTTATATTGTCCTTCACATGAAACAGTGGACTTGGATTTTAAAAATTATGACAGTCACTTGTATATGTCAGAATAGTAGCCTACTTTTTTCAAAACGCTAAAAATAATTTATGAATTGCTGTTTTAAAGCCATGTCACTAATTTGGGTTAGGATTACTGATTCAGTGCTGACATTCTTTCAATTGTATGATTGTTCTGCCCTTTGCTTACAGATCAAGACCCTACTTGCGTGTGGTGGCCTTTCGAAGAATCCTTTGTTCATTCAGGAACATGCTGATATTATTGGTCTCTCTCTCTCTCTCTCTCTCTCTGTGCGTGTGTGGGCACGCGCACGTGCAAGCATGTTAAGAATCTTTGTGCTTCACTAATATTGACCTTTTTAAAATGTTAAGAATCACAAGAAGGATGCTTGAAAGTCATAATAATTACAAGGGAAAAAACGAATCTAGCATTTCAAATGTCATTACAAACATAATATGGGGGATCCTATGGTCTCCTACAAAAACTAGGTCGAATTGTTCCACAAGATGGATTCTTAGCATAAATTCAATTGATATTGGCGAAGGTTGCTGGATTTTCTTTAGAAGGTCATTTTGTCATTGTCGCTCTATTTTGTATTCTTTATTTCATTTTTGAACTTGAATTCTGGTTACAATTTTCATAGGTTGCCCCATAATTCTTCCAAGGGAAAGTGAATCTGTGCTCTTGGGAGCTGCTATTTTGGGTGCTGTGGCTTCGAAGAAATTTTCTAACCTTAGAGAGGCCATGAAAGCCATGAACGCAGCTGGTCAGGTGTGTTTGCCTTTCTTTCTATCTCAAAAACTGATGTATTTTTATTTCTGTATTCATATGAGGAATTAGGGTTGGTTATAGAAAGGTGCATTTAGGGATCATGCCTTCTAAATGGTTCTTGTTTCTGCTTCGTCGGCATTTTTTTTTTTTAAATGGATGCTCACCTTGTAAGTATTAGGAACTGCAATGCATGATAAAACCGAATCACCATAAATAACATGAATCAAGTTCAGTTTCGTTTATGCATACCATTGTTAGAATATAAAAACGACAACTCTTTATCAGATTCTGCACTTATTGATGTCAGATTCCTTAATCCTTAGCGAATCTATTAATAAATCTACATATGTGAGCCACCTGGGTAGCAAGAATTCAAATTCTCCTCATGTAACCCCCCTTCCTTCTCCCTCTTTAAGTATGCATGTAAAACATTCACGAAGTAGTCGCATGCATTGAACTACTGCCTAGTTAGCAAAGAAAGATGTGATTTGTTTCTGCACGTTTGTGTTGCAAAGGTGACAATAAGCGAGAGGTCGTGTAGCAATGAAAAGATGAGTGACTATGGATTCTAATCACCTTTGATGATTCATCAGGTTTAGATTTATAATCTAATGTCCTCACTCATTGCCGTGGCCAGAAACTGTGTGCTTCACTTTACGGTATAAAACTTGGTGATCTATTTATGTTCCCTTGTATCTTCTAATCAAGTGAGTGAATTATGACAGGTCATTCGTCCATCTAAAGACCCTAAGGTGAAAAAATACCATGACACCAAGTACAAAATTTTCCGCAGCCTTTATGAACAGCAGCTCTCTTACCGTTCCATGATGGCTCAAGCCATGAAATAATTTCTCCACCTGCTTGAGCTCAAACTGGTGATGCTTTGTCGTTATTTGTTTCTTTGAGGGTGAAAATTAATTATTGGGAGAATTACAATGAGGTCCCAAAGAAGGTAAAAAATGAAGAAATGGTCCCTGTAAATTGTAAAATGAAAAAACGGTCTCATTAACAACTCCAGGATCCTGTATTGACAACTCATTGACAACTCGTTAACAACTCCATGCATTGACAACTCGTTAACAACTCCATGGGTCCATTTTTTCATTTCTCTTCTTCCTTGGGACCTTAGTGTAATTCTCCCAAAATTATTTGGTATGAGCTAACTAGTAAAAAAGGAAATCGATTTTTCCAGGCCATGGATTCCAGCTGCAGATTAGACAATTCAAGAATTACATGGAAGATACAGGGTGAAAAATCATCAATTTGAGTTGGAAAGCTTTCATGTACAGCCTCATAGTGGTTTTTTCCCCATGAATGTATAGAATGAAAGAATTTTGAGTTTCGCTTTTGGATTCTCTGCTGTAAATGTGTATGAAGTACATGATTGGACAAAAGTCCTCTATATTTGGTCTACAGAATGCGTTACATAGATTACAGAGGGTTGGAATGCAATGAACATACAATAGAATCACTATTGATATCTTTAACATGGTCCTTCATGCCAGGATGTTTTCCCAATTATTTTCCTCATGAATAAAAATTTTTTAAATAGGATTTTTATTGTGATGATTATGGGTGGAAATAGGCTAGGCTTTAGCCAAGTAGGCTTGGGCCTGCGACGGAGATTCAAAGTCTAAGCCTAAGCCTATATGTATGCTTTTTTTAATGTCTGACCTCGAACCTTCAACAGACCTGACAAGGTCTGAAATAATGTTGTGAAAATCGGACCGGATCAGTTGGACTGGTGCCCAGGAAGGCCTTCGGTTCATTCAACATGATTCAACCGTTTCACCATTTGGACCGTTTCAAATCGCTTCAGACCAGCTGTTGGGTCGAGAACCAAGGTTGAACCGAGAACCGGAGTGGTTGAATTGAAAACCGTTTATTGGTATTATTGACATGTTATTGTGTTATTTTTAATGATTTCAATGTATTAGAACTTAAAATTTAGGAAATATGATACATATAAGCTTTTGTATGTGTTTATTTTTAAGTTATGTTAAAATTTCATATTTTTTTAATATTTATATAATTATATATACATATAATATTATTTTTATTTAATTATTATGTTATCGGTCCGACCATGCGACCCATGACCCGATAGCCTCTCCGGGTCGACATCCGGTTCGGTTTTTAAAACATTGGTTTGAAACCTATTTAAACACCTACTTAAAATGTAGGTTTTTAAATAGGCTTAAAGCCTATACATCTAAGTTCATATGTAATTCATCAAATTTATTTAAAAGCTTACATTATTTTTTAAAAGTTTAGGAGTTCATTCTCATATGAAATAAGAGTTAGTAAGAGAAAGAAAGGAATACCTAGTGGCACCAATTGTCAAATAGGAATAAGAAAAATCAATCATCTATTGACTAAGGAGATATATTTTTTAAAATTCAACCAAGCACGACAAGTGGCATGTAAAATTAGATTTACCTCTTATTTTTCTTGCAAAAATATGAGTCAGACTCCTACTAGGGGGATCATTTTCATTTGTGAATCATTAAAATAAACTTAATGTAGTTATTATGTTACATCAAATGACACAAATCAAAGGAAAGGTAATAAGTTAGCATTATCATCTCAAGCGATCAAAAAGAAGAGAAGTAAATACGATCAATTGATTAATGAAAAGATTAAGATAAATGGTAAATGATGAAATGTAAAACTTAGGGTTAAGACTAAATTATTAATTTTATAAATAATTTCCAAAATTAATTTAGATTAAATTATATATAATTATGCATAATAATACAATTAAAAAAAACTAAATAGGTTAGGCCTTATGAAAATAGACCTGATCTGTTTACTTAAATAGGCCTAAGCCTAAGCCTGACCTATTTGCTAAATAGGTTAGGTTAGGCTTAAAGTAGGCTAGGTGTAGGCCTCTATGGCCTACACTACTACAGAATATATATTTTACATCCCTAAAGGACATCCCTTTTTAAAAAAAGGGAGGTAAAAAATAAAGACGGTGTCATTTTTATAATTATGAGTGAGAACTGAATAGTTTTAGACGTCCCCAATTTAAATAGGGACGTCTAAAGTGTAACTTTACAGACTTTAGACGTCCCTATTTGAATTAGGGACATCTAAAGTAAAAAAAAAAAAATTACTTTAGACGTCCCCAATTGGAGAACGTCTAAAGCTTTAAATTTTTTTTTTTAAATTTTAAATGAGGGACACCCTTTGGCGTCCCTCATTTATATAGGAACACCATTTTGGCGTCCCTAATAACTATGGCGTCCCTAATAATAGGGCGTCCCTATATAAATGAGGGACGCCAAAGGGTGTCCCTCATTAAAAAAAAAATTTAAAGCTTTGGACGTCCCCAATATATATGGGGACGTCTAAAGTAAAAAAAACTAAAAAAATAAATAACTGAACAACTTTAGACATCCCTAAATTAAATCGGGGACGTAAAAAATAATTCAAATTTTTTCTGACAGTTTTTATTTGTCAGTTTTATATTACTTTTACACTTATCTTTCCCTTCCCATCGCTACAAACACAATAAGAGACACTACCACCACTCCTCGAGCTCTTGCTTCTTCTTCTTTATATGCTCCTTTTACTCTTGCTTCTTCTTTTCTCTCTCTCTTTTTCACCTCCAGATCTGTAATGCTTTCTTACCTTTTTTTATTATTTTATCCTCTTTCTCTTTTTTCTTTGGGTTTTCCTTCTATTTTATCTTCTAACTTGTGTTGTTATGGTTTGTAGATCAGGATTCTGAAACATGCTTCATGACTACGTTCCCGCTGAGAAAACGAGGTTCATCTCTCCCTGTCGCTCTTCTCTATTCATTATTACGAGAAAATGAATTTCAATAATAGAAAGTTGCAACTAATTCCTCTTATTGTTTTCATCTTCTTCCTATGAGATTTCAGCTTTGGAGTTATTATTGTGTAGATTTGGATTGTAGATACTAGATCTGTAGTTTTATTGACGATGATCTGTAATTTTTGGGTTTAAATACTGTTTAGTTCAGATCTGTAACATAAAATATTTTTTTTAAAAAAAAAGCACTTTAGATATCCCCATTTTAAATTGGGGAAGTCTAAAGTGGGACTTTAGACGTCTCCAATTTAAAATGGGGACGTATAAAGTGGTACAGTGACACTTTAGACGTCCCCATTTAAAAATGGGGACGTCTAAAGTCCCCTACCACTTTAGACGTCCCTTTTTAAAATGGGGACGTCTAAAGTCCAGACTTTAGATGTCCTTTTATCTACGGACGTTATTGTCATTTTTTACTACGTCTCTCACATAGACGTCTCCTTATTTTCAGATGTTAAAAGGCCTAAAAAAGGGACGTTAAAAACTTTTTTTGTAGTAGTGCTATTTCCACCCCTAGTGATGATTTTCCTACATGCATATTTCTCAATGGTCATTTAGATTATTAAGGTGCTGTGGGATGGGATGTAGATAGTAATCAAGGTTTAATTTTTTTGGATTATTTCTCAAGTTAAAAAGTTATCATTCAATATATAGTCCTCTCGTCATTAACGTAAGACTTATATATCCAATTTAAAAAGATTAAGAAGGTCAAATAAATAAATAAATTATAATATATGTGACATAATCTCTTTAAAATATATCTATATAATATTAGATTATACTATATTTAGTCCTTGATATAAAATCTAGTTGAAGGTTGGATTTGATTCTAAATATAAGATTTTAATCAGCTTTATTTCCCAAATTTATAATTTTTTTCCCCAAAGTATCTTTATTGATTGTACATATTAAAGAGTTCCCACCTAGGGTAGTTTGAATACACATGATTAGAATGAGTAGTTTATGAAAGACAACGTACATTTGTTATAAATAACTAACTTAGATAATTCCCTAAATATTAACTAGTTAGGTAGCTCTTATATTCTATATAAGTTAGGAAAATTTGTTATATATACGGTATAATTAAAAAGATATCTAATTAAAAATATAAGTTAGGAGGTATATCTGGTTTCTTATTTAGTAAAAATATTAAAATTTGATTAAAAAGATTAAAAATTACAAGTAAAACCTAAACAATTCAGAGGAAATTCGCAGATGATACAAGTTTCATTTTTTATTTTGTATGTTTTTTTTAAAAAAAGCATTTCACTATCTCTCTTTAATTTTTTTTTTTTTTTTTGGGTATTGAATGTCTCTTTAATTTATTTCACCATATGCAGCAAAAATTGCGTTGATAAAAAATCTACCTTTCGTGTTACTCTCCAATTACATGACCAGTTGACCATTCACTCCACAGAATCTAATTTTGTATTTCCCATCAACTGAAAATTAAATAAAAATAGAAGAGTGATGAAAATGGTATTGGGGTAGAAAATCCACAAAGTCAAATTGAGTGACACAAGCAGCATTTGTTCCTTTTAACCAAACACGCGGGGTAGACCTTTCCATTACAGTCAAAGTCGGCTTCTTTTGTCTGATCCTGTGCACGTGTCGGAACATGAATGGCTACTCCCGAGCTTTTTAAAATATAGGTAAGGACGCGGGTGGAACTTGGCCACTATGCTTAGCTCTCCGGCTTATCAGATTTATGCCGTTGGATTTGATTTTAACGATTCATATTATTTGAGTTTTTAAAATTTTATATTTTTAATAAAAATTATTATAATGTGTATATAGTTTAAAATGAAGATAATTTTTTAATTACTATTGTTTCAAAAAATGATTTTTTATTTAAAAAACTATCATTTTAAAAAAATTTAAATATGGACCATTTAAAATCAAATCTAAACAACTCAAATTTGATGAGTTGGGAGAACTAAACACAACATTTGACACTGAAACCAAGTCCATGGGAAGTGAACAAAATGGTAATGAGTTGCACATCACACTTAAGTTTATGGATAACTTTATTCATTTTTATTATATACTGTATTACTTATTAAGTCTAATTTTATCCGCAATTATTCACATCAACCCTCAAATACAATAATACTTGAACACTCCAGCACCATAACATTGGAGTACTTCTTTGTCCCCAAAAAAACACACACTTTGTGACGCAATTTTATTTTACTTTCATACATACATACATACATAAAGGGCAGTCACATTTTTTTCATTAAGCTAAAACACACTGTTTTTAGCTTCAGAAATAAAAACCTGAACTGTGTTAATAAGAATATCACCTACTTGAAGTGTAATCTTCGAGTGCTAAGTAAAACCTCGTTAATTTGGTTTTTTAACATTAAATGTAAAACTTTGGGTTAAGCAAACTACAAAGCGGAAATAGGTGTCTCCATTGACCTTCCTCCCCATTTACTTTCCATTTAATGTCTACCATTAGATCAACATTTAATGGTTGAGATTTAATTATAGATGTAAATGAAGAGTAAATGGAGAGAGAGAGATCAATGGAGACACCCCTCTCCCACTAAAGAGAAGGTAATTAATTAACCCATTCCCTTGGGAAAAAAATTACGCAAATATCCATTATTATATATGACGACATTTATATAAGAGAAATCCAAGTTAAAACACCAAACAAGGTCAATAATTAACTGTGCTTAAAATATAGAATTAGGTAGTGCTCGATCATTGTGGGGGAATCCTGGGTACACGTATATGCACAAAACCCTATGTGTTTTGGTTGAGTTAAGTCAATGAGGAATGATCATCTGCACATGGCTGAGAATTTTTTTAGTGTATCATCCTCCTAGCTAATTAACATGAGTGTGTGTAAAAAGATGATCATGATGATATTCATAATAATTAATAAGATAACTTTGTTAATTAATAGAACGAGTAATAATATTGAAAGGGTTTGACATTTGTTGGAGTGACCTAAACGAGAGGGTAACTAAAGACCAACTTGAACTCACCAACTGGGTCTGTTTATTAGCTTCAATATAGGTATCGTGCTTAATTAATATTTTACAAAAAGTGCACAGATAAATTAAATATGTAAAATATATATATATATATATATATATATAGTAAGTAGAAACAGCTTGAGTGATTGAGATTGTCTTTATTGTTTTAAATTTTAATGGTATTACTAATAACACGTATTCGTTGGACAGCTGCAATAAGTCATCAGGAGTGTCTTATTCAAAGAGAATACTGTTAGCATTTAAGAATTAAAGAATTGAAGCATCTTCGTCAACCCAGTGACGACACTTACAAGAGTGTTTATCTTTCTTCTTTTCTATACTCAGACATTTTTTCTTTTTTCTTTTTTAAAAAAAGGCAGTGAATAATTAAACAAAGATATGGTCCAACGTGGCACGACAGCGAAGTTCACAAGCTGAATCATATTGTCGCATCAAAAGCTTCTAATTTTTGACCAAAAGCAAAACGTATACTGATCAGTAATTGTGTGCGGTATATATTAATGCAGAAAATCGAAGCGTGATATTCCTTCCAGTCACATTACAAGATACATAGGGCCACGTAGTCGAATGTATTATATATTTATTTGTAGGTTGCTTATTGTTTGAACCTAAGTAATTAATTACCCAAAATGAACCAAAAAAAAAAAGTGATTACCCAAAAGGCAGAAGTAACGCATTCGGTCAACAATATTAACACGAAAGTAGAATATTGAAAACTGAATTTTATTGAATTGAATCACTGTACAGTATGTGTATATACAAGATAATTATCCTAACTTGACAGCTCATTGTTTACAAGTTGGTTGCAACAAAAAAAATAACTAATATGAATAAAATAATTACATTTACAATTACTAATTTTTACAGCTATGTAATCTTGGAATCTGGTAACTCTATTACCCCCCCCCCAACAAGCTGCGGCATATATATCAATCATGCCAAGTTTGGACAAAAAAAAAATATGAAAAGGTTGAGGATCCAAAATTTTAGTAAATATATCAGCTAGCTGATGTGCACTGCAAACAGGAAGAAGTCTGATGATACCAGCCTGGACCTTTTCTCTAACAAAGTGGCAGTCAAGCTCAAGATGCTTTGTTCTCTCATGAAAGGTAGGATTAGAAGCAATATGCATAGCAGATTGGTTGTCACAATAGAGAATTGTGGGAGAAGAATGAGAAATCTGCAAATCAATGAGAAGATACAATAACCATTGAATCTCACATGCTACACAGCCCATAGCCCTATACTCAGCCTCTGAAGAAGAAAGAGACACAGTGGTTTGCTTTTTGGTTCTCCAAGAAACTAAAGAATTTCCAAGAAATATGCGATAACCAGAGAGAGAGCGTTTGGAATTAGGGCAACCAGCCCAATCGAAATAACTAAAGGCCTTCAATTGTAGAGGAGAAGAGGCTGAAAAGAAAATACCTTTACCTGGACAACTCTTAATATAACGAAGGACTCTTAGGGCTGCTTGAGAAGCACAGTGGTAGGATGCTAGGTAAATTGACACAATTGTTGGACAACATAGGAAAGATCTGGACGGGTGGTGGTAAGATAGAGAAGACGACCAACCAAGTGTCTATAAGGGCCAACATCAACAAGAGGAGTGCCATTGTCTTGAGAGAGCTGAGTATGGCGAGCCATAGGAGTAGAGAGAGGCTTGCATCCTAGATAACCAGCATCACTGAGAATATCAAGAGCAAATTTACGTTGGTTTAGAGAAATTCCAACAGATGATCGAGCTACCTCCAATCCAAGAAAAAATTTCAGTTTCCCAAGGTCTTAAATTTTGAAAGAGTTATCAAGATAGGACTTGATACGATTGATTTCTACAATGTCATTCCCAGCAAGGATAATATAATCTACATAAACTAGCAACACTATAAAAGAAGCATTAGTAGATCGAGTAAACAAGGAACAGTCAGATTTGGATTGAAGATATCCATAGGAAACCAAAGTAGAAGATAGCTTGGCAAACCATTGCCTAGAAGCTTGTTTCAAGCCATAAAGCAATTTTGGAAGCTTACAAACCATATTGGAAGAAGTTGTAGCAAAACCAGGAGGTAAAGACATGTAAACATCTTCATGAAGATCTCCATCGAGAAAAGCATTATTGACATCAAGTTGTTCAAGATGCCAATTAGAAGAGGCAGCAACAGCAAGTAACAATCTGACTGTTGTCATCTTTGCAACTGGGGAGAAAATATCAAAATAATCAACCCCCTCAGTTTGTGTGTAACCCTTGGCTACCAACCTAGGTTTATACCTCTCTAAAGTGCCATTAGCATGGAATTTTGTCCTAAAAACCCATTTGCAACCATTAGGAGTTTTATCCTCAGGTAATTCAGTCAAGACCCATGTATTATTTTGCTCTAAAGCTGTAATTTTAGCTGCCATGGCCTATTGCCACTCAGGATATTGAATAGCTTCCTTAAAATTGCGAGGTTCAAGAGGAACAGAAATGGAACAAATGAAATGCTTGTAAGAGGGAGAAAGATTATCAGAGGAAAGAATTGAAGATAATGGATATCGACAAGATGGAAGCATGTAAACTGATTGAGCTGAATGTAAAAGAGAACAGTGATAGTCACCTAGATAAGAAGGCTACTTGTGCACCCTGTTTGATCTACGGATGGGTAAGGTAGAATGAGTAGTGGTAGGAGTAGATACTGAACCAGGAGAAGTAGGTAAAGGAGAAGATGAAGGAAGAGGAATAACAAAAGGTGAAACAGTAGGAACAGTAGAGGAAAAAGAATTAGAAGGATGGTGAACAGAAGAGGTAAGACTAGTATCATTAAAATCAAGATGGTCAAAAGACTGAGGCAGAGGTAAAGATGAAATAAGGGAAGAGCAAGTAGCATAAGGGAATATAGACTCATAAAACATCACATGTCTAGACACAAAAATTTGATGAGTATGAAGATCAATAAGAACATATCATTTGGTACCAGATTTGTAATCGAGAAAAATACATTTCCTAGCCCTTGCATCAAATTTGGTTCTGTGTGCAAATGAAGTGCATGCAAAACAAAGAGAACCAAAAAGCTCTAAATTGAGTATAATATGGAACTGAGTTATGCAACAACTAAAATGGAGTATGGTTTTGCAAAACAGGTGTGGGTAACCGATTGATAATATATACAGCATGAGATACTGCATAGTTCCAGTAGTCTAAAGGTAAGTGAGATTGGAATAATAGTGCTCTAGCTACATGTAAAATGTGCTTATGTTTTCGTTCCACCACACTGTTTTGTTCAGGAGTTTCAACACAAGATGTCTAGTGAAAAATTCCCTTTAAAGAATAAAAAGAAGTCATTTGAAATTCAACTCCATTATTAGTTCTAACACTTTTCACCTTCTAATTAAATTGATTTTCAAGCAATAAGATAAGAGATTGCAAGGAAGCTCGAGCTTCAGATTTAGTTTTTAAATGACAAACCCAAGTAAATCGAGTGAAATCATCAACCATTGTTAAAAAATAACGATGGCCATGTATAGAAGAGAGTTTATAAGGGCCCCAAATATCAGCATGCAACAATTGAAGACAAATAGAAGTTTTAAATGAGCTAGTAGGAAATTGAATTTTTCTCTGTTTTGCTAAGTGACATACATCACAAGAACCAAAGGAATTACAAGAGAGAAAGGGAAACTACTATTTTAAAACATCAAAAACAGTGGAGGACAAATGTCTTAGAGAAAAATGCCATAAATCAAAAGCTGGCTTATATATAGCAGCTGAAACAGAAGGAGTTTGGATACAATTGGTATGAAAAACAAAATTAGCACAAGCACAAGCACTCATTTGAGGTAAATGACTATCAAGTTTGAATAAACCTTGAAAATGATCAGCTATACCAATCGTTGTCCATGTCTTCAAGTCCTAGATAAAACATTTAGAAGAAGAGAAAATGAGACAACAAGAAAGGTCATGAGTCATTTGTGATAAGGAGATAATATTGAAATGGAAATCTGGAATATAAAGGACATTAGTGAGACTAATATGAGGATTAATTTGTACAGTTCCAGAAATGGTAGCAAATATGGTTGAATTTGTTGGTAAAGTAACTTTAACAGGGGAAATATGAGAATAGCTAGTGAATGAAGACAAAGTATAGCAAACATGAATGGTAGCACCACTATCCAGTATCCAGGAATCAGAGGAATGGAAAGCTAAGGTCGTATGTATACCTTGAGCATTAGGCATTAAAGTGAGAGAAGATAGCTGGTTGATTCAAGCATTAGAATTAGGTTTGGGCTCAGGAACAGAAGCACATGAATCATGAGTGATAGCAGTCGCAGGAGCCTTAGGTTGCAGTAAAGCAAGTAATTGATTGTGTTGATCTTGACTAATGAATTGGTTAGCAGAAATAGGTTTTGAAGACAATATACCATCTGAAGAGTTAGAGATAGGTTACCACATTGTTGACCGAGGCTCTGTTGCGATTCTTGTACCCAGGAGGATAACCATGTTTCTTGTAACATGTTTCAACGGTATGCCGTTGCTTTCCACAATATGTGCACACCTTAGTGTTAGAATTAGGTACAAATTGATATACAGGCTTAGGATTAGTACAAGCAAATACTCTGAACATTAGAGCCTGTGAGTTCACGCTCTTGTTGGACTACCAAAGAGAAAGCCTTATTAATAGAGGGAAGTGGATCCATCAACATTATTTGAGAACACACATTAGAGAACCGGTTATTTAATCCCTTCAAAAATCTAATCACATAGTCTTGACGAAAATATTCTTTAGATGAGCAAGAACAATCAATAATTGGACAAAAATTTAATAGCTCATCCCATATTATCTTAATTCTTGTAAAATACTCAGAAACAGAGAGATCACCTTGACAGATTTGGAACAGTTCGTCTTGTAATTCTGCCACTCAAAAAGAGTCACTCTGGCTGAATCATTCTCGCAAGTCATTCCAGACGTCTTCATCACGGTTAAGCCAAATCACACTCTAGCCAATCGACGGTGAGATTGAACGAGTAAGCCAGGTCAGAACCATGGTATTACAGCGTTGCCACGCCCAAAACAAAGGATCATTCTTGGACGGAATTTGTAGCAATCCATCCACGAAATGATGTTTATTCTTACTCATCAAGGCTATCATCATCGCATGAGCCCAATGATGGTAGTTAGGGCCCTTGAGCGGTGGAGACATGAGAATGAGGGCGGGGTTCTCATTCGGGTGGAGATAATAGCAATTGGAAGGATCCTGAACTGGAGAAATCTGTAAAATATCATAGGAGCCATGAATCGACATCGTTGAGATCTGAAGAAAGATTTAGGGAAAGATTTCGATGAAAGGAAATTGAAATCTATAGAGTCTCAGAAGAATCGAGATCTGGAGAAAGATTGAAGCAAAGGTTGCTGTGAAGGGAAATCGAGATCTACAGAGATAAATCATCGAGATCTGCAGAACCTTGTAGAAACACGAAGTCTGAAGGACAGAGAAAAATTAGAGTAAAGATAAGCTCTGATACCATAACACGAAAGTGGAATATTGAAAACTGAATTTTATTGAATTGAATCATTGTACAGTATGTTTATATACAAGATAATCATCCTAACTTGACAGCTCATCGCATACAAGTTGGTTGCAACAAAAAAAAAAATAACTAAAATGAATAAAATAATTACATTTACAATTACTAATTTTTACAGCTATGTAATCTTGGAATCTAGTAACTCTATTAAATATTAGTTTTCTTAAGGTACCAATAGTTTTCTTCAATTTTTAATTTGGCATCTGTGTTTTTCTCCCCCTGACTATTAGCATAATTAACTTTTGTGCAAAAGCTAATGTTGCTAATAGAGCAAAGTTATAGCAGCTAACAATGCTAAAAGAGTAAAAGTAAAAAATTTGATAAAGAGAAAAAACAAATATGTACCAAATTTATAATTGAAGGGAAACGTACCTCAAGAACAGTTTTACCTTTGTAGAATCCACGACACTTACACAAATTTTTTAAGGGAGAATATCATTTAGGTTTTAAATAAGGAAAATAATATATTGACAAGTCCCATAATTTATTGTAGCTCTTCACTTGTCAATGGAGACTTTTCTAATCTTATTTTTCATGGTTACGACATTAATGATATATTTTACCATTTTCTAATATATAATATCATTGCGTTAAATTCAAGCATTATTAGGCTTGATTGATTCTATTCCTAGAATTCAAACTCTCTATTTTGCTTACAAAAATTGAGCCCATCCCACTCAATTTAATTATTGCTGGTTGGTCGACAGCACTTCTGTACATGTATAGGAGTGATTGGGGCTAATTTATAGCTGGGAATACGGGCCAGCCCGCGGGTTGCGGGCTGGCCCGCACCAACCCGCGGCCCGCGCGGTGCGGGCCTGTGCAGCCCGCACTTCTGCGGGTTGGCAAAATGCCAACCCTAACCCGCAGTGTGCGGGTTGCGGGCCAACCCGCGGCCCGCTTTTTTTTTTTTGAAAAAATAAATTCATATTTTTTAAAGAGGATTGAAAATATGAGACACATATGTACAAGTAATTAAATTTACCTTCCTAGTATCAATCATTGCTTTTATAAAAATTTAAAAACATAATCTAAAATTTAAGAGATAAAGTTATCAAATTTGTTAAAGTTTATAAATAAAACATAAACTCATCCTCAAGCAACCAATATATAATAATTTTGTTTAAAGAAGAAGGAAAGAAGCTAAGATTTTTTCTCTTTGGATAGGGAGGTACCAAAATAAGAGTGAAAAACTTATAAGTTTTATAAAATTTTTATATGTAAAAAAAAAATAAAAAATTTTGCGGGCCAACCCGCCAACCCGCGGGCTGGCCCGCATTAACCCGCGGGTTATGCGGTGTGGGCCTGTGCGGCCCGCATTTTTGCGGGTTGGGATTTTCCCAACCCTAACCCGTCAAAACCCGTGGGCCCACGGGTTGAGCCCATATTACCGGCTCTAGGCTAATTAATCAAAATATTTTACTTGATTGTAGTTCAAAAAGAATCCGAGATTGATGAACTGACTAAGCAATTGAAGGAAATAGTTAGTAAAAGGAAAATGATCGTTGGATGATCAAAAAGGAAAAACTTGATCAATGTTTGTCAATGCAACGCTTTATAAAAAAAAGAAAGAAAGAAGACGTTGGAGATATTATGATGAGGTCAAGACTCAACAGTCAGATTCCAAGAGATATAAGAAGCATGAATATGAAGAACCTATGGTCGAATAAATATACATTACATGATAAACTCTACAATCTATGATATTGTGAGCATATTGTATTCGCTGCATAGCTAACCGAGAGCAACTTTAGCAAACCTTTAATTACACCTTGGGTTAAGGTTCAAATGAGCTTTTGCCAAAAATGTGTCTAGCACCATATACTCTTCAAATGTGTAAAAATACCATGACTGTTAAATTCAACCTAATACCATTACAGATGCATAAGGAAAAATAGTGTGAGGTCCACCAAAAACTAATGGTGTTAAATTATATTTAACGGTCATTGCATTTTTACTCCAATTTTGAATGTTCATAGTATTTTTGCATCTCTGAAATATACAAAGTGTTGAACGCACTTTTGATAAAAGATCATGGATATTTTTATATCTTAACCTTTTAATCTTTGTGTTACTTCTAGATGAGCTGTGTGAAACCCTATGTGACTAGTTCTGAGAGAGTTGTGTGAAAACTCTATGTGACTAGCTGTGCTTGAGCTATGTGAAAATCCTGAGTGATCGAGTGAGTTCGTTGAAGGTGAGTTGATTGTAAAATGTACAAGAATTGTACTTTGATTGATTATAGGGTTAAGTAGCAAGAATAAATATGAATTTTTACCACACAAAAAAGTGCGTCCAGCATCATATATATTTTGGAAGTACAAAAATACCCATGAACATTCAAAATGGGAGAAAAAAAAACCAACATCGTTCAATATAACCCAACATGATTACATATGTATATGCAGAAAGAGTGTGGGCCCTACTACAAAAAAAGTAACGGTGTTAGATCAAATTTAATAATGCTAGAATTTGTGCTTCTATTTTGAACGTACATGGGTATTTTTGTACCACCAAAATCTATATGGTGCTAGACGCACTTTAGGTAACAAGTCATGGGTATTTTTGTGCCTCCAATCTTGATTATAACAAGAGTCTTGTGAAGTTTCAGGGGAATTGGATGTAGGTTAAAGGAGACTGAATTAGAATAACTCGATTGTGCTCATTTATCCACTTTTACTAATTTAATTCACTTGTTTATGTTTACACAAACATGCACTCTCAATATGTATCTAGAATCTCTGTTCATCCCAAATCACAACTAACCTGAGCGGAAAATGGTTTAAATAAGTGAAATTATGAAAAATTTCCCCTCATTTTACTATCATAATTATAATTGGATATAAAGGTCTCCCTTAAATGAATGACCATTTTAGCACATGTAACATTGTGAGCGGAAGAAGAAAAGGAAGCGCGATGAAGTCTCAGATAGCATATGAGGTCCTTTTCTTTTCCCATGCTTAATTTCTGTGCTGAACGGTGTACTACAACCTTGTAAAATCTAATTCATCAGATCAAAGCTCGACGGCGTGTGTGTGTATATAAGTCAAATTTGACCAATTCAGCAAATCTTTTAGCGTCTGAACTCCTTGAAATTAAAGTGTCTACAGTGTATGAAACTTTGAGACTTTGAGTTGAAAACAACAGCACAATACACAGGACCTATTGTCTGGTTTGAAAGTAATAATACTGGTAAAATTTTAGGACTATCAAAATGCAAAAGAATGTATAATCTACTAATAGGGGATGTAACAAGAAGATCAAATATACTATTCTCTTCGATCTAGTTAAAGTATTGGTTTTGGTACTAAATATGCAAACTCAATTGCCTGTCTTGTTTAATATTTTTTTAATTACTTTCATAATTTCATTAAGTTCAATGTTTTTCCCACTCTTTTTTTAATTTCCTGTCATATTTAATTTTCTGTGTGTGTGTGTGGAGTATTTTAAGGGTAGTAACACATAATTTTACACAAAAATGACAAATGAGGTCATTAAACTTGGATTGGCCACTGAACCGATCAGCGTAGTGGGTCAAGGGTTAGTGAGTCAGATTGGATTAAAACGGGAGTTAACATAAGGCCAAACTCGTGAGAAAGTGAACTTGAATGACGTCAAAATAAGGTAGCTACTAATTGCAATACTAAAGTTCTCAACTGTAACATCCCAAATTTTAATATTGAGATTTAGAGTTAAGTAAGATTTAATTATTGATGAGATTCGAATAGTTTTGAAATTTGAGAATTTTTTATGATCAAATAATAATATTTTTTAGTGATTCTTTTTCCATTAAAAAGTAGACATCTCAAGCTTTCCATAATCTTAATTTGTAATTCTGGAAAATATGAAGAATTAGGTATGGATTTTTAAAGTTGTGAAATTATGAATAAATGTTGAACCAGTCAAACCGGCCAGACCGGACCGGTTGAAGGAGTGGTTCACTTATTTCCTGGTTAAACCAACCAGTCCGTTCCAGTTTTAATGACCATGATTGCCAATTAACCAATTTTTTTTCCAGTAATACCCATGAATCACCTTCCTAGGTCTTTTATATATTTAGAGGGGGGAGTACAATTTTATCTAACATAGTCGGCATGGTAGAAGATTAATTAATAATGATCATCAATGAATGGATATAGCGCCAATACTATAATTATTACAGGTAGCTCATTCATGTACTTGCGTGCTTATCTTCTCATGATCAGAATCGTGCTATAGGTTGGTCTACTCTCTGGTGAAAAATAAATTGCACTGTCTATTCATATTTTCTTTGGACAGTTTAGAAATTAGGGGAAAAAAAGAGTGTCAATGCGAAGATTCTTGTTTAGGGAGGAAGTGGACAAGCATAAGCATGTTTTCTTGATCCCAAAGATCTGAGTCTGTTTGATGATAAGGATACTATTAATTTTTATTTAAATGAGTGCTTTTTGAAATTTGATGTTTTCTTCTTGTTACATTTCTATGTGGGTGAGGTTCCTTGTACCCTTCTTCCTCGTAATTACTTGTTTAATTTTAAAAGCTGTACTGACTTTAAAGAATGAATTAAAATAAGAAACAAAGGTCAATGAGTAGGGTTTATTCTCATAAACAATATGGAATCGTATTTGCATTTTCTGTTTGGTTTTTCGTGCCTTTCTTGTTTTGTTACAGTATGTTAACTTAGTAGTATATTTTTAATATATCATTGGCCAACTTGTCAACAGGAATTAAACTATATAAAGTATGTGCATTATTGCACAATCAATTAATGCCACAGAGCCAAAGATGAATAAATAATAATTAGTTAAACAATTGTTTGACTTTTTCGTCTCTTAATTTTAAAAATCTCATGCATGTAAAAACTGTATTATTGATGGTCAATATTATTATTATAATTATTAAATAATGTCACCAAATTTCTGTCTTCTAAACGAGGTTTTGGGATGTAGCTAGATTCCACTTATATCAAACTAATCACTAATAATTAACAAATGCATATATATATAGCTAGACTTTGGTCTTGAACTTATGAAAATTTGTACGAGAAATATTTATGTCATGGCATCAAAATCTGTCGTCAGGTTTCATTGGCAGCAAGAATTCAAATAAGAATCAGTTGGTTATGATATTGTGATGAAACTGACCCACCACTGTACTGACATCCTTAATTTTCAAGCAATTGACTATTGACTGTACGTACATATGTAGTTTTGAATCTCTCGTCAACTGTATTCGTTTATTTACTAGTACAGAAGTCCTACACACCTCATATAATTTCTCTCAAATTATGTATCTTCATTAAGACTTGCAACAATCTATAATTTCTGAGAAACATTAAAGCCATATATATAAGCTCAACTTTCATTTGTAGTATAGATACTACTCCTCCTAGCTATATGCAAAGGTGTTAATAACTAAAAAGAGAAGCAAAAAGTCACCATACCACATGTTTCACTTCTGTAAATCACATGTGCCACGTACTCTCTCTCTCTCTCTCTCTCTCTCTCTCTCTCTCTCACACACACACACACACACGTACGCACGCACGCACACGCACACGCACACGCACACGCACGCCACTAAATTGCATGGCACGTTTTTTGCTTTGTGAACTTATTTGCTTGTTGCTAGCTAGTAATGTTCTTATTTAATTGAAGTTGCTTCAAGTTTTAGAGTTCATTTTGTTGATGGTTAATACCTTTTTAAGATCGCCACTCTGATGACTAATCTAAATTTTGTTTATTATTACATGGTTTGTGTGTCAAAGCATATGAAATAAGATAAAAATAAAATTCCTTGGTCATTCAATGAGATGATGTAGGGGTTGTAACTTTTACTTGAACTGCATTTTCCATGCACCTTCCTATAGGTTAATTTAGAATTTAGGACAAGCTTGATTGGAATGCGCGCACTTAGGATAGGTGGGAAGTGATGACACACAAAAGGCCAATCGTAAAACACACTTTCCTATGCCAGCTATCCCAACAATGCCCTTGTTTATGAATAAATAAACAAAAGGCCAATCGTAAAACACACTTTCCTATGCCAGCTATCCCAACAATGCCCTTGTTTATGAATAAATAAGAGAAAGTAATAATGAGAAAATGATGAAAAATAATGTATGATGTATAAATGATGTGAGAGTAATTGAGGGAAAAATGGGTAAAAGGGTATTTATTATTAAGATCAACTTATTAGAGACCTGATAAAAAGGGACAAGCCCATTCAAAAAATAGGAACTTATATTTAAGGATAGAGGGAATATGTCTCACATTTTTCCTCTTTCTCAATGTCCAATGTGTATCACCAATAAATAAGAATAAAACTGAAAAATGATCATTAATCCTCCTCTAATACTTAATGTAAGACCTAATTAACTAATTTGAGTAGATTACGGATGTCAATGAAGTTAGTTAATATATGTCTTTTCATAAACACACCCTAATAATCTTTCTTAATTTTGTTCCTCCCTCTTCTATTTGATTATTGTTAACGGAATATCAATAGGGTTAATTTAAAGAAAAGTGTATAAAAACGTGAAATATTTCTTATATTTAAGACCAACATCAATTTCTCAATCAGGTCCTACATTAAGAACCAGAGGGAGTATTAACTCTTTATGTGACTTATATTATGGATCAAGAATTTCTTCTAGAATGCAAGTCCTATATTTTAGATGGGAAGAAGTATAATGGCCGGGGAAGGATTGATAAGGGAACATTTGAAAGGATAATGGAGACAAAGTAAGAGGGTGAAGACTTGTTTTGATGAAAGAGGTAATTAAGGTTTGGTGTTGAAATGTACTCTAAATAAAAAAGAAGGAGATTTTGTCCACTTGCATGCATAATTTAAAAAGTTGATGAGCCAACTAATCCAAAAAAGCAAGAGAGAGAAAAAACCCTAGAAAGAAAATGTGGAGAACGTTGAATATAATTAATGAGTAGCCATCTCTATTGGCATAGCTTGAGCCCCAGTAGAAGAAATTGTCCTTTTAAGCACACCTCCTTAGAGACTCTCTCTCTTTCTACCTATAAATTGCCCTCCAATGCCCTTCTCTCTTCAATTCAGTTTAATTCCCAAACACAAACTTAGCTTAGAGAGATAATTGAACTGAAGCCCCCCCCCCCCCCCCTCTCTCTCAACATGGGTAGAGCTCCATGCTGTGACAAGGCTAACGTCAAGAAAGGACCCTGGTCCCCCGAAGAAGATGCTAAACTCAAAGCCTATATGGAAAAGCATGGAACTGGAGGCAACTGGATTGCTCTTCCTCCTAAAATTGGTACCTCTCTTTTTCTCTCTATCATCGGAATTCTCAATTGTTTTTTAATTGTAATATGTAAGTTTGATCGATCTGGTTCAAATCAAAATTAAAAAAAAAAAATCACAGGGCTCAAGAGATGTGGAAAGAGTTGCAGACTGAGATGGCTAAATTACCTGAGGCCTAATATCAAGCATGGTGGGTTTACTGAAGAAGAAGACAACGTCATCTGTAGCCTTTACATCAGCATCGGAAGCAGGTAACTAAATGAATGATTAATTTTCAAATTATGTGATTAAGGTTATTATTATTCATGGAATTATTAAGTTGGTGTTTATATATGTGTGTGTACATACCAGATGGTCCGTAATCGCAGCACAGCTACCAGGAAGGACAGACAATGACATAAAAAACTACTGGAACACGAGATTGAAGAAGAAGTTACTGGGAAGAAGAAAACAATCATCGTCTGGTTTCAATAATAATAATCCACGAAACGGGTCAGGGAACAATCCAGAAGAGTCAAACGCCCTAAGCAACTCGGCTCTTGAAAGGCTTCAACTTCATGTGCAACTTCAAGGCCTCCAAAACCAAAACCCTTTCGCTAATTTCTACAGCAATCCTGCACTACTCTGGCCCACCACTAATAGGTTCCATCCTCTGATTATGAGTGGTAATAATAATTATAATAAAAACTCTGATGATCAGCCTCGAAAAGATCAACAATTCCACAAACAAACTGTTCCATCTAATGCCTCTCTTCATCATCAACAAGAACATGAAAAGATCAATGGTTCTTCTTCACAGGCTGACATATCTTCTTCTGTTCCTCTCGGGACGGCAGGGATTGATCCAATGGATTCTAATAATGTGGAGAATGATCAGCAAGTTTCTGATGCACTTCAAGCTGAGTTGAATGAGATTCTCAGAAATAATAACAGATCAATGATGAGTTACAATCATCATCATGAAGATCAGATTCAGATGGCTGATTTTGATTGTTTTGCAGAAATGAATTCGAGTGATTCCAATAAGGACAGCTTGATGAATATGTGGTGGTCCAATGATTTAATGGTGAAATCAGCTTCTTCCAGCTCTTGGGGTTCAAGTACAATAAGCACAAGTACAGCTCCTGTTCTTCAGCCAGAAGAAGGGATGTTTCAAGATAATTATGAACTCGTGGCCGGTTACAGTTTGTAGTCCCTTCACTGCAACGGTTTATAACAATATATATATATATATATGTCGTAATTTTGTGTCTTACTTCATTCGATCGTCATATAAAAGAATCCAGTATTAGGGTGTGTGTCTTGTAAACAGATCGATCGAGTCGTGAACATTGAGAACATTTAATAATGTAAAAGTTGTAAATCACCATCAGTGTTTAATTTGAGTGTTTGTAGAAATTCGTGTTGTGAAATATATGAATCCCCCAAGCTTCCCTAATTTGAAGCTAATGAACGAACTGGAAGCATCTTTAGCTAAAAGTACTCACATAAATACTGAGGTAATATATATATATATATAATGTATATATAGGTTAGGGTTTCATTTCAATAATCTCGCATATATGTAAGTGTAGATTTAATTTTCCTTACCAGAAGTCCAGAACACCTACTATATATATACACACAGTATAAGGTACTTATGAATTTCTCTATGAGAACATTATTAATTCCATATAATTTGAGATTTCGATTGGGCTGCCATATATAACTCTGAAATGAGTAATGCAGGATTGATTAATTGGATTGTATGGATACAATAGTCCTATATGCATTACTGGAGCAAAACCAAAATGTTCATAATTATATCTATTCATCGATTGAGAAGCTCTTTAAGTTCATCTCTTATATTATTAATTAGGGTTAAGGTGCAAATTTACCAATAAAGTTTTGTCCGAGGAGCGTATGGCACAAATATCTTTTAGAAGGGGCAAAAATATCAATGAACAATTTAAAAGGGGCATCCACCATAAAAACCGTTAAATCCGTACTAACGTCGTTAGGGGTTTTCTTCTCTTATAATTTAACGCCATTAGTACGGATTAACGGTTTTTGTGGTGGATGCCCCTTTTTAATTGTTCATTGGTATTTTTGCCCCTTCTAAAAGATATTTGTGCCAGACGCTCCTCGGACAAAACTTCATTGATAAATTTGAACCTTATCCCTATTATGATTAATAATATTAAGACTGAGAATTTCAGGAGGTTTCTTGCTGCTGTTTTATACTGAATGAATGGTTTCGCAAAGAAAAGCTGGTTATTTTTTTGTGCTGAATATATTGTTGTTATTTAAATAGTGAAAAGCTGCATATGTGTGTCTATATAATGTGGACTTTAATAAAGTGATCTTCTTCTGTTTGTTTTACATTATTAGAATGTGAATCTTGCAGACAAAACAAAGAAATATTAATCATAAACAACCTGGAATTTTCACATGTATGACTTTCAACTTAATTAGTCTCAAGAAGAGATTCCTAATCCTACTGTATATATCGATCATTAATATACAAGGGAAATCTGTCGTCTGCAAACTAAAAATAGTTTTTAATTTCTTAAAAATTGGAGACACGGTATTAAGATAAATGTAAGATTTCACAATTTTTTCAAAAAATCAAGTATTATATTTTTAATAATTTAATTACATATTGTTTTATTGACCACTTAAGAAATAATTTTGTTGTTCATAAGGCTATTGGAAACAAAAACAAAATGCCCTTTGTGGCTGTAAATGAAAAATGTGAGTTAGTCAGCATGCGCTTGGTTTTTTTTTTTTTATAAGCACACATAATTTCTTATTAGAGATAATCATGTTCAAGGCATTAAAATGAGGTTAGAGATGGCCTGTAGTGGTGACAAAAGAGACATAGAAATGATAAATAACGTAGTGAGAAAACAATTTGTTTACAAAAGAAACCCAATGAAAAATATACCCAGGTAGTTTATATTCCAATGAGCCAGGGATGGATAACTGAAAATAAAACTTCATCAAGCCCACGGATGTCTTATTAACAATATGGGCCTAGACACACTTACCCAAACACTTTAACCTCTGCCCCAAATCTGCCCATCTCCTTTATATAATTTCCTTTCCCATCATCTCAACTTTTGGTCCATGATGTTCATGTCCCCTCTCGAGTCTCTTTTTTTTTTTTCTTAATGAGAAACTGTATATCATTAATCCAATACGGAACTAATACAAGAAGAAAATAAAAGCAATAATAAGCCTAATCATCTTTCATCAACGACCACGTCATGGAAGAAAGGTGGTGGGTGATCAAGGAGAACAAAAATATCACTAATAATATGAGCCTTCCTGATAAGATTACTAATAATAATCCGAGTCATTTTCTATATCATCATCCTTTATATATATATATATATATATATATATATATAATATGATCATTCAATTACTAAAAATATCACCTTTATACTTGCACAAGGTTTGCACAGACCTCGCCCGAGCCCTGCACTGACCTTATACAAGGTTTGCCTGAACCTTGCCCACACATTCCCAAGGTTGCCACCATCATCTAGCACAACCTTACCCTCACCTTGTTGGATCTAGCCTCGCCTTAGAATCCGACTATTAGAGTTGACACAAAATTCAGAGTATTAAAGATGCTTTCACAATTTATTTAATTTTAATTTTTTAAGAATATATTTTTGCCATAGTTTTCAGTAATTAATACTTATTATTGTTCTTATCAAATTGTTTAGAAATAATAATTTCAATACTTATAATATATTTTCATGGTCAAACGGAAAACAAATTCTTTTTATAAAAAGATCAATATATTACGAAGATTTATATGTACATATATAAGTTTAACATATTACAACATCGAAAAATATAATCATTACTATGATTAGCAAACAAATTTACTTTAGGGAAAATAACTTCTAGGTCCCAAAAAAACAAAATATTATCAGAAAAGTTTCTGAAAAAACTGAAATATCTAAAAAGTCTCTAAGGATATTTCTGATATTATTTCCCAAAGTCAAATGACACACATGATCCTCTTCTATTATTTCTCTCTCTCTCATCCGTTCTGCATTTTCGCTCTCAAATCTAACCTTTGTCTTTCAGCTCCCTGCGCTCTCTCTCTGCAGAAATGGTGGCGATAGTGAAAGCCAAAGCTTTGAGGTGGTGAAAGAATTATAGGATGGGATGTAAGATAGAAGGAAGAAAAATATGGAAGGAATGTGGTGGGATTTTTTTTATCTCAAGCTTCTGCCATTTTTAAAGAAGGAAGGGATGAAGGTGATGATGAATAGTCCAACCCATCCCCCTTTTTCAACCTCATTGTGCTGTGAAAATGCTGATATGGAAAAAAATTAAATTGTTCTTAATTCGTGTAGTTATAATTGTTAATATAACAGTAATAGTTGTTAATACGGAAAATGAGGTTGGGTGTCATAATGCTTTGTTTTTGGGACAGGAAACAAAAGAAGTGATATGTTTGAAGTGGTAGGGTGCTATGAAAATGCTGATATGGAAAAAAAATAAATTGTTGTTAATTCGTACAATAATAGTTGTTAATATAACAATAGTAGTTGTTAATACGAAAAATAAGGTTGGGTGTCATGGTGCTTTGTTTTTGGGAAAGGAAACAGAGGAAGTGGTCTATTTGAAGTGGTGAGGTGCTATGAAAATACTGATATAGAAAAAAAAATAAATTATTGTTAATTCGTGCAGTAGTAGTTGTTAATATAACAGTTGTAGTTGTTAATACGAAAAATAAGGTTGGGTGTCATAGTGCTCTGTTTTTGGGAAAGGACACAGAGGAAGTGGTATGTTTGAAGTGGTGGGGTGATATGAAAATGCTGATATGGAAAAAAAATAAATTGTTGTTAATTCATGCAGTAATAGTTGTTAATATAACAGTAGTAGTTGTTAATACGAAAAATGAGGTTGGGTGTCATAGTGCTCTGTTTTTGGGAAAGGAAACACAGGAAGTGGTATGTTTGAAGTGGTGGGGTGCTATGAAAATGCTGATATGAAAAAAAATAAATTATTGTTAATTCGTGCAGTAGTAGTTGTTAATATAATAGTATTAATTGTTAATATGAAAAATGAGATTGGGTGTCATAATACTCTGTTTTTGGGAAAGAAAACAGTGAAAGTGGTGTGTTTGAAGTGCGAATGGTTGATTCTCATAGTAGTGGGGTGCTATGAAAATGCTGATATAGAGGTTGTGAGACACACTCAACAGGTTGTGAATACACGCTTTAAGAGTCGTAAACATACAATTCATCATCCTTAACGTGAGAAAACATCGTGTCGGAGCGAAACGTGTGGAAGGTTATGAAACACACTCAACAGGTTGTGAATATACGCTTTAAGAGTTGTAAACAGTACAATTGGTCATGCTTAACGTAAAAAAACAAGTTGTAAAGCAGAAACGTATGGGAGGTTATAAAGCACATTGAACCTGTTGTGAAAACACGCTTTACCAGTTGTAAAAAGAACAACCGCCAGAGCACTATGAGAATCAATCATTCTCACTTTAAACACATCACTTCCTCTGTTTCCTTTCCCAAAAACAGAGCACTATGACACCCAACATCATTTTCCGTATTAACAACTACAACTGTTATATTAACAACAACTACTGCACGAATTAACAACAATTTTTTTTTCCATATCAGCATTTTCATAGCACCCCACCACTTCAGACATACCACTTCCTCTGTTTCCTTTCCCAAAAACAGAGCACTATGACACCCAACCTCATTTTCCATATTAACAACTACTACTGTTATATTAACAACTACAACTGCGCAAATTAACAACAATTTAATTTTTTTTTCCATATCAACATTTTCACAGCACAATGAGGTTGGAAAAGGGGATGGGTTGGACTATTCATCATCATCATCACCTTCATCCATTTCTTCTTTAAAAATGGCAGAAGCTTGAGATCAAGAAAATTTCACCACCTTCATTCCATCTTCTTCTTCCTTCTATCTTACATCCCATCCCACAAATCCTTCACCACCTCAAAGCTTTGGCATTTACCATCGCCACCATTTCTGCAGAGAGAGAGCGCAGGGAGCTGAAAAACAAAGGTTAGATCTGAGAGCGAAAACACAGAACGAATGAGGGAGAGAAATAATAGAAAAGGGGCATGTGTGTCATTTGACTTTGAAAAATAATATCAAAAAAATCCCTAGAGACTTTTAAGATATTTCAGTTTTTTGAGGAACTTTTCTAATAATATTTTACTTTCTTACTACCTAGAAGTGATTTTCCCTTTAATTTACTAAACATAGGCAGTACATTTGTTACTACAAGACATTTGACTAAGCAACTCATGGAGCCTTCCCGACCCACGTCTTCCCCTTCCTCCTCTATTTATTCCTCGTCTTCGTTTTCCTCTGCATCCTCGTCCTGCTTCTCTTCCTCTTCCTCTTCCTCTTCATTTGCATTTTCTTCCCCTTCCTCTTTTCTAGCTCACAATGTCTCCCCCACCACCAACAACTACAGCAGGCGAACATGGAGCCTCCCCAAGCCACGTCGTCCCTCTGCCTTTCACACCCCCCAGGCGGCGAGACACACACTCATCGCCGGCGAGGCCCACACCCCACCTCCTATGACAACCTTCTTCGATCTCTACCCATTCCAAGCATTCCACGTCCTGTGACTGCGATGGCCAGGATGACGACAATAGTGACGACTGCAACCCCAAATGATAAGTGGTTGCTGTAATTGATCCTGGTGGTTCTCGGTGCTCAGTGTGATGGTCGATGCTCATTAGTCTCATATAAGTCTATGAAATGTGCTGTTGCTTCATCATGGATTTTCATCCTGTTGGATGCTTCCTAGTGATCTAGGCAATCATCGGAGCAATAATATTGATTACCTAGGGTTAATTACTCTTGACAACTTGTTAAAAACCCGGAACTCGGAAGCGGAGTAGGAGAATGAAGATGGCGGCGGCGGCAGTCATGGTGGATGCTTCATCTGTGGTGAGCTAGCAGCAGCGGCTGAATCCAAAGCCATTGCAACTATGGTATGATATTTATTGGTGTTCCGGTTATTTTACTTTTAGGGAAAACCATATTGTTGGGAAAGAACTATAACCGGTAAAGAAAGTCAGAAAGAATGAGGAAAGCATACATGAATTCTTAAAGAAACACCCAGAAGCTTGTAAAACTTTTAATTCTGATGGTGAATTCTGATAAAGTCCTTTGCCTTTCCCATTATTCTTGCTGCCTCCTAATCCAAAAATTTATAGCAAATCCACAATTTGTTGAACCAGATCAAAATAGAGCAAGTCAATTGTGGTGGATTATTTGCTTCTTCACTTTAATGGCCCGATGGCCATGTTTGACTTAGAAGTAATGCAATAGCAGCCTTTCATATATACTAGTAAGTTCATGACTTAGAAGTAATGCAATAGTAGCCTTTCATATATCCTTGCACAAGGTTTGCCCGGAAAGATAATATTTTTTTAATAAGATTCCCATTTTTGCTTGCCATAGAAAAGATAGCAATACATTTGAAATAGATTTTTTTTTGGGTGAAACATTTGAAATTGATTTATCAGTAAAATTATTTCCCATTTTGGCCATAAAATATTTTTATTTACGTATTTTCATGATATTTATGCTATAAAGATGAAGCGATAATAAGACATTATTTGACTTCATTTCACCAATAATATTGCCATCGATATAATTATAAGTTTTCCGAATACCATCACAGAGAGAAGAAGAAACGGACGGGAAGATGTTCAAAGATGATTCCCCCCCCCCCCCCTTTTGTTGTGCAATTTAAAGATCTAATCCAAAAAACTTTCTATGTCTATTCAGCAAAGTTTTGCAGACGAGCTTATCGGGGAAAATAACTAAAACCCATTTAGTATTTACATTCAGCACGGAAAGCATTCTCCTGTGCAATATACATACACATTTTGCTGACCAAGCTCCCACTAAAAACGGCCATTTGGTTTCACCATACAACACAACGGAATCTATATCTTTATAATTTATTATAATAATAATAATTTTAATTTTAATGAACGCTCGCGCAAAGATGGCCAGTGACTAATAGGAATTTCTTCAAAAGAAAAACAACGGAAACAAGAGCTTTTCGCAAATGATAGCAAGAACAAGAAGAGACTGAAAGACAATAAGCCACTGGCTTAACACACAGAAAGACACTGATAACCAAGTTTTTACAAAAACAAAAGAAATGCGAAATACACCAGAAACAATAAAGATAACAAGAGATCAAGAAAATGAACTATAGAGAACAGAGCCAGCCATAGAACACATATCAACCCCAATAGCAGTTGATGCTCTTGTAGGAGGAGGTCTTTGTAGGAGGAGGATAAACAACCTCCTTGACATTTACCACAATTTTTTTTGAAAATTAAAAATCAATGAAAATTATTCCCAGGTGGCGTTTCAGGGGTGTTCAATGTCTGTTTCCAAAAATATAGCGGGGATTCGACCCTTGGTTTGCACGTTATAAGAGAGTAACATCTTCTATTAGATCTAACATCATTCATAGGGAACTAGTTTCAGTATTCATTACAATGAAGAGCACTAAAAACTATTCATTATAGTGAGATCTACATGATTCAAATAAAATTTCAAAGGTCTAGATTTAAGATTTTCAACGAATGATTTTTAAATCGAAAAATCATTTTTAAAAAAATGATAATTAAGATATTATCTTTATTTTAGATTTTATACAAAACACTTATAAATATATTTTTTTTTTCAAAAAATGTAAAAGTAAGAAAAAAATTCATACTAACTATTCAAATTAGATCTATACTATCTGCAAGCAGTGAAACTGGTTCCCGTTGACAGCCATGGGCTTGTATTCCATTGCAATGAGATAGGATACAGCTGAAAATAAATTTACTTCAAGCCCACACAGGTCTTATTAATTATATGGGCTAGGACATACTTACTCAATTTCCCATCCACATTTCACACTTTTACCTCTGACCCAAATCTGCCCTTCTTTTTTTTTTTTTTTCAAAAGCCCAAATCTGCCTTTCTCCTTTAATATAGTTTCCTAGTATTTTAATCTCACCATTTGGTCCATGATGTTGTCCGTCTCCTCTCCTAGTCATCTTCTAAATCATCATCCGTTTTAATTTTAATTAATTTCATAAAAACTGTTCATCAACTGACACACACACATACATAATGATATGAATATCTAAGTGGATCATATTTTTTTTTTGCCTGAAAGTGGATCATATTTAAACATATATATATATATATAATGATATGACTATCTAAGTGAATCATATTTAAACATTGTGGAGCCCATGGAGCATACCTATTCCAAAGGCATTTCGTATATTCTTTTTTTATTTTTGGTGAAAGGTTTCATATATTCACACAAACTTAAACTTAACATTTTAAATATAAACGGTTGAAACCTCTTTCATGAGGACTAACACCTATTGTTGTTTTTTTAAAAATGGTGTTAATTAATTGTGATCGCAAAATACTTAAATTAAGGTCCCAACCAAAAAAAATGAATAAGTCATGTTTTTAAATAAATTAAGCTGCATTGAACTATTGTTCATTTTTGGTAAAGAGGTTGAATGCAGGGACGAGCAAGCGTAATAATGTGTAACCATTAAGGAAAATAGCGAGAATGAGATAGAATCCATGGTCTGAATCGGCCATGTAGAATTCAAAGAATTGTAATTATTATTATTATTATTATTATTAGGATTAAGGAGTGAATCCACTCCGAAAATAAAATATTGTCGAAGTCTCAATGTAATCTTTAAAGTTTTTTTTGTCGTAATTCTAGAAATATTAAAACATAATAATGTTACCTCAGTCCATCAACAAAGTTAACTTTAACCGTTTAAAGACACCTGTCACTACCATGTGACAGTCAAAATACCACCTCATTACCATTATTCTCCTCTCCTATCCAGCTCATCCTTTCCCCTGACCCCTTCCTCTCCCTGTTCCTCTCTTTCATTGTTCACTGTCGAGGTTGACCCTTCCTCTCGCCATCTCTTTCATTGTTCAATCAGATTCTAAATCTTAAAAAGTTCCCTTTATTTTCTTTCCTGCTCCTGGTTTTGTATCCTGCATGCATTTCAAAATCTCCACTAGCATGTTTATGGATATCTAAAACAATGAAGTTTGTCTATAAGAAGAAAATCATCAATAAGGAAATGGGGATGATAAAAAATGAAGATGTAAAGATTATTGTGATTATCGTCATCCTCCTTAACAGATCTTAGAAAACAATAATAAAAGCGAAAGCTGAACAGAGATCATCACTGTCCTGTAGAGGTGAGAGAGAATGGCTAGGACTGTAATAACATCAACACCACAAAAAGGAACAGTCTGAAGAAGAAGAATAAGAAGCAGCAGCATCAATAATGCATAACATAAACAATCATACTCAACAATGGCGTCCCCTGAATTAGGAGCGAACCAGTGGGTTCGAGCTTCCATGTATCCTCTATCAAATCGGAAAAGCCCGCTTCCTCCGATCACCGACATATCCCTCACCTTGTTGAACACCGGATTCCTCCCAACACCGTGATTGTACTTCCGTTGTAATCAGAAGCCCTATTTCGTCCTACGACACCGACGCCTAAAATCCTTGACCTCTTCCCACAAAGGAGCTTCCGATGGGAAGCAATCCGACTGTGGTGGTGGAAAGATGGGGATGGAGGTGGGATTGTCACTCTCCGTCGAAATATGAGGTCCTCTCTCTCTCTGTCCATCTCCGTGTTTTTGGTTGCCCAGAATAATCTGAGGAAGAAGTTTCATCTTCTCTAGGAAATGTTCGTGTTGCGAATAGGGGTCCGCGCGGGACAACGAAAGAGAGGAAGAGAGAGAGGAAGGGGCCAAGGGAGATGATGAGCTGGATAAGAGAGGAGCAAGATGGTGATGAGGTGGCATTTTGCCTGCCACATGGCAGTTATAGGTGTCTTTTAACAGTCAAAGTTAACTTTGTTGACGGGAAGGGACAACATTACTATGTTTTAATACTTTTAGGGTGATATTGAGATAAAAAAAACTTCCAGGACTATATTGAGACTTGCGCAATACTTCAGAGACAAATTTACTAATTAACCCTTATTATTATTAGGAAAAACCCATTTGAATGTATCTATACTTTTCTTTAATTTTTAATTTTATACTTGTGTGTACTTTTTCTTTTAATTAAACCATTAATTTTTTTTTTGTTAACACCATTAACTCTTAATATAACAAAATTAAAGCATTTAATTATAAAAGAAAAACACCTATATGCCAAATTAAATATTAAAAAATTTGTAAGTACCTTCAAATGGGATTTTCCTTATTATTGAGGGAGTCACTTAGAGTAAAGGAATCATGACATGTTGCATTGGAGATCTTCCCGCAGAGACAGATAGATGTGCCATCCTTCCACCACCGCTGCCAGTCAGTCGTCTGCTCTCCGATCCTTTTTTGTCTTCTCTTCTGCCCCCTTTCCTCCTTCTCAAACGCCCTACGAGGAAGGGCTCATGACTTTTGGACAAGTGCAACGTTTCAATCGTCTTTATATCTATATATATATATATATATATAATTTTTAAGTGAATTTACAATTGAACAATCAGTTACTAAAATTATCTCCCATTTTAAAATGTTTTGTGCAATTTAAAGATCTAATTCAAAAAAATTTTCATGTCTATTCAGCAAAACTTTGCAGCCGAGCTTAATGGGGAAAATACATGTAAAACACACTCAGTTTTTTTTCTTATTTTTTTAATGAAAAGATCAAAATACCATTAACAATAAAGTTCAAAAGTTACATAATTTGTAAAGTAGGACATAAACTAAGAGTAAAAAAGTCTTGCAGCTAAAGCTCTACAAAAACCTGTGACAACTATTAAAATATTACATTAAACTATTAAAATATCTCCGTGAACCATGTCAGATGATTCCATTAGAGCCTTCTTGCGGTGCAGTAGTTGCTCCTTGGAAGTCCAGTGAGATTTAGGATTCAGACATCAATACATCATTAATGCCCCGTTTGGTAAGATAGAAGAGTTTTTGATTAAAGTAGAAGTGGAATTGAAAATAGAAGTGGAAGTGGGAGTGGAACTGAAGGTGGAAGTGGGTTTTAAAACATATTTGGTTGGAGGATGGAAGTGAAATATAATTTTTAATTAAAATATGTATTTATAATGTAAAAATATTAAAATGCTCTCCAATAGGGAAAAATTTAATTCACCCTTTCAATCTGAATAGCCGCCCACCACTTTTGTCTGACCACCACTCTCGTCGGAAACGCAACCCTTTGAATGCCTTTCATAGTGCCAATACTAATGCCAAAGAAATCATAGAAATCGAATGCAAGAGAGTGGCAATACCAACCCAACAATCTTGATACTCATTTACAAATCGAATGCTCCAGAACCAGAGAAATCATAGAAATCGAAATCGAAATCGGAGGAAAAAAATTAGAAGCTTGAACTAGAGAAATCGAAAAAATTAAAATCAAAGCACCTCGACTTGAACCCAAGTAAACCTCGTCACTGCAGAGACTCGCACCTGTCGTCGAAAAAAAATGATGAGGATACCGTTAAGGATGATGTAATCGCTACCGTGAGAGAAGGTGTGGGAGATGAGGGCAATGGCAGCGACTCACAGATCTGTTGTCACCTATGCTCCTCCGTTGTCTTTAGTGCTCCTACGTCGTCGTCGGTGCTCATCCACCGCCACCATTTCCAGATCTCTCACTGTCTCATAGGGTAAAATGGTCTCAACCTCTGAGTTCCAATGGAACTGGGTCAATTCCGTGGGGGTTGGGTGGGAACCCACTCCCATCAATTTTGGTGGAAGTGAGTTCCACCAGGAATTGAGTTCTCAGCTACAAAACATACTAAAGACATGGTTCCACATCCACTTCCATTTCTTAGGTCTTGGTTCCTGTAACACCCCAATTTTCGATTAAAGGCTAATGGTAATTATTGAGGATAATTATCGAATTAAAAAGGAATAATTATATGTTGTATGGAAATTTTAATTAATATGCCATAATTGTTGGAAAATTAAAAGAATGGCTCTAAATTAGTGATTAATGGAAGAGATTAATTACTAATTAAGAGGGCATGAGATGTGAAATTAAATGGCTAATGAAGTGGTTAGAGTAACTAAATTGGTTACTTGCTTTATGAGAGCCAATGAGGTGGAGACATGTGGCAAATGGTTAGGATGAGAGAGGGTGTTGGAAAAGTCAAAGCACCATTTATTTTATGCATTTTCCCTCTTTCCTCTCTCTCTCATGCGCATGTGAAGGGGGTGGGGTAGATTTTTCTGCATTCATCATCATCTTCACCTCTCCTCCATCTCTCTCTCTCTCTCTCGTTTTCTCTCCCCTTCTCTCCATTTTCGCCATTGTTGCTCAAGAAAGAGAAAGGAAAAGCTGGATTTTGAGGTAAGCAAATGGCCTCAAATGCTAAAATGCTCTTCATTAACATTGTTCCTTGAGCTAAGAGCTTTCATCCTATGGTTTTAGATTCTCCATTGGTGGTGATTTGAGGAATCACGAAAATGTACAAGTTGGAGAATCATGAAGTGCCTTTGGAAAAGTTGTTAAGGTAAGTGAAAGCTTTAATTTCATATAAGTTTTGTGGCCATTGGTTGGGCCTTAAATTTCTGGAATTTTAGCCCTAATTTCGTGATTTAGGGTCTTATGGTGTTTGAATTGTTGTTGTGATGGAAATGGTGCCTTGTTTAGTGTTTTGAATTGATAGAATTGCATTGAAGCTTAAATGTGAAGTTTGGCACTTTTTGTATTGGTTTTATGCTTTGGTCAAAACAGGGCATATAAATGGGTTGTGATTTTGGTCATTTTGAGGTTACCATTGTGTTCCTTAAGTGATTTTGTGTGGGAATAAGCTTGGTTATTAATTTTGGAGTTATTGAACACTTTGGTAGAAAATTGGAAATCTGTTTGGTTTAAGCTCTGTTTTGTGCAGTAATTTGGTATGAGCGTTTTGAATGACCAAATGATTTCAGAAAATTGTGAAACTTTCTAGTCTTAAAGTTCACATCCCAAGCTTCAAAATGGACACATATTTTGTGTCATTTCGTTTGGTATTCTGAGAGTTATGCTTTGCCAAAGTTTGGTATAAAAACAGAACTCTGTTTTGGAGTAGTGTGTAGCTTTTGGTAATTCTGTATTTGTGTAGTGATTTCCAGTAAGGGGATATATTTTTCCTTGGAAGAGGACTTATATACCTTTCATTTGGCTTTGGAATCACTCCGTTTCGATTTTTCTAAGATTAGTTATGAATTTTGGAAGTTCAGCCCAGAGTCAGGAAATTTCTGAGCCGCGGCCCATGAGTGGCTGGCCGCGGCCTAAACCTTTCTGACTTGTTTTGGGCCGCAACCCACGGCCTTCTGACCATATTTGGGCCGCAGTCCAAGGAAGGGCGGGCCGCAGCCCACCCCTGTGTTCCAGCACTTTGTGTTTTCGAAAAGTGACCTTCAACCTTTTGTTTTCCAACCTTTTAGGGCTTTCATTAGAGGCATTTGTGGTCTCTTAATGGCAGATGTTTGTGGCTTTGTCCGACATGTAGACCCTCTTCGTTTGACCGAGTTCAGGGGCTTCCATGTGAAGGAGTTCCTTAAACCAGTGCCACGTCAGGTGATAATGGTCTAAGGACATGCCAAGTTGTTAGTTCCTTCTTTTTCTGTAAAAACCTTTGCTTGCAAGAGCGTCTCGCGAGATGGGCTATTCTAGAAGGAGGTGGAGCTCAGAGGGAAAGAGAGTGCCTTGGAGGGATCAAACATTGCCCAAAGAGATGCTAAGGGGTTACAAGGTTAGGGCATATGTAAGAAGGCAAGGTGGAGATGATGACGGTGTAAACATTTTCGGTAGCGCCGAGGGTGAAGAAGTTGGGGTGAGAGTTTAGATTCTACATTTCTTTACAGTTGAAATTTGGGATTTCGTTGCTCTGTGTTGATAAAAATGTGCATTGGATTGAAGGGATTGAAAGTATTAGTTGAAGTTAAAATCTGTTACTTGTAGGACTGGGTTCTCTGTTCTCTTTCTTGCTTTATCAATTTTTTCCCCTGATATGCAACTTCAGATATCTAACTTTATTTTTTTCCATTATCACACCGCCAAAATGGAGGTCAGGCTTGATATAGGAAAATAGGCATTGTTTGTAGGAACATCAGAACATTATTGGGCCAAGCCCATTAGCCCATTATAGTCTGTGTATATTAGTTGTAGGGCGTGTATTGTATATAAGTATGTGTGTGTGCAGAAATAGATGATAGATGATGGATTAATTCTGTACATTGTACATGTTGTTCATGAATAAAATTCTTTCTATTTTATTCAACATGGCATCAAAGACTCAGGCTTGATCCAAGAAAAACAAAGAAGATTCATCATCACCTTATGGGCCACATACAGTAAATCAAGAAAAGCCCACTACATACCAAGATTAGCTGATCTCACCGATTTGGGTACGACGGAGGATCCATAATCCACAAAGTTCCGTCGCATGACCCGACCCAGAAGGAGATCCAGCTACTCACGCCCAATCGTCTCTACAAATCTGATCAGAGGCGATTCATCCAGCAACCATCACTAAACCGAGACGGCGCGATTGTCATCCAGCCACCATCGCGGCGCGATTCCGTAACACCTAAAGGCGATTCGGACGGCGCACACCACCATCGCGAAACCGAGACGGCGCGATTCTCATCCATCCATCATCGCGAAGTTGAGACAACACAATTCCTTTCTTAGACTTTGCCATTTCAATTCCAAGGAAGTATTTCATTTCTCCCAAGTCTTTGATCTTAAATTGATCATGTAGGAACTTCTTTACCTCACTTATTTTTGTATCCGATGATCCTGTAACTAAAAGGTCATCCACATATACAAGAACAAACACAACATCTTTATCATATGTTTTAACAAAAAGAGAATAATCATGTTTACTCTGTTCAAATCCTCCTTTTACCAAGGCTTTGGACAATTTGTAATTCCATTGCCTAGAGGCTTGCTTAAGCCCATACAAGGATTTCTTGAGTTTACAAACCAGATTCTCCCCCTTAGTCTTATAACCTTGAGGAATAGACATATACACTTCCTCTTCCAAATCTCTCTGCAAGAAAGCATTATGCACATCCATATAATATAGGTTCCAACTAAACATTGCAGCCAATTTCAGTATTATTCGAATAGTTACCATTTTGATTACCGGAGAAAATGTCTCATGATAATCAATTCCCTCTCTCTGTGTGTAGCCTTTGGCTACCAACCTTGCCTTATATTTATCTACCTCTCCATTTGGTTTGTACTTAACCTTATAAACCTACTTACATCTTATTGATTTCTTTCCTTTTGGTAAGGTGACCATTTCCCATGTTTTGTTATTTTCTAAAGCTTCCATTTCTAAGTTCATTGCATGCACCCATTCCTTATGTTTTACTGCTTCATCATATGTTCTAGGTTCTACGATCGAGTTGACATTAACAAGAAAACACATGTGGGAGGATGATACATTAGTGTAAGATATGTAATCTTTGATGGGATAAGAATACTTACTAACCAACCCTTGGGGTTCTTTTGTTGCAGCAAGACTGCAAATGTAGTCTTTGGCCCAAATTGGTGCCTTTCTCTCACGGTTAGGACGTCCTGCTGCTGGAGTTTCTGTCCGCATATGATTCTCATCCTCAACTTCATCTTCACTCCCTGTATTGTTTTCATTTGGCACCCTATATGTTTGCTCATGCACACTAGTAATGTCATTACCACAGTTACTAATAGATAGCTTATTAGGTTCTGAATCAAATAAGAACATTTCTTGTATCTCTTTAGACACTCCCCCTGGGTGAGAAGACATGCTATCTTGGAAGGGAAATTTTTCCTCTACAAATGTGACATGTCTGCTCACAAAAATATTGTGATTACGCAAATCTAAGAGTAAAAATCCCTTTTGGTTCGGGGGGTAACCCAAAAAGACACAAGGAAAAGATCTAGATTGGAATTTATTAGAAACAAGTAAATCAGTAGCATAAGCAAGGGAACCAAATACTCGTAATGTAGTGTAATCGGGAACATGACCATGAACCTTCTCATAAGGAGTTTTGTAATCCAAAATGCGGGAAGGAATTCTATTTACTAAATATGCAGACATTTTTATACATTCTCCCCAATACCGGATGGGAAGGTGAGATTGAAGCATAAGGCTCCTAGCCAGTTGCATCAAGGTACGATGTTTTCTTTCAACAATCCCATTTTGTTCTGGCGTATAGGGGCAACTTGTTTCATGCATAATTCCCTGATTGAGAAAATAATGTTTAAGATCGTGATTAAGGAACTCAGTCCCATTATCACTTCTTATCCTTTTAACATGCAATCCAAATTGGGTTAGAACATAGGCAATAAATGTTTTTATGTGCATTCCTGTTTCAGATTTAGATTTCATTAAAAATATCCAAGTTGCACGAGAGAAATCATCAACAATGGTGAGAAAATATTGGTGACCTTGATGTGTGGGAGTTCTATAAGGACCCCATACATCCATATGTAACAATTCAAAACATTGTTTAGTCTTAATGCAACGAGAAGAGAAGGGTAGTCTAGTTTGTTTAGAACGAATACAAACATCACAATTCTTATTCATTGGTATACTGTCTTTCTTTACAAAATTCAGATACTTCATGACAGAGTATGGGGCATGCCCTAGTCTATGATGTAACAATTGAGCATCAAACGAAACAAGTACATTATCATTCAAAACATGCACATTATTGTTCTTTTCAGCAGAATTCACATAAGCAATGGCAGGTACTTTCTCATGTTGTAAGATGTACAATCCATCAACAAGCTTACCGGTCCCCCTCATCGTTCCACCCTGAAGGCCCTGTAGCAAACAATGATCAGGGAAGAAAACCACCATGCATCGGATATGTGGATGACCTTTTAGTTACAGGATCATCGGATACAAAAATTAGTGAGGTAAAGAAGTTCCTACATGATCAATTTAAGATCAAAGAATTGGGAGAAATGAAATACTTCCTTGAAATTGAAATGGCAAGGTCTAAGAAAGGAATTGTGTTGTCTCAAAGAAAATATGTTTTGGATCTGCTTTCTGACACAGGGATGAGTGGTTGTAAGCCACTAGGAATTCCGATGTCTCAAAGGGCTAAACTTATGGCCTATGAAGAAGGCAAAGATAAGAAAGAGGATTTGTTGAGAGATCCAGAACGTTATAGGAGATTGGTAGGTCGGTTAATTTATCTAACTGTTACTCACCCTCACATTTCATTTTCTGTTCAGGTACTTAGTCAATTTATGCAAAACCCCATGAAGAGTCATATGGCAGCAGCACTTGATGTTGTTAGATACTTGAAGCAGAGTCCGGGAGTTGGAGTTCTCATCAGCTCGATGGGAATTTTGACAGTAGAGTGCTATTGTGATTCGGATTGGGGGGCTTGTGGCACTACACGACGATCAGTCTCCGGATACTTGTTGAAACTTGGAGGATCTCTCATCATGTGGAAAACAAAGAAGCAACACACCGTTTCAAGATCCTTTTTTGAAGCTGAATATAGAGCCCTCGGTTCTACAGTAGCTGAAGTAGTATGGGTCATAGGACTATTGAAAGAGCTGGATATCTATCATGATGGTTCAGTTAAAGTATATTGTGATAGCAAGGCGGCAATCTACATCGCTTCTAACCCAGTTTTTCATGAGCGTACAAAGCACATTGAAATAGATTTGCATTTTGTTCGCGAAAAATTATTGGACAAATTGATTAGTTTAAAGCATGTAAAGACCTTTGATCAACAGGCTGACATACTCACAAAAGTAACAGGGAAAGATCTGCACAATAGGATGTTACACAAGTTAGAAGTAGAAGACATCTACAACCCCAACTTGAGGGGGAGTGTAGGAAAATAGGCATTGTTTGTAGGAACATCAAAACATTATTGGGCCAAGCCCATTAACCCATTCTAGTCTGTGTATATTAGTTGTAGGGCGTGCATTGTATATAAGTATATGTGTGTGCAGAAATAGATGATAGATGATGGATTAATTCTCTACATTGTACATGTTGTTCATGAATAAAATTCTTTCTATTTTATTCAACACTTGAATTTGATTCACTTGTTGGTTGACCATGGGAAACAATGACTGTGAAGTGTGAATAGAGTACATAGAGTTCCATGTTGTTTAAGGTTAAAGTGTAGTAGAGATGTAATGCTAAAGGGCTATAAATACATACCTATTTTGTGTTTGGCACGCTCAACAAAGCCGACTCAAGAAGAACAGAGGCTAAACACAAACATCTTCATATTTAAGCAGAGCTGTAAAGTAATTTTCCATGCATGATATGAGGGAAGCTATGTAGTCAAAACCCATATGAGATTTTTGAGCAAAAAAAAAAAACCCCCATATGAGATTGAAACTTTATGATAAAGGGCTGCAGGCATATGTGAAATGAAAATAGCTAACCAGATAAGTTAAAACGATGAGTGACTAAAAAGTAAAACATATGGATGAGGGTAAACAAATCACGGAAAAGGAAAAGGAAAATATATCATGAATGATTATTTTGATTATACAAAAGGAAAAGCACTTAACAAAACCATTAAAAGAATAGGAGTATAGCACCAAACGTGTGGAAGTTAGGTTATAAAAAAAAAAGGTTAGTGACAACCCACAAACTTTATGAAAACTTCAGCCATAAGAATCATAAAAGTATAAAAAATCTTAAATATACCATGAATGACTTTGACTATACAAAAGGAAAAGCACTAACATAATCATTCAAAGAGGAAATATGCCTAACCTTCAGAAATGTGTCCAACTGGGTTATTTCATTTGTGAAGGAGGTAATTATGTCTATAAAAGATCTAGCATAGAAAAAAAAAACACCAACGAAAAAATTAAGTGAAACATTGCCAACGTCTCGACTGCACTTGCAAATTATGGGTTCAACTTTTTTGGAACAAAGGAAAAAATTACATCTAACTTTAAATTTTGAAAATCATCTCTTGAGACTTGAGAGTGCAATAAGAGAAGAAGATGTTTTGTGATAAATTATCCACTGAAATATGTGTGTTTCTAGATTATATTTTCTGCTTAATTTATAATTATAATTCCTTTCATATTATTTTTATCCACAATTTGTCATTATAATATATATGTATTATTGAGATTCCTTTTTGTTGAATTACTTTCAAGGTTGTCCCACAATCATTTCATTTAGTGTGTGTTTGGTTCAGCTTATTAGGCAGAAATAAACCCATTTTTGGACAGTAAGCCCAAATAAAAACGTGTTGCGTTTTTGCAGTGTTTGGTTCAGCTTATTTTAATTGCATCACGGGTATAATAAACTACTTATTCAATAAGCTCCGAGGCTTGTTTGTGAGAGCGTTTTGTACAGGAAAAACGCACTTATTACGCAAGCCGAGAAAAACTCATCTCACATACTTACCTCGTATACCGTGAATCACGAATTATAAGCACGTTTTGGACAAAAATAAGCCATTCCAAACGCACACATAGCTTTTCTATTAAGTCACTTATTACATAAGTCGAGATAAAACCCCTCTCACATACTTACCTCATATACTGTAAATCACGATTTATAAGCTCTTATTGTCCAAAAATAAATCGCTCATCCAAACATAAATTACATACATTACAAAAATTGACTTTTCTATTAAGTCATTTTTAATAAATTAAAATCATAATAAGTCATTTTTACTACCACTATCCCAAACATGTGATACTACACATACATTAGTAATATTATGCTTTTGAGGAGCCATATATAATGTATTCTATGTTTGCGTTAAAAGGTAAGTCATGCTTTTGTGGTCGGCAAAAGTTGGTTTTGATAAGCTTTTTTATTATTCATGCGATTTGATCGTTTTACTGTTCGATAATTTATTTTTTGATAAGCGTTTCTTTTAATAATTTATAATTTCCTTTTAGTAATCCATGTATAAATAATTAATGTTCTTACAAACTCACCTACAAGCCATGATTCCACGGCGGCTCAGAATTATTGGCTTTATCAATTGTTATATCATTTCGTAGTTCAATAATCACAGAAAGTAGTTAGTATATTTTATTTATTGATTTAACAGGTCGAAGTAAAAATATCCCATGCAACGCATAGAAAGGACCAGCTCGTTCTTTACAATATGAACAATTAGTGTAATAAACTAATAATAAAAGAGCCAACAATTTACCGCAAGGGCGCCTCTGCAACTATTTCACGCAACGATCTTAACCACAACCAACAATGCTTCAAGGTGAGAGAAGCTACCACTTGCAAAAAAACGGCCATTTGGTCTCATTATACAACACTACGGAATTCATATATCTTTAAAATTTAAAAAATACTACTATAATAAATAATAACTTAAATTTACTGAACGGTTGCTCACTCAATTCGAAGAGTCTCACAGCGAATCCATCTCACCGTAAACGCATGCGCAAAGATAGCTAGTGTCTAATAGAAATTTTTTCAAAGAAAAATAACAGAAATATGCTCTTTTCGCAAATGATAGCAAGAACAAGATGCGACTGAGACTATGCATTAGTCGTTCGATACAGCATCGAAACCAAGTCTGAAAAAAAGGACTAATAAGCCACTGGCTTCACAGAGAAAGACACCAATAACCAAGTTTTCACAAAAACAAAAGAAATGCGAAATACACAGAAACACTAAAGGTAGCAAGAGATCGACAAAATGAACTATGAAGAAAAGAGCCAGCGCCATAGAACAGATCTCAACCCTAATAGTAGTTGATGTTCTTGTGGGAGGAGGACTTTGCAGGAGTAGGGTAAACAACCTGCTTGACATTCACCCGAGTCTGGCACTGGGTGGTGAATCCTTGCACCTTATTAGTAACTTTGACGGTTGAAGTAGCCCTTGCCTCTTGCTTGTAGCTGACTCTTCCAGATCTCTGGTAGTTGGTGGTGATTCCTTGCACCTTATCAGTAACCTTGACGGTTGAAGTAGCCCTTGCCTCCTGCTTGTACCTGACTCTTCCAGATCTCTGGTACTTGGTGGTGCTTCCTTGCACCTTATCAGTAACTTTGACGGTTGAAGTAGCCCTTGCCTCTTGCTTGTAGCTGACTCTTCCAGATCTGGTCCCGTAATTCCCAGAGTTGTGAGTCTCAGCGTAAGCAGTTCTTGTCATGCTAGTGTGGCTGTTCCTAGATTGGTTGGATTTGTTGGTTGCCCATCCATTGAGTGGAACAACCAGACATCCAGTGTACGCAATCTTCTTTCCGTTCTTCGACATGGCTTCTTGGTTACTGATAATATGGCAAGTCATGTCAACTTACAGAAAGTGATACTATAATTTGTAGAAGACATTAATGAAAACATGAGAAGATTTGAAAGCAGGCGGCAGTAATTAACTTAATAGTTTAAGTGCTTCTGCACATCAACATTTCTCAGACGATAGAGAACATGAGCAGTACATAAATCAATCGATTGGATCTTCTATTTTCGCCAAAACATGGCATCAGAAGAAGCCCAATTCCTAATTAAGCCAAAACTTAAAAAACGCAACAGATAGGTTTGAATCTAACCGATTCTCAAGCCAAAGCTTGAAAAAAGCAACAGATATCTTCCAGAAAATGATCAAAATATCAACAAAGTTTATCAAATCGATTGGATCTAACAGAAGAAAATGAATACGAAGAGAACTATTTTTCTTGCGTAAACAGTAAACACCTTGCTTGGCCAGAGAAGAGAAAGAGTTTTCGCCAAAATAACGACAGGAGAGAGAGAGAGTGGGGAACAAGTAAACACCTTGCTTGCAGTGTAAGAATGGTGAGACTGAGCGTGAATAAAGGAGGCTATAGCATATATATGCAGCAACTACGGTCAACGGGCAGATCTAACAGTTAGTGAAGATGCTATGAGCCCATTCCGCACTGCACTAGGGTCCAGGCCCAATATCGATCAAGCATGCTCGGATTGGAATTCGTTTCGTTAATCATTATCGACGCGCGCGCCTTTATTTTTTCTGAAAAAGATAATAAAAAATCCTTCCCATCAAAATCATATAAAATTCTTCCAAGCAATTTTAGAAGTTAAACGAAAATTGCTCTGCCCAGTTATCTTATGTTTTCAGATGCCTTCCAAGGTTCTGTGCGGTGACCATCACTATTCTACTTCTTCTCTTCTATCAAGCTTCTCTGTAGCATACAAAACCCTCTGAATCTAAGCCTCATCTCTTCCATGGCCGTCGCCAATCCAGTGACGACACTTACAAGAGTGTTTTTTTTTTTTTTTTATATTCAGACAATTTTTTTTTTTTTTTACAAAAAAGGCGGTGAATAATTAAACAAAGATATGGTCCAATGTGGCACGACAGCGAAGTTCATAAGCTGAATCATATAGTGCTTGTTTGGAAGAGTTTATGTGTTCGTTTGGGATATCTTATTTTTGACTTATAAGTGCTTATAATTCGTGATTTACGGTATACGAGGTAAGTATGTGAGAAGAGTTTTGTTTCGACTTACGTAATAAGTACTTATTTTTCAAAAATAAGCTATTTCAAACACCCACTATTTTTGGGCAATAAGTGCTTATAATTCGTTATTCACGGTATACGAGATAAGTATGTGAGAGGAGTTTTTTTTCGGCTTGCGTAATAAGGGCTTATTTCTCAAATTTAAGTTCTTCCAAACACACCTATAGTCGCATCAAAAGCTTCTAATTGAATCATGTTTGGGAACACTTATTTTTTTGAATATAAGTGCTTATTACGTAAGTCGAGATAAAATTCATCTCACATACTTACCTCGTATACCGTGAATCATAATTTATAAGTACTTATTATCTAAAAATAAACTATTCCAAACGTGCCCTCAAAGCATATACTAATCAGTAATTCTATATATATATATATATATTTATTTATTTATTTATATATTAATGCAGAAAATCGAAGCGTGATATTCCTTCCAGTCGTCACATTACAAGATACATAGGGCTGCGTAGTCGAATGTATTATATATTTATTTGTAGGTTTCTTATTGTTTGAACCTAACTAATTAATAACCCAAAAAAAAAATAAAGTGATTACCCAGAAGGCAGAATTAACGCATTCCGTCAATAATATTAGTTTTCTTAAAGGTTTTCCTTCAATTTTTAATTTGACATATGTGTTTTTCTCCCCTTACTATTAGCATAATTAGCTTCTATACAAAAGCTAACATTGCTAACATATATCAAAGTTATAGGAGCTATCAATACTAAAAGAGTAAAGTTAAAAGATTTAACAAAAAGAAAAAACACATATGTGCCGAATTAATAATTGAAGAAAACGTACCTCAATAATAGTTTTACTTTCGTAGAATCCACGACACTCACAAATTTTTTAAGGGAGAATATTTAGGTCTCAAACAAGAAAAATAATATATTGATAAATCTTATAACTTATTAATTATAGCTATTCACTTGTTAATGGAGACTTTTCTAATATTATATTTTTCATGGTTGGGACATTAATGATATTTTCCCATTTTCTAATATATAGTATCATTGAGTTAAATTCAAGCATTATTAGGTCTAACATTGATTCTATTCCTAGAATTAAAACTCTCAATTTTGCTTACAAAAATTGAGCCCCTCCCTCTCAATTTTAATCTCACCATTTGGTCCATGGTGTTGTTAGTGTCCTCTTCTTACTTAGTGCCCTCTTCTTATTTAGTGCGTCTGGCTCCTCTCCCTTACTTTACCGTTCCTTTACCCTTTTTACCTATTACACATTTTGGATGTTACAAGGGGAGGTTGGCCTTTTTTTATTTTTTAAAAATAACATTCAACATCTTGAAGTATTTTTTGAATGACATCCAGTATCCTAAAAAACAATTTTATGCACTAATCACCCTCAAATATTTTTTCAGTTGTAACCACTGTCTAACAAGCTGTACTCTAAAGTATTTTTTTCAATAACACCCAATATCATAAATTAATTTTTAGCACATCAACACCTTAAATAATTTCTTCAATAACATGCAATATCCTAAAATAATTTTTTTTTTACATCTAATCCCCTGAAATATTTTTTTCATCAACACCTTGTATCTTAAGTTTCGACTACTCGTTGCAATTAGAAAAATATTTGAAGGTGTTAGATATACAAAAAATCATTTTAGATATTATGTGTCCTTAAAAAAATACTTCAGAATACTGAATATTATTTTTGAAAAAACAATGGCCCCAAACTCCTTTTTTTACACATAAAAACAGTGTAATTTTGAGTAAGCGAGAGAAAAGAGATGAAAAAGTAAGGGAGAGGAGCTAGGCGCCTACCCGGTCATCTTCTAAATCATCATCCTTTTAATTAATTTCATAAAAACTGTTCATCAACTGACACACACATATAATGATATGATTATCTAAGCGGATCATATTTAAACATTATCAGGCCCATTTGAGTATACCTCTTTTTTTTTTTTTTGATACAATTTGAGTATACCTCTTCCAAAGGCATTTCACATATTCTTTTTTTATTTTGCTGAAGGGTATCATATATTCACACAAACTTAACATTTCATATTTAAACGGTTGAAACATCTTTTATTGGAACTAACACCGATTGTTTCTTTTAAAAACAATGGTCTTAATTAATTGTGATCACAAAATACATAAATTAAGGTCCCAACCCAAAAAAATGAATAAGTCATATTTTTAAATATATTAAGCTGCATTTAACTATTTTTCATTTTTGGTAAAGAAGTTGAATGCAGGGACAAGCAAGTGTAATAATGTGGAATTATAGGTAAACATTGGATTGCATAGGACAATAGCGAGTATGAGATAGAGTCCATGGTCTGGATCGGCCACTTAAAATTCAAAGAACAGTAATTATTATTACTATTATTATTGATAACTCATTTTGAATGTATTTATACTTTTCTTCAATTTTTAATTTAATATTTGTGTATTTTTTTCTCTCTTAATTAAATCATTAATTTGTTTTGTTAACACCGCTAACTTCTAATATAAATATATTAAAATATTTAATTATGAGAGAAGAACATACATATGCCAAATTAAATATTAAAAAATTGTAAATCCCTTCGAATGAGATTTTCCTTATTATTATTAAGGGAGTCAATTAAAGTAAAGGAATCATGACATGTTTGAGTTTGAAGATGCGTAGAATAAAAATAGCATTGGAGATCTTACCGCAGGGCCAAATCGCTGTGCCATCAGTTCACCACCGCTGCCAGTCAGTCCTTTACTATCCAATCCTTTTTTGTCTTTTCTTCTTCCGTCCCATTTCCTCCTTCTCAAACGCCGTACGAGGAAGGGCAAAGGATTTTTGGATAACTGCGACGTTTCAATCGTCTTATATACAATATTTAAGAGAGTGTTTGATTTCATTTATTTAGGTATAATAACTGTGTGTTTAGAATAATGATTAGAAAGATAGATTTTGTCAATTTAACTTTTGATAATTTTATTTTTGGTAAAAGTCCGATTGTGTAATGTGATTTATATTTGGATTGACGATTGAAAAAATGGAGTTCGTCAATTTAGCTTTTATAAATTTGTTTGGATTGGTTTAAACATAAGTGATTTTTATAATAATAGTAAGAGATAAATTAAATTTGAAATTGAAAAAAAATTTATAAAAGTTAAAGTTGGGAAATTTGGAAATTAAAATTAACACAATTTGATGAAATGATATTACATAACAAATTATATCACATGTCCCATACAATGTGATTTCTAATTGAGTCACACAACTGATTCATTTGAATAGATGATCGCCTACCATAATTTGACACGGAAGGTTGTTCAACTGATACATTTAATTAAGGCACGAGGTTAGTACCAAACATATCATCTTCACTATCCACTGATCTTTCTTCTTCATGCATTGTCGGTCTGTACACATCTTCATTCTCAGCCTCTTCTGTCTGTGTTTGTGGATTTGCAAAAGGCGGTGCAAAAACATCCTCGTCGGACACCACAACATCCTTGAATATAATCCTTAGTTCGCTTTCTATAACACCCCCTCCATAATTATATCTGAAATACGCGATTAAAATGAATTAGAGACCAACGGTATTCAAAACTCATTTAAAATTTCATCTTCCCATAGGGTTTTCACAAATACTTTTCAAAATCCAATTCCCCGGGTCTCAGATTCACACTTCGAATACAATTACTTCGCAGATAAATCACATTCATTATATATCAGAGTGCACAACATAATTCTCAGCAAACCTCGGGTTCATACCTTTATTAAAAGGGTATACAAAATCCGATTCAGGGGATTACAAAATCTCATCTCGAATTCATAACCATATACTCAACCGAATCATATACAGTCATCCCAACTCATATTGATAACCAACTACCAACTCTCATTTTGAAGGAGTCCTAGTCGATCCCTCCACGAACTACTTGCCCTGTCTAAATTATTGGTATGGGAGGGTGAGATTCAAGAGAATCTTAGTAGGAAATAGATACCATAATGCATGCATGATAGATGTTGTGTATAACATGTTAGTTTTATCTAGATGCATGCCCTCTAATGACATTTCTGCATGCTCAATGTTTCAAGTAACAAAACTATGGCCACAAGGAAAACAGAAACAGAGCTTCATTTATTCAAGTATGCTCTATATAATCAAGTAAATCAATCACATACATCAATACACAAGCAAAGATATCAAATACATGTAAATAAGGTAAGTCTCATACCTCCAGCCTTTTCTCCTCGATTTGCGTGCCATCAATTTAGGCTCTCAATTCCGTCCTACAATTCCAAATGTACCATTTAGACATTTCCATAGTGTTTCTGGAGGTTATATGAGTCTATTGTGAAAATTTACCAAAATGCCCTGAGGACCCCAACCCGGTCCCACCTTACCCGCTCCAACTGTACTTTCCTGGAAATTCTAACCTAGGCTATCCTAACATATTTCCGCGCAATGAATCCATTTCTGAACTCGAAATTACCAAATTCATTGTCAAATTACAAAAATACCCTTGACAGCCCCACTTTAAAGGTTTCACGGGCTTTTTCATAATTATGCTTTTTCGGCTTTTTTTTGAAAAAGTGACCAATTGTAACCCCATCTAATTTTCCCTCCTGAACTTAATGGAATCATTAAATCATTGAAAATCTAACTCTAAGGCCTATTTATAGCCCTGGTCGAAATATATAGGTACTCCGGATAAAATTGGGGTTTTTCGGTTTTGGCTCCGTAAATGCGTTCCTTTATACTCCTAACCGCTTTATTGACTATTTCATTAGGTTACAACTACCATTTAGTACCAATTTGGGCAGCACAACATCCCCATACACCCATTTTCCTTTTTTACAAACATAGACAATCCGGCAAAATTTCACCGATTAGATTGTCTACAACAGTTAGAATAGTCAATACACAAGAGTTTGAAAGTTACATCAAGCTCCCACTAGCTTTTCTCAAGAGTGGCTGAAACCCTAGCTTCCCTAACACTAAATTAAGCTTCACAACCTTAAATCACATGAATAGGAAGCTTAGGAACGGAGTTATACGCATTAGGAACTAATTTACCAAAGAAAACACTTACCTTTACAAGTTTTTCTTCCTTTTCTCTCTCTAAGAAAATCTCACACTTTCTCTCTCTAAATGCTAAAAGTGGCGTCAGTTTTAGCTGAATAAAGGAGGAAGATGATGTTTTATTTTAATATCTTATATCATATTTCATTTATTTGATAATTTCCCAATTTTTGGATTTTTACAAAATTTTGGCAGATTTCTGTCCAAACTTTGAAAAATCATATCTAATTATAGAAAAATTGAATTGAAGTGATTCCAAAGGCTATAGAACCCTTATTGAGTCTAGTTTTAAGGAAAAATATAGACTTTTGCTAGATGGAATTACTAAATTCCCAGAATTTCAATATTTGCATACTGTTTTAGAAATTTTACAGTTTTTTTGTGCTGACTTCAAAAATTCATATCTTTTTGTATATAGCTCTAAATAATTGAGTCATATGACATATCAAATTAAAGCTTAGGATGTATAATTTCATCCTGTAAAATCTAATAATTTTTTCTCATCATTTGATCATACAAAATCACATGACAAGCTCACTACCTCATAGGCGATTTCACTGGAAGCATAATCACTTTCTTCAAAATTCACCATTTTATTTTCTTTAATACCCTAAAGATATAAGAGACATTAGAGAATAGATTTGGGACATCTACTAAACCAAGACTTAGCATTCCACTTAATTTAGGCTTATTTCCAACCCTCCAATCCCAAAATTAGGGGTATTACACTTTCAAAATTGAGGCTTGTGTGTCTAAAATTTTTGTATGCTGAATTCTCCTGCAAGCACACAAGCAATAAAAAAAACTAATTAATTAAACAAAATGAATTAGTCAAGAGGAAAACAATTAATTGTATAAGTTGCTACATTTTTTTTACCTGTATTTTCCGCTGCCACTACTCTTTTGATACGAGGACTTTACCTGTAGGATCTCTACTCACATCGGTCTCTTTGATTAAGGAATCCCAAGTTTTGAAATCTTTCCTAAGGATATCAAACATATTCTTCAACTGTGCCCTTGTATATTCTTTCCCAGTCTTCTCATTAAATGTAGCGACGATACCCTTCCATCCATCCTTTGTAAAATGCAACCCTTAGCGTTCTTTTTTTGTAAATTTGCTCTAGGCAGGCTTTTGTCACTTACAGTGGTGAATCTATTCATTGTCGACAGTTTTGGAGTGTGTAGTTGGTGTTATATGCTCTTTCTCTTCCGGACGTGGGTCAGTGCCTCTGCTCGGCGATCTGCTCTCAGCTTCGGCAGGCATTTGCAAGGTAGCTTCAAAACTTGCTCTAATCCAAAGACACAAGTAGATCTATGGTTTCTCGTCTTGGGTCGGTGTCTCCTCCGATCATGGGTGGGTGTGTGTGGTCATGCCATTGATTGCTCACTTCAACCGATTCCTCTATTTCTTTGTTAATGTTACAGTGAAATTGCTAGGAAGTAGGATATCTAGAGTTGTAGTGTAAGTTTTGTTATTTTTTTCAACAACTTTGGCCATCCTAAACAAGTGTTTGAATAAAATCAAAATGGAGCTCATATGCATGAAAAATACCTCTGTATTAGGAATGCCGAATGACTGAGACTTCGGATTACTTCCAAGTTTCTACTGATATCTGATAATTAATTTGAATGTCTGAAAATTCTTGTTGTTGTAGGTTTGAGATACAGACAGGAAAATAAAAGCTTGGTAATCCTTGGTTTAACTTCTTGCAATGACACTAGAAAAGCTGTCATTTTCGTTAAGAAAATAGCACTAAAGCATTCAAAAATTGTATCACAAATCCCTTCATTCTTGTGTCATACAGAATTATGTCACAAATAGTACTGAAGCATGCAAAATTTATGCTTATTATATACTGATATTAATTATGTCACAAATAGTACTGAAGCATGCAAAATTTATGTCATACATAGTTATGTCACAAATATAATTCCCTCGTTCTTATATTATGAGAAATGAGCTACAAAGATCATAAATTGGCTTGCTATTAATTTTATATTATATATTGATATATTTATACTCGACATTTCTAACATGAAGATAATAATACTGTAGATGATGCGGCTTCCTCGACCAATGATGCTTGGACATCTTCAACCCGTATGAATCGCATTTGTGACATGATTATATATCAACTTGTATGGAACATGTGATCCAATTAGTTATATAATACTACCTCCGGTCCTAAATATAGGACATAGTTTGTAGTGTAAATTGCACTACAAACTATGTCTTATATTTAGGACCGGAGGAAGTATTTTTTTTGTGAAATTATGTATTTTGGCATCACATTTTCTAACTTCAATTTTTCCAATTGTTTATAATGTTAAATTTCTTGTTTTCTTATAATTAATACAAAAGCACTTATGTAATCGTTAATCCAAATAAATTTTGACTTTTAAAAAAGCACTCATGCAATCGCCAATTCAAATAAGTTTTAACTTATGAAAAAGCACTTATTCAATCACTTATCCAAACCTAAATTATATTATATAACTGACTTTTCTATAAATCCTTATTCAATCACTTATCCAACAAAAATAACTTATATATATCACTTATATTTTATAAGTCAGATTCAAAATAAGTCATTTTTTCCACTACTATCCCAAATACACTTTAAGCGAATTTGCAATTAAATAATCAGTTGCTAAAATTATCTCCCATTTTAAAATATGTTGTGAAATTTAAAGATCAAATTCAAAACACTTTTCAGCAAAATTTTGTAGCCGAGCTTAATGGGGAAAATATATGTAAAACTCACTCAGTCTTTTTTTTTTTTTTTTTTTAATTTCTTAATCAAAAGATCAAAATGCCATTAATAGTGAAGTTCAAAGGTTACATAGCAATTTGTAAAGTAGGACATAAACAAAGAGAATAAAGAAGTTTTGCAGCTAAAGCTCTACAAAAACCTACGTGACAACTATTAAAATATTGCATTAAACTATTAAAATATCTCCGTGAACCATGTTAGATTATTCCATTAGTGCCTTCTTAACAGTGCAGTTGTTGCTTCTTGGAAGTCCAGAGAGACATTCTTTACAATATGAACAATTCGTGTAATAAACTAATAATAAAAAAGCCAACAATTTACCGTAAGGGCGCTTCTGCAAGTATTTCATGCATTTACCGTAAGGGCTCTTCTACAAGTATTTCATGCATTTACCGTAAGGGCGCTTCTGCAAGTATTTCATGCATCGATCTGAACCACAACCAACAATGCTTCAAGATGAGAGAAGCTACCACTTGCAAAAAACGGCCATTTGGTCTCATTATACAACTCTACGGAATTCATATATCTTTAAAATTTAATTAATTCTATTATAATATATGATAACTTAAATTTACTGAACGCTTGCTCACTCAATTCGAAGAGTCTCACAGTGAATCCATCCACCGTAAACGCATGCGCAAAGATAGCTAGTGTCGAGTAGAAATTTTTTCAAAGAAAAATAATCGAAATATGCTCTCTTCGAAAAATGATAACAAGAACAAGATGAGACTGAAAGACTACGCATTAGACATTCGATCCATCATCGAAACCAAGTCTGAACAAAAGGACCAATAAGGCACTGGCTTCACACACAGAAAGACAGCGATAACCAAGTTTTCACAAAAACAAAAGAAATGCGAAATACACCAGAAACACTAAAGATAGCAAGAGATCGACAAAATGAACTATGAAGAACAGAGCCAGCGCCATAGAACAGATCTCAACAATAATAGTAGTTTATGTTCTTGTAGGAGGAGGACTTTGCAGGAGTAGGATAAACAACTTGCTTGACATTCACCTGAGTCTGGTACTCGGTGGTGAATCCTTGCACCTTATCAGTAACTTTGACGGTTGAAGTAGCCCTTGCCTCTTGCTTGTATCCGACGCTTCCAGATCTGGTCACGTAATTCCCAGAGTTGTGGGTTTCAGTGTAGCGATTTGAGATTTTGTAGTTGTTGTCATTGTAAGCAGTTCTTGCCATGCTAGTGTGATTGTTTGGTTGCCGATCCATTGCTGGGAACAACCTGAGCATATCCAGTGTACGCAATCGTCTTGCCGTTCTTCGACATGGTTCCTTCGTTACTGAGAATATAGCAAATCATGTCAACTTACAGAAAATGATCCTATAATTTGTAAATGACATTAATGAAAATATAAGCAGAGCAGACGGCAGTAATTAACTTAATAGTTTGTGCGCTTCATCACATTAACATTTCTCAGACGAAAGAGAACATGAGCAGCGCAGTACATAAATCAATCGACTGGATCTTCTATTTTCGCCAAAACATGGCACCAGAAGAAGCCCAATTCCTAATTAAGCTAAAACTTAAAAAAAGTAGCAGATAGGTTTGAATCTAACCGATTCTCAAGCCAAAACTTGAAAAAAGCAACAGATATCTTCCAGAAAAAATGATCAAAATATCAACAAAGTTTATGAAATGGTTTGAATCTAACAGAAAAATATGAATACGAAGAGAACTAGTTTATGAAATGGTTTGAATCTAACAGAAAAATATGAATACGAAGAGAACTATTTTTCTTGAGTAAACACGTTGCTTGGCCAGAGTAGAGAAAGAGTTTTGGCCAAAATAACGAAAGGAGAGAGAGAGAGAGGGGAACAAGAAACCTGATATCAGACAGAGAGAGAGGGGAGGAGGATCCCCGCTACCATTCTTTTCTTTTGATGTGCTTATAGTCTTTTTCTCAATCTGAACCGTTGTATTAAAATTTCAATGATCCAGATTTAATATATTATAAAAATATTATTATAATAAAATAATAATATTTTTATAATAAAAAAAATATAAACCGTTGAGATTTTAATCTAACGGCTTAAATTGAGAAAAAGACAATAAGTAAATGGAAAAGAAAAAGATGATAGCCAGATCTATAAGGTTTAAGGGGGGACCATTAATTTAGTAAAACACAAAAGAGTACATTATCTGCTTCATAAAAATGAAAAAGTATATTTATCGGTAAAAAGCCATGTTGTGAAACCCGGACCGGACCGGCCGGTCCGGCCCGGTAACCGGCGAACCGGCCGGAAAACCGATCCGGTTCCCGGTCCGGTCCGGGTTGGGGTTTTTACTAAAAAAAAAAAAAAAAAAAAAATTTCCTTTAGAATTTCATACTATAAGTCTAAAATTTTCAATTTTTCACCGGTTTGGTCCCGGTTTAGCTCCGGTTTGGTCCCGGTTTGACCCACTGACCCTTAACCCAGTACCCCGACCGGTTCAATGACCGGTCCGAGTTTTAGTACCTTGGTAAAAAGATAGAAAAGTATATGTACCATTTATTTATTAAAAATACTTTGGATACCTACATTTTAAGAAAGGTTAAGGGGTATTTTTATTTTTAAAGTTTTTATCAAAGGATAATTTTACTTTAAAAGTATAAAAAATGAAATAATTTATTTCTTTTGTTAAATATAACTTCATAAAATTTATACCTTATTAGTAATTATACATTTTTAAGTGTTTTTAATAAATGAAATCCAAATATAGTCACAATTTTTAATGAAAAAAATATCCAAACAAAAATAATAATTTACCACGACTAACCAATAACACTTTTAACTAGTATCGTTTATGCAAATTACGATCACGATTATCTAACACTAATCCAAACTAACACTCACTTGATATGGGACGGTTATATCCTACCAAATAATCTTAACACCCTATCCCATTATGTCACTTTTATTTTTAAAATATAAATACTTAAATTAAAAAATGTGGAGCGAAGAAAGTGGGCCGAAGAACGTGGAAGTTGCCAGTATTGATTTTTTTTTTTTTTTTTTGCCTTCTGCCAGTATTGATTTGAACGTGATGCATGGCAAGAAGAAAAAAAGATTTGAATGTGATGCATTTTTAAGGAAAATAAAAAAAAATCCTAACTTAATTCTCAAAAGAACAAATATATTTTATACGGTAAAACTTATATTCTATCTCTAATTATAAGCAAATTATACTTGCAATAATTATAATCTCCTAATCAATGCAATGACCACTGCATCAACATCATGTCAAAACTCAAAATCAACCTAAAATGATTTTTAGTTATACCAATTTTTGGAAAAGGACAGAGTTATGCCAGAAATTCAGAATATAACTTGTAGAAATATTTTTTATCATTGCCCGGATAATTTCTGAATCTTATAAGAATCGTTTTACACCTTTATTTTTTTTTCTAAATATATTTTTGCCATAATTTTCAGCAATTAATAATTATTATTTTTGGGATTAAATTTTTTAAAAATAATTACTTCAGTACTTTTAATTTATTTTCCTGGCCAAAATGAATCAAATTAAATTTACTTCAGTACATGGTTATACCCGTAATTCGTGCGTGGGGGCACGATAACGAAACGACTTCCAATCCGAGCATGCTTGAATGCTTGATCGACAGCGGGCCGTGGAAGAGTGCTATAGGGGTAGCAAGTACGGTCAGCGGGCAAATTCTAACAGTTACGGGTAGATGCTATTAGTGGGAAAAATCCTGCTCATTGCTAGAGCTGGGAATCAAGGCAGGTCTGGTCCTATAGGACTGGCCCTTGATGGGTCAGGGCCTAACTGGGCCGGTCATAAAGGACTCGGGGTTAGGAAAATTACAGTTTTTCAAGGCCCAGCCCGAGAGCATCAGGACCAGAGCCGGCCCGCAGGGCCGGAAAATCTTTTTCACAATATTTAACTATTTTTTCTGTATATTTTCCCCAGAGAAATATAATTATTAAATAACAACGATTAAAGTTCTAATTTAATACATAAATGTTGTCAACATTAAGGTTTAAATAACACGTCTCTTGCAACAAACAAACACAGTTACTAATGTATAATCAAAGGTAAAATCATGTCCATAAATAACTTACACAAAGGCCAAAGTATAAGAAGGCAAGAAGCTAAATACCCTAACCTCTAACAACATGAGTATGACGACTATAATTTTCACCTTCGTCGCCACTATCATCAATTTTAAGGACATTTGATTGTGTTTCACTTTGAGCAGTAATATCAAGTAGTCAAATAATTACAACCTCCATCAAAAATCATACTCTATCAGGCAGAATAGTATATAATATGATTTTAGTCTAAATAGGCAGAACAATATACTCAAAAATCACAATATGATTCAATTAGACAAAACAATATACTCAAAAATCATACTCTATACAATATGAGGACAAAGTGACATATAGATTCAATAAGGTAATTCAAAAATGTAACATGGTTCCTTTCCAAGTAAAAAAAATAAAAAATAAACGGGCCTAAAGGGCCGGCCCTTTTAAGCCTGAGGCCCTACAGGGTCGGCCCTTTTAGGCCCGACTTCCTTTTGAGGCTACAATTTATAAGCCCGGCCCTTGAAGGGCCAGGGCCTAAAAGGGCCGGCCCGACGGGCTCGGCCCGTTTTCCTGGCTCTACCCATTACCCTTCTGCACTACACTAGGCTTTATCTAGCCTACTACTTTCTTCACCCTTATCATTCGTACACTGCGTCTTCTCCAAAAATCTGACTACCATCCTTTTCTTTACTATCCGTTTATTGTATTTTTCTCAATTTAGATAATTAAATTAAGATATTAACAGTCTAAATTTAATATATTATAAAAATAAAAATAATAATAATAATAATAATAATAATAATAATTATTATTATTATTATTATTATCAACATGATATAATGCATATAATATATTATTATTATATTTTTAGAATATATTAAATCTAGATCGTTGAGATTTTAATCCAACGATCCAGATAGAAAAAAGGACAATAAACGGATGGAAAAGAAAAGGATGGTAGCTGAATCCAAAACTTATAAGGTTAAAGATTTTCACTTTTTCTAATAAATATATTTTCCGGGATTTAAACTTGTGTTATCCTTTTTACGGGATTAAGGCCTCTTACCACCTGATAATGTACTTTTCCACATTGAATAGTGTGTGTATTTGAACAAATGCCATAAAAATATGGTTAAAAAACATGAGAAAAAGATAAGAAAACATAACTTAAATTTCAAATTTTCAAATCAGTCTTATAATCTTTAAAAAATTTATGTATCAACTTCAAGAATATAACAATTAACAACTCGTTTTAACTGATTTGTGTTGGAAAAAAAAAGATTTGATATTTTGAATTTCAAGTGATATTTAAAAAAAAAACAAATTCCACGCAAATAAAGCTTATACCATATGATCTGCCGGCATACAATGATACACACATATTTCACTTTTATGAAATATAATTCAGCTAAAATAATGTGAGAGAGAGTGAGAGAGAGAGCTCTAGCAATGAAATATCCCCCCCCCCCCCCCCCCAAAACCCCCCCTATAAACAAAATTCATCTCTTCCTCCTCTCCTCATTTCACCTTCAGCCTAAGTTGATTCATCTCTTCAAACATTTCAATTCAATTTAAAACCTGAAAATTTAACATTCAATAAAATAAAGATAGCGAGCTCAGCTTTTGTGAGATTTACGACAGAGCAAATCCTGAATCAACTTCACGTTGTGACCAATTCAATCAAAGTCTTGAAATTTTGTGCAGAGCTGCCACAAGGTTCATCCGCAGCTTCCAAGGCGGACTGCCTCAGAGACCCAATGTTGCTGCGCATTATCTTCCCCTTTTCACCTGATAAACATGATTCCAAAACTCTTTTAATCTCATTCTTAGTAATAAACCCATTCTCAACCGCCACAGCCACCCCCCATTCCCTCTCCAACATCAAAGTATTCAACCTCTGATCTCCAAAAAACGGCCTGCAAATCATGGGCACACCGCCTACAATGCTCTCCAAGATCGAATTCCACCCACAATGCGTCATAAAAGCACCAATTGACTCATGTTTAAGGATGTCCAACTGAGGAGCCCAAGGAACAACAATCCCTTGTTCCTCTGTCCTTTTCAAGAATCCTTCTGGTAATTGCTTCTCTGGGTTGCCTCTAAATGACCATATAAATGGGAACTTGCCTTCTTCCAAGGCTTGTGCTAGTGCGGATAGTTCATGGGGTGGGGGTAAGATGACACTTCCAAAGCCAATGTACAGTACTGATGCAGTTTTTTGCTTGTCAAGCCACTGGAGGCAGCCATGTTTGTCTGGGATTACAGGTTGTGGTGTGGTTAAACATAAGGGTCCAATGTTGAGCAACATTCTGAATTTGGATTTGAGGTCGTTCAAAATGGGAGGGAGCATTGTGTCGTATGAGTTTGTGGCTATTGCGGTTGCTTTTGGTAGCATTTGTCCTGCTTTGTGGATCATAACTGCAAAAGGCTCATCTATTTCCCTCACAATTCCTTCGGGTAAATCCTTCACCTTCGCTGAAGAAAAGCTCGGAAGGAAACTCAGGCTTTGCTCTCTACAGGCTTCACATTATTCAAATCAAAAGAAAAAGGCAATCAGAATCTAAATTATGAACAAAAATATTCAAGGAAAGAACATAAGACCCAGGAGTGAAGTGTGATTCACAAGTTTAAGGAGCTCTTTCTCCCTAATAGAAGGGATTTCGTATAAGAGAAATTGCAACAGAATCAAAACAGTTATATAATTAATAGAATTGTAAGATCGCAATAGGAATTAAATTCGGATCTCCCTATACATTCCGATTTTATGTAAGTTTTGAAAATTGAGTTTACCATCATCATCGCAGGGAAATTTTTGACGAAGAAGATCGGTGACGACATGAGTTAACAGGGAATGAGGGCCAGCCATCCAAATAGGGACCCACTTGGCACGCATTTTCTCTGCCATTTCTGCGCCGAACCAAAGAAACGCGTCTGTGACGATGCACGTGATTTTCCTCCCTCTCTCCGCAACGGCCTGTTCCGTTGATCGCCGGTAGTTCTCCGGCATGGCTCTGATGAAGAAATGAACCCGCTCCAGGGGATGGCCGGAAGGGACATAATCCGCCCGTAAGCCATCGTCGACGTTATAAGGCTTTACGTTAGGAAGCTTGAGGAATATGGAGGCATCGATACCGGCAAGATTAGTGGCGGTGCTGAAGAATGAGAAAATAACTTGGGGTGAATTTGATGCGATTCTTTGGATGATGTTCAGAAGAGGAACGGAATGCGTGCCAAATGGGAACGCCAAAACGGCGACGTGTTGGGCTTCGGAAGCGGCTTTCATGGTGTGTTTACTTTTGATGACAAGCAGATCGGAAAATTTTTTTATCGTGGATTGTGAATATTTGAGCTTTTCACGGAGAAAACCGAAAATACTCGAATAGGCATAGCGTGAGACTGTAACCACTGGTGGAGCCTGTGAGGACGGGGACGACAAGATCCAAACCCAATGGATGTACTTACTATATATGCGTTGTTACATTTTAGTCGTGGGATTAATCTCCTAACAAAACAAATAAGGATGACATTTGTGTTAATATGTATATTTGGTAGAGGTAGGAAAAGGTGCCAGCCCATGATGGGCTCATGCCCCTTTAGGCCCGCGAAGGGTTTAGGCCTAAACGGGTATGTCCATTTAGGCCCAAAGCTAAAAAAATATCGAATTTTATAGACTTGGTCCGTTTAAATAAAGCTTGCGGGCCAAGGCTCGTTTAATTTTTTTTTTGTCATGATTTTTTTTCTCTTTATTCTATTAAAGATTAAAATACCTAATTTTAAACATAAATATCGTCAAAACTAATTTAAAACATAAATATTATCCAAGTTTAATACAACATAAACACTAAGACTTAAGTCTAAACCATAATTAATGTCCAAAACTAATCAAACAAGCCTATAGCCACAATCAAGCAAGTCTACAAGCTTCAAATATCAGTAATAATAGAATATCTGATTTGGATTTTAGCGTACACATATAAAAAAGGAAAAAAGAAAATAAAAAAAGAGAAGCTTAAAAAGAGGTATGAGTAAGTGTGAGAGCGTTTCTGATTTGAGAGTTAAGTTAGGTTAACTCTGTCCCCTGACCACTACTTGCTACCCTATGCCCAGTTAAAAAAAAAAAGTTAAACGGGTCTAAAAGGGCCGACCCTTTTAGGCCCGTCTCTTTTTTTCCACCATAAGTCACAAGTCCGGCCCTTGACGGGCTTGGGCCTAAACGGGCAAGTCCGACGGGTTCGGCCTGATTTCCTGGCTCTAATATTTGGAAAGCCGTTCATTTTGGTTTAAAACACGGACAATTTTATCTTAAAAGTTAGAGTAAAATAATATTTTGGTTAAGTGGTGGGAGTTCATATAAACTCAATTAAATCCAAAAAATAGTCAAAAATCCTATTTGTTTTGTTTAGATAATTTTTAAAAAATCTCGATTAACTCCTATTAATCATGATTTCACCTTCAAACTACATGTTGAGCATAAGTGATTAGGGGGTTGCTTATGCGATTGAAAAATACCGATGAAACTTCCACAATGAAAATTTATCCAATTTACTCTTATCCCTTCTCCAAATTTATCCAAATATTTTCTACCCATATCTAATCATAAATCATAATCATGTAATAGGCATTTTCTAAATATACCCAAGAATTTCATTTTTCAATTTGCTTTAATAACTTCAATTGTTTTACAATTTGGTTTATTATCGTTGAATTATATTGACTTTAATAACTTCTATTATTTTATAAATGCATAAGGAGGTTTGTTATGTTTAACTTCAATCTCTTAGTATAATATTATTGGTTAGGTACATATCTCATGCACCTATATGTATAGAAATCCCACCTCTAGCAAAACATCTCTTAATTTTGGATAATGTAGTTTATTTCTATATTCAACTGTATTATTTTCTTTTTATGATTTCCTCTTCAAGTGGGGGTTTATGAAAGTTTCTTTTAATTTTGCATTGAATTATATTCATATCGGGCAACGTACGGGGTGTAGATACTTGTTACTTAACTAAAGTAATTCAAATAATATTATTTTAAATATTGTTTTGCTGATTACTTAACATGAATTTTTAAATTATTTTAAATAATAACAATTATATAATAAAAAAAATATTTGAATATTCATGTCATTTATTAAATCATATTTAATAATAATTATTAAATATAATCATGAAAATATAAACAACTTTATTGAAGAAATGAACTTGATTACATAATCTAGTATAATCCTAGCAAAAAAATTAGCTATCATATTTATCAATTTATTTTTGGAAAATTTTCTCATAAATCCCTATTTAAAAATTTATTTGTTAATTGAGATCTAGAATCTTGTACATGCGTGGGGTCTTTAAATGTAAATAATTGTGATAAGAGAAAGACAAAATTACCCTTAATGGAAACATTCTATTTGAGTAATATATCTTTCTTTTATATGTAATCTATCTTCCTTTATATGCAATTCATACTCTTTTGTGTTGCAAATAAGTCTTATGCGCAAATTACGTAATGTGCAAACAATCTTCCTTTTATGCAATCCATCTTCCTCAATAGAAATATCTTCCTATATGTGCAATCCATCTTCCATATATGTAAAATTAGTCTTTGAAGTGCAATTACATTTTGTACAAACTATCTTCACTATATGCAATCCATCTTCCTATGTGTAAATCATCATCCCTTTGTATAATCTATCTTTTCTTATGTGCAATTGATCTTCCCTTTGTATAGTTCATCTTTTTATAAGCTAGCTTAGTGGTACCAGCTCTCACATAACACTAGTACTTGGCCCCTTGGTCAAGTGTTTAAGGTTAGGAAAGGCGAAAGAAACCTGAGAGTGGGGTCGGGGATAGTCCTTAGAGTCTATCGCTATTCCATGATTGGATTGTTGATTGTGCCGTTGGGTGGGGTGTGACATGCAATTTATCTTTCATAAAAAATTTAATATTTTCAATTCCTTAATCTACAATTCATTTCTTCCCTCCCCTTCTTTAAACTTGTGGTCTTTCTACTTTCAAGACCACAACAGTCGCGCGACCAACATCAACTGCCCCACTCATCAAAGTAGGTGCCATCATCGACCTCCCAAATCATTGGGCAATGCCACCACCATTGATGAACGCCTTAATCTACTTCATTGACCTTTGCCTCTTCCATCTTATCAAACCCCCACCTTGAAATTAGGCCCCTTGTTGACACTTGCACCTCTACTATCATAGATTTGGGTCCTCTTTAGTCTTCTTCGTTTTCTCCCCTCCCCTTATCATTGTCTTTATGTCGGAAGCAAAATGATATCTTTGCTTGATGGTGGGTTATTTTGTACATTGTCTTGTAGATCAAAAGAATATAGCCTTTAGCTCGATGGTGGCTTCTATTGTCATGGGTCTTCGATAGATTAAAGACATACAACAACAACAAAGCCTTTATCCTACTAGGTGGGGTCGGCTACATGGATTGCACAACGCCATTATGCTATGTCGAAAACCATATTTTTTGGTATATTATTAATCAAAAGGTCTCTCTCTCTATGACTTCATTAAGCGTACGCTTCGGCCTTCCACGACCTCATTTTACAAGACTCCATACGGCTTGATCCACCCTCCTCACCAGTGCATTCAATAGCCTTTATTGAACATGTCCAAACCACCTCAAACGACTTTCTACCATTTTTCCTTCAATAGAGGCCACTCCAACTCGTTCACGTATATGATTATTACGAATCTTGTCTTTTCTTGTATGACCACACATCCATCTCAACATCCTCATCTCGGCCACCCCCATTTTATGCTCATGTAATCCCTTTAAAGCCCAACACTCACTACTATAAAGCATTGCTGGTCTTATAGCAGTGCGGTAAAACTTCCCTTTTACCTTATTAGGTACTTTCCGATCACAAATAACTCCAGTAACTTTTCTCCATTTACACCATCCAGCTTGAATTCTGTGATTGACATCACCATCAATTTCACCATCTTGTTGTATAATTGATCCCGAATACCAAAATTTTGTCACTTGCGAAATGACTTGTCCTGCCAATTTAACTTCCACTTCATTTCGACCTTGTTTCTTATCATACTTACAATGCATATATTCAGTTTTGCTCCTACTCAGACGAAAACCCTTCACTTCCAAAGTCCGTCTCCGTATCTCAAGTTTAGAATTAATTTCCTCCCTGGATTCAGCCAACAGAACTATATCATCCGCATAAAGCATGCATTTAGGGATCTCCTCTCTTATAGGCTCAGTTAGAACATCTACCACTAGATTAAACAAATAAGGGCTCAAAGCTGATCCCTGATGTAGGCCAATTCTTATAAGAAAGTTCTTTGTTACACCTCCAGGCGTTCTAACATTGGTTGTAACCCCCTCATACATGTCCTGAATGGCTTTGATATATGAAAATCGCACCCCCCTTTTTTTCAAGGCTTTCCATAGTATATCTCTTGGCACGCGGTCACATGCTTTTTCCAAATCGATGAAAACCATATGCAAATCTTTTCCTTTGCTCCTATACTTCTCCATACACTCCCTTAATAAATAAATCGCTTATGTTGTAGACTTTCCTGGCATGAATCCAAATTGGTTTTCAGCAATTTCAGTCTCCAACCTCAACCGGCGTTCAATCACCTTTTCCCATAATTTCATTGTATGACTCATAAGCTTAATTCCTCTATAATTTACACAATTTTGAATATCCCCTTTATTCTTATAAATAGGAATCAAAGTACTTTTCCTCCACTCATCCGGCATTTTCTTGAATCGTAAAATCTCATTAAATAATTTTGTGAGCCACAAAACACCCTCTTCACCCAAGATTAAAGACATGATTTTTCAATTTTAGTTTCATTAGTCATTTCTAGATTGAATTATGCTATGTTTGAAGATTATGATTTGCTTCCATGGTTTTTCAATCTAAACCTCTTTGAGGGTTCTCTGATGAAATCAACACTGGTGGAGGAGAATTGTTTAATGATGAGTGTTTGGCTCGTGGAGAGAGACTGCTCAAAGGGGATGTTTTCCATAAGGGCAATTTTTTCTTTTTCCTATCACATTTGTTTACACTCAATGACCTCATAACTTTACATGCTCTCAGGTCCCATTTCATAAATAAATTTTCAAACAAGGATTTATAAGCAATTTTTCATTATTTTTCTATTTAAATATTAAATCCTGTGATAATAGATCCCATAATATGCTTTTTTGCCAAGATGATCCCATAATATGCTATCTGAAATATAGTCCAATATATATAATTTTTCTTTTGAGTGTATATGCACCTTGTCATGAAGTTTTATGCCATTTTGTACTTTCATTTTCATTTATTTCGTTCGTTGAATATAACATTATAAAATTCATACTTTTTTTTTAGTAATTATACATTCATAAGTACTTTTGATAGATAAAATCCAAACATAATTATAATTATTAAAGTTACTTGTGAAAAAAAATCCAAATATAAACCATGGTTGACCAATGTCACTTGTATAAATTACGATCAAGATTATTCACCGCTAATCCAAACGGACACTGACATTGCTAGCATTTTGGGTTTGATCATGTGTAAACTTCCTCATCAAGAACACCTTGCAGAAAAGCATTGTGTAGTCTATGTTATATAACTCCAATTATTTATGGCAGCCATTTTAAGTACTATCTTAATTGTCATCTCCATTTTCATTTTTGGGAAAATGTTTCATGGTAATCTTTTTTTTTTTGGCCAAACTTTCATGGTAATCTATTTTAATTGTATCCCTTAGCCACTAATCTTGCTTTGTATCTACCTAGTTACATCAGTGTGTAGTATTTTGATGTGTGTGTGAGAGAGATAGTACTGGAGTCTGGACTAATATATGGATTTCTTTTTAATCAATAATGATTGTTTCCTTTTCCTTTCTTTTTTTTATTTTCTTTTCCTTTCTTACTATGGGGTTTAGCCTTACAGACAGGCGACCATGGCATTTGAGCGCCAAGTCGAACGAAAAAAAACCATACACACAGGTCCAGTTCTTTAATCTCTCATACGCATCAAAATCTTACACCCTTTTATTGGGCCCAACACAAGTTAAGGCCTAACTAACTTATAACACCTATTATTCCTATACCTACAGTATAAAATAATGACTTTGACATCATTAATATCGTTTGATAATGGAAATGAGCAAGCCAATCCTAATTGTCGGCCTTTCTACATTATGCTCAAGATGGTGATTGAATCAAATAATCAATAACTCTAGCAGGGCCAGTTCGGGAATACTTTAAAAAAGCATTTTTGTATTTTATGAGATAAAAATATTCTCACATAATAAGTGAAACCAAACACACTAAACTTATAAGTAGATGATTTAGAAAGTGTTTAAATTTACTTAACCTGTAAATCACAAAACTATAATGGTCGTCCTATCACCATATGTGGTGCTTTCAAGTATCCCAAACTTCATTTTGCAAATTCTAGTTTATCAAACTTCTAACTTTACAAACACTAGTCCAAATACAGGACACAATGTTCTTTCCCATATTTGGAAAGTTATTTTTATAATTGGTGAAGTTACTTTTTCTGGGTTATATTTATAGGATTTGAATCCTTATTGTTCAACATATTTACCGTCCTTTTTTTGCTATCTAAGTTAACTTGAGATGATGATCTGATGAAACTAATCGTATTTGATATTTGCTATTATTGTCTAATTTAAATTTACTTGTTGGATCTCAAATGAGATATCACTCGCGACCTAACCTTGATAGATTCGAAACATTTAAATGTTTTTTGTCAAGATTTGATTGTAATTGTTAAATTTTCTATTCTAATTGTATTTTATTTTTAATTAGTTTCTATGTAGAAATTCAATATTTTTTTCTTGGTAACTAAGTGCATCATTTTTATTTTACAATATACTACTCCATTGATTCTAAATGCAGGATTTCGTTTGAGATTAATTTTGATCCTAAATCTAAGATATTTTTTCATTTTTTCTCCTACATGTATCATTTTTTAAAATTAATTTATCTAATTTATAAATTAATACATAATCTAGTGTATTGACACAATGGGTGAGATAGCTGAAGAGGTATTTTGGTAATAATGATATGATCCCCTTTTTCAGGACATACAAACATCATAATTTCTCTTTTTTTTTTCCTGACCATTTTAGTTGCAGTTTTGTTGGAATATTAACTTCGAAATGGCTTATTCCATATCTGAATCTTTGGCTTTCAACAATTTCTATGTAGGTACAGTGTTGTTAGACGTTGGCCAGAGGTGCGAAAGATCTCCTTTGTGGCACATTCTTTGGGAGGTTTGGTAGCAAGATATGCTATTGGGAGACTTTATGACTATTCCTTAACATCAAGGCCTGTAGTCACAAGTACAACCAAAAATGAATTTGACGAAGAGCAGACAGAATATTCAAAGCAATGCCTTGAACAATGTTACAAAGCCACAATTGCTGGTTAGCAGCCAAATGAACTTTATAACATTTGCAACACCACATCTTGGTTCAAGAGGACATAGACAGGTGCTCAAGCTTACTTTGAACGGTCATTTTAAGATTGAGAATAAATATCAAGTCTCTTATTTCTGTTCTCTGACGGTATTTTTGGCTTGTCTCCTTTTTTCTTTCTTTTTCCTGCCAAATTGCACAAGGTTGCCCGGACCTTGCTCAAGATTTGCTCGGACCTAGCCCAAGCTTTGCATGGGCTTAGTCCATGCTTGCCACAACCTTGCATGAGTTCACGGGACCTTGCCCGTGCCCTACACCAACCTTGTATAAGGTTTGCCGGATCTTGCCCAAGGTTGCCACAACCGTCTAACACAACCTTTCTTGTACTATGTTTGAACTTCTGGCACTTTCTCTAATTTGGAAGGTAGATTGGACAGAATTGGGGGAGAAACAAATCAAAGTGATTTGAGTTGTATCTCTCTGTTTTTTTTTTTTTCAATTTTTATCAAAGAAGTTGAATGAAGGGGCAAGTAAGGGCAATATTCTGGAATTATTGGGGGGTTCCTCCTCCTCGATTTGTACGCCCCAAAGTCTATGCTGCTCCCTCTTCTCCTAACAATTTTCTCATTCATTATGTGGTTTTTTGACTGGCTTGGACGTTACCTAGTGCAATTCATTCTCCTAGCATCAGTAATCCCCTGAGGGTTGGATTGACTTATAAATGGTGTAAGTTAGTACCTGTCTAGATTAACGGTTGAAGTTGTTTTTCCAACATGATTTATGGTATACGAGGTAAGTTTGTGAGATGAGTTTTATCTCGATTTACGTGAACATACTTTTCTACCACCAACTCAAACAGGCCTTTAGTGGATAGAGACAGAAAGCAAGTTGATTAAGTGCAACAATTGGTATAGCTACTACAGAAAGAATGTGAAGGGAAAAAACTGCAGTTAACGCATGCTTCTATGGCAGCTGCAGCGGCTGAATTTAGAATTATTGCTGCTGAGGTATTTGTTGGTGTTTCTGTTATTTTATTTAGAATGTTCAAGTGGCAAATAACTATCACTTACTATTCTTGTTTACCCCTCAACAAAACTCTTTGATCAGGAAAAAGAAATCAAATCATCAGAAGATAAGGTATATTGACCTTTCTCGTTTTTATCACGAGTATTAATTTTTCCCCATGCATTGCGTGCCTTTCTCTATTGGTATATATTATGCACATAATATATCAAATGATTTTCAAGTAATTGTTTAGACTAATGAATCTAAGTTCATGAAAAGATTCAAATAATTTATTCTTTTTATAAAAATTGCACCCAATGTTTTCGCAAGAGATATTCTTACATTTTATTCTAATGAACATGATTACATGGTGTGGCTTGAATGGAATACAATGCCAGACCTGCACTAAAAGCATGCATTTATACTGACAAGTAGGTTTTTGTGATTTGCCGGAGCAAAAAAGAGGAAATGGCTTTTGAATGTGGCCTCACGGCAAGCTCTACCAAAGAGTTTTCATAAATACAAAACGGAGCCACTAGAGTGTCCCATATATTCATAAATTCTTGTGTATAAATTTATGGAAGATAATTCCTTTCGGTTTCCCCAAAATATAGTCAATAATATTACATCATTATCAAAAATCATTACCCAATAGGCAATAACATTACATAACATCAAAAATCTCCATATGGTTAGCAAACTACATATGTCCTATATTGCTTCTCTAGCTATTTTTGGAGTTCCTCTTTCCTTTTGACTGCCACTTTGAACTAGCTTTCTCATCACCATGTCTAGGAGTTGGAGGTTTTGGAAAGCAACAAGAACGTTAGAGTTTGAGGGAAGGACCGAAAGAGTGAAATTACAAAATGGCTTTGAGAATTTGAAATTGGGAAAGAATATGGTCACCAAGGTGGGCCAAGTTTCTGTGGGCAAAATTGGAATAAAAACAAAAAATGAAGGGTAGAGAGGGAAGACAAAAATTTTTTTATTTTAAGATTTTTGAAAACACAACTCGCCGAGGTCTGTGTCACAGAAAAGAAAATTTTAAGGGTTAATATAACTTTTGGTCCCTGAAGTTTGATCCAATTTTGGTTTTGGCCCCTCAAGTTTGAAATCGGTGGTTTAGGTCCCTGAAGTTTCACCCGATTTGAGTTTTGGTCTCTCAACTTTGAAATCGGTGGTTTTGGTCCCTGAAGTTTCACCTGATTTTGGTTTTGGTCCCTTAAGTTTGAAAAGGACTTGACGACCCGTTTTTGAAACCCGAACCAACCCGGAAAAATCAAGTCCTTTCAAACTTGAGGGGTCAAAACCAAAATCGGGTGAAACTTCAAGGACCTAAACCACCGATTTCAAACTTGAGGGGCCAAAACCAAAATTGGATCAAACTTCAGGGACCAAAAGTTATATTAATTCTTAAAATTTTCTTTTCTGTGACACAGACCTCGGCGAGTTGTGTTTTCAAAAATCTTAAAATAAAAAAAACTTGCCTCGTTAAGTGTTAAAGTTTGCCGAGGCTAGCTAGTGACACAAAGAAGATGAAAAGAAATGATAAATTCGCCTCAGCAAGTCTAAAAGGTAGTCGCACAGAGCAATTATTCAAAGAAAAGAGCAAACTCGCCTTGACAAGTTTTTGCTGTCAAAACAAACACATAATAGTAAGACTGTCCACACAAAATTTTCCCAATAAATCCAAAACCACCAAACATATTTCTTACCGACACTCATAGGCATAATCAAGTTGAATCAATGAAACTTTAAGTCCATCCAAGACAGCAAAGCACATACATAAGCATATTCATATTCATGGAAGATACCGCAACACATCAATTTGAACAAGTTATTAAATTCGGACTGGACTAGCTTGTTTGACCCTAACACTGGCTAACCAGCCACCTACCCGGTCTGGGTGAACCACTAACCTGAGTCACCATTTGTTTCTTTTTTAATTTAATTCAATTTTTTAAATTTTTTTTTCAGAATTTTATATTAATAATATTGGAATATTCACTTTCTTATCGATTTGGCCCCAGATTAGCTCTGGTTTTACTCCAATTTGACTCACTAACCCTTTATCTCGATCAGTTCAGAAGCCAGTCTGAGTTTAATAACATTGAAAAATAGTCATTAAGACCCAATCTTATAATAACAATACTAGGTTGGAAGTTAAATATCTTTTCTATTAACAAAATATTCATTCAAGCATGAATTGCAAGATTGGTGTGACTTTATCCAAATTTTTTTAAACATGAAGATCTCTCTCGAACATTATCTCATTCAACAAATCAATCCAAGTAGTGGTCAAACACTAAGAAGCATGAAGTATAGAATAAAATTAACACATAATACATCATTAAATACTAGAAAAGAGAGAAGAACAAAGTCTCAATCCATATAGAAGTTCAAAGTAATCCTAGAAGAGAAATGCCTAGCTATTTATGTCCACATGTACAAAAAAACTAAGCTTAACAATTGAATACATCATAGAGGAAAAGAAGAGAGAAGAAAAGTAATGAAACCAATGTAGAAATAACAAAACCTCTTTTGAAACCACCATCCAAGCTCCAAAACTCTTCAAAAGCTTCTCTCCAAGGTGTCTCCTTAGGTGCCTTAGCTTTCCAGAGCGTAAAATGTCCATTTTTGGCGTGTTTTCATAGGTCAAATAACCTTTAGCTGTGTCAGAAATCAAAACGCACAATTATACTTTTCTAAAACTCACTTGGGCGAGTTTTTCACTTCCTGCGGCAAGTGACATAGAGAGTCAATTTTTTTTTTCATATTTTTTTAATTAATTGCCTCAACAAGTTTTCCTCTTGCTGAGGCTAGGACATAGAGAGTAAAATTCTTCTTCAAAGTTCTTGCCTTGACGAGTTTGCCACTAGTAGAGGCAAGTGGCACAAAGAGCTCATTTTCTTGTTTTTCTCCTACTCACTTCATCAAGTTCATAACTTGCTGAGGCAAGTTATACTGGTTCTTTTTTCTAATTGTATGATGCTTCACTTCCTTTGCTCTTTGCTTGCTTCATGATTTTTATAGGGCTTCAAAACTTATTTCCATCATCTTATAAAAGAGAGAGAATTTATAAATTTCCAATTAAATAACAAATTATATTTATAGGATAAAACAAGAATTTCTTTAATTTTTGCTTGATACTTTAATACACACACTTTCTATTATCAACTTCTTTCTATGCACATTTTGACTCCAAAAATAGATAAAAAGAAAAAAAATGTGCTTAAACGTTATCAATTTCTAAGAGTTATCACCCACTTGGCACGCATTATATCTTTACAGTCCCAATCCCGCCAAAATCATGCAATTAGTACTCGATTCATATTGTTACCAAATTTTTTTTTAATATATGGGCAACAGACTTAAATCGTGCCTGGAAAGAGATTGGTTAACAACATGCGACTGGCTATATCATGGGGGGCCAAAAAATAAAAAATAAAAAAACTAGACTGGCTCTACAAAATTTGTCAAGAGGAGTAAAGGACATTCTTACACCCAATAAAGTGGGTGTATATGTATATGTTGGCCAATTAGGCTAAACGCACAGTGGAAAGGGAAATCCATATTCCATATTTTTTTTGGCCAAACAAAGTCAATTTTATTAATAACTAAGCAAAACAATTACAAACATTAACAACGGAAGCCAAAAAGAAACACTCAAACATAACCTATTGAATGCAACCTAACACATCAAAACTCACAAAAACAAAATACAACACAACAAAAAGAAAACTAGAAAAATACATCTACTATATCAGCATATATCAGAAAAATCCATATTCCATATAGAAGTCTTTTTTTGGGCCAGCAATATTCCACATGCAAGTCTAGCCCTTTAAATTACATTACTTGTTATGTGAAATGAAATGAAATGTGTGTTGGCCCAAAAAACAGTATAGTCCTTCATCTCGAACACACACAAATATCAAAATACTACACACTTCGATTGGGCCTGAAGAAGGACTTAAAAGGCCCAACACAACTTACGGTCTAACAAAGTAATACTCATATGATTCTTAATATAAAATATACGTGGGGAGTTAATCTTGATCTTAAATATAAGATATAATTTTTATATCTGTTAATTATTTTCTAATTTGACTCTATTGATGCTTCCTCAACAATAATCAAGGAGGAGAGAGAATTAAGATAGATGAGTAGAATGTTTGAAAAAATACATGTCATATTAATTAATATAACACCACAATTTTCGATTAAAAGCTAATGGTAATTATTGAGGATAATTATTGAATTAAAGTGGAATAATTATGGGTTTGGTGGCTATATTAATTAATATGCCATGATTAGTGGAAATCAAAAGAATGAAATTGTTGGGCAATTAGTTAGTGATTAATAGAGAAATTAATTACTAGCTAAGAGGAAAATGAGAAGTGTGATTAAAATGGTTAATGGAGTGATTAAATGGCTTATTGGTGACTATTTTGGGTGAGAGCCAATAGGCTTGTGACATGTGGCAAACTTATATGAGGTTAGTGGTTGAGGAGAAAAGTCAAATGGGATATAATATTTTATTTTTCTCTCTCTTTCCTCCTCTCTCTTCGCTGGACAACATGGAGGGAGTATCATTATTGTTCTCTTCTCCTTCACTTCATCTCTATCTCTTCTCTCTTTTGTGCAGCCATTGTTGGCCAAGAAAGAGAAAGTGAAAGCTTGCATTTAAGGTGAGTAAATGACCTCTAATGCCAAAACTTCCTTCTATAAAGTTGTTCCTTGGAGTGAGAGTTTCAATTTGATGATTGTAGTTTCTCCATTGGTGGTGATTTGAGGAATCACGAAAATGTACAAGTTGGAGAATCATGAAGTGCCTTTGGGAAAGTTGTTGAGGTAAGTGAAAGCTTCAATTTCATATAAATTTTGTGGCCATTGGTTAGGCCTTGAATTTCTAGAATTTTAGCCCTAATTTTTGTGATTTAGGGTCAAGGGGAGTATGGTATGTTGTTGTTATGGAAATGATGCCTTGTTTAGTGTTTTGAATTGATAGAATTGCATTGAAGCTTAAATGTGAAGTTTGGCACCTTTTGTGTTGTTTTGTGCTTTGGTCAAAACAGAGCATGTAAATGGGTTGTGAATTTGGTCATTTTGAGGTTACCATTGTGTTCCTTGTGAAAAATTGTATGGGAATAGGTTTGGTTAATGATTTTGGAGTCATTGGACACTTTGGTAGAAAAGTTGGAAAATTTGTCTCGTGTGAACTCTGTCTGGGCAGTCAGTTTGCACGAACGTTTTGAATGACCAAATAGTGTTGGAAAATTCTGAAACTTTCCAATCTTAAATTTCACATCCCAAGCTTCAAAATGGACATATATTTTGTGTCATTTCGTTTAGTATTATGGGAGATATGATTGTCCAAAGTTTGGGTTGGAAACAAAACTCTGTTTTGGAGTAGTGTTGAGTTTTGGGTGATTCTGTATTTGTGTAATGATTTGAAGTAATGAGTCATATTTTTCCTATGAAGAGGACTAAAATATCTTTCAATGGGCTTTGGGATCACCTCATTTCGATTTTTCTACAATTAATTATGAATTTTCGAAGTTGCCTTGGCTGCAGCGCAAAAGTTTCTGTGCACTTTTTGGCAGCAGCCAGAAATTCTTGGCTGCAGCTAAAAACCTTCTGTGTGTGTTTTGGCTGCAGCCAACCCCTATTTACAGCATTTTGGAATTTTTAAAGGTGATTTCCAACCTAGTACTTCCCAATCCTTTAGGCTTTCATTGACCTTATTATAGCCACCTAAAGGTCATGAATGGTAACCAACTTTAAGTGTTATGAAAATGAGAATTTGGAAAAGAGAATGATCCTTTGTCCTTGATTTGGTTATAGGGTTGGGTATTCGCCCTGATCATGGTTTGATATCCGCTCGGATCGTGAGTAGCCGATGCTGGAGTATACGTGGAAAGAAAAAGTGTAGGGAACTTACCTCTCCTGCATGTATTGATATTTGTGTTTGTGTATTGATGCATGTTATTGCTTTGCTTGATTATGTGAAACACATATGAATGATTAAAGCTCTGTTTCTATTTATGCTATGGCCATGAGTATGTTTTTGAAACATTGAGCATGCGGATATATCATTATGTGAGCATAAGTTATTGTGATGCAAGCATGTCATGCATTAAATACTTATCCTGCATGCATATTGGTATCTGTTTCCTACTGGGATTCTCTAGAATCTCACCCTCCCTTACCAACATTTTAGACAGGACAAGTGAATCAAGGAAGGAGCAAGCAACTAGGGGCGGCGAGAATCCCTTATGGGCATTTGGATTTGGTAGTTGATTATTGTTATATGCTGGGATAATTGTATATGTTCGGATGATAGATTAGAATGTATAATTGGATATTAGATGTATATGTGCTTGGGTGTTTATTGGGTTATTTGGTTATGTATTGGAGATGGATTTGTGTAATCCCCGTTGAGGAATTGTAAAGGGCATATTGCCCTATGAATCTTTAGTGAAGGTATGAATCCGGGTTTTCCGGTATTATTATTGTGCACTCTGATATTTATATAAATGTGATTTATCTTCACGAAGTAATTGTATTCGAAATATGAATGTGAGACCAGGTTAAAGTGTTTGTTAAAGAAATTTGTGAAAACCTTATCATGAAGATGGGATTTTGAAATAGTTTTGTTTCTTATTGGTCTCTAATCCACTTTAAATTGCACGTTTTGAATATAATTACGGAGGCGGTTGCAACTAACATCACTAACTTCCCTTATTTGATCAAATTAGGCAAATATATCTTATATGAGGAGTAACACCTATTTTCCTATAGTATAAAATCATGACTTTGATATCATTATGGTGTGATAACCGAAATGAATAAGCCAATGAACATAATTGTTTGCCTTTCTAAATTATACTCAAGATGGTGATTGAGTGCCAGTTTGGATTAGCGGTAGCAGTTGCTCTTCTAACATAATTTACAGTGTATGAGGTAAGCATATAAAATAAGTTTTGTTTTAGCTTGCGTACGTATTTTTGGAACACTAATTCAAACAGACATTTAATCATTTTTTTCTTTAGTGGGGGCGCCGTTGGGGAATACCTTATAAAAGTATTTTTTCTCCTTGAGATAAAACTATTCCCACATAAAAAATGAAACCAAACAAGAGAACAAACACTAATTGACAAGTAGATGATCTGGAAAGTCTTCAAACTTCCAAAAATTGTTAACCACATAATAATAATAATCAAGGAACAAAAAACTGGACCGGGTAATAAACCGGTCACGGAATAGGTTCAAGAGTTAATGGTTCAACCGGGGTCTAATCGGTGGTCGAACCGGTCATATTAAAATATTACAATTTATTAATAATAATATATATTAATATATTTTTAAACTTTTATAGATAAAATTAATTGATTATGTTACCATGTTAATATAAGTAGGTAAGTATAATATTATGATGAATATAATTTGAAGATAAATGAAAAAAGAAATTTTGATTTAACTAAATAATAGATTTAGTCATTTATAATTTTATATATGTGAAATATGTTAAACAATGATAACATATGAGAGGTCAGTACTTCTCGTAAAGTAAAATATGCCCCACATCCACACATATCTACTGATCATTCTACGACTTTCAAAGCATTGGAAGTTGAACAAATAAATAATAAAAAAATATGGAAGGGAGGAGTTCAATGCCACAAAATTGAAAAAATAAATAATAAAAAAATAAAGGTGAGGAATCCAAAGCAAAACCATTCTGAGGTGAAATCATCTTGTTCGTTTTTTTTTCTGCCTCTTCCATCTTTCTTTTTTCTTTTCTCTCTTCTCCGTCTTCATCTGCAGATCCTCCCTTTTCCAATCTCTGCATTTAAAAAAATGATCTTCAGATCCTTTCACGAGATCTTCAGCAACCAGATCCTGACATCACCTTTTCTTCATCAACCTTCACAGTCTCGGCATCTCCCATCTCTTGCAGGTCGCCGTCGTCGTCTAACACTGATCTGGGTATAGGGTCGCCGTCGTCGCCGGATGCTGGGCTAGGGCACAGGCTCGCCGTCACCTAATTTTCGTCTGCGAAAGGAGATTGCTTGCCTGAGTTTTAGTCTTTCCTCTTTTGGTCTTTCTGAATCCGATCATTTCAGAAAGATCACGTCTTACTCTGTTCTGCTTCTGTATTTTTTTTTAATTTCAAGTGATTCGATCAAACCACTTAGCTCGGCGGCTTTGCCGAGTCGCTCAAGAACCGGCCGGGTCGACCGGTTTTGACAGAGTCGACCCTCCTCCCCTCACAAGCAGTGGACCGGACCAGACTTGGGACCGGTTCGTCGGTTTTCTGGTCCGACCGGCCGGTCCGGTCCAGTTTTTCATTCTATGATAATAATGGAGACGAACGCGAGAATTGGATAAAGGTCTTTTCTAAAAAGATTGGTTATCAAACTTCTAACTTTACAAACACTAATCCAAATACACCACACTTCGTTCTTTGCAAAATAAGAGCACTTGTTTGCCTAAAGTTATCTTTATAATTGGTGCAGTTTTTTTGTGTGGTTATATTTATAGGATTTGAATCCTTGTTCAATATATTTACTCTGTCTTTTATTTACTATCAAAGTTAACTTTAGATGATGATATGGTGAACCTATTTGATATTTGATATTATATATTATTGTCTAATTTAAATTTATGTGTTGTTGTAATGTTGGATCTCAAATGAGATATCAATCCCAGCCTAATTTTAATAGATTTGAACCATTTAAATGTTATTTGTGCCAAAATTTGATTGAAATTATTAAAATTTATATTCTAAATGTATTTTATTTTCAATTAGTTTATGTGATGACATTCAATAATTATTTTTGGACTTAGCTTCTCTCCATTTCTTTTCTCGTTCTATAATATCCTGAATTTTGGGATTAGAGGCTTAAGTGTAAGTCTAACTGCTAAGCCCCAGTTAGCAAAAGTCCCAGGAATGAGGATTTGCTCTCAATGTATTTTTCCAGCGTGACAAGCTTCTTGTAGTGTACTTTTAAATAGGCAAGTGATGTCCAAAAATTATGAAATTTTTCAGGATGAAAGTATATATCCTAAGCTTTAATTTGACAGGTAATATGTGATTTTTGGATGTGAGAATTGAGAGATATGGTTTTTCAAAGTTTGACCCTGTTTCTGGAACCAATTCTAGAATAGGTAATGTTTAACAAATTTTTGGGAATTTAGAGCTTCCAGTTGGCTAAAGGCTACATTTTTTCTTGAAACTAGACTCAATAAGGGTTGCATAGTCTTTAAAATCACTCCGATTGAATTTCTACAAATAATGTTATAATTTTTCAAAGTTTGACCAGAAAATCTGCCAGAATTGTCAACTATTGTGAATTTGGGGAAAAAATGTAATGACAATTATGTAAATTGTGGAATAAAGTAAAAGCCCATATTTTCCCTTTATTGGTGGATATTGCTACCAAAATATTAAAGGAGAAGGAAAATAATTACTTGGACAATAAATATGTCATGTGTCATCACCTTAAGCAAGGAATTAAATAAGAGTTTATTAAGATAAGAGCACATGTTGGAATTAGGCGTAAAATATTATATTTGTGCAATGGGATGAAGTAATCAAAGAAAACCCATTTGGTTCATTTAGGACACCTTAATGGCATCATTTTGGCCTAAGGAGAAAGGAAGGAAATCAGTCCAAAATTAATGGGAAGGTTTTATGACAAGTTAGTAAGAGATAAGCTTAAGTACAAGCACATGTCTTAAACCAATAAAATAATATATCCTAAAGGAGAGTGTAAGAGATATTTTTATGCTATCATCATCTCTTTTCCCCACCTCATTTCACACCATACACCACAAACATAGAGAGAGAGAGAGAGAGAGAGAGAGAGAGAGAGAGAGAGAGAGAGAGAAGACTTAGAGAAAAGAGAGCTCAAGGAAGGCAAAAAATTCCAAGGTAAGTCTTGAGATTCTAAGAGTTTATACCTTCTAGCTCTAGGTCCTCTCCTAAGCTCTTTTCTCATCATAAATATCATGTGTAGCAAGGAAAATCTCAAGGGAGAAGAGAGAGAGAGAGAGAAAGTGACGTCCTAGAGAGAGAGAGAGAGAGAGAGAGAGAGTTTGAGGATCAAGAGGTAACTTCAAGAACTTCAATTCCTTTGGTATATTGTTGTTCTTGTTGTGGTTCTTATCATGATTTGTGGTTTGGTTGTTGATTTTGTAAGTATGGGATGTTGAAACCCTAAGGGGTTATGCTGCCCAAATTTTCACAAATCATGTCTAATTAGTGTTTAAGAGGTTTAATAAGTGATTAGAAGTAAAAAGGAAGGAGTTTTAAGGGTTAGATCATAAAAATCACATTTCCCCTTTTTAAACCCAAGTTTCGGGGGGGGGGGGGGAAGGAGCTAGAATTTTACTAATCTAATAGTTCCATTGAGTTCAGGAGAAAAAATTGTGTAGGGTTGATGTTGATCATGTTGTGAGAAAAACCTTAAAAAGTGAAATGACGGAAATACCCTTAAAACCCTAAGTAGAGGCTATCAAGGGCAAAACTGTCATTTGACAGTGATTTTTTGAAAATCGAGGTCAAAAATGGATTCTAAACGTAAAATTGTATAAGAGTAGCTTGGGTCAAAATTTCTGGAAAAGTATAGTCGGACAGGGTAAAAAGGGACTTAGACCGGGTCCCTAGAGGCATTTTAGTAATTTTACAGTTTTAAACTAATATAACCAACAAAGGTAATTTGGAAGAGTCTAAAGTGATACATGAATAAGTATTAACCTAATTCTTGTAAATTTGGATTTTTAAGACCAGTCTGTTGAGCCCGAGCCGAATCAAATTAGGAACTGATTTGTGTTGCAAAAAGGGACAAAAGTTAGTAACTCTATCTTTCATACATTATACCAATATTTATATATTTGTGTATGCCATCTTTTGTGATATAATTAATGAACATAGTTTTGCCGAGGAGGGTGATTTGTGTGTGGAGGCACACTTACTTGGTTGTTGAGCAAGAACCCAATTGAGGTGTACTTGGTTGTTGAGTAAGAACCCAACCAAGGTTTTACGGATAGTGGGGGATTGATCCCTTAACTTATGTATACATACCATAATATTGTTGTTAATTTGTTGCATAATATGGAGCATGACATATTTAATTTTTACATTTTATATAATCGATTGTATGTTACTACTAAGATTCTTTTGAATCTCACCTTTTCTATAAATGTATAAAGTTTGCAACAGCAGAAAATGGCTCTGAGGGCATGATTGTATTTACCTGCAATTGAAGGTTTCGATCAAGATTGAGTGAAGACGTGGGTTATCTGAAGACCTTTTATTATGTCAAGGTCTGTAATTGCTATTCACACACCCTGTAGAGGATTCTTGTAAAATAATCATGTATTAATATATTAGCATATCTATACTATTCTTGTGTACCCGCTATACCGCGCATCACTACTTTGACTAATATCAATAATAAGAGGTATGTAAGACCGGGTCTTACACGTTCGCTCCCATCCTTTACCCCTTTTATGACCATTGGATCAAGATCTAATTGTCCATATTTAATATTTTATAAAAATATTATTACAATAGAGAAAAGGATGAGAAGGAAATAGAGAGAAGGATGATAATAAAATATTAAATGTGAATAATTAGATCTTGATCAAATGGCACGAAAGTAGTAAAAGATGGGAACGGACGAAAAAAGAAAAGGAGAGAAGCCAAGTCCATTATTTTCTTGGTTTTAAGCGAATCATTTTTATTTTACAATATACTACCTTCAAAATAGCTCAAGCTCAAGCTCCCTATAAGTAGAGAATTTTTGCTATGAGGGATTTAGAGTGGAGGTGAGGGGAGAAGGAAAATTTTAATGAGTTGGATTTAAAAAAGGGGTTAAGGTGCAAAAATACCCATACACTTTTTTCGTATGTGCGTCTAACATCATATACATTACTTGGGTACAAAAATGACCATGAACATTTCTAAATGGGGCAAAAATGTCAGCTCCGTTAATTAAGTAGAAAATTCATTAACTTTTGGTTTTGTAAGCCCCACACTAATTATTTTTAAGGATTAAAGTATAAAAATGCCTATATAGTGTGTGTTTGTTTCGACTTTTGGTGTCAACTTAAGTTCAATTGGGTCCACTTAAGTCACATTATGACTTAAAAAAAAATTTGGTGTTTGGTTGACCGATGCATCAGTGGAAATTCGATTGCTTTTAAGCAACTTTCAAATAAGCTTCCAATTGTTGCTTTTTTTTACTGTTGGTAGGTGAGATATTACCGTTATTACATTAATACCAACCTAATTATTAATTCCTCTCTCCCCTCCTTCTCGTCTCCTCTCACTCTCATATCCGTTCTGTCTTCATTTTTCTTTTGTTCTTTGTTCGTTTTCCTTCATCCTCACAGTCGCGATCTTCCCACTCTCGGCAGGTAGGGAATCGAGCGGCTGGGTCCTGTGGTTCTCTCCATCTCCTTGTTTGCTTGTCCTATTGTCTTCGGTGGTGGCCGTCAAAGCGGCGTTCAGTGTCAGTGGCTATTGGGCTTGAGGTAAAGGTGCTGGCTTGGAGTCCGATGGAGTTGGGTCGAGTCCGGTGGGAAACAAACGAAAAATGATGGTGGCAGGTCTGTGAGTTTGAAACCGGATTTGGGTGAGTTTGGGTCTGCAAGGGTTCGAGCTTCTGAGCTATGCCGGTGCGATCCAGAATAGCATTATACGGTTGAAGGTGGTGTGGTGGTGGATCTGCTCAGTCGCCATTGTTAGATTCAGAGTTTTGATGATAACAAACCTAAGTCTAGTTTGATTTGTCTCTGCATTCTTATTCACAAGATTTTCACTAAGAAAGTATTCGAATAGTATACCTACTATTCGAATAGTGGAACTCAATTTCTATTAGCTATTATTCTGATAAGTCTCAGATTATTCGAATAGTCAAATAATTATCATGATAATGCATATGTTATTCGAATAAAGTTACACCGGTACATAGTCATATTATTCGCATATACTCTATACTCTGACTATTCCATTAGTATAATCTAGTATATCAGTTGAACGTTTTCTGATAAAAAAGTATTCGAATAGCTAGTACACTATTCGAATAGGGTTTATATTCTCCAAAGTAAATATCAAATGTATTATTCGAATAATAATATGACTATTCGAATAAGAATGGTCACTATTCGAATACTATGACCATTATCAGAATAATCGACGTTTGCTTAAAAGAGTTTTCAAATTCTATTATTCGAATAATATGTATACTATTCGAATAGTATATCCACTATTCGAATAGTGATATTAATATTCGAATAGCATTTTAAAGTCAACATCAAGCCTATGACAATGAGATGAGAAATTATTTGAATAGCAAGAAGTCTATTCGAATAATATTGAAAGCTGAAAAAAATATTTTTAGTCAAACTCGAAGAAAGTATTCGAATAGCAACTCATGTATCAGGATAATCTTTTTTGAGTTTAAGAGATCACTATTCAAATAGGTATCTTAACTGTTCGAATAGTCTCAGTATAAAATTTCAAATATTATCCTAATAGAGAAAAAGGTATTCGAATAGTAAGTTATCTGAAAAGACTTGAACTATCCTGATAATTATAATAGTATCCGAATACTTGTTCTTCATGAAAAACATAGCATTATATCTAAATCTAAATTTCTCAGATTCATTGAGTACTTTCATTAATCTTGCTTATTATCTTTTTATTTCATGATTAACATTCTCAAAGCAAGTTACAGGAGATTGATACTTCAGATTTCTGGATTCCAAGAAAAGCAGATATACTGTGTCATAAACATTAAATGCGCACTATGTCTCTACCAACGCATTCTCTTCCCCTCAACGGCTATATCAAATAACATAAAGAATGTTCCAATAAATGCTCAGTGAGTAATGGAAAAACAAAATGCCTCGAACGGTCATCAAAATCTCTCCAACTACAAATAGCAACGGCATTCAAAGCGGGAGTTAAGATGCTGAACTACCGAACTGACGAATATTCATTTTTTGAGCTCTTACTCTTTTGTTTTAATACGCTTCAGTGTTTACATTACCAACTCTTTAATAGAGAACATTCATTGATTTAATACACTTGTTTTGAGAGATATCTTAAGGTTGTGGGACCTTAAGTTGGGCATCAATTTACGTGGTGTAAGGGGGAGCGAGTATTCAAAGTGAGGAATAGATCGCTGTGTACGAGGTGCCAAGAACCCATTGAATCTTGGAAAGTATAGTGAAGGCACAGATTCTATCTGTGAATTGGACGTAGGTCATTGTGGATTAGACCGAACTAGTATAACTCCTGGCGTATACCTCGGTGAAATTTTTCTAACACTTTAATCTTCTCGTTATTGGTTTTCAGTTTTATTTGTCTTATCATAAATTTTTATTATCAGCCAATTCACCCCCCTCTTGGGTGAAAAGCTTGTACTAACATTTGGTATCAGAGCCTGGTCTTCTTTGTCAGGTTTAATAGCCTAAGAAGGATCCTATGGCAAGCATGGGTGAGGGAATACTTCCAGACGGAGACTCAATCACCAGACCTCCAGGCTTTAATGGAGAACATTTCTCATTTTGGAAGGCTAAATTCAGAGTGTTCGTCATGGCAACAGAATATAGACTCTGGGAGGTCATTGAAGAAGGGAACTACGTTCCCAAAAAGACGGTAGAAGGGCGAGCTGTTCCAAAAGTACCAGCTGAATATGATGATAATGATAAAAAGCTCGTGACCCTCAATAGCAAAGCAATCCTCATGATTCAAAGTGCTTTGAGTCAGAAGGAGTACTTCAGAATTTGCTCTCCTCCAACCTCCAAGGAGATGTGGCAAGCATTGGAAATAGCACATGAAGGAACTTCAGGCATTAAGGAGAATCGGATCAATACTCTTGTCACTGAGTATGATCTACTTCGCATGAAGATTGGAGAATCAATAGCTGAGTTTGAACTCAGGTACACTCACCTTGTGAACTAACTTGGGGCACTTGGTAAGTACTATGATCAAAACACCCAAGTGAGAAAAATACTAAACATTCTTTCCAAAGAATGGGAGGCCAAAGTCACAGCAATAGAAGAAGCCAAAGGAGAATCTATGCGATCAGTAGCCTCTCTATTTGGCAGCCTATCAGAATACGAAAGCAAACTGAAGTTCAAACGTGAACTAGATGAAATTGATGACAAGAAGAAGAAAGGAGTAGCGTTAAATGTCATTAAGGAGGAAACACAACTGAAATCAGAAGAAGAGATTGAAGATGATGAGATGGGAATGATTATAAGAAGATTCAAAAAGTTTTATAAAAAGGGACAAGGATTTAAAAACTTCAACAAATGAGGAAGTAGCAACAAGACTAAGGATCAAATCATTTGCTACGAATGTGGGAAGCCTGGACACATCAAATCCAAATGCCCTGAATATCTAAAGAACAAAGAGAAGAAGAAGAACAAGTTTGTAAGGAAAAAGGCCTTTGTCTCAGCCATCTGGGGAGACAGTTCCTTGGATGAAGAAAGTGATGATGAAGAAACGACCAACCTTTGTCTGGTAGCTCAAGAACAATCAAAAGAAGAAGAAGATGAGGTAACTGAAAATCCTTCTTATGATGAATTGCATGATGAATATAATGCCTTACATACAGAATTCATTAAAATTGTCAAAGAACTTATGAGTCACAAGAAACGGGTGAAGTTACTCGAGGAACAGCTCAAGGAACCAAAACCAGTTTCTTGTAACTCCTGTCAAAGTTTGGAAAAGAAAAATGATGATCTTATCAAAACACTTGAGAAGTTCACTAGAGGAAGTGAAATGCTCAAGGTAATTTTAAAAAGCCAAAAATTTACCAATGACAAATCTGGAATTGGATATGACCCAAAAAAAGATAAGTCAAAAGGAAAGAAGAAGTTGGGAAACCAATCTTATTTGAATCATTTTCAAAAATCTGTGCATGTTTCTAACCCTTTTGCTCATTGCAATTTTTGCAACAAAAAGGGACACTACACTTCGTCATGTTATCATAAAAAGGGAAAAACTATGGGAATCTACAAATGGATACCTAAAGACACATATTTTCAGACTAACCACAAAGGACCCAAGAAAGAATGGGTACCTAAAACCTAATTCTTTGTCTTTGTAGACATGTTTCAAAGCATCCAAAGGAAGCAAGTGGTTCATAGATAGTGGATGCTCACGTCATATGACTGGTGACAGAGAAAGATTTACTTCTATAACTCCAAAGGAAGGAGGCACAGTCAAGTTTGGGGGAAATCAATCAGGAAAGATTGCTGGTATAGGAGAAGTTGGAGTCAAGAACAAAATTCAAATCAAAGATGTCTTCTATGTAGAAGGGCTGATGCACAATCTTCTGAGTGTGAGTCAGAGTGCTGATAAGGGCAACTGGATCATATTTGACTCTGAGGAATGCCTTATAGTCAGCAAGAAAGACTTATCCATCAAGAAAGAAGAAATTAAGGTAAAAGTCAAAGCCAAAAGAGAAGGTAATTACTACACTATTAATATTGATAATCATACTTCCGAAAATTGCTTTCTTAGTAATGATGATGGATGCTGGCTATGGCATAAAAGATTGGCCCATGTAAATATGCGTCAGTTAGATAAACTCATCAAAGAGGACTTGGTGATAGGTTTACCTAAATTGAAATTTAAAAATGATTCAGTTTGCAATTCTTGTCAAAAAGGAAAACAAACTAAATCTTCTTTCAAAACCATAAAAGAAATATCAACAAAAAGACCATTACAACTACTCCACATGGATCTAGTTGGACCAGCAAGGGTGAAGAGCCTTGGGGGAAACTTATATACCTTGGTCATTGTTGATGATTTCTCAAGATTTACATGGACTATCTTTTTATCCTCAAAAGATGAAACTTTTAATGAATTCATTATTTTTTCTAAGAAGGTTCAAAATGAGAAAGGTATGTCAATTGCAGCAATTAGAACAGATCAAGGAGGTGAATTTGAAAACTAAGCATTTGGAGATTATTGCAACACGAACGGAATTGAGCACGACTTCTCAGCACCAAGAACTCCACAGCAGAATGGTGTTGTAGAAAGGAAAAAAAGAGTTCTCACGGAGATGGCAAGAGCAATGCTCAATGAGAAGGAAATCTCACAAGTATTCTGGGCTGATGCAATGAGTACTGCTTGCTACATCTCTAACAGAGGTTATATCCGATCAAAGCTGGGAAAAACACCATATGAACTTTATAAGGGAAGAAGGCCAAACCTCAGTCATCTGCACATATTCGAATGTAAGTGCTTTATTCACAATAATGGTAAGGATAATCTGGGAAAATTTGATTCCAGAGCTGATGAAGGTATTTTCTTAGGTTACTCTAATAAAAGTAAAGCTTATAGAATATTTAACAAACGAACTTGTGTTGTTGAAGAATCTGTTCATGTTGTGTTTGATGAAATAGATTCCCTTGCCAAATCTGTTGTTGATGAGTTAGAGTTGATCAGTTCTGGATCAAATCAAATGATTTCAAAATCCTCAAATGAGTCTTTTAACTTTGAAGAAAAAGAGAGTCAGCCTCCTTCTTCTGATCAACCTAAAGCCTGGAAATTTAATAGAAATCATCCTATAGACCAGGTAATAGGTAATGTTGAAGAAGGAGTAAAAACCAGAAATAGTATTCTCAATGAAGTTAGTTTTTCAGAATTGGAACCCTCAAGCATTGATGAAGCCCTAACAGACAATGATTGGGTTTTAGCAATGCAAGAGGAACTCAATCAGTTTAAAAGGAATCAAGTGTGGGACTTAGTACCTCAGCCTAAAGATCATCCGGTCATTGGCACTAAATGGGTATTTAAGAACAAACTTGATGAATCCGCAATAATTGTCAGAAATAAGGCAAGATTGGTAGCCAAAGGTTATAATCAAGAAGAAGGAATTGATTATGAGGAAACGTATGCTCCAGTGGCTAGATTGGAAGCCATACGTGTACTCTTAGCCTTTGCGTGTATCAAAGGATTCAAACTTTATCAAATGGATGTAAAAAGTGCTTTTCTTAATGGATATATTTCAGAAGAAGTCTATGTTGAACAACCCCTGGTTTTGAAGATGTTTATAATCCAGAAGGTGTCTAGAGACTAAGAAAAGCACTTTATGGTCTTAAACAAGCTCCAAGAGCTTGGTATGAAAGACTAAGCAACTTTCTCATCGATCACAGATTTGTCAGAGGAAGAGTGGACACAACCTTGTTTATAAAATGAAAGAAAAATGATATGTTAGTTGTTCAAATATATGTTGATGACATTATTTTTGGAGCTACTAATGATTCTCTGTGCAAGGAGTTTTCTGATATTATGAAAGGAGAATTTGAGATGTCAATGATGGGAGAATTAACATTCTTTCTGGGTTTACAAATCAAACAAAGAAAGAATGGAATATTCATATCTCAGTCTAAATATCTCAAAGAACTTCTCAAGAAATATGGAATGGATCAAGCTAATGGAGTTGACACACCTATGAGTTCAACAGCCTTACTTGATGCAGATGTAAAAGGACCTGAATTCAATATAACTAAATACCGAGGAATGATAGGGTCACTACTCTACCTTACAGCCATTAGACCAGATATTCAGTTCAACGTGGGTATATGTGCCAGATACCAATCATGCCCCAAGGAATCTCATGCTGAAACAGTAAAAAGAATTTTCAGATACCTCGTTGACACTGTAGATTTAGGAATATGGTACCCTAAGAAAGGAAGTGAATCTCTTGTAGCTTACTCAGATTCAGATCATGGTGGCTATAAGACAGATAGAAAAAGTACAAGTGGATAATGCCAATTCTTGGGTGGAGCAGTGGTCTCTTGGGCTAGCAAGAAACAGAACACTGTATCATTATCCTCAACAGAAGCTGAATATATAGCTGCCTCAAGTTGCTGTGCTCAAGTACTATGGTTAAAACAGCAATTGCAAGACCTTGGTATCTATCTCAAGGAAATTCCCATATATTGTGACAATACGAGTACCATCAGCTTGGCCAAAAATCCAGTGCAGCATTCAAGAACCAAACATATTGATGTGAGGCATCATTTTATCAGAGATCACATCCAGAAGAAAGATATCAAAGTTGTATTTATTCCAACACATCTGTAGTTAGCTGATATTTTCACCAAACCTCTGGCAAAAGATCAGTTTCTCTACATAAGGAGGGAATTGGGAGTGGTAAATCCAAATGAATTGTAAGAAATTCTGTATTTTATTCACTTATTTAATTAAGTTTTGATGATAAACATTACTAACTTAAGCATCGGAGTTTTTAGTTATGTGTTTTGCAGGACAAATTCTAAAGGAGAAATTTGAGTAAAAGAGGAAGTATTCGAATAATGATTATGGTATCCGAATACTCAATCATGGTTTCAAAAGGATAGTATTCAAATAACTAAATAACTATTCAAATACTGCAAAGTTTTGTAAAAACTATTCGAATATAGCAAGAGTTATTCGAATAATAAAGCATTTTTGTCAAAAAGAACTATTTGAATAAAAGAGATGATATTCGAATAGTAATACAACTTTAGAACATATAAACCATTATTTGAATACTCTCATTGCTATCCGAATACAAAAAGTGAGAATTTCAACAGAACTATTCGAATAATCAATATATTATTCGAATATTACTTTTCTTCTTCAGAGCTTAAAAAGGGAAACTATCCGAATAACGGAAGTCACTATCCGAATACTAAGTCAATATTCAATTAGAAGTATTCGATTAGTACATCTATTATTCAAATAGTAACCAATTAAATATGAGATTTCAATTTAAAATGTTATTCGAATACAACTCAATCTATTCGAATAGTGATAGTGGTTATTGTTGTCAAAATAATCGAAGACTCTAAAAACTATTCGAATAGTATTATTATTTTTGTTTGTATTCGATTAACCAAAGCTCTATTCGAATAAAATTGATTTTGAATAACAACTGATTATTCGAATAGTGACAACATGTAGTCGAATAGATTGTACTTTTCATATTTCACAGGTATATAGCATATCCGAATACCAAAGTTATTATTCGAATACAACTAGAAGCATGGAACAGAGGATTATTCGAATAGCTGGTAAACTATTCGAATAAAACACATGAATATCTAACCAAAGAAGAATTAGCCGAATACTACTCTTACTATTCGGTTAATCAGAGGTTACAGGACAACAGAGACTATTTGAATACTTGGACAACTATTCGAATAGCTACAATCTTCAGAGACAGGAATATTCGAATACCACCAGAACTATCCGAATACAGGTATGCTCATTTACTCTCTTAGTATTCGAATGATTTCTTGAGTATTCGAATAGTACCCCCTTTATTCAAATACACATGTAATTATCCGAATAAAAATAGACCTAAATATAAGGGAACTAAGCTCAGTCTCTGATCATTATTCGATTATCACTCCATTTCTCTCCACATACAAACTCTCCCAATCTTCTTCGACTCTCTCTTGCGATCAAAACCCTCTAAAAATCTCACCATTTCCTCCTCCAAATCTCCAAAAATTCACAATTTACCAGAAAACCCAAACCTTCGACATACCTCAGTAAACCCAGAGTGAGAACAAAGGGAGCTAATGTTGAGAAAGGAGAAGTTACTCCTCCTCCAAAATCATCCTCAAAGAAAACTTCAACTCAGAAAACTCCAAAGAAATTCATACCCAAGGTAGCTGATACTTCATTCAAGGGGCCTTCTCGAGCTAAAGGAGTTGTTATCAGAGAGCCTATGGAGACTAGGTTTGTATCTAAAGCTACTGTATCCACTAAGGACAAAGACACTGCAAGTGCATCTTCTAATGATTCTTCTACTGAGAGTGACAGCCTGGATCAAACGGTGAGGAATGTTGTCAAAAATATTACGCAAAATGTTGAAGCTGGGCCTAGCAAGACTCCTCAAATTTAGTCTCAAATAAGTATGCCTGAAGGATCTCGAAGCTTGATTGAGGAAGAAAAAGTTGGACCTCCTATAGATTTCAATAATGGACCACTTCTTCAGCCTAATGAGAAAAAGAGGAAATAAGAAGGTTTTAGTTGAGGAGAGATTGGAGTCCACAGTGAGAGGTCAAAAAATGCAATTATCTCCCTCTATCATCAACACTTACTTGGGATATGATGAAGATGAGTTTGATGAAATTCCTGAGTACTCTAATGAACAGATACATCAGATCATTAAGCCAATAAGACAAGCAAAGAAGTTCTCTTCTATGTGTCTCAATAATACACAAAGAATTTTGCGGTACATCTATACAAGAGCTATTGTCAACAAATTCCAGAATTTCAACTTCTTTTCATACAGAGACTTCCATCTTTTGGCCTGTCTATTGTCTAAAGTAAAGCTAAATATTGGGGAATTCATATACCAAGAAATTGAGAGATACAGAATGGGATCCAACAAAACTACTCGTGCTCCTACCAGAAAAGTTCCTCCTCCTTCTGACTTTTCGCTCCTTCTTCCCCCAACCTTTCTGATAATGACAAAAAGGGGGAGAATAGTTCTCAGCCATCACCCTCTTCATAACTTACTAGTCACCAGACAACATGGAGAATCAACAACATGGTCAGACACGATAACCTTCTCTCAACCTTGTTATTTCATCCATCAAATTTTATCAGAGCTTTTGAGATATTTAGTTCCCTAAATATTTAGAATATTTAGATTGTTTATTTTCACTTATGTTGTCTAGTTTATTGAATCTGATACCTTTGCTTTATTATATATGTCTGTCCTTGCCAGATTAACTGTATTTTGTCTTATATTACTTAGTTTTGTCATCATCAAAAAGGGGGAGAATGTTAGATTCAGAGTTTTGATGATAACAAACCTAAGTCTAGTTTGATTTGTCTCTGCATTCTTATTCACAAGATTTTCACTAAGAAAGTATTCGAATAGTATACCTACTATTCGAATAGTGGAACTCAGTTTCTATTAGCTATTATTCTGATAAGTCTCAGATTATTCGAATAGTCAAATAATTATCATGATAATGCATATGTTATTCGAATAAAGTTACACCGGCACATAGTCATATTATTCGCATATACTCTATACTCTGACAATTCCATTAGTATAATCTAGTATATCAGTTGAAAGTTTTCTGATCAAAAAGTATTCGAATAGCCAGTACACTATTCGAATAGGGTTTATATTCTCCAAAGTAAATATCAAATGTATTATTCGAATAATAATATGACTATTCGAATAAGAATGGTCACTATTCGAATACTATGGCCATTATCAGAATAATCGACGTTTGCTTAAAAGAGTTTTCAAATTCTATTATTCGAATAATATGTATACTATTCGAATAGTATATCCACTATTCGAATAGTGATATTAATATTCGAATAGCATTTTAAAGTCAACATCAAGCCTATGACAATGAGATGAGAAATTATTCGAATAGCAAGAAGTTTATTCAAATAATATTGAAAGCTGAAAAAAAAAATATTTTTAGTCAAACTCGAAGAAAGTATTCGAATAGCAACTCATGTATCAGGATAATCTTTTTTGAGTTTAAGAGATCACTATTCAAATAGGTATCTTAACTGTTCGAATAGTCTCAGTATAAAATTTCAAATATTATCCGAATAGAGAAAAAGGTATTCGAATAGTAAGTTATCTGAAAAGACTTGAACTATCCTGATAATTATAATAGTATCCGAATACTTGTTCTTCATGAAAAACATAGCATTATATCTAAATCTAAATTTCTCAGATTCATTGAGTACTTTCATTAATCTTGCTTATTATCTTTTTATTTCATGATTAACATTCTCAAAGCAAGTTACAGGAGATTGATACTTCAGATTTCTGGATTCCAAGAGAAGCAGATATTGTAACCCCCTGCCGTAATTAATATTCGGATTACGCAATAAAGTGAAATAGAGACCAATAAGAACAAAATTTAATATTATAAACCCATCTACCAGACGGGGTTTTCACAAACACCTTTCGAAATCATTTATAAACTTGGTCTCAGAATCACATTTCCGAATACAATTACTACGTGGAATATCACATTCATAACAAATCAGAGTACACAACAATAATCCCGGCAATCCCGGTTTCCATATATTAACTCAAGCTTTATAGAGCACATTCGCCCATACAAGCCCTTATATGGGGATTACACAAAGTCTTCTCAAATACATAGCAAATCCTCATCCACATACTTATATACACATCCAAATCTATATACTCCCATCTGGGATGATAACCAACTACCAAAACAACTACTGAAGAAAGTCCTTATCGCCCTTGGCTGCTTACTCCATCATCGATCTACTACCCTGTCTGAAAGGTTAGTAGGGGAGGGTGAGATTCTAGAGAATCTCAGTAGGATAACAATATCAATATGCATGTACGATAAATGTTTAATGCATGACATGCTTGCATCACACAACTCATGATAACACAATGACAATTTGCCAGCTCAATGCTTCGAACAATATACCTATGGCCATAGCATAAATTGAAACATAGCTTCAAATTACACATAATTATGCAAAGCTAAGACATGCACCAACACACTAACACATATATCAAATACAAGCAGAAGAGATATGTTTCCTACCTCCAGTCTTTTTCTCCTCGATTTGCGTGCCAGCAACTCGGGGCTTCACATTCGATCCTACAATGTCAAATGTACTATTTAGATACTTCCATAGTGTTTCTGGGGGTTATATGATTCTATCTTGAAAATTTACCAAAATACCCCCGGGACCCCGGCCCGGCCCCGCCGTACCCGGTCCGGCTGTACTTTTCCCGAAATTTTGACATGGGCTATTCTTACATATTTTCGCCCAAGGAATCCATTTCCGGACTCGGAATTATCAAATTCAATGTCAAATTACGAAATTGCCCTTGGCAGCCCTACTTTTAGGGTTTTAGGGGCGTTTCCGTAATTATGCTTTCTCGGCCTTTTCCGAAAAAGTGCCCAACTGTAACCCCACCTAATTTTCCCTCCTGAACTCAATGGAATCATCAAATCATTGAAAATCCAACTCTAAGACCCATTTATAGCCCAGACCGAAATATATGGGTTTCCTAGGGAAAATCAGGGTTTTTCGGTTTCGGCTCCGTAAACACGTTCCTTTCTACTCTTAACCACTTTATTGACTATTCCATTAGGTTACAACTACCATTTAGTATCAATTTGGGCAGCATAACCCCTAGGGAAACCCATTTTCCATTTTTACAACCAATGGCAATCCGGCGAAATTTCACCGATTAAATTGCCCACAGCAGCCAGAATAGTCAATATACAAGAGTTTGGAAGTTACCTCAAGCTCCCAATAGCTTTTACTCAATATGGCTGAACCCTAGCCCCTTTTAAACCATGAAAATTGAGCTTCCAATACCTTAAAGAACATGAAAGAGAAGCTTAGAAGCAAGGTTATACGCGTTAGGAGCTAGATCGTCGGAGAAATCGGCTTACCTTGTGAGATTTCTCCTCTTTCTCTCTCTAAGAGCTCCCAAACGTCTCTCTCTCTTTTCAGCTGCAACTCACGACAGAAATGAGCTGAAGAAGATGAGCAATTTGATTAATAATCCATGCTGACATCATCTTTTAATGAGATGATGTCATAATTCCCATTTTCGGATTTTCTGGCAGATTTTCTGCCCAATCTTTGAAAAATCATAACTAATTCTAGAAAAATCAAAATGAGGTGATCCCAAAGCCAAATGAAAGGTATTGAAGTCCTCTTCATTTGAAAAATATGATCCATTACTAGAAATCACCACACAATTCCAGAATTACACAAATTTCATCACTGCCCCAAAACAGAGTCCATTTTCGACCTCAAACTTTGGACAGTCATATCTCCTAGTTCACAAAACGAAATGGCACAAATTATATGTCCATTTTGAAGCTTGAGAGGTGAACTATAAGACTGGAAAGTTTCAGAATTTTTAGACACCATTTGGTCATTCAAAGCATTCACACAAACTGACAGCCCAGAATAGAGTTTCACTGGACAGCATTTTCAGTTTTGCAACCAATGTGTCCAATCCAATTTAAATCAATTCCAATGATTAAATACCACAACATGACACCATTTCCATCACAATATCCCATTCAATTCCTCCCTCTATTCTAAGTCAATTTGGATGTTAATCCACAATTGAACTCAAATATAGGGTTTTGGCGTTGCTCATAACACAAGCGACTACAATCCACTTTATATTCTCTAAAAGGGTTCATTAATCACTAACCACGTCCACTTTTGTAGTCATTAACCCCTAATCACAATTTTGGATCTTGCTAAACCGGGGCTTAGCAATCCACTAATCTCAGGCTTATTCTCTAGCCTCGAGTCTCAAAATTTGGGGTGTTACATTTCTCCCCCCGTTCAATAAATTTCGTCCTCGAAATTTGTCATACCACTTAATCCAAAAACTATGGATGCTTTTTCACGACAGCTTTCGTTTCACAATTCATTTCATATTGGGATGTCCCTTCTAGACCACGCAGACAACCGGTGCACCACAAATCTGATTCTCAGAAGAAACTTACACAATAAATGCAACCCAGTTGCCACAAACTGCAATCGGCCCATTTCACGATTGCAGCACAAACACAATCACCTCACGATTATTAAACAAATACAATCGTTTCCATATACGATTGCTATCAAAACCGTCATCACATAATCACAATCGTCGCAAGCCCTTCTAACTCATGAGTGACTAGCGTATCTCAATATCCGAAGGCTCTAAATCATGAGCCATATCATAAGATTTTGGCAGTTTGGCAGCATAGGCCACCACTCTGCTCAACTCAATCTAGTTACCCCTTCCGGGAGTAACACCAAAACACCACAACCTCAATACATCAAACGACAGCCTCAGCTATATACACAAACATTTCAACTTTCACTATATCCACTTTCACAGCTTTACCCTCACCCGTACACCCACCAGTAACTCCACTAGTGGTAACCAGGACTTTTGGGTATCAACACAATATCACATCATCTGGTCACTCCGGAATCTCAATTTCTTTTATCCAAAGTACCTGACCGTAATGGCCTACCTAGAGTCTCAGTCTCTTCTATCCAGGCGCCTTTTATTGTCACACCCCCCTTAATGGGTGCCCACGCTTCCGCTGTGTGGCTGGCTCCCACATCACACCCGTCCGATGGATGCCCGTGGGTTATCGGACTCACAATTTTATTGTCACAACCACCCCGGTTTTACCCCCTCTAGGGATGCCCCGTGCCGGTGGTGCCCACCCCGGTTTTACCCCCCGCTGGGGATGCCCCGCGACGGTGGCTAGGTTACTCAATTATTGTCACACCCACCCCGGTTTTACCCCCTCTAGGGATGCCCCGCGCCAGTGGTGCCCACCCCGGTTTTACCCCCCGCTGGGGATGCCCCGCGACAGTGGCTGGGTTACTCACATTTCACCCAGGACTCACAAGAAAATCCATTTCCTTATCAAACGTACATTGCAGATTCTAATTTTACGCACCGCCTTTCGGCCTTGGGTTAACACCGGTGCAACCAACGTGGTGGCTAGCCATGCTGGCCATGTCGGGGTAATTGCCCTCACAAACAAGAATCCCCGATCATGTAGTCGAATTCGCCATCAGCTAAACTAGCTCTGCTCTGCTACGACACACCTCAATCTTAGCTTGTTCACAACTATCACAGATTCACAATCACACTCCACCCTCATCCCCTTTTACCGCCGGGAAGACACACAGTCTTTACCCGAACCGTTGCTAGCGACTCAGGGACTATTGGCGTGGCAGTGCATATACATAGCCTCACGGCTCACAAATAGTCAATCCCCCGTAATCTACCGCCCCGAAGGCATGGTCCTCCGCTATAGGAATCACCCCATGTGGCAGCAGGTGAGAGACTCACAAATATCAGTCACATCCTGATCCTATGCCTACCAGGCGCAGCCCACCAGACCAAACCGATCCGGCCCAACCGGGGAGATGGACTCACCGTACACAATCGTAACAAGCTGGAACCAGGCATATTAACAACTTCACCTTCAACATTACGAATTCTTTTCACGTACTGGGATCCTTCAAGGCCCCTTTTCACAATACAACTTGACCCCGAAGTTTTACCTCCCGAAGCCATCACTAACGCATTGCACTTTCTGCAAATTCGAGCTTCTGCTCAACACAATTCTCAAACATCACATTCACCACGCTTCCGCTGCACACTCTGAGGTCTTTATCCTCATCTGTGCCTTCACAATGTCAGGGTGACTCAATAGGAGTCCCATAGGAATCTCCTACTACCCCTGTCCACACACATAATCTGTGCCAGACCTTGGCTCAATTCAATTCGAATCATTCAGAGCCATAACCAACACATCGTTGAGATCCCATACTCCCAACGTTCCCAGAGCTCTACTCTACGATTCAACGTCATGGCGAGTGCACACTAAGGTTCGTCGTCACGGCGGCTCCACTCTAGGGTTCATCGTCATAGTGGCTCCACACTATGGTACTGTACCCGATGCTTCACTCAGTCACCTAACTGGTCAGCCCCTTCGGTCAGCATCCTCCGTAGGTAGCCCTTTCCAATCAGATCTTACCGTAGGTAGCCCTCTCCGATCAGATCTCACCGTAGGTAGCCCTCTTCCATCACAACTCCCCGTAGGTAGCACTCTCCGATCCGAATCCTCCATAGGTAACTTTTCCCTCTGCTAGATTTACAACTAGCAATCTCGGGTACCTGATACATATTTCAATTCAATTCTAGTACCATGCTCTAGCACCACAGACCATCCAGGTCAAATGCAATTCCTATGAATCAGCCCAGCTATGGAGTCTGATCCTTAGATCACAGCTCATCTATCCAAACCTCAATCTTAGTTGAACTGGGAAATCACTTCCCTCAATTCCACGGAGCATTATCAACCCCAACACAAATCCAAATATCTTTGCCAGCCTAAGGCACCATGGTCCCCTAGGTCTTAAGGACTTTAAACACACAAATTCAGGACAACCAAATAATGTATACACATAATCCACAAATCTCAGATATCCACAACACCAGAGATATAAATGTGTATACCACAAACAACCAAAATCACAAATCATTGCCTATTCCTTAGGCAATCATAACTCATCACTCATTCCCTAGCTTGGCCTAAGGGAAATATCCTAGCAAAATCCATCTTTGCCAGGAACTGCAGCTCTGATACCAAAATGTAACCCCCTGCCGTAATTAATATTCGGATTACGCAATAAAGTGAAATAGAGACCAATAAGAACAAAATTTAATATTATAAACCCATCTACCAGACGGGGTTTTCACAAACACCTTTCGAAATCATTTATAAACTTGGTCTCAGAATCACATTTCCGAATACAATTACTACGTGGAATATCACATTCATAACAAATCAGAGTACACAACAATAATCCCGGCAATCCCGGTTTCCATATATTAACTCAAGCTTTATAGAGCACATTCGCCCATACAAGCCCTTATATGGGGATTACACAAAGTCTTCTCAAATACATAGCAAATCCTCATCCACATACTTATATACACATCCAAATCTATATACTCCCATCTGGGATGATAACCAACTACCAAAACAACTACTGAAGAAAGTCCTTATCGCCCTTGGCTGCTTACTCCATCATCGATCTACTACCCTGTCTGAAAGGTTAGTAGGGGAGGGTGAGATTCTAGAGAATCTCAGTAGGATAACAATATCAATATGCATGTACGATAAATGTTTAATGCATGACATGCTTGCATCACACAACTCATGATAACACAATGACAATTTGCCAGCTCAATGCTTCGAACAATATACCTATGGCCATAGCATAAATTGAAACATAGCTTCAAATTACACATAATTATGCAAAGCTAAGACATGCACCAACACACTAACACATATATCAAATACAAGCAGAAGAGATATGTTTCCTACCTCCAGTCTTTTTCTCCTCGATTTGCGTGCCAGCAACTCGGGGCTTCACATTCGATCCTACAATGTCAAATGTACTATTTAGATACTTCCATAGTGTTTCTGGGGGTTATATGATTCTATCTTGAAAATTTACCAAAATACCCCCGGGACCCCGGCCCGGCCCCGCCGTACCCGGTCCGGCTGTACTTTTCCCGAAATTTTGACATGGGCTATTCTTACATATTTTCGCCCAAGGAATCCATTTCCGGACTCGGAATTATCAAATTCAATGTCAAATTACGAAATTGCCCTTGGCAGCCCTACTTTTAGGGTTTTAGGGGCGTTTCCGTAATTATGCTTTCTCGGCCTTTTCCGAAAAAGTGCCCAACTGTAACCCCACCTAATTTTCCCTCCTGAACTCAATGGAATCATCAAATCATTGAAAATCCAACTCTAAGACCCATTTATAGCCCAGACCGAAATATATGGGTTTCCTAGGGAAAATCAGGGTTTTTCGGTTTCGGCTCCGTAAACACGTTCCTTTCTACTCTTAACCACTTTATTGACTATTCCATTAGGTTACAACTACCATTTAGTATCAATTTGGGCAGCATAACCCCTAGGGAAACCCATTTTCCATTTTTACAACCAATGGCAATCCGGCGAAATTTCACCGATTAAATTGCCCACAGCAGCCAGAATAGTCAATATACAAGAGTTTGGAAGTTACCTCAAGCTCCCAATAGCTTTTACTCAATATGGCTGAACCCTAGCCCCTTTTAAACCATGAAAATTGAGCTTCCAATACCTTAAAGAACATGAAAGAGAAGCTTAGAAGCAAGGTTATACGCGTTAGGAGCTAGATCGTCGGAGAAATCGGCTTACCTTGTGAGATTTCTCCTCTTTCTCTCTCTAAGAGCTCCCAAACGTCTCTCTCTCTTTTCAGCTGCAACTCACGACAGAAATGAGCTGAAGAAGATGAGCAATTTGATTAATAATCCATGCTGACATCATCTTTTAATGAGATGATGTCATAATTCCCATTTTCGGATTTTCTGGCAGATTTTCTGCCCAATCTTTGAAAAATCATAACTAATTCTAGAAAAATCAAAATGAGGTGATCCCAAAGCCAAATGAAAGGTATTGAAGTCCTCTTCATTTGAAAAATATGATCCATTACTAGAAATCACCACACAATTCCAGAATTACACAAATTTCATCACTGCCCCAAAACAGAGTCCATTTTCGACCTCAAACTTTGGACAGTCATATCTCCTAGTTCACAAAACGAAATGGCACAAATTATATGTCCATTTTGAAGCTTGAGAGGTGAACTATAAGACTGGAAAGTTTCAGAATTTTTAGACACCATTTGGTCATTCAAAGCATTCACACAAACTGACAGCCCAGAATAGAGTTTCACTGGACAGCATTTTCAGTTTTGCAACCAATGTGTCCAATCCAATTTAAATCAATTCCAATGATTAAATACCACAACATGACACCATTTCCATCACAATATCCCATTCAATTCCTCCCTCTATTCTAAGTCAATTTGGATGTTAATCCACAATTGAACTCAAATATAGGGTTTTGGCGTTGCTCATAACACAAGCGACTACAATCCACTTTATATTCTCTAAAAGGGTTCATTAATCACTAACCACGTCCACTTTTGTAGTCATTAACCCCTAATCACAATTTTGGATCTTGCTAAACCGGGGCTTAGCAATCCACTAATCTCAGGCTTATTCTCTAGCCTCGAGTCTCAAAATTTGGGGTGTTACAGATATACTTGTCAGAAACATTAAATGCGCATTAAGTCTCTACCAACGCATTCTCTTCCCCTCAACGGCTATATCAAATAACATAAAGAATGTTCCAATAAATGCTCAGTGAGTAACGGAAAAACAGAATGCCTCCAACGGTCATCAAAATCTCTCCAACTACAAATAGCAACGGCATTCAAAGCGGGAGTTAAGATGCTGAACTACCGAACTGACGAATATTCATTTTTTGAGCTCTTACTCTTTTGTTTTAATACTCTTCAGTGTTTACATTACCAACTCTTTAATAGAGAACATTCATTGATTTAATACACTTGTTTTGAGAGATATCTTAAGGTTGTGGGACCTTAAGTTGGGCATCAATTTACGTGGTGTAAGGGGGAGCGAGTATTCAAAGTGAGGAATAGATCACTGTGTACGAGGTGCCAAGAACCCATTGAATCTTGTAAAGTATAGTGAAGGCACAAATTCTATCTGTGAATTGGACGTAGGTCATTGTGGATTAGACCGAACCAGTATAACTCCTAGCGTATACCTCGGTGAAATTTTTCTAACACTTTAATCTTCTCGTTATTGGTTTTCAATTTTTTTTGTCTTATCATAAATTTTTATTATCACCCAATTCACCCCCCCTTGGGTGAAAAGCTTGCACTAACAGCCATGATCTGTGCGCATTGTGAGGGTGCTCAGGTATGATAGCTCTGCCTTTGTCTATGTTCAAGAAATATTCATGGTTGCTCTGCTTTTTCTCTGACCTATACTCTGCGGTGTGGGTCATCAATGTCGTGTGGTTGCTTGTTTTCGGTTTTGGTTCGAGTTTCTTTGGTTGTGTTCTTCATTTTTTTGCTCTGGTGTGGGTACATCAACACATGTTGTGTGTTTGCTTGTTTTCGGTTCAGGTTTGAGTTTGAGGTTGTGTTCTTCATTTTTTCCCTATGCTTTTGCTCTGGTTCGTGTGTTGTTCCTGTTGCTTTTTTTTATGTATGTGCGTTTGTTTGTTTTCCTATCTATTTCTTTAGATCTAGGAAAATGTAAGTGACACAAAGTTTCTAACTACCTTTGATATTCTTCAACTCACTTGCATTTCTTCACCTTCAGACAAGTGATGCGGTTGAGTTGTTTTTGGTTTTTGTCTTTTTAAATCTTGTAACCAGTTTGAAGGGCTTCATGAATTTTATTTTGCTTTCTGCATTGTTTTAATTGTGGCCACACTTTGTTCTCTCTAGTTTGAGGACGCATCATCATTGAGCATCTGTGTATTGTTATCTGCTTATGCACTTTATTCTTTTATAATAAAAATTTCATGTACAGCAAGTTCAAGGACTTAATTAGGATTTAATTATTTTGCAAATTAAACTTGTCTTTGGCCCTTTTAGTTAATTTTCAAGTGTAATGATTGCTTTCTTTATTATTATTTTTTCTATAACATTAATCAATGAATGCTTTGTTGGGGGTATATATAAAGATTAGTGAGGAGTAGCAAAATTCTACTAGTACTAATTAAACTGTATAGCGAATAATTTGGTTGGCATGTGTGTTATGTGTGACCTTTATGGTATAGCAATATGAAGACAAAAGTTGTGTGGGATTTAGAGTCAACAGAGATATTCATCAACGCATGTATAGACCAAATATACAAAAAAGAACGCAAAAGGGTAGTTATTTACACCAACAGGATGGAAGAATATTATTTCCACATTCACTGAAAAGACTGGGAAACTGTATGTGAAGAAACAATTTAAAAATAGGTTAGATATCTTAAAGAAAGAGTTGAGGATATGGGATTCTTTAATCAAAGAGACTGGCGTGGATAGAGACCCTGTGATGAACAATGTGAATGCATCAAGCGACTGGTGGAAGGAGAAATTACAGGTAAAAAATATTATGTGCACACTTTACAAGTATAATGAGTTTGTTGTTTGGTATATACTTCAGTTAAATGTTCATTTCGACTCTTTTTACTTGTATGCATGTCGGAGCATCCCGAATATAAGAAATTTAAGTACTCTAGCCTAAAGAATGAAAGGGAGTTACGAATAATATTCAAAGATGGCTCGACGACAAGAGACCATATTTTCTTAACCTCTCGCATACTTGAACAGACAAATGAGGAAGATGAGGATGACGTTTACAGACCTACGATGGATGAACAGGAAGGCTCTGGGGACAATGAGGATGAGCATTTTGGCGCTGCCCTAGCAATTAGTACAAGGGTGACAGAGGAAATGGCAAGCGTTGGGTTAGCTACAACAATTCCCTCAGGCACTGGTCCCAGCGCATCTTGAAGTTCACATAAAAGGAAGAGAGGTGAAGGGCATAGTAGAAGCAAAAACAGAAAATTCCGGTTGCAAAGCAAATAGCTGATGCCGTCAGTGTCATTGCTAATGTGACTATGGATCGAGCAATGGCTTTAACGGCAACTCAAGAAAATAGCATGCCTGAGGTTATGAAATCTCTACTGGACCTTGATGATGTGAAGGTAGACAAAGCCTTTAGAGTCCGGTGTATGCGAGCTCTGAAAAGCAAGACACGTCGGGATATGTTTATGTCATTGAAGGGAGACCCTGAGTACCTGATGGCTTATTTTCGTCATATCGTTGATGAGAAGTAGTTGTTATTGCATTTTATGTCTAGATAGTTGATGTAGAACTAATGACTTATTTTTATTTCTTGCTTTGAAAAACGGATTGCTTGACCCGTCATGTATAACGGTTTTATCCTTTTGGTATTTATATTATATGTTATGTTTTTTAATCATCCTGCTCACACCATAATTTCACCATAATCACAGGTACATTAATGGCAAATCGTAACAACCGAAACATGTTGCAGGGGATGGAGGAAGATGAAGATAGTGATGACGCCTCAATTTTTAAGGCTGAGTTGCAACTACATGGATGCTTATGCGTGTTGCTCTGTCAATATTTAGTGCCATATGTGTGCAGACAACCGCGTAGAGCGAGTCAGGGAACAGGTCACTATTGGGTACAAGAATTGTTGACAAATGAAGGTTCAAAATGTCATCAGATGTTTAGAATGGAAAAACATGTTTTTCATAGGTTGTGCACTAAGTTGTGTGAGCATGGGTTAAGAGAATCTAGGAATGGTGTTAAAGAAATGGTTGCCATGTTCTTGCTTACTATTGGACACGGAATAGGAAATAGGCTAGTACAAGAAATATTTAAACATTCGAGCGAAACTGTAAGTAGGCTTCTACACAAGGTTTTAAAGGCCTGCTTTAAGCTTGGAACCGAAATTATTAGGCCATACGATCCAGAATTCCGTCAATGTCATCCAAAAATAGCAGACGATAATCAATATTTCCCATATTTCAAGGATGCCGTTGGAGCTATTGATGGTACTCACATCAGGTGTGTCATAACTGGACCGGGACGAGATACATTTATCGGGAGAAAGGGATATCCCACACAGAATGTTATGGCTGTTTGTGATTGGGATATGTGCTTCACCTTCCAGTTATCAGGATGGGAAGGTTCAGCATATGATGCTCGTGTTTTTCACTCTACTGTCTTAGATCCAACCATGAATTTCCCACATCCACCATAAGGTAATTTTTTGTACACTTCAATTACATTTCTTTGTCTACATTTAACGTTTAACTTAATCTCACATTTACAATTATTTTAACACCTTCAGGCAAATATTATTTGGTTGATTCCGGCTACCCAACAATAGTTGGGTATCTTGGTCCGTACAGATGTGAACGTTATCACCTCCCAGAATTCAGAAATCACCGGGGGTTTCAGAATCCTAATGAGGCTTTCAATTTTTATCATTCAAGCTTGAGGTGCACAATAGAACAAACTTTTGGAGTCTGGAAAAATAGGTTTGAAATCTTACAACATATGCGCAAGTATAGCTTCGATACGCAAGTCCGCATTGTCTGTGCCACAATGGCTATACATAATTTCATTAGAAGAAATTCCCAAACTGATGTGGACTTTAGGGAAGTAGAAAATGAGAATAATATAGTTCATCTAGATAATACTCAAGATTAAGACCCATCATCGACAAATGATGCTCGAACATATTTAACCCAAATGAATCATATTTGTGACACGATCAGGGCCCTAATTGTACGGGAACTTTGATTTGATTATTTATGTTATATTTAACTTCATAAAAAAGTTTAAGTTTCTACAATTTCTAATTTATTCGTATTTTAATTGTAATTTTATTATTTAGTTTACAATTGCCAAACTTGATCTGTTACAATGCTCTGCCGTTCGAAACCTCTGCTATTTGATTGGTATGAGTTAAGCGCAAAATTATGTATTTTGTATTTTGCTAATATATTTGAAACTAAGGCAAATTTTTATGTGAAGAGTTTGCAAAGAAATGATTTATGCGATTTGTCGTGTATTTTTTGGTAAGGTACCTACTGGTTGTGAGTGAAGAATGTGCAAATAACTGTTATCTAGATGGATTAGCAGCATCAAACTTTTGAATATGTGCCTTGTGGTAACACTGTCGCCATTAGATGGTTTGGATTAATTTATCACCAAGAATGCCACTTTAACAAATGCATATTGTAACCCCCTTCATGATTAAGGCCGAGATTTACGTTCTTAAACACGTAATTAATGTAGAATTAGAGACCATATTTCAAATTGGGACTTATTAAGGAATCTTTTGCCCAAAATCGGATTTACAAAAGCTTTTCAAAATTTATTCACAATGGTCTCATATTCATAATTCAAAACCAATATGGCTTGTACAGGTGGATTCCATTTACAATTATCAGAGTGCAAAGTAAATTCCCAACTCACTCGGGTTCCATTCATTTAATAAGGGTTTATACAAAGGCATAAAGCCCATAATTCATACCCTATACTTAGGGATTACACAAAATCTAATATATACAATCGTTTCTACCAAAAATATCCAAATGATATACAATGATAACCATTAACCAAAATAACTCCTAACACGGAGCCCTACTCGCTCTTCGTCACCCGCTTGCCTTTTGATCTTTCAGCCCTGTCTAAAATGTTTAATTTTGGGAGAGTGAGATTCTAAAGAATCCCCGTAGTGTCAAATCAATCATATAATGTACAATAATAAGGCATAAAATCAAATCATTATCTATACAAGCAACTACAACGGCAGTTCAACGGCAATGGTTAGTATGACACATGTCATCCCTGACGATTGCTCACGCTAAATTGCATCACAACAATCCACACAATATAATTCACCACAGCTAGGATCCATATAAAGCATTTCATAACACAAGCTATACAGGCAAGATACACACAGCCCACGGCTGGTTTCACAAACGTCGCCCCACGGGTCGGATTCATAAAGATCCATGTTGATTACGACGGCAGTTCAACGGCCGACCTAGAGATGACCAGCGTCAATCCCTATACGGCTCACGCTGAAGTGCTCACGCCGTAATGTACCATGGCACACATTTCACAAATTCAATGATAAGTTATGCATACCAAAACATCATACATAATATGAGAGAAGAGTCACTACCTTGATCCTTCCATGCGTGTCCTAGCGCCGGTCTCTCCCGAGTAGGGCAAATGTCAAATCCTATATTCACAATTAGGGACGAAGAGTTATACTCTATTCCAAGACTTAATTCACTTCATAATACTTAATTGGTTATCATTATTGCTCTTTTAGAGTCATTAAATACCCCTAACAAAACTCTTAAAGGGTAGGAAGAACTATCCCAAAGATCCCCTTTTGGAAGCACAAAAAATGATTTTTCACTGCTGCACCTCGAGTGAAAATGGTCTCACTCGAGCATTGGTACGGACACTTGAGCACAAAAGCCCTCACTCGAGCATTGGTAAGGACAGTACCTCAAGTGCTAGGAAGTGAGGACAGAAAGTGTTTGCCCGAGAGCATAAGAACTTTCATAGAAAAGGATCACTCGAGTGAAGAAGACCTCACTCGAGTGAGAAACCTCAACACTTGCAAGTGAGGCAACACTCTTGCCTCTCGCCCCGAAGTGTGACATGAGAACTGAAGGCCAGCAGGGAAAATACACACAGCACTCGAGCATGATCTTCCCTCACTCGAGTGATGTTCTTCCTTCACTCGAGCATACTCACTCTCACTCGAGCATGATTATCAAAAACCAGAAAACGCAGAAGGTATTACAGCACTTCCAAAATTTTTACCAAGTGATCCAAATGAACCCAAATACCAAACCAAAGCTACTCCCACACAAAAACACCCAAGGAATCCAATGGAATTATCAAAATTACCAAAATCCTACTCCATTATCATGCTTTGATTTGAATCAACATTGAACACCAAAATCCCAAAACCACCAATCTTAACATTTCAATCACCAATCAATCTATCTATCCTAAACTCATTCCAAGATACCATTCTCATACCAAAAACATACCAAATGAACAGTGGCACTCATTTTCGGATTCAAACCAAAATTTCCAGAAATTACAAACTACTTTAAATGACATGAAACATAGATAGAAAGATTGGTGTCACTCACCTTATCAACTTTCTCAAAAACACTCTTTGATTCTCCAACAACCAGATTTTCGTGATTCTTGAAATCACCACCAATGGGCACACTATGCACACAAAAATGAAGCTCTCACTCCAAGGATCAACACAAATGAAGTGAGTTTGAGCAAATGAGATATTTTCCTTACCTTTTCTCAAGCTTTATTTTTCCCTTTTCCTTCCACTATGACCGAATGAGAGAGAGATGGAGTAAAGAAATGAAAATAATGATACTCCCTCCATGCCTTCAGCGAAAAGAGAGGAGAGGAAGAGAGAGAAACCAAATAAAATTCTCCCTCATTGACTTTTACACACATTCTCTCTTTACCCAATTTTGCCACATGTCAAATTGCTAATGGCTCACCTAAAATAAGTCACCAATTAGCTACTTTAACCCCTCCATTAGTCATTTTAATCACACATCTCATTTTCTCTTAGTTAGTAATTAATTTCTCCCTTAATTACCAACTCATGGCCAATAATTCTATTCTTCCAATTTTTTTCACTAATTATGACATATTAATTAATATTGCCATAAAACACATAATAATTCCAATTAAATTCATAATTATCCACAATAATCATGATTAGCCCTTAATTAAAAATTGGGATATTACACATATATCTTCCCAGGTCCTATTTGGCAATTAAGTTGTCAATGAGTTCATGTTCCACAATTAGTCCTTCATTTTTTCATTTTTCATACTTTTTTCAAATTTTTCTCTTAAATAACACAAAAGCCACTTATGCAAAAGCCAAACCAAACATCTTTCACTTTTACATAAGTCACTTATCGAATCGCTCAACCAAACACTCATCATTTTACCCAATCTGACTTTTTTCCAATTTTCAGATTCCATAAGTCTAAGCAAAAATAAGTCACTTATCCAATCGCCAAACCAAACACATCCATACTTTTTCTAAATGTGCATCTGGCACCATGTAAATTTCTTAAGAGTAAAAATACACACCAACTTCTTCAAATAGAGCAAAAATGTCATATCAAAGGTAACCAGCTCTAACCACTATATATGCCTGTTAACACTAATTAATCTGTTTTCCCATTCACTAATTGAGAGAAGAAACAAAGAAGATATTGTTAGCCTGTTAACACTGTAAGAAACCAGTTAATGGGTTTGAATTTGACTTAATTTTTTAAGTCTTTTTGAATAATTAATGTCTTTTCAAGTTAATTTCTTTTTTTCCATGTTCAAAGGTAAGCTAGATGGTCCACTATAGTGTTGACTTATATAATGGATATCTGAGTCTTGACTTAGGAGATCCCTGGTTTCCAAGATTATTGACTTATCTGCATAAAGCTAGAGGCGTCTCGCTCCTTTACCAACAAGATTGTATTATATGAGTCTGATTCAACAATAATACCACGACAACCAAAGCAAGAACCAAAACAATATGCTGGTGGTGTTAGGTGAGAGAGTGAAAGAGAGGGTAAAGAGAGAGGGGGAGGGTGAGTGAGAGGAGAGAGAATTGATAAATATGAGAGAACATGGAAGGAGAGATTGACACATGGATAAGAACATGGAAGGAGAGATTGACAAATGGATAAGTATGAGGCCCTCTAAGACAAAATGTAACATCCGTTTAAGTTATCAACTGATATGACATTGTTGCTTTATTCAATGAATCAGACTCATATGATGCGATCTCGTTGGTATTTTTGCACCCAAGAAATATATATGATACCATATGCACATTTGGTAAAAGTACATGTGTATTTTTGCACTTTATTGGATTAACACCTGTACAACAATGTAGGCCCACCACTAAAAAATAACTGGTATTAGTTCAAACAAATGGAGCTGGCACTTTTGCAACTTTTTGTAATCTTTATAGGTATTTTTATGGATCCGGCTTCAGTCCTTTTCCTTCCAGGAAAATGATGGTCCTTTTCCCTTTTAGAGTTGTGGATGGAGATCTCAAAGGTCCAGATTTAATATATTATAAAAATATTATTATATTAAAAATATTATTATGAAAATATATTAAATCTGGATTGTTGAGATCTCCATCCGACAGCTCTAAAAGAGAAAATGATGGTCCTTTTCTTGGAGGGAAAAGAACCGAAGCCACTTCCCATTTTTATACCCAAGAAATGTATATGATACCATGTGTACACTTGAAAAAGTTTATGGGTATTTTTTCTTCTTAACCCTCAAAAAATTAGAGACATGAAGTTATGAAATTTTAATGAGAAGATGTAAGATAAAATAGTAAAAAAATTAATTAAAAATTTTAATCCTACTTCTAAAATATTTTTAAATTCTACGCATACAAAATTTCCACTCATCTTCAAATCCCTTGTACCAAACAACACTTTGGGTGCAACTATTTGCCAGCTTAAACTACTGTTGCAAATTCTTGTCATTCAATAACAATATTAATTTTATTAAATTATACAATTAAACTAACCACGTGCCTTAAAACATAATATTGACAATAATTTTTACAATTAAAATAGGTCACACACATATTCAGGAAGCCATAAAAAAAGATGGTATGAGTACAATATTAAGATATTGAATCTCTCACACCCCGACCACGCGCACATATTTTAATATATCAGGGTAGTAGTTCCTAGAGTAATTCATAAACATGAGCAAGATGTCCATGTGGTTGAGTCAACTAGGCATAGTGGTTGAATTTTTAAAACAGTTAAGGCGAACGAAATACAAAGGCCTCCTCTTTTGACTTGCTATAAATTTTCCTTCCGACTGTCATATCAACATATTTGTTGGTCCCCAACATATATCTACTCTCCCTGCTACGAATTAAATTTAACCAACCACATCCAGTGGTATGTTCTCTGACCAATAGATACCCACCAGTTATTCACCTAATTAAATTAGTCATGCCTTATTATATTGCTCCCCCGTTTATTTTTTTCTCTCCCTCTTTTTGTTTTTTTAAAAAATATTTTTGTATTAATATATCATTTTAGTTTAAATTAATGTTAGTTTGATGTATGGATTTAAATTAGTGAGACAACAATCGCTGTTTACTATCATGTTGAAATTAAACCCTCAATTTGAAAGACAACATCACATGTATATTATATGTCCTTAACATTAAAAGAGGTAGATATTTTTAGCAACGAACAACTCTGGATCCTAATGATGTATTGATGTCATCTAATGCCAAAGATACTTGCAATTTATTTAAAATAATTTTATTACTAATCACATTTTTCTGATAAGAAAAGGCAGGATTAGAATATGTATTGCAATAATAGGAGCTTAAAATGCTCAAAGATTTAAAAATTTATAACTTCTGTGAATTTTGTTAAAATTTGTAGTGGGTAAAAATTTTTGTTTTTATCCTTGATGATGACCTATTGATTGAAGTTTCAGCAATCAAACCGAGTACTACTCATTTTTTTTTTTATTGGTTATTAGAAAACACTGTGATTTCTATTAGTTCTTGTGTTTTTCTGATGAGAAGAAGTAAATATATGAAGAAGTGGTTGATATATGATTGATTTCACTGAGTAATCCTTTACTACAATTAGCTTGGTCATTTTCATTTTATCTCTTAAGTATCATTTTTTTAAACTAATTTATTTAACTTATAAACTGATATATAATCTAATATTATATAAAATATTTTAAATATATTATGTCACATATGTTATAATTAAATAATTTATTGAACTTTCTTAAATTAAATGAATAAGTATTGTTAGATCTCATGTTTTGATGATAACAAAAGTATGGTTTGAAAAGGAAATAATTAATAAACAAGTTTGAGCTAAGTAATGACAGGAACAAGCATCACTTGAAGTAAGCACTGAAGTAATGAAGAAAGGCCATGAGAAAATGCTGAGGAACTTGATCAGAAGCAAATCTTTAAAGCATTACTCAAGGAGCTACTCGAGTAATGAGACAAAACTTGAAGTAACCAAGAGAAAACTTCCAGTAACCTGCCACCATTACTCGAGGAGCTACTCGAGTAACCAGGTAAAAACTTGGAGTTACTCTCGGTCTGCTAATGTTACTCGAGGAGGTACTCGAGTAACCAAGTAAAAACTTCCAGTTGCCTTCAAGTTTTCCCAATGATACTCGAGGAGATACTCGAGTAACTGTGTTTCTGAAAATGTGGACCTCTCGGCATTTTGTACTACTGCTAATGTTACTCGAGGCGCTACTCGAGTAACCCTGTGAAAATTTCCAGTTGCCTTTAAGTTTTCCCCATGTTACTCGAGGAGCTACTTGAGTAACTCTGTTTCTGAAAATATGTAACTCTCGGCACTTTGTACCACTGCCAATGTTACTCGAGGAGCTACTCGAGTAACATACTAAAGTAAGTGGAAACTTGAGGTTGGTACCCGATTAACTTGATCTCTCTTTATTTTATCTTCCTCGAGTCCTCACTCTAGTATGCAAGTTTCTAATGTTCCATCTTAAGTGGATTCCTTGAGTATGTACCCCAGTATGCACAAATATTTTCAAAGTAAACTTCAAGTCATTACCCGGGTAAGTCATGCTCAAAAGTCTTAGTTACTCGAGGTGGTACCCGAGTAACCTATGCAAAAATGAGTGCATTACTCGAGTCCCTACTCGAGTAACAAGGTAATTGCTCTCGGCCTTGAAATCCTGCCAACATTACTGGAGTAGAGCATCGAGTAATCAAAATTTTTTAAAGGATTACTCGAGGTGTTACCCCAATAATCTATGAAGTTGCAAAAGCATTACTGGAGTAACTACCCGAGTAAATAACTATTTCCAAAGGTTTGAAATTTAGTTTACTCCATGCACTACCCGAGTAATCTTATATTTATTCATTGACTTGCAGTTGAACAATGATTTCTCGATGTTACTCGAGTAAACTTTAAGGGATACTCGAGGAGCTACTCGAGTTAGCATACCCAGAAATTTAGAAATAATTCAAACCTTCATTATATTGTTTCCTATATGATTAACCTTTCATTGTATTAGTATTTTTAGTCTATTTACAGAGAAACAATGAATAAATCATATCAAGAGATGAAAGTCAAAAGAAACGTTCAAATGCCAACCACCGCCAACGGATATTTTTCAAAAACTTGAAAAGTCAATAGTGGCTGCGCACTCACCAACGGACGAAAGGAAATGTTCCAACGGTCATCAGCAACATACCTATATATATGGGAACCTTCAAACAGAGAAAGAACAACCAATCACACATACGAACGTATCATTAAGTTCATTGCTCTGTTTTCACGTTGAAATTGTATTTCTATGCTTCAGTGATTATCATTTACTCTGTAAGAGAGATATTTCATTCAAACTCAATATTTGTTATTGAGATAACTTAAGGTTGTGGAACCTTGAGTTGGGATTGGATTACAATCTGTAAGGGGGAGCGAGTGTCCAGGTGTAAGGAACTTGCTTGTACTGAGGTGCCAAGAACCCACTGAATCTTGGAAGCTATAGTGAAACTCTCAGAGAAGCTCTAAGGACTGGACGTAGGTCAAAGTGGTTGTGACCGAACCAGTATAACTCCCGGTGTACACTTCGGTGATATTTTTCCTTACTCATTACTGTTTTAATTCTTTTGTCAAAGTTTTATATTTTCGAAAGAAATTTTAGTATCACCCAATTCACCCCCCCTCTTGGGTGAAACGCTTGATCTAACAAGTATTACATTAAGGATGAGGAGAGTACTTTTAAACGAAACAAGCTCAAACTCCCTATAAAGAGCTGTTTGGTATGAGGGATTTGGAGTGAAGGAGAGTGGAGGAAAATTTTTTATCAGTTGAATCTAAAAGAATTGAAGAAGTGGGGTTATAAAATTTTAATAAGAATAAGATATAAGATAAAATAGTAGGAACACTTAATTAAAGACTTTTAATTAGCCCCAATATATAAGATAAAATAGTAGGAACAATTAATTAAAAACTTTTAATTAACCCCAATTCTCTAACTTTTTTAAAAATCCAATTCATAAAAAGTGTCCTTCTCCTAAGCTCCCCTTTCAAACCCCTTGGAGACTTGGTTTCCCTACTAAGCAACCCTTGCAGACATAGTTCCTTGCTTAGCAGGGAGAGCTAAGAAGATTTGGGCCATCCAGATATATCTGGACAATCCAAATTTGAGTTTTTCCCCCTCAAATGATGATTTTTCCAAATAAAATATATTTATTTTCCTTTCAATTGTGAGAACAACATATTTGCAGATACCCAACATACTATAGTATATATACATGCTGAATCAACCACACATCCAGTGGTATAGTCTCAATCTCAGACCAATAGATCACCCAACACTTATTCAAAATAATTAAGTTTGTCCTGCCTTATTATATTACTTCCCGTTTATTCTTATGTCCCTCTTTTTTAATCAAAAATTATTTTTCTATTTATCTATCATTTTAGAAGTTTAAATTAATGTTAGTTTGGTGCATTCATTTAAATTAGTGATACCAAAATCCCCGTTTACTCTCTTGTTGTAGAAATTAGGCCCTCAATTTGAAAGTTAAAAGAGGTATAGATAAATAAAGTGGCTGATACATCATTGATTTCATTAAACGATTCTTTTCAACACTTATTTTTTTGACATTATCATTCCGTATCTGGTTTAGATTTGTTATTGTCTCTTTTAACACAAGTGTATCCTATAAGATTTAAACTCAAGATTTAGAAAGATCAAATGGAACATTGTCCTATTAGACTAACTTTATGTTAATCTTTTTCTACAATTAGTGTCATCTTCTTTGCAATGCTAGTTTTGGACTCCTTGTGATTTAAAATAAAAAAAAGTAGATATGATTTGGTCCAAAGCCCAACTCACTCCATATTTTGCTTAGAGGAAAAGTTAAAACAATTTTTGTGGACCAAATCAAACTAATTAAGTTTGATGATTGAGGAAAGTTCCAGATATGGCTGGCGGCTCATAATAATTGATCGGTCAATTATAAACTTTTCCACTAAATTAGTTTCATTCAAACGAGTCAGAAAAAATCTGATTGAAACTTCATCACTTGTTCAGTGGAAAAAGTCATGGAATTGAGTCTTCTCCCAAAAAAGATGTCAGGTTTAAAAATAAGTAAAATCCCTATTATTAAGTCTCAAAAAAGAAATATAATAAAAAAAGTCACAATATGTCAATAATCAACGAGCAGGATAAACTGCTGTCATTTCATATATTGGACTTTATTATTACATGTTCAAACTTAAATAATCACTTTAAGCTTTGATGAGCGGATGAAATAATTCAAATTCAACATTTTTGCAAGACTTAGGGTCTGTTTGGTGTGAGAGATTTAGAGGGGAAGGGAGGGGAGAAAAAAATTTTATTAGTTAAATTTTAAAAGATTGAAGAAGTGGGGTAATAAAATTTTAATAAATAGAATATATAAGATAAAAGAGTAAGAAAAATTAATTAACAATTTTTAATCCCATTTCTCTAATTTTTTTTAAATTCAACTCAAAAAAATTTTTCCTTCGTCCACTTGCCCTCCCCTCCCTTCATATCAAACAAGCCCTTAAGATAATCATGTTACATTTTTGTTCAACTTGTTTGTTCCTTTTGTTATGATTCATAAATTAGGAGTATGTCCGGTTTGGCAGTAAAATATAATTTGCTTTAATATTCAAGGGGGGAAAATGATGTTTTTTAAACCAAGAAATGATGTTTTTTTTACTAATAGTTTTTCCTTTCAAAGCTTAAATTGTAAAAAGTTGTCTTTTTCAACAAGTGTGCTTCCTTTTATGAGTATGATATTACTTACCATATCAACCAACAGCTTATTGTTAAAAAAAATGATGTTTTATATATAGGGCTTTATATTAAAAATTATGAGAAAGAAGGCTTGTTTGTTTCAGCGTTTTTAAAAAAAATAAGTCTTTATTACGCAAGCCGAGATAAAATCTCTCTCACATATTTACCTCGTATACCGTGAATCACGATTTATAAGCATTTAATGCCCAAAAATAAACTATTCTAAACCAACACAGAGTCTTATAAAAAACAGTGGATGGAGTGCATAAGTGCATTGGAATAATATTGCTTCTTCCTCACGTTATCTACGAAATTTTCGCATATATCTTAGAAGTCAAATTCAAATATGCCAAACAACAGCTACAAATTTTAGATATTTGTCTGCCAATAATAAAATAACTATATATAGATAAAATAAATTATCATAGACGCTCAAGATTCCAGCCAAAAAAAGAAAAAAAAAAGACTCTTAGACAAAAACGTGTTGATATTTGAATTATTTAACATCGATTAACAAATGCCAGATAAAGAATGACATAAGCACTTGTGTAGAAAACAATTAAGGTTAATCCTTTTATGTGACATTCTTTGCGGCTTGATAATTTGTCCCTCGGAGAGGCATATATTCAGCAATTTGATCTTAAAGTAAGAAGAAAAATAACCAACAATTTGATCTTAAAGTAAGAAGAAAAATAACCAACAATTTGATCTGGTCAGCGTCAACAAAACGTTATTTAGAAAAAGAATATAAATCTTCGTAAAAAATATAAAACAATATAAACATATTAAATTTTACATACATGTTTAAAGCCCAAAAAGAAACAAAAATCTCATAGCTCCCGTCACGTTTTCTTTTTTCCATCTGCCACCCTACATGTTGGCATATTTATTTCATTTGGTCATATGTCATGCACTCGTTATATTTTTCGGGTGAAGTTTGAACTCATATCATCACGAATAAAAAAAGTTTAAAAAGAAATGCTTGATGTCAATTGTACTACAATATATGACCTACTGCAGGTTTATCTTTTTATTTTTTAAAAAACATAAAACATCTATATTGTTGTTGTAAAATTTATTTATTTATATTTTAAATCAGTTTAAATTTTAAAAATAAAAAGGAAAATCGCTAGTAAATACTAAATAAGGAAATTAATTGCTCTTTGCCACCAATAGACATGAGGTACTGAACTGTCATTAAAATTGAACTTAAAAGATAAAAAAGCCCTTAGTTTGACAAGACGATTTTAGACAGGAGGAAGGAGAAAGTGCACAGCTTCTCAGAACTCTCTGAATCCCTTCTTCCTCTTCCATTTTCGTCATTCTGCAGAAGTTCAGCGTCGTCTCCCCTCACTCGGCCGTCTCCTTGGCTTGTGTCCTTCGGCAGTGTTGTCTCCGGCTACTCCTCCAGCGGCCATCGTCTTGTTGGCTCGAGTCCTTGGGCAATGTCGTCTCTGGGTGCTCCTCCAGTGGCCGTCGTCTCCTTGGCTTGTGTCCTTCGTTATGTGCAGTCTCTCACGCGAAGAACAAACATCGGGGATGGATAATGCGTAGTATTGAAGTTTGGAGATCTAAGAAGAAGACAAAGTAGTTATTTTCATTTATGTGCAATTGATCTTCCATGATGTGCAATTGAACTTCCGTTTTATGCAATTACTCTTCCATGATATGCAATTTATCTTTCGTTTTGTGCAATTACTCTTTCATGATGTGTAAAGGATGATCCATTGTACCAATGATATTCCATTGTGTGCAATTACTCTTCCTTAATGTGCTAATGATATTCCGTTTTGTGCAATTACTCTTCCATGATGTGTAATTGATCTTCCGTTTTATGCAATTAATCTTTCATGACGTGCAATTAATCTTCCATGATCCGCACATGAGCTTCCGTTTTGTGCAATTACTCTTCCATGAAGTGCAATTGATCTCCCGTTTTGTGCAATGGATCTTTTCCATACGTGCCCAATGGTCATCCACGTTATGTGCAAAGGATGATGATCAATTATATGCCAAAGATCTGCCGTTTTGTGTAATTACTCTTCCATGAAGTGCAATTGATCTTCCGTTGTGTGCAATTAATCTTTTATGAAGTGTAATTGATCTTCCGTTTTGTACAATTACTCTTCCATGATGTGCAATCGATCTCCCGTTTTATGCAATTAATCTTCCATGATGTGCAATTGGTCTTCCATGATGTGCACTCGAGCTTCCGTTTTGTGCAATTACTCTTCCATAATGTGCAATTGATCTCTCGTTTTGTACAATGGATCTTTGTCATACGTGCCCAATGGTCATCCAATGCAAGTGAGTATAGTAATGCAAATTATGTTGACAGAGCCGAAGGACACGAGCCAAGGAGACAGCGGCCGTTGGAGGAGCACTCGGAGACGACACTACCCAAGGACTCGAGTCAACGAGACGGTGGCCGCTGGAGGAGTAGCCGGAGACGACACTGCCGAAGGACACAAGCTAAGGAGACGGTTGAGTGAGGGGAGACGATGCTGAACTTCTGCAGAATGCCGAAAATGGAAGAGGAAGAAGGGATTCAGAGGGTTCTGAGAAGCCGTGCACTTTCTCCTTCCTCCCGCCTAAAATCGTCTTGTCAAACTAAGAGCTTTTTTGTCTTTTTAAGTTCAATTTTAATGACAGTTCAGTATCCCATGTCTGTTGATGACAAAGATCAATTAATTTCCTTATTTAGTATTTACTAGCGATTTTCCCAAATAAAAACTTGTATATTTTTTTTAATAAAAAACTAAAAATGTTCAATTTACTCCAAAACTATAAGTGAGACTATGAGTGTGTTCGGCAGAACCGAAAAAAGTAATTATTAGCCCAAACCATGGTTTTGTCTTCTGGTCTATCGAACACCCAAAAAAAATTGACAATTCCATTTTTTTTTTCCAAACTGAGGTTTTGAGTAAAAAAAGCTATTATCTCTATAAGCTATTTCGAACCACTTTTGAGCCAGAAAATTCAGACTGTGGGTCCCACACCATTGACACTCTCTATTTTTTTTATTTTCTTGCTATGTGGGCCCCACTGACTCTTTCTTATTGGCTCATTTTCACTGTGGGTCCCACGCATAGACACTCTCTCCCTCCTTTTTTTTTTTTTCCCGTTTTCCTCTCTGTTACTTTGTTTTTTTTAAAAGATTTTAAAATTTTAATACTCCTTCTTATCTTTAATATAAGATCTATTTTATCTAATTTAATTATATTAGAAAAAATAATAAAGTTAATTAACATTACATATAAAAAAATTATTTCATTTTTTGTATTAATTATAAAATTTACTGTTAAATAATAGGTTAAGATGCATCATTTTTAATACTGTTAGGGATTTTCTTCTTTTATAATTTAACGTCGTTAGATAAAATTTAACGGTTTTGTTAAATTTACATCCTTTTTAATTGTTCATTATTATTTTTCATATTCCAAAACTTATTTGTATCAGACACCCCTCAGTAAAAACTTGGCTGTTAAATTTGGACTTTAACCCCTTAAATAATACATAAAATATAATCTTATCCTTTATATGTAATTATCATAAAAGTTAATGTCCTTTTTAGTCATTTGACTATGAAAAAAGCTATTCTGATCAAATCATCCAAACACTCTCATTTTATCAAAATCACTTTTTTCCATAATCTATTATCCTCATAATCTATTCTCCAAAAGCTATTCTCTCCAGAATCTATTCTCCAAAAGCTAATAAGAACACACCCTATAACAAAGTCTTTTATAATTCCCTTTTACACTTTTGGTTGCAAATCTAAAAATATAAAACGATCAAAAAATAATATGCCCACACATGCATGATTCTTTTTTTCTAAGCACATATATACATTTTTATTAGAGTCAATCTTGTTCGAGATACTATTGAGCACTAAACGTGGGCATCTCTTTCAAAATGGATTTGAACTTTGGTTCATCACGTTGTGAAGGACTAATCTTTTTCACTAGGTCCAATCCTCCATTAGGCACACCATTCTTTTTCATTCTATCTTTGTCTCCCTCCCCCCTCTTTCAATTTTTAAACGTAAAAAAACAACTTCAAAGCATATTGACTCAGTCACCATAATTTAACTAAATTATTTTTTGGGATGAAATTTCAAACAAAATTTTTAATTCAATTTTATAGCCTACTCTTTTTGATCAAAAAAAGTTTATAGCCCCTCTTCCAGGATCAGTCAAGAACTCAAGATAAGGCTAAACCGAGAATAAGTTCCGTTTGTAGGAATATAATTGTAAGTAATCCGGTACTAACGCGTCGATTCGGCGTTGGAGGCTTGGAGAGAAGGAGGTTTTTCTGAGAAACCAGTCAGGACAATACAGAAACAATATTAACTGAATTGTCCGCGCTTTCCTACACTGTTGTCTATTCCGGCTCCGAAAGCCACCCGCGCCCATCATCAAATCAACCGAAGCTTCTTCGTCTTTTGGTTTCCTTTAACTTTTTAATCAGAAGGTTTTCTTTAACTTTAAGCCATCACTAATCAGATCTCCAATCTTCTTCTTTCTATATTTGTTGCTTTTCCCCCAACTTTTTGGCATGCTTGCCTCCAATTCTGGTTCTGTGCTCCCTACTAAGCCTCCCTTACTTCCTCCTAACGCCTGCCTCTCTCGCTTCGGCGTTGCTTTCTTCGATCCACGGGTTCGATCCAGACCCACCGTCGGTGCAACGCATAAGCTTTCCCTCAATCTGATCAGAATGGAAATGATCCGGCGATTAGGCGGAGGTTGCTTCAAGAACCCCAACGGTAAGGGTTTAAGGGTGGAGGCTGATAGTGGTGGGGAGGATTTCTTCGATGTCTCCACTGGCGTGTCTAAGCCTGTATCCGAACACCTTGTAATTATGGTTAATGGCATAATTGGGAGGTAAAATGCCACTGCGCGCGCTCTTTATCATGTTTTTTTCTGCAAGTTGTTAAATCGTTTATTTACTACATAGCAAGAGTTGATTGGATGGTTGCCATAAAATAGTGGAATGATGAAATTTAAAAGGAACGGGTGAATTTTCTTCTCTTAAATTAAGCATGCTACGAGAGAATAACTTAGATTGAGCATGCTTAAGTTTTTCTTTTTGGTGGTTAGTATATTCCAAGTTTCTTAATGAAAGGTTTCAAAGTACTTAAATATCATCTTCGATGTCAGATTGTTTAAATTTCTATTCACTTAGGAGAGGAGTCAATGTTTAGCAAATACACTAAATATAAGTGTTCCTCCCTCTTTCCCAGATGCTTATCTTCTTTGAGTACCACGCATTGGAAGATCTTAGCACCTGAAATTAATAGTGCTTCAGTAGAATAATTTTCCCCTGAACATGCTCCTTTAAGTGGGTTAGGGCATCCTGCAAATTCCTCTTTTTAAGTCCATGATAGCAGTTAGCAGATGGTATTTACTCATTTTCCGTCTTAATTAACATGCCTGTCCTTATATCTCAAAATGAAGATTTATGCTATTTTTTTCCCTCTGCGTGTGCTTACGGGAGCATATGCATATACTTTTAGTTGCTTTGAAAGGTGACTTTGTAAGGGCTTTCCTGTAAGGATAGAAGTAGTACCATTAAGCTAAATTCAATTTTGTCCCCAGGGGAATACCTTTGCTTCAATTTTACCCTGAGAAAATAATTTTTCTGTATGACATTATGAACTGAAAATCACTTCATATCAGTCCTGCAGATTGGAGATATGCTGCAGAGCAGTTTGTGAAGAAGCTTCCAGATAAAGTTATTGTTCACCGTGAGTATTCCTTTCATATTAGCTACTGGTTTCATTGTCAACAATTCAATGGAGTGTAAGCAATATCTTCATTCATATCAATGGATTATTAACTTTCTTTTTTGGGCTGATGATCTCTCTGTAAGTGATGGTAGGACTATGTACTTTGTCATTTTGATTGTTATTTAGATGAATTCTTTGTGTCTTTCTCTTTCAAATTATTATGATGTAAATCATTTCACTCAGGAAAGGGGAGAATGATTGCAAAAGTTATCTTGTATTGGTTTTGCCTTCTATCTAGAATACAATACATACATCGTTCTGCTTGTATATTCTGGTTCTTTCTTTGAATTTGCCTACTTCATTATCGTCTAATTTTACAATCTCTTGTATTTTCTGTAGAGGACATTATTTATTGTGTTTAACTTGATATTTTGTGGACAGGCAGTGAATGCAACTCTTCAAGATTGACATTTGACGGTGTTGACACAATGGGTGAGAGGCTAGCTGAAGAGGTATTCGGTAATAATGATATTATCCTTTTTTCAGGACATACAAGCATAATAATTTCTCGTATTTTCCTGACCATTCAGTTGTAATTTTGTAGGAATATTAACTTTGAAATGGCTTATTTCACATCTGAATCTTTGGCTTTCAATAATTTCTATGCAGGTACAGTCTGTTGTTAGAGGTTGGCCAGAAGTGCGAAAGATCTCCTTTGTGGCACATTCTTTGGGAGGTTTGGTGGCAAGATATGCTATTGGGAGACTTTATGACTATTCCTTAACATCAAGGCCTGTAGCCACAAGTGCAACCAAAAATGACTTTGGGGAAGAGCAGACAGAATATTCAAAGCAATGCCTTGAACAATGTTACAAAGCGACAATTGCTGGTTTGGAGCCAATGAACTTTATAACATTTGCAACACCACATCTTGGTTCAAGAGGACACAATCAGGTGCTCAAGCTTGCTTTGAACTGTCACTCCAAGATTGAGTATAAATATTAAGTCTCTTGTTTCTGTTCTCTGAGGGTATTGTTGGTTTGTCTCCTCTTTTCTTTCTCTTTTCTGCCAATTTGCACTAAATTTGCCAGTGGTTTGGGGCTGGTTCATCTATCGATTTCATTCTCCACTCTAAAATTTTCATCTACCAGATTGTACCACTGTTCTATTTTGTTATAGTCTGATGACCCTGTGCCAATTTATTCATGTATGGAAGTCTCAAGTTCTTATATTGGAAGACTATCCCTTGTTTATGTTATTTTTATATTTGTGATTTTAGCTTCCCTTTCTTTGTGGCCTTCCTTTCCTTGAGAGAAGAGCATCCCAAACTGCGCATATAGTTGCCGGGAGATCTGGGAAGCATCTCTTCCTTATGGATAATGATGATGGAAAGCCTCCTCTTCTTCTGCGTATGGTTGGTGATTCTGATGACTTAAAGTTCATGTCAGTATCAATTTTTCAATTTACTTCATCAGATGCATATATTCCATTTGCATTGTTGCTCATCCAACTGTTACTGATGGTGTAGATCAGCTTTACGTGCATTTAAGCGTCGTGTGGCATATGCAAATGTAAATTATGATCGTATCCTCTTTTTAATTTATATTTTGAGATATTTACAAAATTACTGCTGCATAAAGCTCTAAATTAATGAATTCAGCAATGCGAAGGCCAAGTTCTCCCTAAAATGAAGCTTGCACAACTGTATCTTGAACTGGAACTTGGAATGATGGGATGATGATAATCGCATTATGATGAGTTAGACTTTTTAGTCTTTATAAACAACCATGCGTTACTATCACCAATTTGTAAAGAATAAGCATTCCAAACTAAAAGCTTAGCGATAAAATATATCTTAACTTAACTTCAAGATATGGTTGGATGGCGTACATCATCAATTCGGCGTCAACATGAACTACCAAAGGTAGAGGCTTTCTTCATCTCATCGGCCTTTGTTGCTATATGGCTTTTCTACACTAACTTCTGTTCCTTCTTTTCTGCCAGGCCAATCTGCTTGTAGTTGATAAGAAATATCCTCATATTGCATATATTGAAGGGGAGACTGTTAAAGACAATCTCAATCCCAATAAAGCATATGCTATCAGTGACCAATCAATTGACTTGGAAGGTACCTTTTCGTTTTTATTCCTTGTAACTTTGTAATGTACTGTTTTTTATTCAGTGATTTTACACTTCTCTTGCATGATTGGACATAATGCTATATATTATATGCTTGGGAAGAGTATTTCTTTGCCTTGGATTTTTATTTTTGAGATTTGATTGATTTATAGTTGGACTATCTAGTTCAATAACATTCAGATAGAATGAGAAAAAAATGGAAAGGAAAGTGTGCATGTGTGGATAACTAATCTGAGAAAACATGGCCCATATAATCCAATTAAGTGTGTATGTGTGTGCAACTGCTATAAGCTGACTAGGATTGTAGTATAATTTGGCACCTAATAGTGGTATAAAGAGGTATACCGTATTCTTAATTGGAACTGTGATCTAGGAGATAGCGTCTTGTGTTTGGGATTGCACGATTTGCAGGTGAGGGCGGTGACCTAGGGAACAATCATTAGCTTATAGAAGATTAAGTTAACATCACGCCTTTCTGTTAAAGTTTGTGGTTATCTGGAGCACATATACATGCAGATTACTATTTTAGTGTTCTGTGTTTTGAACAATGCGAAAAATTCCTAAAACTTTCATATTGTTGAAATATAATGTGAAAATTGGCACTTTATATTGTATTCTTGTAATAATGTAGTAGGGTTGTATGTAACTTCTTCTGTGAGGAACTCTGTACAGTCCTACTCTGCACTTGTAACCTATCTATAGTCCCACATATTCATTGATCACTTTCTAGTGTTAACATTCGACTATAAGCTCAATGGGTTCCATTAACTATGAACTCCTAATGTACAGTAGAATGTTTTACTAGCTGCGCATGAACTATATGCTGCTTGTTTGCATTCACTGGATATTCCCTTGATCCTTAGACTTCTGTCTTGTGTTCTCTGAATATGTTATTCTTCCCCCATGTAGAGGAGATGATAAGGGGTCTCACTCAAGTACCATGGGAGCGTGTGGATGTTAGCTTCCAAAAGAGTGGACAGCGTTATATAGCTCACAGTACAATCCAGGTAAACTTAATTGCTTAACCTCATGTCTTCCTTGCAGTCTGGGTGAAAAAAAAGGACTAGTAAAGTGAGGCAGTAACAAAATTTTCCTTTCAATCTTTCAATCAGTTAACAAATACTCCTCCGGTTCTTAATATAAATCATATTTACCTAGTTTGATTAGATTAAAGAACTAAGTTGAATTAGTTAATATAACATGTCTTTTCTAAAACACCCTAACCATCTTTCTTAATCCCCTCATTCATTCTCCTTCTTGATTATTGTTGAGGAAGCTTCAATAGGGATAAATTATAAAAAGATTGACAAATGTGTAAATTATGTCTTATATTTAAGACTAAGAATATCTTCCTAAATATGTCTTATATTAAGAACTATAGGAGTATTTGAATTAAAGACTAGTAAACTAGCAAGATATAGGGGGAAATTAACAAAATCAGTGACCCATCCTCTCTAATTATACAAGACATCTTAAGGCACACAGCGGCTAGGAAGAGAGTAAGAAGTATGTGATTTTCACCGACCCCATCCTAAAGTTAGGGAGCGAATGTTGATTATTTCTTTCTTGGAGCTTAATTGATTAATTCTTCTAACTTGACTGTTGCAATTGTCCTGGTAGATCAGGAATCTGAGTATTTATTGGTTTTTAATGGTTCCTTTTTCTTATTTCGTATCTGTTTTGTCTTGCTTTCAGGTGAAAACCTACTGGTTGAATTCAGATGGCGCTGATGTGGTTTTTCATATGATAGATAACTTCCTTCTTTAGTTCTTGACAAGTTTACTGTCAATAATCTGTGATCTGAAAATTGGGTGGATGTATTTAACTAGTTTTCCCCCCTGTTGGTCTGCTTTGTAGCAGATGAAGATGATTTGTTGTATACCAGATTGTGGTAGTTAATACCTAGAAACCTAATCATTTTTTTTTCCGGAGATAACCTAAAAGCCTAATCTGAGTGTTCCTTTTTGTGCGTTAGTTCCCATTCTTAACTATGGTTATCTATCCGAGTCATTTGCACATGTACATGGAAAAGCTGTTACGTAATCCAGTTTTATTCGATGCTTTTCTTGTCTACATATTCCATGTTGTGTTGATTCTTATGACTACAACTCCAAAAAGCACAGTACTATAATAAAACCAGGGTACTCAGACCCGGACGAGACTGGAAACTGCCAAACCGGGTAGTAGACCGGTCCGGTCTGATTTTTTTATTTTTTTAAAAAAGGAATTTTTTAAATTTTTTTCTTTAGAATTTCATATTAATAATCCTAAAATCTTTCATGGTTTAGTCCCGAGTTAGCTCTGGTTTGACTCCGGTTTGATTTACTGACTCTTGATCCAGTATCTCGACCGGTTCAATGACCGGTCCGGGTTTGATTACCTTGAATAAAACCAACGTGGTAGGTCTAGGCAGCCTGTTATGTCCCTCCATTTTCATAAGTTGAGGACAGAAGAGCAAGCCTTAAAGAATTCGTCCTGTTCTGGTAAATTTGTGCAAGTAGCCAGCCTTTTTTTGTTTAAAAAAATAAATTCTCTGACATATTTGTGTTTGATTGAGCAATATTCTTCTTTTCCTTTGCCCTGTAAGGGGGACTGTTATTGGTTGGCTCAAAGATCAAAAGAGGAAGTTTTATTGATATGGTGGCTTCTTGATTTGAATGTCATTTCGTAGAAATTGTCAAAGGGTTTTGATTTAAGGAGATTATAAACAAAATTCAAGGAAATAAAATGACATTTAAGGATACTCCAAGAACATTAATGACAGTTAAGGATCTTGAAATATTGAAAGACGGAAAAATGGTCTTAGTGTTTGACAGGAATTAACATTTTTTTTAGGTAAATTTTTTCAACACTAATCTTTTATATTTTTGGTGCCCACATCACATCTGCATTTTTAGCACTCAAATTTTCAATGTTTTCAGTAGTCATCTTTCATTTTTCTTCATTACTGAAAAAGAATCAAAGATAAATGTTTAGAACATGGAATATTACTTAGATTAGTATTGAAAAAATTTAAGATGATTATTCAAAAAAATAAAAAATTGATTATTAAAAATGCTAAAGATGATAATGGAAATGTGAAAGATGAATACTGAAGATAAGGAAAACGAGTGCTAAAAATTCCAACAAAAAATCATGGTCCTCTTTTAGGGCCCGCTTGGTTCAGAGAAAATTGGGTGATGGAATGGGAAAATAGGATTTTCAGAGTGGCGGCGACTATTTGGTTCAAATTTTCCGTTGGAAAAAAAATGGTGGAAACCCATTTTACAGTGGAGGGGAAATTGGAAAAAAATCTCATTTGCCCTTGATGTGATGGTGAGGTGGTATAAAAAGGCGGAGGATCTGACTCTAATGGATACGGCTGGAGCTGGGAAAACAGAGGGTAGTGAAGAATGGAGAGGGTGAGTGGCATTTTGCTGGCAATGATGGGGCATCCTGAACAACAGGTGGGATGATCCTTCTTCGTCTTTTTGATTGTTCTGTTGTTGTTTGCTTTGAGCATCCCTTCTTTATTTGTTGAGTTAAGCGAGGACGGCATTGGCCATGGGATGTCAGTCTGAGCAGTTGCTAGTTGTGGGAGCTATATTATTGGGAGACAAATTTGTCTAGTGAACACTAATCATGAAGTATGCATGTGGCGAATAGGAGTTAAATATGTGATATTGCACATACAGGAAGTGGGGTTGGCCATATGTGATTGGTGGGCATGGAACTATTAACATGGAAGCTATAAATTTTTCCCGTTACCATGACATGCACAACAGTTAAATTAGACTACATAAAGTGGGAGTGACCACATGTGCCTTATGGGTATGTTACGGATATGGTCAGATTTTCTCATTAGCGCGTAACCATGAGCCACTCATCAAACACATGGGGAAAATGTTGTTTCTACATTAATGTATGACCGTAAGCCAGTGGTGGGTAAGTAATGGGTATGAGTGAAGATGCCGTTAATGCACGTTAAGCTTTAGCGACCCTCCAACCGCATCTGGATGACCTTGTGACAATATCAGGATTTAACTATAGTTGTGACATGGGTAGCTTATGTCCAAAAGAGTTTTTTTTTTGAAAAAAATTTCCTTGGCCACATGTGGTGTGATTATTCTTGCAATTTGAGTTAATGTTGTTGCTATATTGGTCTGTTATATGTATGTATCCAGGTAGCTATATAGGTGATGGATGGAAAAATGGATGAGTGTTTAGTTGTGATGTTGGCGGGATGCTTAGCTCTCATGTTGGCTATAAGGAAAGTGGTTGTCAAAATGTTTATGATAGCGGCATTTAGTGAGCGTAGGTAGGAAATTTCTTATACCTCATATGGGCTAGATTTTCACTCTAAGGGAGCGAACTTGAGAGCAATGGTATATAGTCGCGACATGACTTGCTTCAACTAGGTTAAGATGAACACGACGACATTTGACTGACTGTGCCATATGTTGGATACAATTGGAGGGTTAACACCAACATAGCACATGTTAGTTGATGAGTAAGTTGCTATGTTCTTGCATATTTTGGTGCATCGTGTGAAGAACCGAGTAGTTCAATTTGAGTTTGGAAGGTTGGGTGAAACGATAAACTGATAGTTCAAGCTTGTATTGAATGCCACCCTCAAATTGCAACATTAGCTTTTCAAGATAGCAGAGCCTATTAGAGAGGACTTCACGGACGATCGTTGGAAATGGTTTAAGGTAAACACTCATGACTTTGTTGATGTCAATGTCTGTTTCAATTTTTCATTGCATTGTGATATAGCTATTGTTAACGGTAGGGGTGTTTGGGTGCTTTGGATGGTATTCATATTCGAGTACAGGTGCCTGCCCGAAACAAGGGTCGGTATCGGAATAGAAAGGGGAATATAACCATGAATGTTCTTGGAGTATGCATGCTGGATGGATAGTTTATATTTGTCTTGCCTAGATGGGAAGGATCAGTTGCGGATGCAAGGTCCTTGAGGGATGCCGTGGAGACATGGTTTGAAAGTTCTAGCCGGTGTGTTTGACATGAATGGCCAATTTCTCATTCCGTGGTAATGTTATGTAGTTTTGCTTCTATTAAACTAAGATTAACGTTGTTTATGTACAGGGAATTACTACTTAGTAGATGCCGGTTACACTAAAAGTGATGGATTCCTTGTGTCTTACCGGGGCTAGCATTACCACCTAAATGAGTGGACATAAGGGCACCAACCCCAGACCCCGGTGGAATGCTTCAACATGCGACATTCATTTGCTCATAATGCCATCAAACGGTGCTTTGGAATTCTAAAGTTAAGAGGGGCAATCCTCCAAAGTCCTTCATACTACCCGGTGAAGATTCAAAATAGATATATCATCGCATGTTGCCTGCTTCATAACCTTATTCGGCAGTTGACTATCCGTGACCTATTAGATGAATAGTTGGATTCATTTGAACCCCGAAACGTAACTTAGAAATTCCTCCTATTTTAGCAATGGAAACCTCAGTGATATGGAACAATTTTAGGGACAACTTGGCTACTGACATATATAGTGCTTATTTGGCACAAAGATCATGATTAAGATTAGGATTCTTGTATTAATTCATCAACATGCCCGTCATTCTATTTGTAAATAGTTTGTTTGCATTGCAATAATGATGTTGTCAATGTGTCTTTAAAATAGCCTAATGTGGAGTTGGTTAAACTGTTGCTTATATTTGTACATGTCTTAAGACATGGAGCAACACATTTCTATTTGTGTAGTGGTCCAATGGAAGACTCCTAAAAGGCAAAGTTCCACATGTGGATAGCTGATAAGGACAAGGTACGAATTTTCTAATACATTATGTGGTGCATTGTATATTTATTTATCGTATTTTATATGATTGATAGCTTGTTACTACTGAGATTTATATGAATCTCACCCTTTCCATAAATATATAGTTTATCCAATTGAAGGAAGCGGCTCTAATGGTAAAGTCATAATTACCGATAATTGAAGGTTCCAGCCCAGCTCAAGTAAGGACGTTGGTTATTTGTAGATTTTATTATTATTTATGGGATTTGTAAATATTATGTACATGTTCTTGTGGGAATTCTTGTAATATAATCAAGTACTTTATGTCAGTATAATTATGTTATTTCTGTATGCCCACCGCAGCGCGCAAACACTTTGATAAAGGGTAAGATAAAGTTAGGGTTTGACATTTTGGTATAAGAGCAAGCGGTTCTAGCAACAGAATGTTGTACTAATATGGTCTTGATTACGTGAGAAATGAAAACATGCATGCGCGAGGGCACCAGAAAAGTAAATCACCATATCTGCGAATCAACCTCAAAAGATTAACAAATACCTAAAGGGAAGAAAGTATTACAATACCGGACCCCAGGTGGTACAAGGATGCTACGTACATCGAGGAAGCGGGTCCAATAAGGCCCAAGCATTGGCATTGGCTTCATCCTAGAACAGAATCATCAGTGACCTCATTAGTGGGGGTACTGATCAACTATGAACTAATGAGATAGGGTCAAATCTAAATTCCATTATTGGTTCCAGACCTGGAATGGAATACTTGTTACATGATCTGTGACTAGATCAGGAGCTATGGAAGGACGTTTATAGTATATATTGCGGCCTATCCTAGAACATGACACCCTTGTAGACTAGTATATAGCATACTCAAATGATCTAATCCTAATATAGTGTAATCAGAGTCTACTCTATTTGGAGTATATGGATTATATTTGGATCTACACTATGTAATGCCCCAAAAATGGGCTTAAGGGATAATGACTTCAAAAGTAAATGTAATTATTGTTGAATAAACACTTTTGAAGAATATGATATAAATTATGATCCGAATGCATTCTGATAAGTGCCTAAACCCTATAATTAAGCTTATTTGTGTGATAAAGCTTAAAATGAACCCTAAGTGTAGGGGAGGGTGCATGAATGAGGAATGAAAAGATATAAATGCATTTTTTGGTGATTCAAGTGGAATTGCCATCATCAAGGGCAAGATAGTGGAATTGTATGTGTGAGTGTTCATGTGTGCTCATGAAGGAGAAACAAGATCATGACACATGTCATTATTTGAGCTATAGATCAAGGTCAAACTTTCAACCACTCTTTCCTCTCTTATCCCTCCCTCTAAGTCGGCTAGTTGCATGGGAGCAAGGGAAAAAGTTGCATCTTTATCATTCCTATCTTCTCTCTTTATTCTCTATTGTCGCTCAAGCTCAAGAGGAAAGAGAAAGAAGGAAAGCTTAAGGTTAGTGCTCCATGTGACATTGAATGCTCAAATACTCTTCATTAATGTTGATCATGGTGATAAGGGCTTTATTACTATGGTTTTAGATTTTTGAAAGGTGGTGTTGAGTACTTGAAGAAATTTGAAAATTTGAGGATCAACAAATAAAATGATGCAAGAGGAGGAGGTGAGTTATAGCTTTTTATTGACCTAAGTTTTGTGATTATTTGTTAAGTTTTAGAATTAGTGGATTTTTCCCTGATTTTGGTACAATTTTGGAATGGACAATTTGGATAGTGTATTGTGTTGGATTTAGTGTCATATTGTGTCTTTGTGCCATTGGAGTTAGTTTGGAACTTTGGAAGGAAAATTAGTGCAATTGGTTAATATATGTGAATGTGGTGTCTAAAACAACAAATTGTTGTTAGAATGAGAATTTGGTTGTTTTGGTGTTTTCAATGGGTTCCTTGTGAAAATTTGTGTGGGGGTGTGTTGTTTGTGGATTTTGGGAGCCATTGGATACTTTGGTGGGAAGTTTGAAAAATTCTGTCGCCTGCTACGTTTTGGCTTCTGATAAGCCTCACTTGAGTGATCTGGGGTCTCACTCGAGTATAAGATTATGTTTCCTCTTTTCCTTTAAGTTTCAGTTGTACTCCTATACAGAGCAAGTAAAGTGCATTTTCTCACTTGTGAGTGATATGGGTTATCACTCAAGTGCATCTTGTCTCACTCGAGTGCAAGAGTGTTATGCACTATGAGGTCGCGTCTCGTATTAGCACTCACAGCCAATTTTGCAAGAGTGTATCTTAGCATCCACAAGTAATGGGCCATCGCTCGAGTGCCAAAGCTAGTGCTCGAATGCACTTCTAATTCTAGGGTTTTCTTTACTCTCAGGTAGTCACTTTCTGTGCCTCATATGGTAGGACTTGGGTGAGCATGAGGCTATCACTTGAGTGTTGAGGTCAGAACTCGAGTGTAGTGACCATGTTATGTCTCTGTCATTGCTCTCGGCCAAGCACTCACACGAGTGATCTTTCATGCTTGAGTTCAAATCTCAATATCACTTGAGTGAGGCTTCTTTACTCGAGTGCATGAGTCAAAAATTAGTGTTATATTTCTGAAAAAGGGATCTTTGGTGTCGTTTTTCCCAACCCTTTAGGCATGTGTCTAGGCTTCTAGTTGCCACCTAAAGAGTTCAAATGATAACCAACTTTAGATGTTATGAAGGTAAGAACTTGGAATAGAGAATAACCTATCATCCTTGATTTGGTTTATAAGATTTGATATTTGCTCTGCTCGTGAATAGATTGTGCTAAAGCACACCATGAAAGTACAAGGTAGTGACGCTTTTCCTTATACTATATGTGATACATTGTATATTTGATTTATCATTATTTGTGAGATCTTCACCTGCAGCTCATCGGTGTTTCCGGTAGGAGGATTGTGCCTTTGGGGTGGTGGAATATGAGGATGTGACTATATGAAATCCGTAAGGCTATATATAAAAGCTGAAAGGCTATGTGTGAATCCTTCACTTATGGCCCATCGGTGGTTCCGGTGGGAGGACCGTGCCTTCAAGGTAGTGTAGATATGGGTTATGAGACTATTTGATTATGTGCATATGAGACAGCTTGTTTGCTGTATTTCTTGATGTTGTGCTGCTTAATGATGTCATTGCATGCTTTGTAATTATGTATGGTATAAGTGATTTGTTACTACTGGGATTTTTTTGCATCTTATTCTTTCCTTTGACTAATCTTCAGACAGTGCAAGTGGCTTAAAAAAGGAAGGTGATAACCAAGAGTGGCTAGGTCTTATGTAGGGTCATATGATTTTAGGTGTTGGTTATCGAATTTTGATTGGGGATCACTGTATATTCTGTAAATATTATTTTGGATATGTTTGTGTAATCCCCTAAAATGGGAATTTGTAAACCCTTAGTATTTATATGAAACTCGAGGGTTACCGAGATTTTTGTTATACACTCTGATATGTATGAATGTGATTTAACTACATCGAGTAGTTATATTCAAAATATGAATAGGAGACTAGGTTAAACCAATTTTGAAAGAAAGTTTAAAAAACCCTATCTCCAGAAAGGATTAAAAATGAAATTTTATCATTCGTTGGTCTCTAATTCATCTTAATTACGTATTTTCGAATCATAATTATTGTTTATAAGGCAGGGGGTTTACACACTACAACGTACTTCTTCCCGGATATTGCGTTTTTTGCTAGAAGAAGAATGGGATCATAAAGCAGGTCCAAAGGATATCTTTTTGGACTTCATGGAGCATATCACAATATACGTGTTCAAGTACAAGTACCATCACTGACATACATTATATACACAGTATTTAGTTAGTCAGAGATAGTCAGCACGACTCTTTAGAACAAGCAGTCATAGGGTACCAATGCTCGGAAGCAGTTGGAGCCAATATCAACATTTTTGCATAGGTGCACTAAGGTTAAGCGTGCTCGACCTATGAAAATCTTGGGATGGATGACCCCCTGGGAAGTCACATAGACATATCATGTTATATCATGAAAGGGAATAAGAACATGTTGTATAGTATTTCAGAGGTTGCAAGTTATTAAAGGCTTTTTCTGACTATTGTAAACATCTGTTATATGTTATTTCTAGAGTACTTGTGTACGTAACACTTTGCAAAATGACATTTATGCCCTTATGTCTATGTGAAATTTACCTCTTCCTTGTCTTTATATAATGGAATACAAAGATAGTGGGGTCAAGAGGTAGAGGTGCTGGGCAGAGTCAAAAAGCTATACTTGACCTAATGCAGTAAATATTAGGCATGCTGACTGAACAATTGACAATGATATACAATATTAGGGATGAGCTGCGAGAAGTGCAATAGAAATAGAACACAGATAGGGATAATTTTGGTTAATAGGAAAATGAACCCATACAGTCTGAGGAACCTGAACAGGAGCCTCTGCTTAGACATGCTCCTGAGGGAGATAGTTTGCAGACATGAGTAACACGATTCAGTCAACAGTAACCCCTATCTTTTGAGGAAAATTTGATCCCTAACTGACAGAGGACTGGTTATATATAGATCGACTTGTGATAGACTTAGTGTCGATATTTTGATATACTTGAGGAGTAGAAAAGGACTTGAGAAGCACCAAGAGTAGTGCTAAGATATGTTATCTCACAAAATGGGATTTATCATATCATAATAAAGTGGAAACAATATTGAGTTGAACCAGGACAAGAATTGTCACAGAGGTACATAGTTTCCTAAGTTCAGTTAGGTGTTATAGAAGGTTCCTATAGGATTCCTATTAAATCATCCTAGCATTGTTAAAGCTTATATGAGGAAATAAAACATTAAAGTGGCTCAGCGGAAGCGTGGTGAATCTATGTGTACTTTTTGAGAGCCGTAGGAGAGGTTGATATTCATACTAGTGCTAATCATCCCAGATTTTAATATGACCTTCATGGTCAACAGTAATACAATCTTTGTGGCATACAGTAACATGACCTGTGTGGTGTACGGTAGTAAGCCAACCATAACAGAGAATGTTAAGCAACCCCATGATTGAGGTACAACCCCGATATGGCTAGGAAGTCGTGCATGATAGTCTTGGTTGCACCGGTGAAAATCACAAGTAGCCTTGAGGCTGAAAGATGGTAGTAAAACATGCTGTTGAGGTGGTGTAGTCTACAATAACATTAACCTATACGGTTTACAAGGACATGATCGGTGTGGTTTGTAGTAACATAAACTTGTGTGGTTTACAGCGACACAACCTGTATGGTCAACAATAATACAACCTATGTAGTCTGTGCTGTCACATGTTAATAGGAATTGAGATGAGCCCTAGTGTAGTAGGGCATAATTATGGCAAATACCTCTCAACAGTATAACCTCACAGAATCACTTACCCTACTTATGTTGTAGAGTTAGCAACAGTTGAATCTTATTTGAGAACATGCATGAGACAAGTATAGACAGATAGTTATATGCTCCTGAATAGTACAACAAGTAAGAATCAAACAGTCATTTGATCCTAAAGAAAGCATACGTACGATTAGTAAGAATCAGGCAGTCATTTGATGTGCACATAGTTACAGATAGGCATATTGGCAATAAGTCCTAATGTACATGTTTGCATAAGGTAGCAAGATTGGAATATTCAGTGCTGTGAGAGTAAAATGACATAAGTATAAGGCTAAATACACTAAGCAGCATCCTGATAAGGCAATGGGGCCTAGAGTGCTAGTGGACTAAGTGTCCTGAGGCTGTAAGTCCTTATATGCATTCAGTATGGATGTTATATTGTGTGTCCTGAGATCATAAAACTTGTTGGATTAGTGCGACCTCTGGCTAGCAAATTGCCATGCAATCAGAGTTATGCTGAATAGTGATAAGGGTAGTGTCACCCGATGTTCATGCTTGCATGGGGTAGTATCCCTGGGTCGTAAGACCTTATAAGCACTTTGTGATGTATTGAATAGTTACACAATTTGGCCAGTTGGGATAAATGATCAGTTAAACATGAATGCTGACAGATATGTATAGTTGCAGCATGAATTTTTTGAATGCTTGTCTTATAGGCAGTAAGACCTTATGGAGAATCCGTATAATAATGGGCCGTATGTTCCCGGAGTACAAAACAGGTTGAATGTGTGAGTAGTACTGATGGTCATTTAACACAATAACACCTATCAAAATATGCTGAAATATAACAATCTCTTGGCCGTAGCCAAAGGATTCTTGGCTGCTACCAAAATGTGTTTGACCTTCTCTTGGCCGCAGCAAGAGGGTTATGGGCTGTAGCAAAAAATTTTCTAACCTTCTCTTGGCTGTAGCCAAAGGATTCCTTGGGTGCGACCAATACCCAATTTTAGTATTTTATATTTTTAAAAGGCGGTGACTAGTCTAGTTTTCCATAACTCTTTTAGGCATTTGTTTGAGCTTTTAATAGCTACTTAAAGGACTCTAATGATAGCCAACCCAAGTATTTTAAGTTATTAAAGAATTGGACTAGGTAATAACTTGTCATCCTTAAATTATTATTTATAGGATTTGATAAATACCCTAAGTGCAAGAGATCAATGAAAGAACAAGTTCGGAAAGGCCAAAGTAGTGACTCTTTCTCTTATATCATGTATAATGTGTTGTATGTATGTTCATATCATCAATTGTTATGAATGTCAAGAATGTCAAGAATGTTATGATTGTCAAGAATGTTACGACTATTACAAATGATGTTATGTGATGATTGTTTACATACTCTATGAAACTATATGTCATATGAGTGAATTGTTACTACTGAGATTCATATGAATTTCACTCTTTCTAATGACTAACCTACAGCAAGGGCAAGTAACTCAAAGGGCAAGCAAGTAAACAAGGACGGTTAAAGCACACATTTAAAGGCTTAGGACTTTTGTTGGTTGTAAAATTTTGAAGAATTGTATATAACTTACATGATGTGAGTTGCTAAAGAAGGGTTGTAATTAATACATCCTCTTGGCCCCATGAGAGGCACATTAGAAAAGTCCCTACAGTGATGGATAATCTCATTATCCTCCCTCCATTCTATTTTTCATAAGAGGGAATCTTTTATTAACCATGAGAACTCCTTCCTCTAATCATTTTTGTTTAATTGAAGATGATTGAAAGCCATGAATGGATTAATAAACTTGTCATGCCTTCCCCAAAAGTACTTCTTCTTTCCATACATGTGACTCAACATCCATACCTCAAGTAATGTAAGGCAACATTTTATTCAACCTTCTTTTTTTAGGTGGCACTAAGATAATGACATGTAGGTCTCTGCTAAGATTATGGATAATGGGTTGATTTGATAATATTCAATTGATTGGAAGACAATGATAGCTTCAAAGTCGATTATTCCTTCTAATAAAGGAAAGAGGATTATGCCATAAATAACAAAGGCATTGCAAAAACTCTCTCAACCTTTATTCTCTACTAATCTTGCTAAGCGAGCTTCCGCTATGGTCCTTTTAATCCCTTTGACTTGTCAAATGCCTACAATATGTACTTTTTCCATATGAACCCTTAATAGGTTTGCTATTCCTCTTTGAGAAGGTCGCCGGCCTGGATAATGGTAGATCTTATCATTCCTTTCATTTGGCATCCTAAGGATTTCCCCATATTTGTCAAGGGTTAGGGCTAATTGAAAATCAAAGAAAGCGAAGCATCTTAAAGAGGTGTCCTAATACTAGCCCAGCTCTATTAATACTAGCTCAGCTCTATGATAGCTTGAGTATGCACATGCACATGTAACAAATAAATAATGTTTCCATACTTCTGCATGAAGCCCAATTTGACTGAAACTTGAATGTAGCAACTTAATCGAATTAGGCCTTCAAGTGGTTCTACTCCTACAATTAGTCTGATGCCCTTCCCTCTATACACATTTCCTATAAGAACTTGATTTAAATTTGGTTTTTATGCCATTTAACCTTTATACCAAATTTTCAGTTATTCGATAACTTGATTGCCTTTCATTAAAGAAAAGAGAAGAAAGAGTTAGAAAGTATTTCTAAATGCATGCTATGCTGATGATTACATGTGTTTTCTAGCCTTGATATGGGTTATGAACATTAAGAAAAATAACTTCACCTCCTCAAGAAATTCATTACCTCATAGGGAGGATGAAGTGCCCATTAACCTTCGAACGACCCTAGCCATTACGTGGCTAAGGGTTTTGTAAAATGATTATTATGTCCTAGGCCCATATCAAAATGAAACTAAAATTCCTATGAATGATGTAATGATACCTCATGAGTCATAAAGGATTATCTCTCATTGAGATATTTTCTAACATGATAATCCTAGGTTGGGTACTATCCTAAGAAAGGAAGGTACTAATAAATTAGGTAGGTCGATAATTTCCACTAATAGGTGTAATGGTTTTAAGGTAGTTCTAATTCTCATAGATAAATGTCTCCTAATTGCCCCCATCATAAAGATGAATACCCCATTTGACGAAATTGACCTTCTGGGGGTTTTAAAAACCCCATAGGGATCAACCTTGTCAAATGAGTAACAACTAGGATGAAGTCTTCACAGTAACCTCAGGGGGTTTTGAAAACTCCATAAGAGACTGCTAGAAGTGTCTACTCACCTAAGGAACTCAAAGACCTGGGTATAGGGCCTAAAATGTGTGTGAGGAGAATAGCGTATGTCCTCAGTATGTGTAGAGAGCATACTAACCTATGGCCTAAGTTCTACCCAACCCTCATCTACTAAGCAGATCACAAGAGAGATAAGGAAATAATTAGCAAATAAATGAATAAAGAATTTAACAAATAAAAAAAAAGCACACAAAAAATAAAATAAATAAATAAAAAGTGTGATTAAAATAAAATTCAGACCACATTATTTTTAAACATTTAACTTAAATGGGCTTGACTCTCAAACCATCCCAAGTGAAGTCACCAAATTGTAGCGCCTGAAATTTGGAAAATATGAAGCCACAACCAAAATTTTAAAAAAGGATACTTTTGGAAACCATTTTTTTTAAAAAAAGAAACTGGTCTATAAAATCTATTTAGGGTTCGGGAGTCGATTGTGTATGGGAAAGGTGTTAAGTACCTCATAATACTCATTCATAAGAATGGTTACCCTAAGTTAATTATTCAAAAATAAATATGACCATTTTAAATTTTATCTTAATTACCCCAAAATAAAATATTTACAAAAAGAGAAAATAAAATTAATTAATTATATTATTGGACTTGACCTAGGATGAAAGCCTAGAGCCTACGTACCCTTTAGAGGAATCAAAGCCCACTTAGTTTGTTAGGGTTAAAAATGCGTATCACTTGGTTGATATTTTTTTTAGAAAAATGTTTATTAAATTTATTTGAGGAAAATAATTTTTTTTTGGTTTTTATTGTTTTTTTGGAAAAAAAAACAATCTCTTTATTATGTTTTTTTTTGTAAACAGAGAGTCGCTTCTTTTTATTTTCATTAAAAAAACTGGATTAAATTTTTAAATAACCTCAAGATTGATTTATGCAAAAAAGGATGAATCCACAATTAAATGAAGAAGAAGAGGTAAAAAGATTTCATGCCAAACAAGTTTAACCCAAAAAGAACACAAGAGCATTTCATCCAATAGAATAAGGAGCAATTGCTTAGTCAATATATCATTTGAATAAAAGATATGATGAAGACATGTACCTTTCTCAATCTTGCTGCAGGGAGAGATGAAAATGAAAGGAGGTAGGTAATAAAATAATGGCACTTACAAAATCACCCAAGTTCATAATATTCATGCATGATAGTTCACTATTTTTTGGCTTGATGAAAACGAACCAGTTAGTATCAAGCTAATAGGTAAGTTAATACATAACTTGTGACATTGTATAAAGTCAAGTTTATGGATACGTCTACTTTAGTCAAGCACACAAGAAACAAATAGAAGAGGATTAAATAAACATACAGGAATAGCCAAGAGGGGAGATAGTATTAAAAGGAACAAGAAGGCACCATTTACAATAAACCCACTATAAGAAGATATATTAACAATTAGCACTCTATCTTGACTCCTTGTTCTCCCAAAATTTTTCTCAAATTCCTCTCTGCTTCCACCCTTACTCCCCTATTTATAGTTTAAGATAGGGTTTTCTTCATAAATACTCCTTCATTTTTTAATTTTCATTTTTGAATTTTATGTTAATAAAACTTCCTAACTTGACCCAACTACAATCAATGTAGTTTTTTTTTTTTAAATTTTAATTTTAAATTTTTTTGTTTTTTCTATTAATAAAACATCCTAACTTGACCTAATCACCATCAATGATTGATTTTTTTATTTCATTTTTTTAATTCTTTTTAAAATTTTCCCCAGAAGTAAATTCCTAATTAAAGCTATCAAAATGAGAGATATTTTTTGCATCTTTGTCTTTTTATTTTTTTATTTTCCATTAATGAATGACAATGCCAATTTGGACCACAATCATCATCAATAAGAGGATTTTTTTTTTAATTTTCTTTTTTATTTTCCCCTTTAATGATGATTGCCAATTTGGACAACAATCATCATCAATGAGTGGATTTTCTTATGTTCTCTTTTTTTTATATTTTCCTTTAATGATGATTGCCAATTTAGATATCAATCATTATCAATGAGAGGATTTTCTTATCTTCTCCTCTTTTATTTTTCTCTTTAATGATGATTGCCAATTTAGACACCAATCATCATAATGAGGGATTTTCATTTATTTTTTTTATTTTTATTTTTTAGTGGGACTCGAACAAAACAGGGTTTTCACACTAGGTTAACATAATTTTACAAGTTAGAAATGTAAAAATAGTAAACTTGGTGTGTAAACTTGCAAGTTTAATCAAATTTATAACTAGCACGAGTTCACCTGCAAACTCAACACGATTTTATAAGCTGGAAACATAAAAACTGTAAATTTGGAAACTCAACTCAAAAGTTTGACAATAATGCTAATGCTACCTTTTCCGTTTAATTGAATAACTTCAAATCTCCTATCTTGTTACTATATTTGACAAACCACGGACTTGGGTACCATGTTGAATTAGGAGGCCCAGCTGAATAGAAAATATATACATGATTTATTTACTTTGAAGAATGAATCAATCAATTATTCAATTACAACATATATGAGGCCCGGAATATATATAGGCAAGCTATCACCGCAATGAAGTCTCCTACCAACAACCACCTAATCCATCTCATAAATATACGTATAGAAAGTAAACTCACTAATTTCATACATTCACAACAATTTTATTTAAGCAAAGTGCACATATTCTTGGTGAGATTTTGGATGCATGTTTTAAATTCTAAATTTTTGTTAATTACATGTGCCAATTGTCCCAAGTCCAAACAATATATATGATTCTCCCAACATCAAGCAAAACTATACAATTATAATCACAAAACCTAATTAAAAGTATTAAATTAAGCAAGAAGGTAGGTAGAGAGAAAAGTAAAGTCACCAATGTCAGATAATAAAAATGCCCATCTTTAACGAGCTTATGATTTCAAATTGTTAGAGCAAAATACAATGCAAAATAAATAAAAACTTAAGAAGAAATTATAGAACAACCAAATCTTCAACATCCTCCGTCTTATTATTTAAAGCAAGTACGCCATGCGTCTAACATAGGAATTTAGAGCGGCTTTTTGTTGAGTGCCTTCTCTAGATCCTCAATAAGCTGATCAACATTCTCAATTCCCACAAAAATAGGCACAAGATCTTTGGTTATACCCATATCTTCTTTCCCTTTCCAAGCACAATGCAATGTGATGTGTACCAAGGCAAGCATATAGAGGAACCTACGCCACCTATACAACAATAACAACAAAATTAACAAGGCTTAGCATTTCGTAGGATGTGATTTATGTGAAAAATAGAGTAAATTGTACATTTATGTGAAAAATTTAATGATTTGATTTATAAATAGGACAAAGGAAAAATCTTTTCTCTTGACCTTATAAATTGGACCAGAGGAGTATGATATATAGCTCTCAAAGTAAATAAATATATGTAAATGATAACAATTTAGAAGACAAGGTATGCATATTCCCCAAAACACTTGCCAAAATTGATGGACATGCGTCTCTTGACAAATCTGCGTAGAGAGTGGTAGTGTAACCCCCTCACGGTAATTATATCCGGATTACAAAATTTAAGTGAAATAAAGACCAATAAGATAAAACAACCTTTATAATCCCTCATCTAAGAGATGGGGTGTTCAGGAAATCAGTTCAAAACATTATTCATCTAGTCTCACATTCACTTCTGTATATAATTACTTGTGCAATTATATCACATAATAAATATCAGAGTGCATAACCAAAATCCTGGCAACCACGGGGTACTTGTATATATACAATGGGTTTAAAGTTTCCCAAACATGGGGATTACATATCCAAAAGATCCATATTATCTGCAATCCATATATACAGTAATTCCCAAAATCCAAAATCCAAAACAGATAACCAACAATCCAAAACCTAATATGTCCCTGCTAGTCCTAACCACTCCTAGTTGGCCGCTTCCCTTTTGAGCCACTTGCCCTATTTGGAATGTTAGTCATTTGGAAAGAGTGGGATTCTAAAGAATCCCAGTAGTAACAAATCACTCATACAATATATAAACACAAAGCATGTATGTTCATCATGTTCAGCAACAACAGTCATGGCTTGCGCCACAACCAATAGTACTCATAGCTGTATCACAATGCACTATACCCGCTTTCGTGATAATCACAATGGCATCTTTCGCTGTAATCACTATGCCAGCTTTCGCAGTAATCACTATTCCCGCTTACACAGTAAACACTATGTAGCAACATCACAAGGCACAAAGCATCACAAAGCTCCACAAAACATCTCAAGGCACAACATATCACAAGGCACAAAGCTCCACAAGGCATCTCAAAGTAGCAGCAGCATCACACAATGCATGATAGGCAAACATACAATACATTTACACAAAGTATAAGAGAGAAGTCACTACCTGTATCTTTCCTGACGTTCTTCGGCACAGTGGGCTCACGTGTCTGACAGATATCAAATCCTATAACAATTTAGGGACAATTGATTAATCTCTTTCCCAAATACTTATTTCCATAATACTTTAAGTTGGTTATCATTTAGGACTCTTTAGGTGACTAATAGAGGCCTAAACATATGCCTAAAGGGTTGGAAGAAACTACCCTAAAGACCCCTTTTCCGAAAGGTAAAACATTGATTTTAGGCTGACTCACTTGAGTGAAGATGACCTCACTCGAGTGATTAAAGACTCGTACCCGAGTGAGAACGGCTCTCAGTCACAAGTGTTTGACAGTGAGTAGCTACTTCGGCTAGAAAGTGCTCATGTAACCCCCTGCCATAATTATATCCGAAATACGCAATTATAGTGAAATAGAGACCAATAAGAAACAAATAACAATTTACAAACCCATCTACCAGACGGGGTTTTCACAATTACCTTCCGAAATCATTTATAAACTTGGTCTCATAATCACTTTTCAAATACAATTACTACGCGGAATATCACATTCATAATAAATCAGAGTACACAAAAATAATCCCGGCAATCCCGGTTTCCATATATTAACTCAAGCTTTATAGGGCACATTCGCCCATACAAGCCCTCATATGGGGATTACACAAATCTTTCTCATACATATACAAGTATCCAATAACTCATTCCAAATACATAATCAAATATACTCATCCATAAGTACACATCCAAATACAAATATCCCATCTGGGATGATAACCAACCACCAGAATGACAACCCAAAGGAAGTCCTCTTCGCCCTTGGCTGCTTACTCCATCATCGATCTACTACCCTGTCTGAAAGGTTAGTAGGGGAGGGTGAGATTCGAGAGAATCTCAGTAGGAAAACAATATCAATATGCATGTATGATAAATGTTTAATGCATGACATGCTTGCATCACATAACTATCACAATGACAAATCTGTAAGCTCAATGCTTCCAACAATATACTAATGGCCATAGCATAAATTGAAACATAGCTTCAAATAGCACATAACCATGCAAAGCTAAGACATGCACCAACACACTAACACATATATCAAATACAAGCAGAAGAGATATGTTCCCTACCCTCTTTCCACGTAAGCTCCAGCTCCGGCTGCTCACGATCAGGGCGAATATCCAACCCTATAACCAAATCAAGGACATAGGGTCAATCTAAATTCCAAATCCTTACTTCCATTTCACTTAAAGTTGGTTACCATTCACACCCTTTAGGTGGCTAAAATAAGCTCAACGAAAGCCTAAAGGATTGGGACGTACTAGGTTGGAAATCACCTTTCAAAATCACAAATTGCTGAAAATTGGGTTCTGGCTGCAGCCAAGAATTCTCTGGCTGCAGCCAAAAATGGTTAAAAACGTCACAGAAACATTTTGGCTGCAGCCAAGAATTTCTGGCTGCGGCCAAGACACACACAGAAAGTTTTGCGCTGGAGCCAGAATTTTGGCTGCAGCCAAGGAAACTTCAAAAATTCATAACTTGCTCTAGAAAACTTGAAACAAGGTGATTCCAAAGCCCATTGAAAGATATTCAAGTCCCCTTTATGGGAAAAATATGTCTCATTACCAGAAATCACCACACAAATCCAGATTTACACAAAATCCAACATTGCTCCAAAACAGAATCCAGTTTCGTCCTCAAACTTTGGGCAAACATAAATCCCAGTTCACAAAACGAAATGACACATATTATATGTCCATTTTGAAGCTTAAGATGTGAACTGGGATTTATGTTTGCCCAAAGTTTGAGGCGCTACTTACCCCCAGGTAGTGGCTTCGATTCCCACGGAGGCGAAAAATCTCGCTTGGGGAGCGAGGGACTCTTGTGAGTCCTGGGTCGACGTAGTGTACCCAGCCTCTCCGCACCCGGTTGGTGGGAGAGGGCACCAACCGTTGTGGCCCAGTGGGGTGAGACGGCGGTGTGGTGTGACAATAAAAAGGCGCCTTTTATTGTCACACCCCCCTTAATGGGTGCCCACGCTTCCGCTGCGTGGCTGGCTCCCACATCACACCCGTCCGATGGATGCCCGTGGGTTACCGGACTCACAATTTTATTGTCACAACCACCCCGGTTTTACCCCCTCTAGGGATGCCCCGTGCCGGTGGTGCCCACCCCGGTTTTACCCCCTCTAGGGATGCCCCGCGACAGTGGCTGGGTTACTCACATTTCACCCAGGACTCACAAGAAAATCCATTTCCTTATCAAACGTACATTGCAGATTCTAATTTTACGCACCACCTTTCAGCCTTGGGTCAACACCGGTGCAACCAACGTGGTGACTAGCCATGCTGGCCATGCCGGGGTAATTGCCCTCAGAATAGAGAACCTTCGATCATGTAGTCGAATTAGCTATCAGCTGAATTAGTTCTGCTCTACTACACAACTATACCTCAGTCCCATCTTATCCACAATTGTCACAGATTCACAATCACACTCCACTCTCATCCCCTTTCTCCGCCGGGAAGACACACAGTCTTTACCCGAACCGTTGTTAGCTACTCAGGGACTATTGATTTGGCAGTGCACACATATAGCCATTCAGGCTCACAATAGTAGATCCATAATCACACCCTACCCTCATCCCCTTTCAATTCTTCCCTCTATTCTAAGTCAATTTGGATGTTAATCCATAATTGAGCTTAAATACAGGGTTTCTGGCGCTGCTCACAGCACATACGAATCACATCGGGTGCCAAATCACACCATAATCTCCAAAAGGGTTTATTTATCACTAACCATTTCCACTTTTGGAGTCATTATCCCTTAATCACAATTTGGGATCTTGCTAAACCGGGGCTTAGCAATCCACTAATCTCAGGCTTATTCTCTAGCCTCGAGTCTCAAAATTCGGGGTGTTACAGCTCACATCACTCGAGCATAAGGCTTTGCACTTGGGTGATGACTCTAAATCCACTCGAGTCCCTGAAAGTGCAACACAAAGAGTGACAACCCGAGAGTACATACAACATCAGAAGGACAAGCTCACTCGAGCACAACCCCTAGTACTTGGGTGAGATGACTATACTTGTGAGTGTCAGAACACACTCTTGACAAATGACTAGCGAGTAAGGACCCGAGAGCAACCCTAGCCATAAACTCACACCATCACTCGAGTGATCCCATACTGACTCGAGTGATCACCAACATCACTCGCGGTAAAGGAAGTGTACTCGAGCTTTACTCATAAATCCTAGGAAAAACATAAAGCAATAGGCAAGAATCAGACTAACGCACTCGAGTGAGATCCTCCCTCATTCAAGTGAGGCTTATCATATTGCCAGATCGCAGCAACTGACAGAAATTCCTAGATTAGCCAAAATCACACCCAATGGTTCCCAAACTCCACACAAAGCTCATACTCACTTAAAATGACATAAGGAACCCATTGGTAACCTCCAAAACACCCAAATACTATTTTAAACATAATCTAACTCTTTGTTCTCTATATCACACACAACACCCAATTTCAATCAACACACCTCCCAAACTTCAAAACCATATCAAATACTCAAAGAACTTCACAATGAACTAATCCCAACATCATCCACTATGAAATTCATACATTCCAAAATGGGCATAAAACCAGGGCAATTTCCAGATTTTCTCAAACTTATCCAAAAATCATAATAAATATATCAAAAAGCATCAAATCCTTACCTCTTCACTTTGCCAAAGTCAGAATCTTGATTCTCAAACTTTCAAATTGCTTTAACACACTAACCATCACCTTTCAAAATTCTGAAATCACCACAATGGAGCTTTTAACACTATGAACAAGTTTAAGGAAGAGGATTTGAGCATAAGAGTACCATTACCTACCCAAAATCAAAGCTTTCTCTTTTCTCTTTCCTTGTTTGGTCTGCCGAAAATGGAAGAAGGAGGAGAGAGAAATAGTGAGATATGGAGGTGATGATGATGAGTGTACAACTTTCCCCTTTGCCCATGTACCTAGCTGAATAGGAGAGAGAAGAGAGAGGAAAGTGGGTTTTTGTCTTTTAGCTTTATCCCATGGTCCACACAATGCTACATGTCAACATCTTCTCAGTTCCACCATGAGCTCACACAAATGCAAAGCATAGGATTCTGACCCATGGTCAATAAATCTCAACCATTGATCTTTAATCTCCAAATACACTTATATCAAATTTACATCACATTTCTCCAAAAGTGTTTAATTACACTAATTACAATCAATATCAGAGTCATTAGCCCTTAATCCCAAATTGGGTCATTACAGGTAGAGAGTTTATTGTAAAGCTAATCAATGATCTTGGTTCATTTGAGTGTGAAATCATTTGAAACTTATATACCAAAATATATTAAAATTCAATTATTTCTATAGGAAAATCATACCTGCTTTTGATGTAGTTCATATCCAGGATGACCAGGAAGACCAGGATAGTTTACTTTCTTTACTTTAAGATGACTGGCAAGAAACTCAGCTCTCTGTTTTGCATTTTTCTGCAAAATATAAAATGTTTTGCTCTCACTATTATTCTTCATTTATTAAAAAATAATTGTGGCACAGTTAATGAGTTATAAGGTTTTATTAGGAAACTGTTTCTCTTGTACTCGTAGGGCCATTGTTTGATTCCTTCCAAACAAATCCAAGAGTCTATTGGAGACTAGCTGTAATCTGGCGCATTTTTATGCTTTTTTATGTGTTCGACCAAACTTTTTAAGAGGGAAACACATAAATCCACATTATTAGTTGAACAAAAAGTTATGAAACAAATGGAAACTAAAGAAAGAGATATAATAAAATATAGCTAACAACATATCATATCGTACTTATCACATGAACAATGGGGTTTGGAGCCTCTTATTCCCTAATAATCTAAGGCTCACAAACAAATCAATATATTAAACATCTTAAGTGTTTGAGACAAAGAAAAAGAGATCCTACTCTTCTCTATTCATAACAAGACTACCAACCAGGCAACTGTTGTTTCCAGCAATAAATTTGGTAGTTGAAAGCATAACAATATCTGGAAATTAGACAAAATAGAGAGAGTAAATATCACTTAAGTTGTTAAATCAACGTATATATACTCCATTATATTATCTTTGCAAGTGTCATATGACTATGTGCCTTGATAGAAAACAACAACAACCAAAAACTAAACTAAACAATAAGTATCACTTAATAGAAATTTCTTTCTGGTTTTTCTCTTAGTGCAGTGTAATGCATAAAGGATATGTTCAATAGTGTGATTTCTCCCGTGTTCCAATGGAGAATAAGAGCAAGAACAAGAACGTAACAAGACAACAAATATTCACGCCCTCAGAATAATTTATTTAAAGCTTATGTTATTGATTTACTAAATCTATGTTTATATACTCAATTATCTTTGCAAGCGTGAAATGAATGTATACCTGCTCCAAGGTCCAATGGCTTACTTAACACGGGAGACATCACACTATTGTCAATAAATAGAGCAGCACCAAATGCATGAGCTATCCTCACTATTCCCTGGACAAAAATCAACAAAATGAAATAAATTTCTTAACATTTAAAACAATTCCATTCTAGTGGTACACATGCTTCATACATATATATTATTTGAGGTTGGGTCCATGCAAGAACTTGATGAGTGTTATATAGGCATGCGCCTATACTTCTTACTTATGGACGAAGAGAAAAAAAGAAAGAAATATAAATGGGCTATTAAAAAACACTTTAATATAAATGGTCCAACCTACAAAAATAGCTTACTTTGATATCAAATATGTTTAGTTGAGGATTACTGGGAGTCTCTAGCCATACCAACTTAGTCTTATAGACATTGCTTCTAGCACCTTCTTTTGATCAGTAGTATCTACTCTCCTGTCCATGCAAGCAACATTACAGCCATAATATGTTTTCATAATCCATTACTTCACTAAAAACAAAACATATCCTAAAAGCTGAAAAATCATACTTTACTATGATTCCTTGCTTTCTTTCCATTAGATTCTTTATAAAGTTATGTGAACTGCCATAGATATCATCTACTGTTATGATTTCTTCCCCTGCATATTAGAATTATTAGTAAATGGAAACAAAAGCAATGACTTAATCATACATAGTCTCCAATGAAAATAAGAAGAAATATGCACAAGTAGTATTAGTTCTTGTTATATTTTATATAGTGAAAATAAAAGTATATGGATGTCAATATGTGTATTAGGCATTATATATAATGTTGTATTAGGCTTTCACTAAGTATTTTTAGAAATACAAAGTTAATTTACCAGGATTAACAAGTTCACAAATAGTAGTCAAAGCAAATATTCCACTACTAAAGTTAGGTTATAAGAGAGTGTATGAAAAAGTTATCGGATATAGGGAAAAAAATCAGAAAAAACAAATTAGAATTTGTAGTTCTAGAATAGAAAAATTAATCAAATTTTGTTAGAGATGACTGTATTGAGAGAGGAAAAGAAGTATGGAAGACCATTACAATATAAAAAAAGCATATATAATTGAGTAATAGAGATACTAATCAAATATAATTCACAATTACTAAAGAACTTAACATATATACATAGATCAAATATTGCTCCCACCATTTTGAAAGTATGTTAGATAATGATGATTTATATAATTAACCTACTCTGTAATATTTCTGTAGATATAGGATCAAGAGTGGTCCTTCATTATACACATGTAACACTATAAGCACAATACTAGTAATATTCTTCAGCATATTCTATTAGGTCATAATCATCTTGTATTCTCCTCTTACTATATAAAGGACTAAGGGCTAGGCAATCATTACATCACCTCCCTTTTATCATGTTGTCTATTTTTCTTTCTTGGTATTAAAGCCCTGCAAGACAAAAATGTCGTCTTCATTATCTTCCTCTGCTTCTGTTACAGTAGGTTCCTCTGGTATGACAGCACCAGCTGCCAAGTGTTGGAAATTGTGCCCTAAGGGCCAATCATTGTACTTTAAACATTATTATTTTGATGAAATTTCTCCATTCTGTTATTATAATATTTGCATGTTAACGGTGATAATTGTATCCTTGGATAATTCATAAGATTGTCCTAAAATGTCCCTGGTCGGTCATCTATGTGGGAGCAGAGATGAAACAAGACTAGTATGACTTTGATAAGATATGGAGATACGAATCAAAGTCTTAGGCACTTGTAAGAGTACAAGGTGCTGGACCGACCCATTATGAGAAAGCTACATGGATCAAGTCATAAGCTTTTCTCATGTATAACCACGTCACAATGCCCTTAAACCTGAGGTCATCATGGATTCCTACATGAGAGTTGCTAAGCTTTGAACTAGTCAAAAGTCACTTTTGACCGGGTGATGATAAAGGCTACGATCAGGCTTGGTGGTTTTTCATTTAGAGGAATATGAATGATCAAGATGGAATTTGTCCCTCACATTAGTAGAGAGATATTACTGGGCCCCTCGATGAGTGAGTCTGAGAAATGTATGGCCATACTATGATGAAAGGAGTTTCTGTCTCTGTTATCAGGCTACTCAGGAATCAAGAAAGTAATGGTTAGGAACAAGAAGATGACATTTTCCATGCCTTATCCTTGATCGATATATCGTGTGACAAAAGGGACGTGACATGGTTGTATGACAGGTTGCATCGTGATAACGATCCTCATATGAATTGGGTAGTCGTAATGTCTTGCTAGAGGCCGCTTGCGACTTTTGGGTTAGTGTAGTTATTGGCCCACTGCCAACTTCATATGGGCCTACAGGGTCGCATACAAGAATGGCCCAACACGAGATAATGTTTGATTTAGGGTGGATGAATTATATATATATATATATAATATAAAATTCATTAATAATATTATATAGATATATATATATATTTTTGAAATATATTATATATATATATATATTATATTATATTATATTTAATAATATTATATATATATATATATATATATTCGAAATATATTATATATATATATGTATATATATATTATATGATATTATTATATTGTGTTGGTTTTAAATTTAAATTATTAAGATATATTAAATTTAATAACTGACATGATAGAGATATAGTATCTCAGATTTAATTTATGAAGATAAATTAAATCTAATGGCTCTTTATTTAGATTAAATAAATAGGTTAAATTAAAACTGTTGGATAGATTTAATTTAAACTGAATTTATTTAATTAGCTCATCAACATAATTAATTGTTAATTAATTTCAAAATTAATGATGATTAATTTTGAAATTTGAAAATAACCCTCATGGGTTATAAACTTGATAGAGCTGATAGACTCAGGGTACATCAGAGTTGAGAGCCGCAAGTTAAACCCTTGGAGACATTAGAGGCGCTAGCACGTAGTCTCGGTTGGAGAGCATTCGTGTGGATACCGGTAGAGGGAGCGGACATGACGTGTTGGCTCCTAGAGATCGTGAAAACTCTGAATCATCAAAAGGGTATGAATCCTTCCAACTTGGTTTAAACGCCGTTGATATATCCTTGATTAGGATCGGTGAAAATTTTTCAAATTCTTCCGCTGTGCTTACCAAACCAGCTACCAAGGCCTATGGGCTCTTTAATTCTTCAAATCAGACAACCTCTATCAAACTTGACAGAGGAAATTTCCTTGTTTGGGAGTCTGTACCTCTCCCTCTAATTGAAGGAAATTTTCTTGAATCACATATTGATGGCACCAAAGTAGCTCTACTATGGCTTACTCCTGAAGCAGTAGAAACAGTCAACCCAGACTTTGTTGAATGGCAATCGGTGGACAAGATGCTTGTTGGTTGGCTCCGAAACACTATGTCTCAAGAAATTGGAGCTCAACTTCTTCATTGTAAAACTGTATGGGATCTTTGAATAAGAGCTAAAGATCTGACTAGTCAACGAATAGAGCAAGAGTTATGGTTTACAAATCAGACCTTCTAATACTACAAAGAACAACATGAAAATGGAGGAATATCTTTCCAAAATGAAGACACTATCTGACTAACTAGCCTTGGCTAGAGCACCTATATCTACCGATGAACTTATCATGCTAACTTTAAATGCCCTAGATGCATATTACAATGCAATTGTAGTCAAGCTCATTGATCAAACAAATCTGTCATGGATTGAAACACAAGCCTCATTGCTGTCGTTTGAAAGAAGGCTTGAACAACTTAACCAGTTTTCATCTCTTAGTATTCAACCATTTGCTAATATGGGTCGACAACGTGTGAATGATTTTTCAGGGTCAGATTCATTTCGTAGCTCATGGCGTGGCTCCAGAGGAGGGTCACAAACTTGTCCATCTAGAGGAAGATGAAGGAATTACAATAAGAATAATGGAGGCAGCAAACCATACTATCACTTATGTGAAAAGACTGGTCATGTTGTTGCTAATCGCTATCGGTGATTTGATTGGAGTTTTAAGTCACCACAATTAGATTTGAATTTTAATCCACAAGCATATTATGTAGATGTAAATACCGTTGCTGATCTATCATGGTACATAGATAGTGGTGCAAACTACCACATTACCCCCCACACTGATCAGCTGGATCAAGTGACTCCAGTTGGTAAGTTCTATCTATCAACCTGCACTGGTGAGAAAGCTAAAATCTATGGTATTGGTTCTAAATCATTATCCAATTCTGGCATTCAGTTGAATAATGTTCTAATTGTGCCATCTGCTACTAAAAATCTGCTTAGTGTTAATCAACTTGTCAAGGATAATAGTGTTGATATTCAATTTACTAATAATAAGTGTGTTGTGAAGGAAAGAACAACAGGGGGAACACTGATGCGAGGCAAAGCAAGACAAGGGATGTATCTAATGCTTATTGAATAAGGAGATGCTTGAGCATTTGCAACAGTTACTACCACTTCTGTTGTGGACAATTTTAATGATTTTCTTCAATGGCACTACAAGTTAGGACATCTTAGTAATCAATTTCTAAAATTTATTTTAAAGAATTGTAATGAAAAGGTTGAATTTAATGAGAAGCTTGTCTATGAAGCCTGTCAATTGGGCAAATCCAAGCATCTGTCATTTTCCAATTCTGAAACTCATGTTAAATCTCTTTTAGAATTGATTCATACAAATATCTAGGGTCCTTCTCCAGTTCAATCAATAGGAAGACATAGATATTACATATACTTTGTGGATTATTACAGTAGGTATACATGGATGTACCCATTGAAGAACATGAGTGAAGCAATTCATGCCTTCAGTGTATTTCAAAAACATATGGAAAACCAGTTCAACACCAAAATTAAAATAATTCAGTATGATAACGGTACTAAATACAAACCATTTATATCTGTAACTCAAGAGGCTGGTATTTTGATGAGATATTCCTATCCATACACATCACCACAAAATGGTAGAGCCGAGAGAAATCATCGTCATATTGTTGAAATGGGCTTGACTTTGCTAGCTCAAGACAGGATGCCATTAACGTATTAGGTTGAAGCAAATCAGACTGCAGTCTTTCTAATTAATAGATTGCTAACTCCAGTTCTTCAAAACAAAACACCTATGTTTCTGCTACATAAAACTGAACCAAAATATAGAGAAATACAACCATTTGGGTGTGCATGTTGCCCATGTCTCAAATCATATAATGATCACAAGTTTGCTTTTCATAGCCAAAAATATGTCTATCTTGGTCCAGCCTCTCAACAAAAAGGATATCGATGCCTAAGCTCAATTGGCTGTATATATGTATCTTGTCATGTTGTGTTTGATGCTGCCACCACTACTACAGAATTATGATATAACCACCCCAAAGGACATCCTAATTTTAAAATTGGGTGGTTAAAAATGAAGACAGTGACATTTTTGTAATTAATTGTATGTAGGGAAACCTTCAGACGTCCTAAATTTGAATTTGGGACGCCAAAAGTACTTCATGGCGTGAATTTAAATTTTTCATAATTTTTTTAAGCGCTAGAAATGGGGTTTAGACGTCCCAAAATCCATTTGGGACGCCTAAAGTAGGAGTTTAGGTGTCCCAAATTGATTTTGGGACACCTAAACTCATCTTTAGGCGTCCCACTGAAAAGTTGGATGAACTGGAAAATGAGGGTTACATTATTTTGTCACTCTAGTGATGACGAAAGGCGTAGAGATGACAAAAGCCCTAGCGATGATGAAAGGCCTAGAGATGAACCCGTTGCAAGAAGGAGGGTTAGAGGCTGTACAAAGATAGGAGTATTGGTTGCATATCATGAACATCAACAAGAGAGGCTGCATATAGACTTTGATGACAATCTGAATCCAATTGGTCCAGAGGAAGACCACTTCATTAGTTACGTAGGGTTTTTAGGTCGAAGCAAAGTGCACATTACCTACAATAATTGGAGATTGGTTCCCCCAAGAATGAAAGACATGATTTGGCAGCAACTTTTGGTATATAAGTTTTGATGCATCTATGGTAATTGTAGCTTTATTCCTATTGTTTCAAATATAATAATCTTATGTTTTACCTTGCAGCAAACATACGATGTCCCAGACACCAGGGAGATGTACAGGCACTGGATAGATGAGGTTCGTATACGATGGAAAGGTTTCAAGAATAAGCTAATAGTAAGGTACATTCGAGGGGCCCAGAGGGGTCAGGATCCATGTACACATTATTTGTATTTGTCTCCAGAAGATTGGAGGTTGTTTGTGACATCACGGGCAGATCTTGAGTTTTTGGTAAGATTTCTGTCATCATGATATAAAGCTTTTAATTTTCATATACTTGATATCGTTGATTTATTTTTTGTTCTTTTTCATTCATAGAAATTAAGTGCAGCAAATGCACAGAGGCAATCAGAAAATAAATATCAACATTACATGTCTTGTGGTGGATATCAGAAGCTTGAGCGGCAAATTATGCAAGAAGAGATAGAGAAAATGAAGGAAGCAGCGGAATCTGATCCTACCATTGTTATCCAGGCCCTGACAGCTCCTCCACATCATAAAAAATGGAAAGTAGGGAGGATTAAGGCTGGGAAGTACATAAATCTGGCTGTTGTTGAGGTTGCTACGAGGATTGTAAGTAGTTATACCATAAGTACCTTATTTTTTGCATATCGAGAGTGGTTTCGATATATTTACGATAAACTGTATGCTACAAGATGAAATGAAAGATCAAAGTAGCCAAGGTTCATTCAATCCAAGTAGACGGATGGACATCTTGTCAATGGTTATTGGGAAGGCAGATGACCTTGGTCGTGTTCGAGGAGAGACATGGGGAGTTAGTGCCGTGAGGTATTTTAGACGAGACTCATGTTATTCGTCACAAGCTGGACCTAGTAAGGACCTTCTGGCCAAGATTCAAGAGGAACACAAATGAGAGCTCGAGGCCAACCTTCGCGACAAGCTCCAACAAGAGCTGTTGCCAGAGCTTCAACTTGAAATGGCAAAGATGTTCAAATCACAAAGGGCAAGGGATGAGCATAGAACTCAGGAATCCCTGGCCTTCAATAGCACCAAAGGAAGTTACAACCCTCTAGAGGAACCACTTGGTGACCCTTCTCCCACTCTATTGTTGGGAGACCCTTCCACCTTCTATTTGGATGATCCACTATTGCGTGTTATTACTGATGCTCTCATTCATACATGTGCTATCACCCACCATCATCAGCAAATTCTGGAGGATTTTTGTAGGGTGAATGTGACAAGTGTTAGAAAGGCAGAAGAAAGTACAGCCATCCCTATTCCTGATCCAGAGGTTAGCATGTTAGGTCAGGCGATAGGATCTTTAATCCTTTGGCCTCACAATCTTATTGGTTCAGACGCAACACCTCCAATCGTAGGAATTACCTTACTATTACTGAAAATCTATTGGCATCCTAATAACAATTTGTTTTTTTGATGTTCTAAAAGGATGACGAAGATATGAGGAAATGGCCCTACTTAGCACGGCTGTAACAGATCTACAAGGGCATTAAACAGGTTGACTTAAAGATGCCTCAAGGGATTGTGGGCCTTACATTAGAGTATCCCTACACGATTGACAATACAGATCTCAAGCAGTTTATCAAGTTGGAGGAGATAGATGCAACCTGGGTAAAATTTGCAATCCGGTAAGTTTTTTTTTCCTTCAATTTTCCCATAGAATTCATTTAGTGGGTTTCTGATTTCATACATTCAATAATTCATTCCTTATTTTAATTCTATTATAGCATCTTCCACAGTCTCTGCATAAACTTGGAAAGACGTGATTGGTATGGATTCTTATGCCCTGCGAATATGACAGGGGATACCAATACTGTGGCGTATAGGACTCACTATGTCGGCTACACAATAGAAGAGACCAAACTTCGCTGTTATCTAGCACCCATTGTTCAACAGTTCGTATTTTCATTTTGTCAATTTAAGAAGTTTAATAAATAATTGTCTTGTCATCTAACTTCATTTTAATTTGTGCATGTTGTTATAGTTACCACTGGAGTTTGTGTGTTATATGTCCTCGCCGCAATGTAGTCTATTGGTTTGATCCCTTGAGTAAAAAGCCAGATAAAGATACAAAATCCGTCTTCAACATGTTAGTTATTCTGTTTGTATTTCATTGACTCTTAAAAAAATGAATAGTTCTAATTTCTGTTCATTTTGATTTTCATGATAGTGCTTGTCAAACATATAAAGTTCTAGGCGGGTCACGCGAGGGTACAGTTGTTAAAAAGCCAAAGTGGTTTTATTTGATAATAAGTAGTTTTGATTCTAATTGTTTCATTGACGGTTGTTTTAGACATACCTTTATTGATTTTAACAACCAATTGCATGCCTTTGATTTAAAGTGCCCTTGACAACTAGGCAACACTGAATGCGGATATTATGTTATACTTTATATGTATAACATCACTCAAAGTGGAATTACTAACGATTTTGAAAAGGTAATCGCTTCTTCATTCTCAAATGATAATATTTTTGGTGTTCTAATCGAAATGCTAATTAATTCATTTGCTTGATTCATTTAATTAAAGCTTATTTTCTAATTTTCAGATTTTTGATAATGAAGATGCCTACCTACGTGAAGACCTTGATTTGATCAGAGACCTTTTGGCTGGACATCTTCTTCAACATATAGAGCAGTAAAATTTTTATTTATATCAGTTTGTAGTTGTGTGACGACAACGTTTTGACACTTTTTGGTTGTTATTGTTGATATATATAGTAGTAGGTTGTATGAGTTGTTATTGTATGTATATATAGTAAAGATTGTAGTGCTGGATGTCCTTAACATTTTGTAACAGACATTGTGGTTTATGTATCCATTTTCTATTCTGTTTCTGCAGTTTGAATTCGCTGAGTAATGCAGAATGTAAATGATCGTTTAAAAAAAATCAAACATTTTAACATCCCAAATTAAGAATTGTGACATCTAAAGTCCTCAACGGGGGACTTTAGATGTCCCAAATTGTCATTTGGGACATCTAAAGTCTCACTTTAGATGTCCCATTTTTTTAGGACATCTTTTCTTAAAACATATTATGCTCCCCACATAGACGTCCCTCTGTTTTTGGAAGTTAAAAGTGACAAAATTGGGATGTTAAAACCCTGTTTTGTAATAGTGCACTTTTCCATTTACTTCTGGTTTCTTAGATTGGAGAAACTCATCAGAGACTATTACAAAACCAAATCATTCAATTCCAATGCTCATTGACGCTTCTCCGATCATCACCACTCAAAAACCGGCTATAAGAGAAGAAGGTGTTCTAACAATTATAGTCACCACCTTACCACACCCAACTGAACACCTTAATGAAGTCGAATATAGTCATATTCTTCCTATTCAAGAGTCTTCAAACTCAAAGCCCAATCAAGAAACAAGCAATATTCAATCAACAAAAGTAGCTGGGCCCAGCCCAACAAAGTCCAATCCATTAAATAAACATCAAATGCTAACTTGTTCTAAGGTAGGCATTTTTAAACCCCGATACCCTTTTATGGGTCTCATGAAATCTGAAGACCTAATCACTCTTCTAAAAATTACAGAACCTATGAATGTTCAAGAAGCACTCACATCTTTGTACTGGAGAGGAGCTATGAAAGAAGAATTTGATGCCTTGCAACGGAATTGCACTTGGATCTTAGTTCTAAGGAATCATGCTCACCCCTTGGTGGATTGCAAGTGGATGTTTAAGAACAAATTCTGTGTAGATGGATCATTTTTGAAACCGAAAGCTTGTCTCGTAGCCAAAGGATTTTAGCAATCTCCAGGTATTGATTATGGAGAAACTTTCAGTCTAGTAATTAAACCCACAACAATTAGAATTGTTTTATCAATTGCTGCCACTTTTAACTAGGAAGTAAGGCAATTAGATGTGAACAATGCGTTCCTAAATGGGTGTTTATAAGAGAATGTTTTTATGAGGCAGCCTAAAGGTTTTTAAGACCCTAGTCAGCCAAATTTTGTATGCAAACTGGTAAAGGAAATCTATGGCTTAAAGCAAGCCCCACGAGCCTAGTTTGATAGACTTCAAATGACACTGCTCAAATGGGGCTTCCACAATGCAAAAAGTGATATTTCTTTATTTCATCTCAGAACTCACAATCTCAAGGTATTCATTCTAATCTATGTAGATGATATCTTGGTGACAAGTAATAATTCCAACAATGTGTAAAAATTTATTCAAAGATTAAATGCTCTATTTTCACTGAAAGACCTAGGCCTGTGTGTTACTTTCTTAGCTTAGAAATATATCGGGACAGTACTGGTTTTTATCTGAACCAAGGAAAATATGCTTTAGATCTATTGAGGAAACTCCATATGTTAGATTATGCCCCTGTGTCAACACCAATAGTAGCTAACAGACATTTTTCAGCTCAAGAGGGTGAACTCATGAAGGATCCATCATTATATAGAAAAGCTATTGGGTCACTCCAGTACCTCACAACTACAAGACCAAACATTGCTTTTTCTGTTAATAAACTCAGTTAGTTTCTGAGTAAGCCTACTGATGTTCATTTTCAAGCTGTTAAGATGATTCTCATATACATAAAAGGAACCTATAATTATGGTCTATTAGTTAAACCATTTAATTTCTGAGTTTAATTGCCTTTACTGATGCTGATTGGGCAGTCAATGTTGATGATAGAAGATCAATGGCTAGTTGTTGTGTCTATTTAGGCAATACCTTAGTCTTATGGGCATCAAGAAAACAAAAGGTTGTGTCTCGATCAAGTTCTGAGTCTGAATATAGATATTTAGCTGATGGTGCATCAGAGGTTAAATGGTTGTATTCATTATTGTTTGAACTTGGTCTTATACTTAAACAACCTTCAATCATTTGGTGTGATAATAAAAGTGCCAAAGCTCTTGCTTCTAATCCTATTCAACATGGCTGACACAAGTATATTGAAATTGATATACATTTCATTCGTGATTTGGTTCTCTTTGGTTTTCTTGATGTTCGTTACATACCATCATCTCATCAAGTTGCTGATTGCTTTACCAAAGCTCTATCCTACCCCAAGTTTTCTTACTTTAGAAACAAACTCGGGGTGATGATTACACCCTCTTGTTTGAGGGGGATGTTAGATAATGATGATTTATATAATTAACCTACTCTGTAATATTTCTGTAGATATAGGATCAAGAGTGGTCCTGTCATTATACACGTTTAACACTATGAGCACAACACTAGTAATATTCTTCAGCATATTCTATTAGGTCAGAATCATCTTGTATTCTCCTCTTACTATATAAAGGACTAAGGGCTAGGCAATCATTACATCACCTCCCTTTTATCATTTTGTCTATTTTACTTTCTAAGTAGCAGTTTGGTAAATTGGAGTAGAAGAGGTCACTTTCAAAGTATCCCAGTCAGCATGGCAACTCACTAACTCTGTGGACATTCTATAATAGAAATCTTCCATCACATCATTTTCTGCAGATAGAAGCAAAAACTATTAACATATAAAACAACACACACAGACACACAGAAACAAAGAGTAACAGCATAAGAGACACATTACAAGCCACTACGTAGAGCCTTATTAGATTCCTTCAAAGCCAGCGGTTCGCTCTTAGCCACCTGCTCTACAATTTGGACTGTACAATTTACCTTGAAGCACCTTCCAACACTTGTGATCTAAAACACAGTAATACAATGAGAAACTTTAACATTAAACTTTCAATGGTATAGCTATACTTGCAATTATTAGATGCATTTTTGGTAAAGGTCAAAAGTGCATAAGGTGTCCCTTCAGGGACATCCGATAAAATTGAATGGATATAGAGAAGATTAGCATAGTCACTGTGGAAGGATGACACGCACAAATTGAGAAAAGGTACATAAGGTGTTTTAAACAACGATTGTTGATTGTTACCTTACATTGGGGGATTAACAATGACTAAATACTACTACAAAAAGGGGATTTAGTGGCGTGCATCCTGTGGCGGTTCTCTAAAAAAGCACCAAAGATACTAAATTCGTTTTTTAAAATCAAAAGAATTTGGAAATTTTGGCGCTCACAATCATAAATGTCATAATTCATATTAAGCTTGTATGACGCTTCTCTGAACAAGCGCCAAACAAAGCCTTCAATTTTTAGAAAAAGATAAATAAAATCGCAGTTATGGCGATTACTTAGGAAGCGCCATAGGTTGCATTTTTGCATTACTTTTTAAATAAAAAATTTGAGTGTCCAACAATATGTACATATATATTACTTGTGCCTTGGACTCACCAAGTGAAAACAATGTATGATATAATGAAACGTCCAGTATTATAAATATATATTACTTGGTGTTTTTTTTTTGCCAGCATATATTACTTGGTGTTAACGATGAGGAATTTGGTGTTTAACCTTTATTATATATATAATGCAATGTACATATATTATTTTACTTTTATATATATGATTTTTTTTAAAAAAAATAAAGCTTTGGCGCTTCTAAGCTTCTAATATATTTTTAAAAAAATTAAATAGGAATTTTTGGCACTTCCTTAGAAAGCGCCAAAGCTTCCTATTATTTAAAAAATAAATAAATAGGAATCATCTACTTAAATTAGTCCCGCAGCTAACATCTACTTTTTATTTGAGCAAATAACTGACATCTACTTAAATTAATAGGTTTTTAATATAAATTATTATTAATAATTGATATATATATATAATTAAATATAATCATTACAATGAAGGTTAAAAAAAAGACAACTAGAATGTTTTTAATCACGGTAAACACATTTCTAACTAAGAGACGTGCTTGTTCCTGCATGTCATGATATAATTGATTTGCAGAAAAAGGAAATCCACTATCAACGCAATTCCACGGACCTTTAATATTTATGTGTGTGTTTCGTGCATAAGTACTTAGCTTGTCTATTTGCTGGTCTTATAGGTACGTATTATCAATCAATATTTAAAACAGATAGGAAGCTTTGGCGTTTTATAAGGAAGTGCCAAAGCTTCCTATATATTAATAAAAAAAAGAAGGATCACGCGTAGATTTTTTTTTCCAAGATAGGAAGCTTTGACGTTTTATAAGGAAGTGCCAAGCTTCCTATATATTGAAAAAAAAAGAAGTATCATGCGCAGATTTTTTTTTTTTAAAGATAGGAAGCTTTGGCGTTTTATAAGGAAGTGCCAAAGCTTCCTATATATTAAGAAAAAAAAAGAAGGATCATGTGCAGATTTGTTTTTTTCCATTCATTGAAAAGGCAAGTCAAAGAAAGGAGAAGTCTCACGTGAAACAAAAGCTTCCACCTGCAAATTTGTTTTTTTCATTGATAAGGCAAGTCATATCTATCTTGAATAGTCATCTGTATATTGATAAATCACTTCCCAAACTTTATTACTATTCGACAAGTCCTTAAAGAGCTTGGACATAAATCACTTTTTTGACTTTTCATATCGGCTTCTCCAGGTTCCATTTTCCTATATATCTCTCTCTCACACAAAATCACACACACACACACACACACACACACACACACACACACACACACACACACACACACTGTGCAGATGAGTTTGGTATCTGGGTTATTGAGATGCTGACTATCATTATTTTCTTTCTACGCATTAAAGAGAGCTTCTCTGATCTATAGGGTCTGTGTCCTTGCCCTCACGCTCTTCCTCAGCTCCCTTGACTGTTGAAAGCCATTGTCACCAGCGAGCTCCATAAGGATGGTGGTTCATCAAGCTATTCTATTAAGAAGTATAAGGATATGAATCATTGATCATTGCAGTTTTTTTTGGATCAAGATGGGAAGCTTTGTTTTGAACAAAAAAAAAGAAGATGGGAAGCTTTGGCGTTTTATAATAAAACGCCAAAGCTTCCACATTACAAAAAAAACGAAGGATAAGGATATGAATCATTGATCATTGCAGTTTTTTTTGGATCAAGATGGGAAGCTTTGTTTTGAACAAAAAAAAAGATGGGAAGCTTTGGCGTTTTATAATAAAACGCCAAAGCTTCCACATTACAAAAAAAAATGAAGGATAAGGATATGAATCATTGATCTTTGTAGTTTTTTTTGGATGAAGATGGGAAGCTTTGTTTGGAACAAAAAAAAAGATGGGAAGCTTTGGCGTTTTATAATAAAACGCCAAAGCTTCCACATTACAAAAAAAAAAAACAAAGGATAAAGATATGAATCATTGCAGTTTTGTGTGGATTAAGATGGGAAGCTTTGGCGTTTTGTAATAAAATGCCAAAGCTTCCACATATATTAAAAAAAACGAAGGGATGGAGAAGAATCACGTGAAAGCTTTGGCATTCATTGAAAATTCAAGTAAAAAAAGAATGGAGAAGAATCACGTGAAAGCTTCCACCTGCATATTTGTTTTTTCATTGACAAGGCAAGTCATATCTATCTTGAATAGTAATCTATACATTGATAAATCACCTTCCAAACTTTATAGCTAGCCATCCGACAGCTCCTTGATGACCTTGGACATAAATCACTTTTTGTGACATTGCATATTTGCATCTGCGCATTGAAGAAGAACCTGCAGACTTGTAGGAGCAATCCTGTTTGGTGTACAAGCTTTGGAGTTCAATGCTTATGGAAGGCACGAAACCAAAAGGTGTTTTGCAACGAAGAAACCAATGCCACAAGACTGGTCAATGAGGTTTTGTCTTTATCTGAACATGATACTCATGCTCTTCCTTGCCCTCACGCTCTTCCTCAGCTCCCTCGACCGTTGAAAGCCATTGTCAGAGCTCGTTGTTGGGAAAGAATCACAGGTTGGCCATTTACTTGATGAGAATCATGACTTCTTTTACAATATGCCTTTATACTTGGTGGATGACGCAATGGTTTTTTTTTAATTACAACTATATTATGATGGTTGGCAATTGGCATTTCTGAAGTATTCAAAGCTGCTTGCTCTGATTCCCTGTACATAGCCCCACTATTAATTAGTTCCCTCTTATTCCCACTTTGATCCATGTTAGTGATATGAACTATATTCGTATTAATTGAAATGACCAACAGGAAGCCATATGCGGCAGCAGGGCTCCTTATAAATGCACATGTACAACGCCTAGGACATGTTGTTAAAAAAATTATAATAGAAAAAAAAATTCAGTCAGCTTTAATTTAGTTTTTTTTAATATTTTTTAAAGGAATTTTTGGCGCTTTCTAAGGAAGCGCCAAAGGTTTCAGTTTTGTTTTATAACATTAATGGCACTTATATAAGAAGTGCTATATATACTCACACCTTTTTTGGCACTTTTTATATAAGCGCCATAAAAGGTAATATAAATGTTAAAAATTTTTAACCCCCGCCATTGTTGTGTCCCGCCATTATCACTTTCCTGCTTTTCTTTTCTATTGTCCCTACCCCCTTTCCTCTGTTTGACCGGCGACAAGTAGAAGCTTCTTTAGTCCCCCACTTCCTATTTTTTTTGTCTCCTCCTTGTGCAAATATTTGTAAACATTTGTTTGCCACTTTCATTACAGTATAGAGCTTCGTTGTAGTACAAAGCTTCCTCCCACACGTGTTCTTTTTCTTTTTGGCTGGTTGTAGTACAAAGCTTCCTCCCTCGTGTTCTTTTTCTTTTTGGCTGGTTGCAGTACAAAGCTTCCTACAAAAGCTCCTGTAAGTGTTGTTTGTTTTTTAACATTTTATTCACATTTTTTTAATTAAAATATGTATGACTATTATATATTTGCTTATACTTTTCTATAGAAGTACATGTTGTCAATAGTGAAAGAGTTGGGAATGGCACTGTTGAAATGGTCAAATTGGGTAGAAGTGTTATAAATGCCGCTGGTAGTTTAATCAATGATTATTTTGGAACCAATTAATTTAATAAACGCAGGGTTGTATTTTTGTTGGCTTGTTATGAACCCAATTATTTTAATTACGACATGTAGTAGTGTTGGCCAATATGATTTATTTGGTGGTGAGTTGTGAACATTATTTAGATGTTGTGGGATTAATTGGTTGATTATTTGTGATTTAAGAAGAGTGTTTAATATTTTGTAAAGCTTTAAATTTTGGAATGTTATGCTGCTGAATTTACTTTTTAAAAAAAATAAATAACAAATAAAGAGAACTTTAAGAGGCAAGCAACTGACCACTTATAAAAATATATATGTTTAAGGTATAGATGGATCAAAAATGGATGTCATCTAATCGGTGCTCAAGATAATATATTGATGGGGTGAAAGAGTTTATTAGATTTGCAAGCGAGCATGCAAATGATCTTAACAAAATCCTATGTCCTTGCTTATCTTGTTGTTAATGGAAAGCGGATTAGTCCACTTGATTTGCTAGATCATTTAGTGTGTCATGGAATTGATCAATCATATACATGATGGACAAGGCACAGTGAGACGGATGATGCAGATCGTGGTCAAATACATACCATGATCGGTGCTTCAAATGAGTTTGACTCAAGCATGTGTGATGAAGATGATGGTCTTCAAGAAATGCTAAATGCAGTTGAAGGGGTGCTTCATAACCGTCCTCAAGAATATGAGAAGTTGAAAGGTGATGCAGAGAAGCCATTATATGCTGGTAGTACTAAATACACAAGATTGCTAGCAGTGTTGAAAATGTACAACTTTAAAGCACGCCATGGATTGAGTGATTCTGGTTTCACTGCACTACTTGAACTTGTGCAAGATATGCTCCCAGAAGAAAATGTACTTCGTACCAAGACATATGAGGCAAAGCGAATACTTTGCTCTACAACTGGCATGGGTTATGAGAAGATTTATGCATGCCCTAACGATTGCATATTATTTCGAAATCAATATGCAACGTTAGAGAAGTGCCCTAAATGTAATGCATCTCGATATGGGAAAAAGAAAGGAAAGAGTCCCTCGAAGGTTGTATGGTATTTTCCAATTATTCCAAGATTCAAGCGATTATACAGTAATGAGGAGATTGCTAAGTTGTTGACGTGGCATGCAGATGAAAGGATTGAAGACACGAACCTTAGACACCCTGCGGATGCCCCTCAATGGAAAAAATTGATCATGACCATCCTGACTTCGTGAATAAAGAAAGGAACCTACGCCTTGCACTTTCAACTGATGGAATCAATCCCCACGGGGTTCAGAGTGGTACACACAGTACATGGCCAGTGATATTGATGATTTATAACCTTCCTCCACACTTGATCATGAAACACAAGTATATGATGTTGTTTATGTTAATTTCTGGGCCAAGGTAACCTGGAAATGATATAGATGTATACTTGGCTCCTTTAATTGATGACTTGAAGCTACTTTGGGAAGGTGTCAATGTGTATGATGGGTACAGGGAAGAAAGTTTCAATTTGAAAGACATGTTGTTTGGCACAATTAATGATTTCCCTGCTTATGGTAATTTGTCCGGATATAGCGTCAAAGGATATTGTGCGTGCCCTATATGTGAAGATGACACTCATTCAATGCGACTAGATCATTGTAAGAAAAATGTATACATGGGACATCGAAGATTCTTACCATCAACACATCATTGGAGGAAGTGGAAAAAGGCTTTCAATTGTGAGTCAGAAGAAGGTAGCCCATTGAAGATATTGACCGGTGCTCAGGTTTTTTAGAAGGTTAAGCACATGGATAACGATTTTGGCAAGCCTTTTGCAAAACAATTCGGGACAACCGGTTGGAAAAAGAATTCTATTTTCTTTGAACTTCCATATTGGAAGTCCTTGTATGTGAGACATTTTCTTGTTGTGATGCACATAGAAAAAAATATATGTGATAGTCTCATTGGCACATTGCTCAGTATACGAGGAAAAAGCAAGGACAGTGTAAATGTGAGGTTGGATTTGATTAATTTGGGAATAAGAGAAGAGTTGGCACCAGTTGAGCAAGGGCACCGTACTTATCTACCTCCAACGGCTTACACTCTATCGAGGAAAGAGAAAAAAATATTTTGTGAATTTCTGGAAGGAATTAAAGTTCCAGAGGGGTATTCTTCAAATATAAAGAACCTTGTATTAGTGAAAGAGTTGAAGCTAAAGAACCTTAAATCTCATGATTGTCATGTGCTCATGCAAAATTTCATACCGATTGGTATACGGTCAATCTTACCCAAAAAAGTAAGAAACACCATTACTAAACTTTGCATGTTCTTTAAGTTGATTTGCAGTAAAGTGGTTGATTCAACGAAGTTACAAGATTTGCAAAGGTTGATTGTTTGTACTCTGTGTGAACTTGAAATGTATTTTCCCCCTTCATTTTTTGACATTATAGTCCATCTAACCGTACACTTGGTGAAAGAGGTTCAATTGTGCGCTCCAGTGTACTTGAGATGGATGTACCTGAATGAGCGATTTCTGAAAATTTTAAAGGAGTATGTGAAAAATAGATATCGACCAGAGGGTTGTATAGCTGTGCGGTATATGGTTGAGAAGCAAGTAACTTCTGTGCTGAATTTCTATCAAATGTTGACCCCGTAGGTATCCCCAAGTGTCGTCATGATGGACGAAGATCAGGGAAAGGAACAAGTAGGAAGGATGTAATAAGGATATCGGTGACTGAATGGGAACAAGCTCACTTGTATGTGCTTCATAACACTGATAAGGTTTAACCATTTGTTGACGAACACAAGGCCGTACTTCGATTGGCACATGGTGACAGGAATGATAATTTTATAACAAAGGAACACAACAAACATTTTCCAAGTTGGTCAAAAAGGCGCATTAAAGATGAGGTGGAGAGGAATCCTGATCTAATTTCTGAAAACTTGAGATGGCTATCGAATGGACCGAGCTTAAGTGTATTATCTTATAATGGTTATGCAATCAACGGTTACACCTTCTACACACAAGAACATGATACAAGGAGCACGATGCAAAATAGTGGGGTCACACTTGTTGCTAATTCTTGGCATAGATCCAGTGTCAAAGACATGCACCCTATCTACGCACCAATGTCATACTTTGGTGTAATTGAACAAATATGGGAGTTAGATTATACTGTGTTGAGGGTCCCTGTCTTCAGGTGTAAGTGGGTTAACAACAACAGTGGATTACGGACATATGAGTTAGGGTTTGTTCAAGTAGACCTTTCTAAAGTTTGGTATAAAAATGATCCTTTCATTTTAGCATCACAAGCAGAATAAGTGTTTTTCGTTCCCGATCCTGCTAAGAAGAATTGGTCCATTGTAGTTTTATCAAACAAGAATAATCAAGAACAAGTTGGTACTACAAGTAATGAATATTTGAATATTCCTGAGGATACTCTTTCCTTTGAGATGTTGTGGTCAAGATATATTGATAGAAATGAAGAAGAAGATGAAGATGAACATTTATATATGAGACATGATCATAAAGAGGGGACATGGTTTTTAAATCAAACAAGAAAGAGAAAAAGATGATAATGACTGTCTTGATTTTTCAGTATGTATGTTTTATTACATGTATTCATATATTCCAACTTAATTTACTTTTATTACTATAATTGTCAATATGCACTGATATTTTTGTCTTGTTTATTTAACTTGTAGGAAAATGGATCCCCACAATGATCAAGCAGCCTTTGAAGCCCATAATGAAGATGCAGTTGATCCTCACATTGAGCAAGCAGCCATTGAAGCCGCTGTAGTCTGAGGTAGGACTGTGATGCATAAACTGATCAAACTAAGGAGCAAGGGCATTATGTTAGAGCTTGAGTGGAATGACAAGGGAAACCCAATTGGTGAAAATGCTAGCAACTTTATTAATTATATTGGGACTATTGTCAAAGAAAGAGTCCCAATTACAATTTCAGATTGGAGACGGGCAATGAAGGACTATTCTGATATGCTTCTGAGTTCAGTTAAGGTAAACATTATTTACTTTATTATTCTGGTTGTTTTGTTGCATGAATTACAATCTAACAAAGCATGTGTGGTTTTTTTGTTACAGTCTATCTTTATTATCGATGACGATAAAGACAAATTCGTGCTCGTAAAATGTGGCAAACTTTTGAGATGTTTTCGTTCCAATCTTATCAAATTTTACTCGCGGGACATAGATGGCAATATCATTCATATGCCACCACAGTTGTATGATGGAATAATAACATAAGAGCAGTGGGATGAGTTTTTGAGCACACATACTACCTCGGAGTTTCTGGTAATACAATATTAGCCCTTACAGACTACTTACTGTTAGACCTCATGTTTTGATGATAACAAAAGAATGGTTTGAAAATGGAAATGATTATTAATCAAGCTTGAAAAGAGTAATGACAGGAACAAGTCTTACTTGAGGTAAGCATGGAAGTAGTGAAGATTGGCCAAGAGAAAATGCTGAGGAACTTGATCAGAAGTACAGTTTCTAAGGCATTACTTGAGGCCCTACTCGAGTAATGAGACAAAACTTGAAGTAACCAAGCAAAACTTCAAGTAACCTGCCACCATTACTCGAGGCGCTACTCGAGTAACCAGGTAAAATTTTGAGGTTGCTCTCAGCCTGCTAATGTTACTTGAGGAGGTACTCAAGTAACCAGGTGAAAACTTCCAGTTGCCTTCAAGTTTTTCCAATGATACTCGAGGAGCTACTCGAGTACCAGTGTTTGTGAAAATATGGACCTCTCGGCATTTTGTACCACTGCTAATGTTACTCGAGGAGCTACTCGAGTAACCCTGTGAAAACTTTCAGTTGCCTTCCAGTTTTCCCCATGATACTTGAGGAGCTACTCGAGTAACTGTGTTCTCAAAATGTGTAACTCTCGGCACTTTGTACCACTGCCAATGTTACTCGAGGAGCTACTCGAGTAACAGACTAAGGTAAGTGAAAACTTGAGGTTGGTACCCGATTAATCTGATTTCTCTTTATTTCATCTTCCTCGAGTACTTACTCTAGTATACAAGTTTTTCATGCTTTATTTTAAGTGGATTTCTCGAGTATGTACCCCAGTATGCACAAAAGTTTTCAAAGGAAACTTCAAGTCATTACCAGAGTAAATCATGCTCAAAAGTGTTAGTTACTCGAGGAGCTACCCGAGTAACCTATGCAAAAATGAATGCATTACTCGAGTCCCTACTCGAGTAACAAGGTAATTGCTCTCGGCCTTAAAATCCTGCCAACATTACTGGAGTAGAGCATCGAGTAATCAAAAGTTTTTTTAAAGGATTACTCAAGGTGTTACCCCAGTAATCTATGAAGTTGCAGAAGCATTACTGGAGTAGCTACCCGAGTAAATAACTATTCCCAAAGGTCTGAAATTTAGTTTACTCCATGCACTACCCGAGTAATCTTGTTTTTCTTCATTGACTTTCAATTAAACAAAGATTTCACGATGTTACTCGAGGAGCTACTCGAGTAAACTTCAAGGGTTACTCGAGGAGCTACTCGAGTAAGCATACCCAGAATTTTAGAAATCATTCAAACCTTCATTATATTGTTTTCTATATGATTAACCTTTCATTGTATTAGTATTCTTAGTCTATTTACAGATAAATAATGAAGAAATCATATCAAGAGATGGAAGTCAAAAGAAACGTTCAAATGCCAACCACCGCCAACGGATATTTTTCAAAAACTTGAAAAGTCAATAGTGGCTGCGCACTCACCAACGGACGAAAGGAAGTGTTCCAACGGTAATCAACAATATACCTATATATATGGGAACCTTCAAACAGAGAAGAACAACTAAGCACACATACGAACGTATCATTAAGTTCATTGCTCTGTTTTCACGTTGAAATTGTATTTCTATGCTTCAGTGATTATCATTTACTCTGTAAGAGAGATATTTCATTCAAACTCAATATTTGTTATTGAGATAACTTAAGGTTGTGGAACCTTGAGTTGGGATTGGATTACAACCTGTAAGGGGGAGCGAGTGTCCAGGTGTAAGGAACTTGCTTGTACTGAGGTGCCAAGAACCCACTGAATCTTGAAAGCTATAGTGAAACTCTCAGAGAAGCTCTGAGGACTGGACGTAGGTCAAAGTGGTTGTGACCGAACCAGTATAACTCCCGGTGTACACTTCGGTGATATTTCTCCTTCCTTATTACTGTTTTAATTCTTTTGTCAAAGTTTTATATTTTCGAAAGAAATTTCAGTATCACCCAATTCACCCCCCCTCTTGGGTGAAACGCTTGATCTAACATTTGGTATCAGAAAGTAGGTCTTCTTGTTAAGGTTTAATAGCCTAAGAAGGATCCAATGGCAAGCATGGGTGAAGAAATTCTTCCCGACGGAGCATCTATCACTAGACCCCCTGGTTTCAATGGAGAATACTTTTCTTTCTGGAAAGATAAGTTCAGAGTGTTCGTGATGGCTACTGAATATGGGCTATGGGATGTAATTGAGAGTGGCAATTATCAACCTATAAAGGTTGTAGATTCTCAGAAAAGTCCAAAGACGCCAGCGGAATACGATGAGAATGACAAGAAACTTATCACTCTCAATAGCAAAGCAATTCTGATGTTACAAAGTGCTTTGAGTCAAAGTGAATATTTTAGAATTTGCACACTCCCAACAGCAAAGCAAATGTGGGAAGCTCTGGAAATAGCTCATGAGGGAACTTCGGGAATAAAGGAGAATCGAATCAACACCTTGGTCACCGAATTCGATTTACTTCGAATGAAATCAGGTGAGTCAATTTCTAAATTCGAACTTAGATATACTCATCTTGTTAATCAACTTGCAGCTCTTGGGAAAGTCTATGATCAGCACACCCAAGTACGAAAGATTTTGAATATTCTTTCTAAAGAGTGGGAAGCAAAAGTTACTGCAATAGAAGAAGCAAAAGGAGAATCAATGAGATCAGTTGCTTCTCTATTTAGAAGCCTTTCTGAATATGAAAGCAAGCTAAAGTTCAAAAGAGAACTAGATGACATTGGCGATAAGAAAAAGAAAGGTCTAGCTCTAAAAGCGAAAGAAGAAAATCAGGATGAGGATGAAGAGTTCGACGATGAAGAAATGGGCTTAATCATAAAACGATTCAGAAAGTTCTATAAGAAAGGTCAAGGCTTCAAACACTTTCAAAAAGGAGGAACTAGCAGCAAAGACCATATCATTTGCTATGAATGTGGAAAACCAGGACATATCAAATCAGAATGTCCAGAGCTCAATCAAAAGAGCAAAGAAAAGAGAAAAGGCAAATTTTTTAACAAAAAGAAGGCCTTTGTATCTGCTATATGGGGAGATAGTTCCTCTGACGAAGAAAGTGATGAAGAAGAAGTAGCTAATATATGTCTTGTTGCTCAAGAAGAAATAGAAGAAGAGGTAAATGATCCTGAACCTACCTATGATGAATTACTTTCTAAATATAATGCTTTACATTCTAAATTCATCAAAATTGTTAAAGAACTGATTGTTATTAAAAAGAAAAAAAAAGTTCTTGAAACTGAACTTAAGGGAAAGGATTGTGAAAATTGTGTATCTTTGAAAAAGAAAAACATTGATCTCACAAAAACTCTTGAAAAATTTACACAAGGAAGTGAGATGCTAAATGTTATTTTAAAAGCCCAACGATTTGTAAATGATCGATCTGGAATTGGATATGATCCAAAATTAGATAAAAGAAAAGGAAGAAAGAAAGCAGGAGGTAAGACATATTTGAATTATTTTCAACATTCTGTGCATACGTCAAATCCTTTTGCATTTTGTAATTACTGTAATAGAAAAGGACATCATACATCTTCATGCATTCATAAGAAGAAAAGAACAATAGGAACCTACAAATGGGTACCTAAAGGCACATATATTCAGAAAATCATTTATACTAACCCAAAAGGACCCAAAAAGAAGTGGGTACCTAAGACTTAGTCATTTGATTGCAGGTATGTCTTAAAGCATCCAAAAATAACAAGTGGTTCATAGACAGTGGATGCTCTAGACATATGACCGGAGATTTCAAAAGTTTTACCACATTGCAACCTAAGGAAGGAGGAAAGGTAAAATTTGGAGGAAATCAATCCGGAAAAATAGCAGGAATTGATGAAATAAAAAATGACAAAGGCATACAAATCAAAGATGTATATTACGTTGAAGGCTTGTGTCATAATTTGTTGAGCGTAAGTCAAAGTGCAGATAAAGACAACTGGATAATATTTGATTCAGAGGAGTGTCTAATTGTCAACAAGAAAGACTTACTACTTGATAAGAAGAATATCAAGGCTAAGCTCAGAGCAAAAAGGGAAGGTAACTGCTATACCTTAGATATTAGTAGAAATGAATCTGAAAACTGTTTTCTGAGTAATGTCGATGAAAGTTGGCTATGGCATAAAAGATTGGCTCATGTCAACATGCATCAACTAGGTAAACTACTCAAAAAGGATTTAGTTCTTGGATTACCCAAAGTAAATTTCAAAAACGATTTGATTTGTGACGCATGTCAAAAGGGTAAACAAACTAAATCATCTTTCAAATTGAAAAATGAGATCTCAACAAATAGACCATTACAATTATTGCATATGGATTTAGTTGGTCCAGCAAGAGTAAAGAGTCTTGGTGGCAACTTATATTCATTGGTCATTGTTGATGATTTCTCTAGATTTACATGGGTTATTTTTCTATCATCAAAAGATGAAACCTTTGAAGAATTTATTGTTTTTGCCAAGAAAGTGCAAAATGAGAAAGGTATGTCTATTGCAGGTATTAGGACTGATCATGGTGGAGAATTTGAAAATCAAGCCTTTAAAGAGTATTGTGATACTAATGGCATTGATCACAATTTCTCTGCTCCAAGAACGCCTCAACAAAATGGAGTTGTGGAACGAAAGAATAGAGTGCTCACAGAGATGGCTAGAGCATTGCTAAATGAAAAGAATGTGTCTCAAGTGTTTTGGGCTGATGCTATGAGTACAGCATGCTATGTTTCAAACAGAGCATATATCAGAACAAAACTTGGAAAGACACCATATGAACTATACAAAGGAAGAAAGCCAAACATTGCTCATCTACACATCTTCGGTTGTAAGTGTTTTATTCATAATAATGGTAAAGATAACTTAGGAAAATTTGATTCTAAAACTGATGAAGGAATTTTCTTAGGATATTCTAATCGAAGTAAAGCATATAGAATTTTCAATAAAAGAACTTGTGTTGTTGAAGAATCAATTCATGTTGTATTTGATGAATTTGAATCCTCTGACAAAACGATTGATGAAGAACAGGAAGTTGTTTTAAATCAAGAAAATGCTCAATCTATTTCTAAGTCTCTTATTCCAGAGGTTGACGAAACTAAGGAAGAAGAGCAATCTCTAGGTCAACCTAAAGCCTGGAAATACAATGGAAGTCATCCCTTAGATCAAGTCATAGGAGATGTGAATGAAGGGATCAAAACCAGAAATAGAGTTTTCAATGAAGTAAGTTTTTCTGCATTCATTTTTGAGATTGAACCTTCTAAAATTGATGAAGCCCTATCAGACAATGATTGGGTCATAGCAATGTAAGAAGAACTAAATCAATTTGAAAGAAATCAAGTTTAGGATTTGGTGCCCCGACCCAAAGATCATACGATCATTGGTACTAAATGGGTATTCAAAAACAAACTCGATGAATCTGCAATTATTGTCAGAAACAAGGCAAGATTGGTGTCCAAAGGCTATAATCAGGAAGAAGGAATTGATTATGAGGAAACGTATGATCCAGTGGCTAGATTGGAAGCTATACGTGTACTCTTAGCCTTTACATGCATCAAAGGATTCAAACTCTATCAAATGGATATTAAGAGTGCTTTTCTAAATGGTTACATCATGGAAGAAGTGTATGTAGAACAACCTCCAGGTTTTGAAGATGTCACTAAACCGGACCATGTTTTTAAACTTAAAAAGGCTTTGTATGGTTTAAAACAAGCTCCTAGAGCCTGGTATGAAAGGCTTAGTAAGTTTCTCATCAATCAAGGTTTTGTACGGGGAAAAGTTGATACAACCTTATTTATAAATCGAAAACGTGATGATATTTTAATTGTTCAAATATATGTTGATGATATTGTTTTCGGTGCTACTAATGAATCTCTATGTAAGGAATTTTCTGAGATAATGCAGGGAGAGTTTGAGATGTCAATGATGGGAGAATTGAATTTCTTTCTTGGTTTGCAAATCAAATAAAGAAAGAATGGAATCTTCATATCTCAAGCAAAGTATTTAAAAGAGCTATTGAAGAAGTATGGAATGGATGAAGCAAATGGCTCAGACACGCCTATGAGCTCAACAACGTTGCTTGATGCTGATGTTAAAGGGAAAGACTACAATATCACAAAATATAGAGGAATGATTGGATCATTACTCTATCTCACGGCAAGCAGACCAGACATCCAATTTAGTGTTGGCATATGCGCAAGATATCAATCGGCGCCAAAGGAATCACATGCTGAAACGGTCAAACGAATCTTTAGATACCTTGCTGACACACCAGAATTGGGTCTGTGGTATCCCAAAGGAAGAAGTGAGTATTTAATTGCTTATTCAGATTCTGATCATGGAGGATACAAGACAGATAGAAAGAGCACCAGTGGACAAGGACAATTTCTTGGAGGATCTCTTGTATCATGGTTCAGCAAGAAACAAAATACAGTGTCTCTTTCGTCAACGGAAGCCGAATATGTTGCAGTCTTAAGTTGTTGTGCACAAGTGATATGGTTAAAACAACAACTACAAGACCTTGGTATTTATCTCAAGGAAATACCAATCTATTGTGACAATACAAGTACGATAAGCTTGGCAAAGAATCCAGTTCAACACTCTAGAACCAAGCATATCGATGTCAGACATCACTTCATCAGAGATCATGTCCAAAAGAAAGATGTGAAAGTGATATTCATTCCTACTCATCTTCAACTAGCTGATATCTTCACAAAACCCCTTGCAAAAGATCAATTTCTATTCATTAGAAGAGAATTGGGATTGGTAAATCCCAATGAGTTATAAGAAATTTCAGCATTTCATAATATTAGATGAAGTCATTTGATAATGTTTTGATGATCACTAACTTAAGCATCAGAGTATATAGAAACTTGTTTTGCAGGAAGAAAGAAACTCTGTTTTGAGAAACAAAAATAGAGGTGATCAGAGGACATAGTTACTGGAGTACCAACTTAAAGTTATGGCTAAGACAGAAGCAATACCCGAGGAGTAACTTGAGGTAAAGTAGAAGCTTACTCGAGTATGTACTCGAGTAATGGCCCCCAAAACTGGAAGTAAAGGATCAAGTTACTTGATTTTCAAATATAACGGTTCAGTTTTCAAAGAAATGAAGAGTCAGGAGTTGAGAAGCTGTTTACCCGAGGCACGCCTCGAGTAAACTTGGAGCTTACTCGAGGAAGGCCTCGAGTAATGTCAGAGCTCAGATTCTCAAAATGTTGAATAATGACTCCAATCTGACCCAAATGGACTATAAATGATCGAGGGAACATCCATGGATAATTACTATATTATTCATGCCAGGTACGCAATTTAAATGAATTATTTTTAAATTTTTCTGTATGATCACTCGAGGAAGGCCTCGAGTAAACGTGAAGGTTACTCGAGTAAGGCCTCGAGTAACGCCGGGGTTTAGGTCTTTATCTTGCGCAAACTCGGTCATTTCCACAAAATCTCCTCGAGTAAATCACTATACACCCTTTCAAAAACTTTTCCTAATCGATTCCTTGCCTCATTTCCGTCAAAACCCAACTGATTTCAAGTCCAAAAACTTCCTATTTTTGTTCAAAATCCTTGTGCCCTAAACTCGCGACAGTGACCTTGTTTTTCTGAGATTCTTGATTTTCTGTGTTTCAAGATGGTTAGAACCAAGAATCTCAACTTCACAGATTCCTCTGATTCACAACAAAACCCTGATCTCCTTTCTCCTTCTCCAACAAAGAGAAGAAAGTTAATCCCAAGACTAAAAGCCAAAATTCCTCTTCAACCTCAATCACAACCTAAAGCCAAAGGTGTGGTGATCAAAGAGCCTATTGTGACTAGGGCTCAGTCTAAAAAGAGCACATCCACTGGAAGAAGCAAAGGTGCCAAAACTCCCTCACCTTCTTACTCTGACTCCTCTACACCCTCTTTTACTCCAAAGCCTATCAAGAAGCCAAAGTATGACAAAAATGTGGCTAAGGCAATGGCTGAGATCATTGACCAAATGGAGAAGGGTCAATCTTCCAAGAAGTCCAAGATTCCAGAAGCAGAAATCACTACTCCTCCAAAGGGATTCAATGTGGGCAAACTGGTGGAGTCTCCCAAGTACTTAACACAATTCTCCAGAAGAAAAGTATGTAAGACACACTATGTGGATCTCAGGCTACTTCAGGAGGTATTGAAGCACGATCTTATTCCTTATCTAGATCCATTTATGCCTTTGTTGTCCATTAGATTGCCTTTTTGCACAAAGGTAATCACTCATTTCTATTGCAACCTAGAGATCATAGATGAACCTAACCGAACCTCAATAGAGGAAGAGATGACCACAACTGTGAGAGGTCAAAAGATTTTAATTTCACCATCCAAAATTAACTTGTGGTTAGGAATAGAGAACCCCCCCAGATGATATATATTCTGAGCTTGAGCCAAATCAAATCTTCACTATCCTTAAGCCCGGTGAGTTAGTTGACCCCCTCAATTTTAAACCGAGTGATATGTGTGGTCATCACAGGGTCCTATGGTACATCTACTCTAGGTCCCTAGTGAACAAAGCCAACAACTATACCCACTTCTCCGATAGGGACTATAGATGGTTTGCTTCACTTCTCCTGAAGGAGCAAAAGGATCTGGGAGAGTATATATTTTCAGAAATGAAAAGGTACAAGGTGGATGGAAAGGGTACCACTCCAATGCCATATCCCCAAATTGTGTCTCTTATCCTGAAAGAGAACAAAATATGGTACTTGGATAGTAAGGAGCTAATTGAGAGGATGACCCCAGTGGGGAGGAACCAGATTGGTAAACTGAACATCGACATCCCTCTCAAAGGCCCACTGGAGTCTGGGTCCAAGAAGAAGCGAAAGGCCACTGAGGCAGAGACCAGTAGGATGGATGACACTCAGTCATCGGCTCCAGCTGCTACCACATCATCACCATCTTTCCTCAATGCCACTCTCCAGCACTTTATGGAGAATATGCTCAGAGGTTTTCATGTGGACATAGCCAACACAAATGCAGAACTCATAACCCACATGAACACAAAAATGGGAGAGTTGGTTGAAAGAATGGATCGAAGGCATGAGGAGTTGCTAGCAGAGCAACGTGCCCAGGGAGAGACATTGAGACTGATCCTGGCACCATTGGATTCCTTGGGTCCTGGACCTTCTACCGGTCCCTCCTCATCTGCACCACCACCACCTCCAGTAGACCCTCCTTCAGACATTCCTATTCCCGAGGCTGAACCATCTACCCCTCTGGTTTCTGATCCACTTGAGCCCCAAGGGAAAGATATTTTATTCACAGTGGATGATCCTGATACCCACGAGACCACACATATTATCATCGATGATTCACCTCAAAAGCCACAGCCAGAAACCACTTCTAAACCTATTCCCTCTCCTACTCACACTGAGGAAATATCTCCCTCTTCATCACCAGAAAAGCATACACCTGAGGTGGAGATTTCACCTGACACTCAGACCACCCCGGAAGGAGAAACCTCTACTATGGTTGTCTTCCAACCTTCTCCTCCCGGTGATGACATCCATATCCCTCCACTTCATCTGCCTGATCCAGTACCCTCTAGCTCATTTGATTCTTTAGAATCAAATGATTCTATGGTCCTTCCAGCAACACCCATTTCCATGGCCAAGCCTCCTAGCCCTCCACTTGATTGATGAAGCCAAAAAGGGGGAGAAGAGCTTGAGAGTGATTTTGTGGATTTGTCCTAGCTTATCATGGGTATTTGGGTGTACATGGGATTTTAGGGAGCTTTTTGATTTCAGTTTGAACTTACTTTATTGTAATTTGAAATTTTAAAGTTTAATGCAAGAGTGTTTAAGATATATGATTTCATTTTAAGTTCTATTATGTTTTGGAATTATGATACATGTTTGGACTAATGAAATTGTTGTATTTGCAAGGTGCATTTAATCTTAATAAGAAATAATTAATTAAGAATCCAATTTGAAAAATCATGTTCAAAATCACCAAGTTTTGTCATCATCAAAAAGGGGGAGAATGTTAGACCTCATGTTTTGATGATAACAAAAGAATGGTTTGAAAATGGAAATGATTATTAATCAAGCTTGAAAAGAGTAATGACAGGAACAAGTCTTACTTGAGGTAAGCATGGAAGTAGTGAAGATTGGCCAAGAGAAAATGCTGAGGAACTTGATCAGAAGTACAGTTTCTAAGGCATTACTCGAGGCGCTACTCGAGTAATGAGACAAAACTTGAAGTAACCAAGCAAAACTTCAAGTAACCTGCCACCATTACTCGAGGCGCTACTCGAGTAACCAGGTAAAATTTTGAGGTTGCTCTCGGCCTGCTAATGTTACTCGAGGAGGTACTCGAGTAACCAGGTGAAAACTTCCAGTTGCCTTCAAGTTTTTCCAATGATACTCGAGGAGCTACTCGAGTACCAGTGTTTGTGAAAATATGGACCTCTCGGCATTTTATACCACTGCTAATGTTACTCGAGGAGCTACTCGAGTAACCCTGTGAAAACTTTCAGTTGCCTTCCAGTTTTCCCCATGATACTCAAGGAGCTACTCGAGTAACTGTGTTCTCAAAATGTGTAACTCTCGGCACTTTGTACCACTGCCAATGTTACTCGAGGAGCTACTCGAGTAACAGACTAAGGTAAGTGAAAACTTGAGGTTGGTACCCGATTAATTTGATTTCTCTTTATTTCATCTTCCTCGAGTACTTACTCTAGTATACAAGTTTTTCATGCTTTATTTTAAGTGGATTTCTCGAGTATGTACCCCAGTATGCACAAAAGTTTTCAAAGGAAACTTCAAGTCATTACCAGAGTAAATCATGCTCAAAAGTGTTAGTTACTAGAGGAGCTACCCGAGTAACCTATGCAAAAATGAATGCATTACTCGAGTCCCTACTCGAGTAACAAGGTAATTGCTCTCGGCCTTGAAATCCTGCCAACATTACTGGAGTAGAGCATCGAGTAATCAAAAGTTTTTTTAAAGGATTACTCGAGGTGTTACCCCAGTAATCTATGAAGTTGCAGAAGCATTACTGGAGTAGCTACCCGAGTAAATAACTATTCCCAAAGGTCTGAAATTTAGTTTACTCCATGCACTACCCGAGTAATCTTGTTTTTCTTCATTGACTTTCAATTAAACAAAGATTTCACGATGTTACTCGAGGAGCTACTCGAGTAAACTTCAAGGGTTACTCGAGGAGCTACTCGAGTAAGCATACCCAGAATTTTAGAAATCATTCAAACCTTCATTATATTGTTTTCTATATGATTAACCTTTCATTGTATTAGTATTCTTAGTCTATTTACAGATAAACAATGAAGAAATCATATCAAGAGATGGAAGTCAAAAGAAACGTTCAAATGCCAACCACCGCCAACGGATATTTTTCAAAAACTTGAAAAGTCAATAGTGGTTGCGCACTCACCAACGGACGAAAGGAAGTGTTCCAACGGTCATCAACAACATACCTATATATATGGGAACCTTCAAACAGAGAAGAACAACTAAGCACACATACGAACGTATCATTAAGTTCATTGCTCTGTTTTCACGTTGAAATTGTATTTCTATGCTTCAGTGATTATCATTTACTCTGTAAGAGAGATATTTCATTCAAACTCAATATTTGTTATTGAGATAACTTAAGGTTGTGGAACCTTGAGTTGGGATTGGATTACAACCTGTAAGGGGGAGCGAGTGTCCAGGTGTAAGGAACTTGCTTGTACTGAGGTGCCAAGAACCCACTGAATCTTGGAAGCTATAGTGAAACTCTCAGAGAAGCTCTGAGGACTGGACGTAGGTCAAAGTGGTTGTGACTGAACCAGTATAACTCCCGGTGTACACTTCGGTGATATTTCTCCTTCCTTATTACTGTTTTAATTCTTTTGTCAAAGTTTTATATTTTCGAAAGAAATTTCAGTATCACCCAATTCACCCCCCCTCTTGGGTGAAACGCTTGATCTAACACTTACAATGTAATTGAAATTAATATTTATTGAAATTATTTAAATTTAAAAAGGAACGAAGTGATAGAAATCATGAAAGCACAAGCAACATGGCATACCGGTACTTAAAAGGACCACTATCGTATGCAAAGTTGGAGCAACAATTGGTAAGAACTTATAATCATTTCATATGAATATAATTTAGATGACTAATTTTTAACTACAACTAACTTTGTTATAAAGGTCAAACAATCACATTCTGATGTCACACACATGCCACGTCATAATTTGTAGCTGGCCGGCGTCACTAATAAAAAAGGAGAAATTCCCAGCTAACAAGCCAGAGAAGTTGCAGAATATTGTGTAAGTGGTGGATTATTCATAAATATTTTGCTTTGATTAAATGATTCTATTTTATAATAACTAATATTATTGCAATTGTTGTTGTGATAGCAAAAAATGACGCAGGACCAACCAGAGTTGATGAATTATGTCGGTCGTGACGATTTACTCAGCAGAGCTCTTGGAGCTCCTGAGTATCATGGTCGTCTTTGTGGTACTGGTTTTGCAGTCACCCAAACATCATACTTCGGACGCCAAAAGCGACCCAACAAAAATGACTTTATGCAACTACAGGAGCAGATTTGTGACTACAAGCAGCAACTGGAACAACAAATGTGTCTACAAGCATCAAGTAGATGAGAAGATGAGTGTCCACGAACACCAAATAGAACAATTTAACGATCATATGCGATTGATGCAAGAGAAAAATACATTATTGAAGGCTCAAATTGACACTTTACTGCTTTCTCGGCCAGCACCAAGCCCAATGTGTGACAGCACAAGTGTAAAGAATGATAGTTGCCCCTCCATGCCTAAAGTCCCAATTCCTTTCGTAATTAATTTCTTCTCTAGTTAACTTTTTGTTATGTTTTAAATTAGTGTACCTTAATATTGACTCCATCTTTCATAAGGCGAATCGGCGTGCAAGCTGCACGTCGATAAATCTTTCAAGCATGTAGTTGCTGTAGGAGTTGTCTACAATACCGACACTGATATCCTTCATGGTTCACCATTGCCTGAGAACACACTTAGAGTCAAGGTTGACGTATGCACAGATGCAGATGCCCTCCTACCAATCCCTTCTCTAGATGAACAGACAATGGTAAAAGATGTTGTTGGTGGTTATGTTGCATGGCCAATAGGTCTGATTGAGCCATATCAAAAGGTGATTTAATTTACAATTCCTTCTACTTATTCTATATGCACTTCTATCTAAAAAACTACATGATTAAATTTTAATGATTTTTGTAGGTTGCTACTAGTCATAAAGGAAAAAGAATTGAAGGCCATAGGAAGAACTCACATTGTTCAGCAACCCAATAGAAGTCCCAACCTTCTACTAGCAAACGAAACAACAAACCAATAGTCTCGTATCGCCAACAGTTGGCATCAATAGTACAACAATTGATCCTCCAACGAGGTCAAGAAATACATTTTCATCCGGACATCTATAACGCAGAAGGTGTAATTGATCATGTCGATGGTGCTGTGCTGAATGATATGCTTACTCGTGGAAGGATAGGTGGAACAGCTATCAACTTATGGATCAGGTATTCATCTATCATTGTTATTATTATTCATTATTCAATTTTTTTTGGTGGAAATGACATTGTTTGTTTGATATAAAGGCATTTATACCACGATATGAGATAGTAGGCACGGATAGGATGCAGAGATTCGTCTTTGTTAGCCCACACCTCTTTGGCCAGCATAGGGGGAGAGATTTGGAAGCACAGTCTAATGAACTTAGAGACTGCTTTATGCTTAGAGCAACCCCTAACAAGCTCTTTCTTGTGCCATACAATGTAGGGTAAGTGATTTGTGACAATATTTGAATGTATGTTTTTTATTTTTTCACTTTTACCATTAAATGATTGTCCAAATAAAATTTTCAAAATGTATTTTAGGGAATATTGGATATTAATTGTTGTCCATCCAGCAGCAACAGAAAGCCCTCGCATTTACTATCTAGATCCTATAGAAACTGCTTATCCAGATAATCGCCCTGATATGCTGATTATCTTCAATAAGTAAGTGTATGGGTGTATGTGTAAATCTTTTCGTGTGTGATTATTGAATAACCAAAATTAATTAGGGACTTCTTTGTTTTATTAGTGCATTAACCACATATAGAGGAAAAGTTGGATTGACCTACTCTAGACGCAATGACCCGGCCTATAGCTATGCGTGGAGGAAGATTATGGTACTTATATATGAATTTACTCCATTCTTGTTAGTAAAAAAAATTTATTCAAAAATTGACATAACTATTTCATTGTATTGTTGCAGTGTCCATTCCAGCCGAATGATAATGATTGTGGTTATTATGTTATGAAATTTATGAAAGATATAGTTACTCATCGCCACCTTGTAATTCCTGTGAAAGTAAGTTCCCTTTAGTTGCAATTGATATTGTGTTTTAATTTTAATTGACCAAGTGTCTAAATTTAGTGATTTTCATTCTTTGTATACATGATTGTTTATGTAGTATTATGAAGATGCACGTTGTGCTGATGTAATACCCCGAATTTTAAGACTCGAGGTTAGAGAATAAGCCTGAGAGAAGTGGACTACTAAGCCCCATTTTAACAAGATCCCAAATTGTGATTAAGGGTTAATGACTTCAAAAGTGGATGTGGTTAGTGATAAATAACCCTTTTGGAGAATATGATGTGATTTGGCACTCGAATGTGATTTGTGTGTGTTGTGAGCAGCGCTGAAACCCTGTATTTGAGTTCAATTGTGGATTAACATCCAAATTGACTTAGAATAGAGGGAAGAATTGAATGTGAATTGTGTTGACATGTTGAGATTGTTGTGAAAACATGTCAATGTGATGTGAATTTGATTGATTTGGTGTTTCCAATGGATTCCTTGTGAAAATTTATGTGGGAATGATGTTTGGTATGAAAATGGAACCAATGGAAGCAAAGATGCAAAATCTAAAATTCTGTCCAGTGAAACTCTATTCTGGGCAGTCCGTTTGTGTGAACATTTTGAATGACCAAATGGTGTCTACAAATTCTGAAAATTTCTAGTCTTATAGTTCACATCTCAAGCTTAAAAATGGACAAATAATTTGTGCCATTTCATTTTGTGAACTAGGAGATATAACTGTCCAAAGTTTGGGATGGAAACTGAACTCTGTTTTGGGGCAGTGATGAGTTTTATGTAATTCTGGAATTGTGTGGTGATTTTTAGTAATGGCCAATATTTTTCCTATGAAGAGGACTTAAATATCTTTCATTTGGCTTTGGAAGCACCTCATTTCGATTTTTATAGAATTAGTTATGATTTTTCAAGGATTGGGCAGAAAATCTGCCAGAAAATCCGAAAATGTCAATTTTGGAATTATGACATCATCATAATTAAAGATGACGTAAGCTAAATGTTATAAAGTCATCATCCTCTTCCTCCATCAGCCAAAAACCGTGCAGCACCATGGAGAAAGAGAGAGAGAGGGAGTTTTAGAGAGAGAAGAGGAAGAAAACTCGTGAGGTAGGTCGATTTCTTCGGTGAATTCGTACCTAACGCGTATAATCCTTCTCCTAAGCTTCTCTTCTATGTTATTTAAGGTGTTTGAGAAGCAAATTTGGTGTTCAAGAGGCTAGGGTTTTCAGCCAAGTCAAGGAGAAGCTATTAGGAGCTTGAGGTAACTTCCAAACTTTCATATATTGCTTATTCTGGCTGTTGTGGGCAATTTAATCGGTGAAATTTCGCCGGATTGCCATTGGTTTTAAAGTTTGGAAATGACATGGCCTAGGGGTTATACTGCCCAAATTGGGTCTTAATGTTAGTTGTAACCTAATGTAATGGTTAATAAAGTGGTTAGGAGTAGAAAAGAACGCATTTATGGAGCCGAAACCGAAAAACCCCAATTTTCCCCGGAATACTTGAGAATTTCGGCCATCTCTAGAAATGGGTCTTAGAGTTGGATTTTCGATGATTTGATGATTCCATTGAGTTCAGGAGCAAAAATTAGGTGGGGTTACAGTTGGGCACTTTTCCGGAAAAGGCTGAAAAAGCATAATTACGAAAACGCCCCTGAAACCCTTAAAGTGGGGCTGTCAAGGGTAATTTTGTAATTGACATTGAATTTGATAATTCCGAGTCCGGAAATGGATTCCTTGGGCAAAAATATGTTAGAATAGCCCATGTCAAAATTTCAGGAAAAGTACAGCCGGACCGGGTACAGTGGGGCCGGACCGGGTCCCCGGGGGTATTTTAGTAAATTTTCAATATAGCTTCATATGACCCCCAGAAACACTATGGAAGTATCTAAATAGTACATTTGACATTGTAGGATCGAATGTGAAGCCCCGAGTTGTTGGCACGTAAATCGAGGAGAAAAGACTGGAGGTAGGGAACTTATCTCTCCTGCATGCTTTGATAACTGTATTAATGTGTTGATGCATGTTATTGCTTTGCTTGATTATGTGGAACATGTATGAATGATTTGAAGCTATGTTTCAATATATGCTATGGCCATATGTGTATCGTTCGAAGCATTGAGCTTATAGATTTGTCATTGTATGTGTGCATGAGTTATGTGATGCAAGCATGTCATGCATTAAACACTTATCTTGCCTACATATTGATAATGTTTCCCTATTGAGATTCTCTTGAATCTCACCCTCCCCTACCAACAATTTAGACAGGGCAAGTAGCTCGTGGAGGGAGCGGCTAGGACTCCTTCGAGATGAGAGTTGGTAGTTGGTTACCAATGAGTTGTGAAGACTGTATATAACTCGGTTGAATATATGGTTATGAATTTGAGATGAGATTGTGTAATCCCCATTTGAAGAATTGTAATGGGCAATTGTGCCCTGTGTATCTTTAGCAAAGGTATGTACCCGGGATTGCCGGGATGATTATATTGTACACTCTGATATTTATATGAATGTGATTTATCTTCGCGTAGTAATTGTATTCGAAATGTGAATATGAGACCAAGTTAATTAGATTTTAAAAGGTATTTTTGAAAGCCCTATCTCAAGGATGAGATTTTAAATGAGTTTTGATTATTATTGGTCTCTATTTCATTTTAATCGTGTATTTCGGATATAATTACGGAGGGGGTTATAGCTGAGCTGTCTGACCATCAAATGGATGAAATCATTGAAGAATGGTGTGAATATATGGTCAAGCAATTAGTTAATTTAGGCATGTAGCTTCTTTCTTGCCTATTCTTATTTTGTTTAATCATTTATAAAATTAGTTGTACACTATATAATCATTGTTAATATAATATATTTTATAATTGTTAAACATTATAATCATTGTTATTTGAACAAATGACCATCATTGTTTTGTATTGTAATATTTGCCTATTAGACAAAATATATGGTCATTTGGGTCATCAGATATTGTCGGACTGCACAGGAAAAAAATATTTTAAAAAAATTAAATACCTCTCCTTTGGCGTTTCACTAATAAACGCCAAAGGAGGGGGGTGTCCCCTCCTTTGGCGTTTGAAGGAAAAACGCCAAAGGAGGGGACACCCCCCCTTTGGCGTTTCACTAATAAACGTCAAAGGAGGGTGTCCCCTCCTTTGGCGTTTTTCCTTCAAACGCCAAAGGAGGGACAAGTCCCTCCTTTGGCGTTTAACCAAATAAATGCTAAAGGAGGGGTACCCCTCCTTTGGCGTTCTCCTCACGGAACGCTACATATAATTAATATATTTATTTAATTTAATAAAGTAACATATGACGTTTCTGTAAATTGAAAAGCGCCACAGGAATTTTTAATGGCGTCAAAAGTTTTGGCGTTCCTTAAACGTCAAAGTATTTTATAAAATAAGCGCCATTATACTACTTTTTTGTAGTAGTGAAAGTAGGAACCAAAGGATCAGAAAAGTTGAGGATAATGCCATATCCGAAGATCAAAAAACAGATAGAGAGGTTATATGCTTATGCTCTTCGATCAGCAGTAGCAAATAAGCACAAGTTGATTCAAAATCGAAGCCATTGATGCATTTATATACACACGGACACACATTAATTCACAAATGTCTTTCACAAGCCACTTGTCAAGAAGCTTCACGGGACCATAATAACGTGTACAATATATAATTTTATTATTATACTATTTTATCTTCGATCCTTAATATAAGTGTTAGTTAACTTTTTTTAAAGAGATTAAGGAAACTAAATAAGTTACATTAAATTATTTACACTTATTGTTTTACTCCAAACTAATTTGTCTGACTTATGAACTGATATGATCTAATAATGTATATCAAATGCTATGATTAAGTAACTTATTTTGCTTCATTAATCTCTCCAAAGAAAGTTAACCAGCTCTAATATTAAGAATCAGAGGGAATATTGGTTAACTTTTGGTGATTTATTATTTAATTGTTGTTTTACGTATTTACTACTACTGTTGGAACATCCAAACGACCTTTCCCCATATCCACGCTTTTTCTTCATGTCAAAACCCAGCATTTTCTTCTAAGGTATCTCAAAATCCCTTTTTTTTACTATTCTAACAAACGAAGCAACATACTGCCAAAACTACAATAAAACAAAACTTATCAAGATGCTACAACTTCACAAATATTCATCATAATGATATTTTGATTAAAATCAATCATAAGACCATTAATCTTATTTCTCATGAAGTTACCTCCGAATTAGGATTAATGTTATATAAAATGGAGCTTATAAAATTGTTCTGTAAGTAGAATTAATTTAAAATTAGAGTATTTGGATAAATTTTTGGAAAACATATTCGAAAATAAGGTCATAATAACATGTACAGGAGTGCATAGTATTGGTAACTAAACATGGTTTTGCATACAAAAAAACATGGTTTTGCATTCATAATTGACTTTACAAAAAGGACGTTTGGATAATTTTTAAGAAAACCATGGTATTGGCCTTTCATCAATTATAGCCAAAATCAATTTTATAAATAAATCATAGTCAAAACAATTCTCAAAATCATAATTATAAATCAATTTTATTTAAAACCTATTTCATCACCATTAATCTAAAAACTAAAATACAAAATAGGACAAAGCAAAACTACTCTCCGTTCAGAAAGCTTTGTGCATATTGCATAAGGAAACTTATTTTACCTCCAAATGGGAGAAAGCAAACCTAAGTGAACACCTTATAGGGAGACATAGGCAAATTGCTGAATAGGTTTGATTTTGGTCAGGTGTGTAAGGTAATGAATGTCAATAATAATGTACTAAGATCTTTGCAATCATGTATGTTACGATTGCAAATTTATGATGTACTACCATTTTATTTGTTTAATGAGAATTGTTATTTATAAAAAAAAAAAAGTATAAAAGTTTGAAAAATGGCACAAATTCCAACCAGCCAAAAAAAGAAAAAAGAAAACCGTTTCACACAACAAACGAATGACTCCTCCATTCCTACCCGTCAAAAAATTACAAATGTTAGTATTAATATTATAAATATAATTAATGTATAATTATATATTTAAATTGTATAAGTATATTTTCAAATCATATAAAAAATAAAATATATCTTAAATGTAACCTTAGCTTAAATTATATACATAATACTATCGTAATTAAAATATTCTAGTAGGTTATATATATACACATAAATATGTGCTATTTAAATAAATATATATATATATATATATATATATTGGATTTAAAGGGATAAAGGTTATGCTTATGCTTTTCAAAGAATTGAGAAAAGTCGTTACTTTTATACTCCCTCCATTTATGATTATAATATTCAAATTTTTGAATCCATTCATTCCCTTTTTATAAGTTCTATTCTGAGTTATCTAACCATTAAATACATTTTTATAATTTTTTTTACCTTAATTTATCTATTATATGCATTCACTTTCATCATTTTCCCCATTATTACTCTCTCACTCTCATTTACCGGATATTTTAAAAAATGAGTATTTTTTCTACATATTTATTACTTTTAACTAATTTTAACAGTTTTCTTGAACTATATAATTTGGTTATTTGAATCTTGTAACATGGGATGGAGGAAGTATATAATTAGAGGGAGTAACAATCAAGAGTAGAAGTTGGATCAAACCCACAACCTTCAATTTTTTTATATATAATAAGGTTTAAGTTAGTTGGAACGCTTAGGCATGCTTAAAGGCTCAAAAAACGTTTACAAAGGTACTTATTGAATGCCCACAAATAAAGTCCTCATATCAACAGCAAGACCTGTGTGCACAACCTTATGTGTTATAAGCAACTCTAACCCAATTGAACAATCTTTGTTAGCCTTGTAACCTCCCACTTATGAACAAGTTTTAATTGGACCATGGGATCATATATTTTATACATGTGTGTTGCCTTTCTTCTTCATATGAAATTTAAATTATTTATAAGATATGTTATTATATCTTTCTTATCAGATCAAAGTGAATTTGTCTGTTTTTTTTAATAATATTTACGTATATTCATAACACACACACACACACACACACACACACACACACTCTCTCTCTCTCTCTCTCTCTCTCTCTCTCTCTCTCTCTCTCTCTCTCTCTCTCTCTCTCTCATGTCCATTTTATAAGTAGTCTTCCAGAAGAAAGGTTTAATTCTTTTATAAGATGTTTTGATAGTTTTGATAAGAATTAAATATTTTTTCTCATATATGCCTATATTTAATAAGGGCAATGAGGGACAGTAAAAATTATTGAAAAGAGAGTAACATTATTAATGTTCACTATAAAAGTTGCTATTATGTATGAGTGTGTGTCCTGTTGGGGCAAAAGAGAAAGAGTGTCTCCCTTTATAGAATCATATTTGAATGGTGTGGCGCCTGAAAAGTTCTTACAGATTTATTAGCTTCCTGCTAAAAGCAAAACTAAATTATAAAGTGGTAGATGTGTGTTAACGTGTGTAGAGTAGAAATTGAACTAGAAAAGTATAATTAGTAGCTTCCAAAAGTTGTGGTGTAAGCAAAAAAGGCAGTGATCAGAGATTGAACACGTGGATTAGGCAATAGATATATCTAGGTGGCATCGCTGTACTTACAGATGAGGGACCAATTGAGTTTTGCTTTTTCTAGATAACTCACACACACCATTTCCGCACTAGTCATCATAATTTAGTTTTGCTTTTAGCTGGAAACTAATAAATCTGCAAGCTTTTCAAACTTCACACCATTCAAATATGATTCTATAAAAGGGACACACTCATATGTACATGGTAAAAATTTTTGTGGAGATCATTAATAATGAAGATCTCTCCTCAATAATTATATAAATATATATAGGTAGGTTTCAGCTTTCGATGAGTACTATAACTGCGGCATAGCACTAGCAGCTGTAGCAGTAATGCAGTGTTCTGAACTTCGCTCAATTATTTTGGTGAAGTTTCCAATTATTTATAGTGATAATTAATAATAATGCTATCTCTTCAACATACAGACACAACATCAACAAACGAAACACATCACAAACCACTAGGTTGAGCCCCATTAGATTCCCTCAAAGCCGACGCTTCGCTGTTAGCCACCTGCTCTACGATTTGGACTGCACAATAACTGGAACAATAATGCATTTTCGGTAAAGGTAAACTGATGCAGGACGGGGAAAGGGAGATGAGAGGGAATATAGAAGACAGAAGAGAGGACAATAAGAAAGGGGGGAGATAAATCAGACGGATAGAGGAAAGAAGAGTGGAGTATTGAAGAAGGAAACTCAAAAGTTCATATTATTCAATCATAAGACGTTTAAAAAATGGGCTATATATAATTCAATGATAAGACATCTATATAAAATGAGATTGTTGAGAGCTATTTATAGCCCTAACTCTAACATTAGGAATTAAAAAGAAAACATTTTAGAAATCATAAAATTAAAATGAGAATAACAAGTAATAATAAAAATAACGATAAATCAATATTAAAACAAAATATCACTAAATCTTATCATTTTTTATCTTCAAATCTTCTTGATAATCTTCAAATATTCTAGGATCTTCATTTAATACTTTTCTTTTTCTTATTTTCATTTCCATCATTTCCCCCCCAATTGAAGAACTCACTTGGCAAGTAGGGAAGTGAAGGAGACTGACATGCTGGTAGTGGTGTAATTTCAAACGGAGCTTTGGATGGCAAGATGTGGCCTTGGCAATGTATTTCAAGAATCAAGGGTGACCTTTGTTTTTGTATATTTTTGGGAATTAAAAAGAGAAAATTCTATAAATTATACAATTAAATGCAAATAACAATGAATAATAATGATAATGATAAATCAACATTAAAACAAAATATTTTTAAATCTTCTTATTGATTTTCAAATCTTCTTGATAGTTTTCAAATCTTCTAGAATCTTCATTAATCTTCTTTATTCCTATTTTCATTTTCATCATAAAAGGTACACAAGGTGCTAAAAACAAAGGTTGTTGATTGTAGTCTTAGGGCGGCAATCAAAAGAGACCGAGGTAACGAAAGGGTTGAGAAAAGGTGAGGACAATGCCATCGATGAAGATCAAGAAATTAAAGAGGTAGAGAGATTATATGCTTATGACCTTTGATTAGCCATAGTAAAGCACAACTTGATTAAACCATATATATTTTAAGTCAACAGCCTTTGATCGCCCCGTAACCTCACGTTTAATTTCAAGAGATTTTTATGCTCAGCTTGGATGGGAAAGAATTTGGAAGGAAAAAAGTAGGTGAGAAAATGGAAAGAAGAAAATTTGAGAGAAAATGTTATCACCCTCTCATATTTGGAAGCTAGGCCGAGAATGAGCAAATTCTAAATGACTAAAATACCTTTGTCCATAGCATCAAAATGTTATCACGGTTAAAATCAAAGTAAATATCACAATGAAAACATCATATTAACATTAACATAAGCAAATAATTTAAAATCAAATTATTTGGTAAGGAGACTTTACTCGAAATTAGATTAAATTTTAAGTCTTTAATCTCAAGCCATGATTTTAAGAAATAAATAATGTGGTTAATAGACACTACTACAGATTCAGGCATATATAACGCTTGATAAATGACGGTTACAGCAAATGAACAACAAGTATGTTGAGACGGAGCTCACACACAAATATATAATGTTTAAACATAATGGTTAATTATGTGCACCGTCATATATTATGAGACGAAATTCATAAAATCACAAAAATAACGGTTATAGTTAATAACCATAATTTATTTAGTGAAAAAAAATGATAGTTCATTCGAAACAACTGTAATGTAACACTTACAAACGATTTAATTTCCAACCTCTTATATCGGCGAAGACAAAACATAACGGCCTTCAGAAACAACCATAATGTAACACTTTCAAACAATATGTCTTCCCCAAGTACCACTTCATAGGTTATAACCCTTCGTAATATTGTCAGATCTTCATATTTCATAACCTTCCGTAACATTCGTTAGACCTCTATTTAAACTCACATATTCCTTGTGATTCTTACTACTTTTCTTTATCGGCCTCTTCCTTCTCTCCTTCATCATGTTAAGATTCCAGGAAGCTCATCCGTCGCTGGCGCCCCCTCCTCCTTCTCTGCTTCCCCCTAAAATGGAGGCTCTGATGTAGCTATTGGTAATTAAGCCTTGACTACTATATATTCGAGCATATATATTGCTTAGTAAATTATGGTTACAAAAAATAAATATCATGTATGTTGAGTTGGAGCCCCGCAAGAATATATAACGCTAAAACATAACAGTTAAATATGTGCATTGTCTCATATTGAGAAGCAGAATCTATGAAAACACAAAAATAATTGTTGTAGTTAATAACTATCATTTATTTAGCCACAAATATGAAGGTTCTTACAAAACAACTATCTTGTAACACTTACAAATGATTCGTCTTCCAACCTCTTATATTAACAAAGATAAAATATAATAGTCTTCAGAACCAACCATCATCTAACACATTCGTAACCCTTTGTAACATCGTCGGACCTTCATAATTCATAATTCATAAACCTTCATAATCTATTAGAACTTTATAAGTCAACTCATAAATCTTTGTAATCCATTATACCTCTATTTAAACTAACATATTCCTTGTAATTTTTACTACTTTTCTTTATCAGCCTCCTCCTTCTCTCCTTCGTCATGTTAAGTTCCCACAGAGATCCTTTACCGATGCCACCCCCTTCCTCCACCATCACCTCCTCTTAAAATGGAGGCTCTGATGCAAATGTTGGCAAGCCTTAACTGCCACACAAGGCATCTCACAGGATATGCCAACAAGTTCAATAGGAAGTTGAACCACATACCTCATCATAATGATGTTGAATATGACTTATAGTCAAGCCCTTCATTTCCCCCTTTAATGATGAGAATGAGGATAAGGATAAGGAAGAGGAAGAGGAGGATGAGGAAGGCAGTGGTGGTGATGACTGAACATCATTATTATTTTTTTAAAATATTAAAAAAGAAGTTAATGAAAAAAAACTTAATAATTCATGATTATGAATTAAAAGCCATAAAGTATTCTTGCTAACATACTTAACAGTTCTAACTTAATAAATGTTAAGTTAGTGATAAAGTTAACAAAAAAATAACTTAATAATTCCAGTTATTAATTAAAAGTCATAAAGTGTTCTTGCAAACATACTTAATAGTTCTAACTTAATAAATGTTAATTAAAGCTTTTGAAAACTTTCATCTTCCCCACGCTGACTCTGGGTGCCTTATCGTTATCCAATAATCGTCAGGAGAAGGTACCCTTTCATTACATTCTATTCAATTTCTAATACGTGCAATGATGGTTTTTTCACGTCCTTTCACTACTAAAAAAATGGTTTTAACGTCCCCTTTTTTGGCCTTTTAACATCTGAAAACAGAGGGACATATATCTGAGGGTCGTGGAAAAAAATGTTAATAACGTTCGTAAATAGGGGACGTCTAAAGTGACTTTAGACGTCCCCTGTAGGGATTGGGGACGTCTAAAGTGCACCTTTAGATGTCCCCTGTCCAAACTGGGGACGTCTAAAGGTCACTTTAGACGTCCCAAATCCCTACAGGGGATGTCTAAAGTGTCGCCACCCACTCTACCACGTCCCTTTTTATTTAAGGACATTGAAAGGTTTGTTTTTTAAAATGGCCTTTTTATTTATTGCACTGTTTGGAAAATGTAAACGGCAGAAATAGGATTCCAACAACAGAATAAAACAACAGCAGTTCAGCAGAATGGAAACAACAACTTGAAACACAGTGATCAACCCAAAGCTCTACTACATACAATAATTTTAAGGAGTAGCAAACTAATTAACTAACAAACCACACAAACTACACAACAATCTATATCCAAGTCTGTTATTGCACTAAAAAGACTATATCCAAGTCCCCAATTTATACAATAACCAAGACTAAATCTAATCTATATCCAACAAAAACAACAACATTGATTATATGTACAATATATAGAACTACTACAAAAGTATGTCCTACAGAAACTACTAAAGACTTTACTCTGGTATACGTTGAAGAAGATGTCCAGCCAAAAAGTCTCTGATTATATTTATGTCTTCATATGAGTAGGCATCTTCATTGTCAAAAATCTGTAAATTAGAAAATAAGCTTAGACGAAATAAAGAATCAAGTGAATGAATTGCCATTGAATTACAACACCAAGAATATTATCCTCTGAGAATGAATAAGCGATTACTTGTTCAAAATCTGTCGTAATGCCACTCTAAATGATGTTAAACATATAAAGTAAGACATAGTATCCACATTCCCAGCCGCCAGGTTTTCGAGGGCACTATAAATCAAAAGCAAATGGTTAAAATTAATAAAGGCATATCTAAAACGACCGTCAATCAAAAGAACTTGATTTGAAACTACATACCTTTGGAAACAACCATCTCGGTTCTTTGCCACCTTTACGATTGCGTGGCCCGGCAAGCGCTCGATACGTCGTGCATGCCCTATCATTAAAATGAAAATCAACATAAATTAGAATAATTCATTTAAGTCAATAATCAAGAAGTAATGAAATACAAAAAAATAACTTACGTGTGAAGACGCTTTTAGTTTCTTTGTTTGGTCTTCTATTTAAGGAATCAAACCAGTAAACAACGTGGGACCGAGGATAGAGAACACACAAACTCTAGTGATAACTATCACATCATATACAGATTAAAAAGAAGTTAGATGGCAAGGCAATTATTTATTAAAAATCTCAAATACACAAAATTAAAATGCGTACCCTTGAACAATCGGTGCTAGATAACAACGATAGTCGTTCTCTCCTACTATAAAGCCCACATAGTGCGTCCTTTTTTCAATGTATTCCCACTCCTTGTTGTATGTGCAAGAGACAAGAATCCATATAAATCAACTCTTTAAGAGTCAATGCATATACGATGGAAGGAGCTATAATATAATTAAAATGATGAATGTATTAGCTAGTTAAAATCAACTTAACTAAAGGAAGGAAAAAATGGGAAATAAAAAACTTACAGGATTGCAAATTTGCCCCATCCAATATCTAGCTCCTCCAACTTAATGAACTGTTTAAGATCTTCTTTATCAATTGTGAAGTGATACTCTAATTCCTGGCCCACAATCCCTGTAGGCATATGCAAATCAATATGGTGAATGCCTTTATAGATATGCTGCAGTCGTGCTAAGAAGGGCCATTTTGTTGCTTCCTACTCGTTCTTTTAGAACATAAAAAAACATATTGTTAGTAGGATGTCAACACACACTACAAAAAAAAAAGGTATTTTGTAGCGGTGCACTTGTAGCGGTTATATTAAACCGCTACAAATTATAGTATTTGTAGCGGTTTTTAATTAAACTGCTACAAATTTGTAGCGGCAAGATTATTTGTAGCGGTTTCCTACAAAAAACCGCTACAAATTTGGCGCGAAATTCCCGCCAAAACTTGTAGTGGTTATTTTGTAGCGGTTAATACACATAAACCGCTACAAAATACCAAAGGTCAGAATTTTGTAGCGGTTTTGGGCAAAAACTGCTACAGAATTTCAAGAGACTCGAAATTTGTAGCGGTTTTGGGCAATAACCGCTATAGAATTTTAAACGTTGTGAAGATTTGTAGCGGTTATTGTAGAACCGCTACAAATTTAATTATTTGTAGTGGTTAAAGTAGCGGTTATTTTAATAACCGCTACTAATATCTGGCCTATTTAAACCCCCACCTCCTTCATTTCTCCTTTTGCTCATTTTGTTTCCTGAGGTTTCTCTGAGTGATTTCTTCGAGATTTGAGTGTTCAGACGTCTTTATAGGAGTTTTTGGTCAGTATTCCGCAATATTCGCACTTGAGGTACGTATATAACACGTATTTTTATTTATATTTGTATTTTTATTATATTTTTGCATAATAATGGACTAATTTTTTTTTTAAATTTGTACAGTTGATATGGCTTCAAGACAGGATAAGGGGAAGGCCCCTGAGGTCCCCAGACTGACTTTACGGGGTGGCAGCAGCCGGGCAGGGGGCAGAGGGAGGGGGCAGCGCGCAGGCAGGGCTACCGCGGCATCTCAGCCCATCCCCCTACAGGCACCGCAGACGATCCCACAGGCGACGACCGCAGTAGAGGTGCCTGAGGTGGAGAGGCCAGAGATTAGCGTTGAGGACTTCGTCAATGAGGAGGAGTTAGAGATCCCGATGGGGTTCAGGGAGATGGAGCGGTTCCTCGATGAGGAGGACGCTCGGGAGCAGAACAACCCACGAGGGTTGTCTTCGCGGTCCACTGGGTTTGAGGAGCAGGTCGAAGGTAAATTAATTTTTTAATTTAGTAAATTATTTATTTAAATTAGAAATGTTAACTTTGAATTATAATTTATCTAATGTGCGGTCAACTGTGCAGATGAGCAGGGGAACGTGTCGACGAGGAGGCTGGATATGGTCGGTCTGAACAGCATGGACCGGTCCCTGCGAGTTATAGTGCCGTGGAACGAGGGCACTGACCAGCCGATCCATAATGGGGGTCACCTACTCAACCGCTTCCTGAGCGACCTGGGAGCGAATTGGATGCGGTTCCCCCTTCACTTCCCGACGTGGAGGCACATTCCGAAGGGGCCGAAGGACCAGGCTTGGGAGGAGGTGGTTCAGGTAATTAAAACTATTTAATTAATATTTTTTTAATTAATTCTATTTAGTTATTTTTTTTAAATTATGGTTTTTATAAGTATTGATATTTAAATGTATTTTTTTCAGCTGCGGTTTGCCGTCCGGAAGAAGAATATTAAGAGATGTCACACATTGAGGTACAAGACAATTCAGAAGGGGAAAAAGTAGAAGAAGAAACCTGCAAAGATTCTCAGGTACTTTCCTTTGAAACCACTGAGCGCATGAGGTGGCATGCCGTTGATAAAAACGAAGACGGTAAATTAAGACATCCGCGGGATGCAGCTGCTTGGAAAATGTTTGACAATGACTTTCCAGATTTTGAGACTGACCCCAGAAATGTTCGGATTGCATTGGCGACCGACGGTTTCAATCCTTTCGGGAATCTTAGCACAAGTTACAGCATTTGGCCGGTAGTCTTAGTTCCCTACAACTTACCCCCTGGATGTGTATGAAACAAAGCTCTTTCATTATGTCTATGATCATTCCAGGCAAAAAGGCACCGGGCAATGACATCGATGTGTATCTCCAACCGCTTATTGCAGAATTGCTTGACCTGTGGAATGTCGGCTTGGAGACATACGACGCTCACAGCAAGACTTTGTTCAACATGCGTGCAGCCTTGATGTGGACGATCAGTGACTTTCCTGGCCTTGGCACATTATCTGGTTGGAATGTGCATACTGGGTCGGCGTGTCCAGCTTGCAATTTCGACTCTGACGCATTGCGCCTTCCCCACAGCCGAAAGTGGTGCTTTATGGGGCATCGGAGGTTTCTCGATGGAACGCATAAGTTCAGATTGCAACGGAATCGCTTCAATGGGAAACTAGAGAAAAGAGGACCACCTCAGACTTTGTCCGGTACAGATATCTTACAACAGCTTGAGCATGTTGACTTCGAGTTTGGAAAAAGCGACGATTCAGCACAAACTCGCCAAAAGACGCGCAGGGCTTCGGCGCCTCAGCAGTGGAAGAAGATAAGTATTTTCTTCACACTTCCATATTGGAGATCTAATTTACTTCGCCACAGCCTTGATGTAATGCACATTGAAAAGAATGTTTGCGACAATGTGCTGTATACGCTGCTTAACGAACCTGGTAAGACAAAAGATCACCTTCAAGCTAGGAAAGATTTACGCGACATGGGAGTTCGTGAAGACTCTTGGCCAGATGAGCATGACAGATTTACACTGGCAAAGTTTACCCTCACAAAACTGAACAAGGATGTGTTCCTCGCGACGTTGAAGAAATTAAAAGTTCCTGATGGGTATTCAAGCAACATTTCTCGATGTGTCGACTTGCAGGCTCGAAAGGTTGCTGGCCTAAAGAGTCACGACTCACATGTTCTTATGCAGCAGTTACTCCCTCTGGCTATAAAGAATACACTTCCTCCCGATATTTCCATCGTTTTGGTGGAACTTTGTTCTTTCTTTCGGAAGTTGTGTTCTAAGGTTTTGATCGTTGAGGAGCTCGATCAGCTGCAGTCGAAAATCATTCTTATGCTTTGTCACTTGGAGATGATCTTTCCTCCGTCCTTTTTTACTGTGATGGTTCACCTCACAGTCCACCTCGTTCATGAAACAAAGCTCGCTGGACCAGTACAATATCGTTGGATGTATCCGATTGAGAGGTACTCATTTTAAATATGTGCTTTCATTTATTGTCCATATTTAATGTTTGCTAGTCGTCCTTTTCATCATTTTATATCAATTTTCTCTTATGTACTTCGTAGGTTCCTTGGGAAATTAAAATCTTACGTGAGGAATAAGGCGTGGCCAGAAGGTTTTATAGCTGAAGGCTATATAGGGGATGAGGTGCTATATTTTTGCTCAAGGTATTTTGATGATCTTGAGACGGCTTTCAACCGCCCGCCTCGTGTTGACGATTGTCCTAAACCTGCACCGACATCAGGAGAATTTATCCCTCGTGTTGGTAAACCAGTTGGAGCAACTGAGAACTTCAAACTAACAGCAACTGAGAAGTTCCAAGCACATAGACATGTCTTGATTAATTGCACTCAAGTTGAGCCTTTCATACGGTAAGAATTGTACACTCACATGTATGTTATTCGATCTATATCTTTCGTAACATTTCTCACTTTCATTTCACTAACGCCTTTCCATTATTAATTGCAGGGAATTCAGAAGTCATGTCAAGCGTCAGCTCAGGATCCGTACACAGACATCCTCAGAAGTTGATAGGAGGGTCCACAGAGAATTCCCGAGCTGGTTTGCGCGCAGAATACTAAATGACCACAACCCACACTCACCAGATTTCAGAGCTCTCACAATCGGCTCTCTTGATCATGCAAAACGGTTTACAACATACAATGTCAATGGTTTTAAGTTTTGCACGGTTTCATGGGATCAAGGATTGCAAACACATAATTCGGGTGTTTATGGCACATTTGGGACAAGGAGTTATGCGAGCAGCAGTGACGCCAACATGCAGTTCGGAGGCGTCCCTTACTATGGCAAGCTTCTTGATATGGTCGAGCTTAATTATCAAGGCCGTTTCACCGTGACGCTGTTCAAGTGTTTGTGGGCAAATACCACTACTTCTCGGGGACTGACAACTGACGACCTAGGGATCACATCAGTCAATTTCTCACGCCCGATTCATACTGGTATTTCTCAAGATGATGAGCCGTATATTCTAGCTTCAGAGGCACATCAGGTTTATTATGTCGAGGACGAGAGGCATAGGGATTGGCACATGGTCGTTCATTTAAAGCCAAGAGACCTTTACGACATGGGTGAAGGCGATAACATTGCCTACGAGAGTGAGCCATTTCAGCGAGTCGATTTTGAAAACTACTTCCCTGAAGGCGATGACAATTTACCTCTAATGCGGTGAGTTTTTTTAAGTCCATGTCATTTCAATTAAATTTTTTAAATTTAATAATACATCAATAACAATAATTTTTCTACAAAATTTCTGTAGGGATGGCGACGATGAGTGATCAAATTCAAGTGTAAAAAATTTGTCTTTACAAAAAATGCAAAAAATTTGTGTTAAAATAAAATGTAAAAAAGAAATTTTAAAAAAAAATTTAAAATAATATTTGTAGCGGTTATTAAACCGCTACAAAAATATAAATAATCGCTACTAAATAATAACCGCTACATTAACCGCTACAAATAATTAAACCGCTACAAAAATATAAATAACCGCTACTAATTAATAACCGCTACATTAACCGCTACATTAACTGCTACAAATAATACGTGAATCCCTATAAATACCCTTATCACAACTCATTTCAAACACTCCCCAATTTCTTTTCACCTTACCCTTCTTTCATTTCCTCTCATTTACAACTTCTTTCGTATGAGTAGAGGAGCTGAATAATACGATCAAATATGGTAACAAGATTTTCAATTTTTTTTAGAATACTTCTTTCCTTTCTATAAAATTTATTCTAACCATTTTTTTTTCTAGATATATCATAACTCTATCTCATTTTCATCTATTTTTCATATACAATTACATTATATTATAAAACATAATAATTCCTTATTACCTAACTATCCTTAATAATATTATTAATATAAATTTTATACTAATCATATTCAATTACATTTTTTCTTTTTAATTTATTAATAAGTTAAACTATTGAATAATAAACTAATTGAAATAGATAAAATAATAACAAATTAAACTATTTAATATAATATTGAAAAAACAGAAAAAAATCAACGTATATTTTTAAAAAAAATTTTAAATATTTGTAGCGGTTATTAAACCGCTACTAAATAACGCGCTTTTTTAGAGCTAAATTTAAATTTAAATTCAAAATTAGTAGCGGTTCTTAACCGCTACAAAAAAAAAGTCATTTTTAACAAATTTTCAATTTTTTATATTTGTAGCGGTTAGTAAACCGCTACAAAAAAAAATTCTTTTTTAAAGCTCTCATTAAAATTTTTTATATTTGTAGTGGTTATATAACCGCTACAAATATCTCTGGGTGTTGTAGCGGTTACTATGAACCACTACAAAGTTTATAGCGGTTAGTTTTGATTGAGTAGCGGTTTTATAAAACCGTTACAAAACCGCTTGCAACGTACGATTTAGTAGCGGTTTGGGTAACCGCTACTAACCTAGTTTGTAGCGGTTAGAACCGCTACGAATACCCATTTTTAACCGCTACTAAATCACGTTTTTTTTGTAGTGACATCTCAAGTAAAAGTGAGGTAGTTCCATACCATTGGAGGTGTTGGTGGTAATAAGCCAATAAGATGTACAGGCCAAAGGATGAAAGATCCTCTCGCCTGAGCTATCGTGGCAACCTTGTCATCAGGAATAAGGATGGCTGTACCTTCTTCCCCCTCTCGAACACACATCACAGTCACCCTACATAAATACTGTGGAATTTGCTGATTATGGTAGGTAGTAGCTTCTGTATGAACGAGAGCATCTGCAACAACATGTAACACTAGGGCATCCAAAGAGAGGATGACAGGTTCTCCCTGCGCTGGAGTGGGAGAAGGGTTGCCAAGTGGTTCCTCTACCAGGTTGTACTTCCTTTGGTGTTGTGGAAGGTTGGGGATGAATGGGTTCTACGCTCGGTAGTTACCATCTGCGATTCAAACATCTTCATCATTTCAGCTCGTAGCTCAGTCATCAGCTCAAGACGTAGCTCTGGCAACAGCTCTTGTTGGAGCTTGTCGTGAAGGTTGGCCTCGAGCTCTTGAAAGACTTCCTGACGAGTCTTGGCCACAAGCTCCCTACTAGGTTCAGCTTGTGAGAATATGGATGTGAGGCTCGGCCAAAATATTTCACGACACGAACTCCCCTTGCCTCCCCTCGAACATGACCAAGTTGATCTGCCTTCCCAATCACTGTTGACAAGATGTGCATCTGTCCACTTGGAGTGAATGAACCTTGGCTACTATGATCTTCCAGTTCATCCTGCAGCATAAAAGTTATCGTATATGAAAATTAAGTACTCCCAATATGAAAAAATAACTTTGTACTTATGCTCTAACTACTTACAATTCTTGCGGCAACCTCAGTAATAGTCGGATTTACATACTTCCCACCCTTAAGCCTCCCTGCTTTCCATTTTTTGTGACGTGGAAGAGGTGGCGGGGCCTGGACCACAACAGTAAGATCTGATGTGGCTGCTTCCTTCAATTTCTCCAAGTCTTATGCCATCATCTTTCGCTCAAGCTTCTGATAACCACCACGAGACATGCAATGTTGATAGTTATTAGCTGCTTGCCTCTCTACATTTACTACACTTAATGCCTTTGAAAGGAAAACAACGAACACTGAATCAATAATGTCAACTATATTCAAATAAAACACTATGATGATAGAAATCTTACCAAAAAGTTTGGATCTTGTCGTGATGCCATAAACAACCTCCAGTCCTCTGGAGACAAAAACGTATACTCCTGACATGGATCCTGACCCCTCAGGTCCCCTCAAATGTAATCTCGTGTAAGCTTGTTCTTGAAATCTTTCTATCGTAGACGAACCTCCGTCATCTACTCCTTGTACATCACCACGGTGTCAGGGACATCATAGATATACTGCAAGGTAAAAACATAGTTAATTATCTTTGAAGCAATAGAAATAAAGATATATATGCAGATTTATCGAAACTTATATACCAAAAGTTGTTGCCAAATAAGTCTTTCATTTTTTGTGGAACCAACTTCCAATTATCATAGGTAATGCGAACTTAGCTTCGAACCAAAAAACCTAAGTAGCTAATGAAATGGTCTTCCTCCGGACCAATTGGTTTCATATTGTCATCAAAGTCAATATACAACCTCTCTTGTTGATGGTGATGACATGCTACCAATGCAGGCATTTTTGTACTGCCTCTAACCCTTCTTCTCATAACTGGTTCAGGTCTCGCATTAGGTTCAGGCCTATTCATTTCATTGTCCCTATCACTTTGTGAGTCACTAGAATTGTCCATATTCCTGTAAGCACAAAAATCATTGTCAGATAGGTGAATAAATTGTAAGTAAATGAATAAACTAACTAGTTATAAAACAAATAGTACACATTACTATTTTCTAAGTTAAGCTCTTACTCTAGATTGTTTCCCATATTCCTTCACCATGATCATTTCTTACAGCATATTCTTCATCATCTACCAATTCTACTTCACTTGTTGTAGGTGGATTAATTGTGAAAGGTGGTGTGTCATCAAGGTTAAAGGTCAGATCACTATGCTTATGTTTTTTACTTTGAAGTACAATGGAAATTTTTTTATTTGCGGGATCTGTGACATAAAACACTTGTTTTGTCTGACTTGCTAGAATGAAGGGCTCATCCCTATAACTTACTCTTTCAAGATCAACTGAGACAAATCCAAATTGTTGATCTATTACCACAGCATTATTGCTAACCCACCTACATTTGAATAAAGCAACTTTGAACTTGTTGTAAGTGATTTCCCATATTTCTTCTATCACTCTATAATAGGTCATGGATGCTAATATGGGGGTTTTGTCTTTCGAATTGGAAAAGTGCATAACTTCAGCTTCTACCATCACCCCACTATTTTGCATGGTACTTCTGTCATCTTAGTCTTTTGTGTAGAAAGAATACCTGTTTATATCATAATCGTTCCAAGTAATGATCTGAAATGAAGGCCCCGAGGCTAGCTACTCTATTGTCTTAGACACACCGATCTCATGCAAAACCTTTTCCTCAAACCACTGAATGAATGTCTTGTTTTGTTCAATAGTAATTTGCATGTCATTCTTCCTCGGATTCATGTTCTTCAATCTCTTTCTGTGTTCATCTATGTACGGTTGAACTTCTGCCATGTTATTCAGGATATAAAGGTGTGCTTGCAACACCTCTTCATGAGGTATAGTCTTCACTTTTAGTCCTCGTGTTCCCTTGCTCCTCCCCTCTTCATGCCGAGATTGTTCCTTCTTCCCTGATAGATAATTGTTGTAGAAGTCCACAGCCTCTTCAACAACATACCTTTCAATTATTGAGGCTTCTGGTCGATAGGGATTTTTAGAGTACCCTTTTAAGATCTTCATGTATCGCTCGAAAGGGTACATCCACCTCAGGTAACCTGGACCGCAGAGCCTTACCTCCCTTACCAAATGAACTATCAGATGCACCATTATATCAAAAAATGAAGGAGGAAAGTGCATCTCTAATTGGTATAATATGATATAACCCTCAGCTTCCAGTTCATCTAGCTTTTCAGTGTCAATGACTTTGTTATAGATAGCTTTAAAGAAAACACATAATCTTGTCACAGTGCTTCGAACTTCATCTTTCATAATGCCTCTAATAGCTACTGGTAACAGTTGTTGCATCAACACATAATAATCATGGGACTTCATTCCCACTAACTTCAAATCGTCCATTGACACACACCTTCTCACATTCGAAGAATATCCTTATGGTACCTTAATTTCATACAAACACCCACACAAACTTCGTTTCTCCCGTTTTGATAGTATATGCGCTGTTGGCTCCATGTATGCCCTCTTATTATCATCTCTGAGTTGTGGATGTAACCGTTCTCTTATTCCCATATCAACAAGGTCTAGTCTCGCACTAATCCCATCCTTGGTCTTCCCTGGAATGTTCAAAAGCGTACTGACAAGGCTATCACAAACGTTTTTCTCCACGTGTATTACATCAATACTGTGTCTCACGTCAAGACTACGCCAATATGGAAGATCAAAGAAAATTGATCTCTTCTTCCATATGTTCTTCTTACCCGCAGTCTTCTGATTCTTACTGAGTAAGACATTGATATGTTCAACCCGACTGTAAACTTCCTCTCCGGTTAATGCCTTTAGAGCCATTCCATGCTCTGGCAAGCCATTAAAACGCTTTCTTAACCTATGATACGGGTGGAACCTAGGAAGGAACCTCCTGTAACCAAGGTAGACCGTTTTTCTTCCATGTTTAAGTTGGTGAAAGTGAGTGTCTGCTTCACAGATCGGACATGCTTTATGCCCCTTCACACTGTACCCTAAGAGGTTTTTGTACGTAGGGAAGTCATTTATCGTGGTGAAAATCATTGCACATAGCTTGAAGGACTCATTCTTATATATATCAAACACATCTATGCCTTCCTCCCATAACTTCTTCAAGTCCTCAATCAAAGGCGCCAAGTAGACATTGATATCGTTTCCTGGCTGTTTTAGTCTAGAAATCATCATAGAAAGCATCACATACTTGAGTTTCATATAAAGCCAGGGAGGCAAGTTGTATGTTACAAGGAGTACTGACCACGCACTGTGTGTACTATTAAGAGTTCCATATGGATTGATGCCATCTATACAAAGCCCAAGCCAAAGGTTTCTCGACTAGCTGCCAAATTCAGGGAACATTTCATCTATTTTCTTCCATTGTGGAGAGTCAACTGGGTGCCGAAGATATTTTCCGTTGGGTATTCTATCATCCGAATGCCATCTAAACTTCTTCTCTTTTTTTGCAGTGCCAAACGAACGCTTAAAGCACGGTATTATTGGAAGATACCATAAAACTTTTACAGGTTGCCTTTTAGTTGTCCCATCACCATAACCACCATTTATCTTCACTTTGCATCGTGCAGTTCGACACTTAGGGCACTCACTCAGACCTTCATACTCCTTTCTGTACAGTACGTAGTCATTAGGGCAAGCGTGTATCTTTTTATACTCTATACCCATTGTAGATAGGATTTTCTTGGCCTCACACATACGATTTGGAAGTACATTATCGTCTGGAAACATATCGCACAACAATTCAAGCATCAATGTGAAACTACTATCGGTCCACCCACAAGTTGCTTTTAAGTTAATCAAATGTAATGTTCCTATCAGCCGTGTGTACTTACTCCCAGGGTAAAACGGTGTCTCTACATCACTCCGCAGGCTGTCATATTCATGCGACTGCGCAAAAGATTCTACCTCAACATCGTGAATCATTCTCTCCATTCTATCTTTATCTATGACATCCACAACTTCCTTCTTATGTGACGGACAATTAGTTACTTCCTCACCTTGCCATATCCACCTTGTGTATCGAAGATTTATTCCATCACAAAGTAGGTGATCCCTTATAACTTTAATATCCTGTTTTCTCTCATTTAAACAATTGACACAAGGACAAAAATACTTCCCATTTTGGCTGGAGCGTTCCTTTTAGCAAATTCAATAAACTCTTCAACCCCATTCTTATATTCTTCACTTGTTCTCAAAGCATTCATCCAACTATGATCCATTTTATTACCACCTATGCCATTCACACTCAAGTTTAGAATAATTGTCAACACTGGGAATTGCCTTTTAATATTTTGTTTTTCAAAATTTTGGCAGCATTTCCCTTTAAAAGTGAGACATCCCAAAATCAAAATAACAAACCATCTCAGCTTAATTTAAACAAAACAAAACTAATTAAGAAGAGTAAAATAAAAATTCATAACACTAAAACAAGAGTAAAAAGCAGGAAGCTAACATTAATTCTTCTAACCCAAACAAAAATTCATAGCTTCATTTTGCTCTACTGCAGAGCATTAGGTAAATACAAGGAAAGAAAGTACCATAATCTCATATACCATAACGCATAGAGAATAAGATTATGGTTTTCAAGAATTCCAATTCAAATTCTACCCATTTTCCTATGTTCTTTAACGCTAAAGGAAGCACCAAGTTTGACTAAACATTAAAAAATTGGCGCCATAAAAATTGGCACCAAGTTCTTGACTAGCAAGTTCTAGGCCCTTTTAAAATTTTCAATATTTTTTACTTATTTTCAAATAGAAAAAAATAGAAGAAAAGATCTCATAAATTTTTTTATTCAAATAATAAATATTGGCAAACTAAAGTAGCAAACTCAATCTAAATAACTAAAACTAAATACAATCAAACTATTATATTGAATTGAACTACATAGACGAGAGTTGGATGTGTGTGTGTGGACTAGAAAGGTTCCAAATTCATCACAGTCCATCAACTGGCTACCTCAGTTTGGTCGGCCAAATAAGGGCATAAAATAAAGGGTACATGGGTAACTTGGCTTCATGGTTTAATCTAAACAGTATCTAGCTAGTGACTTCAACGTAAACAGGCCATTTTGAGGCACTAAGTTGGGATTTTCATATCTTTAGTACATTTTTCTATCGTTCTCCCTACATTTAAACACACACAGACACTATACATTTAGGCTCCTCTTTATTTCATTATTCCCTAGTAGAAAAATGAGTCATTGCATAAGTATCTTATTATTTTTGCATCATTTTTATCATATAATTTATAAAGGATTAAAATAATTTAAAAGGAAAAAAAGAAATATAAAGTACCATAATGTAATATATGTACCAGAAAGCATAGAGAACAAGATTATGGTTTTCAAGAATTCCAATTCAAATTCTACCACAAAGCATACGCACCTGATTTTCTTAGAATCCAAGTGCAACAACAATATAATCCAGAAACACAGAACCAAGTGCAGCAACAATCCAGAAATGCAGAATCCAAGTGCAGCAACAATCCAGAAATGCAGAAACGTAGAATCCAAGCTTTTCTGTAAATTCTTAATTGCGTCACATAATAATCTAACTCATGCCTGATATGCACATGATTTTAGGAAACCCAGAAACGCACCTGAATAATTCTGAGAATGCAGCAGCAGTAGCAAATAGTAAGACCCACGGCCACAGGAATAGGAGAAGAGGGAAGACAAATGCAGGGGAGGTGCGCCTTTGTTCAGTGAAGGAGTTATGACACTGAGCTCATGGGTATGGGAGAAGAGGGAAAACGAATGTAGCAGGGAAAGTGGAACACAGCAGACACTCACGGGTATGGCAAAGCACAGAAGGTAAAGCTGCAATCTACAGTGCATGAAGTGATGGTTCTGCGTCCCCAGTCAAAATGGGGACACCTAAAGTAACCTTTAGACGTCCCCAGTCAAAATGCGGATGTCTAAAGCTCACTTTAGACGTCCCTATTTATGCAGGGGATGTCTAAAGCCTATTTTAGACATCCCCAGTTTCTCTGAGGACGTCTAAAGGCCACTTTAGACATCCCCAGTTTTCCTGGGGACATTTAAAGTGGTGAAAATTTTTTTTTTGTCAAATTCATCCAGCGCCAAAGCCTTTCGCCAAATATTGAACTTTGGGCGTCCCTAACTTAAAAAGGGACGTCTTTTAGGGTAGTAAAAAGTCTAGTTTGTAGTAGTGTTTCTAGATGTCTATTTTAACTTATCATTTTCATTATTTTACCTATGGTTTGTTTCATCATCATCCTCTTTTTTCTCTCAATATCCAAGATGAAACATCATAAGGAAGACTTGCAAAAAAAAACCCCTCAGCGTCATCATCCACCTCCTCCTTCTCCTCTTCCTCAACCTCCATATGTTGCTTCTCCTCCCAAACATCCACATCTACCACCTCCTCCTCCACCTCTACATCTTATGCTTCCTTAAGTTGAGTCAATATTGCGGCATGCATAATAGACTAACCATGCTATGAAGAGGCTTTCTAGATGCCTCTCGAGTATGAAGAGGATGGCCAATCGCATACTTGATGAGTATGGGGATTGGCCATGATTCTAACAATATTTCTAGCCACTCCTCTAGTGATGGGTAGCATGGTGATCTTAGCGGTTCATCAAGTTACTCGCTATTGTTCTTGTTTTTTTGCTTTATCATATTGTCTGTTTAAATATTTTTGTTAAAAAAAAGAACATATCCAATAGTTCTTAAAGTAAAATCGTCATAAATATAATAAATAATAGTTCTTATATTGTTCTTTCTTAATGACCGTCATGAATTCAAAAATAAATTATGGTTTTATTGAAACAATTGTCATGTAACTTATGGTGTAGGAAAAAGAACAACTATCAGTAACACTTACAAACGATCTATCTTTCCCAATGACTCTTATTTAAAGTACCTTTTCATAAATCTATAATTAATTTCACTTATTTTAATTTTTTCTATAATATGGTGGCTGGTAAGTATATAATGGTTAATTAAAAAAACCTGTCACCTATTAGAATACGACTTCAAATTTCTAACGGTTATTAAAAATCAACTATCACCGTTGATAAAATATAATGATATGTAAATCTAAAGGACGTGACAACTTGATAACCAACGAACCCTCTCTATATAAACATCTAAAAACTAAACTCCACTTCTATACTTCCATTTCAACTTCTCCTAGCCAACTGCAAAATTTTATTCTTCTTCACCAAAATTATGCACAGATGCAAGAAAACTGTTGCTTTATCATCTCAGGACAAACAAAAAGATGAATTCCCTCTACCAACAAGCCATGAAGGGCTAGTCCACGTGATCGACAAGCTCCATCATATGATCCAGGTTTATCTACGAGAGTAAGGACGTATGGACTAGTGCTTAGAGAAACTTTTCACTCTCGTTAGCTTTTTGAATGAGAAAATAGATACGTTAGTGGAGAAGGAAGAATCTAATAATGCATTAGATTCTTAAAACATCTCCATAACTTGTTATTTTAATTTTTTATATACTTTGTCTTTTTGGTTTTTTAATTTTGTTTGTAAAATGGTGGTTGCATAATCAACCACCAAAACGTTTTTTGTTTTAAAAAGTATAATACATAACAATTTTTAAGTAAAACCTGTCACTTATTAGAATACCATGTAAAAAAATTGAAATACATAACGGTTATTAACAAAGAACTATGATAAATATAAACAAATAAATAACAATTTTTACAGACAAACCGTGATGTAAAGTCTTAGGCACAATAACCCAAAAATCCCTTCCATTCCTCTTCTATTTAAACATTTGAAAAAGAATACACTTGGCACCTAGTCTGTTCAAACAAAACTCACTAACATCATAACCCTATGGCTTCTATTGTCTTTTTCAGTTGTTGAGAGTCGTTTTTAGTCAAGTACAACAATAAAAATTCGAATCATAGTTAGGTATAGCTATAATTTCCTCATCCATTTTGCATTATCCTTCTTGTATTCACTTCAAATAGTTCCTCTCCTATTTCTTGCAGTGTTTGACATAGCCGAGTAGGCTATCTTTATGAAGTCACAACATGACAAAGTATCCAAAGTGATGTAAAATTGCTTTTGTGAACTTATATTTTTTTGGAAAACCCATTATTGGTTAGATCGAAGGCTTCTCTCCTATTACAAGAAGTTTGTCAACCTATTACTTTGATTAAAGGTTCCTACTTTGTTAATCTTTTTTTAAATGACTTTAGGAGATATGGATCTCTAAGCAAATACCTTCTTGTTTGGAAGTATTCATATCTCCGAATGTTACTTCAAAAAGATCAATAAGGATGTGATGAATAAACTAGTTTAGTTGTACTAAGAGGATACATGAACAAGCGAATACATGTAGCATTTGTGAAGTCACGATGCGATAAAGCATACAAGGTGACATATTAAATTTCTTTTGTGAAATTATGTTTTTTGGAAAACACATTATTGCTTCAATCGAAGGTTCCTCTCCTATTTTTGTATTGAGCATGTGGCACCAAGTTAAAAGCTTTGAAAATCAACATTGTGATTAGTCCTAGAGTCTTCAATGTAAAAGTTTTTGAGCTACTTGGTCTTGACTCTATCTAATAGAGTAGTACTTCCCACATCGAGTATCATGCAATACAAGACGGGTAAAGAATTTATAGGCTTTAAGGCTAAAATCAATCACACTCCTGACCTATATATCTTATAATGTAAGTGTTTATCACCTATACCTATTGTCTCTTTAGCAATTAAGCCCAGAAATCAATGAGCGGGTGAAAAAAACACAAATTTAGTTCAAGGGTGAAAGGCTACAAGGGCTTGCATACCCTTTGCTTAGTTCAAGGGTTTGCATGCCTTGCACATCCTTTCTAATACACATATTTATACATTTTCCCCTTTAGTCTTAGCTTTCTAAGGTTAATTCATGTGTAGAGACACAATTTGTAGGTCAATAGTTATATTATCATAGATATAGGTCAACAATTTCCATTCATTATTTCCACAAAAGCATCGAATATCTTGATCCATTCCAGATTGTATGCAACTCGTTGTGGGAGGTACTATTCTATTATATATAAACGAGTCCAACTAGCTTAGAAACTCTTACTTGAAGAATCTCACATCCATATAACACTGTTGTTATATAATAATCATCATTTATTATAAAAGTTCATGGTTCTTATTTAGAAACTGTCAATTATGTATTAAAATACATAATGGTTGTCTACATGACACCATTATTTATTTTTATTAAAAGAAACAGTTCTTACATGAGAATTGTTATATATATATATATATATTACTGAATAAATAATAGTTGTTAGTATGAGACCATTATGTATAATACAATCATTATACCATATATTATGATGGTGTTTACATGTGCCTGTTAATTATTATCACAACAATGCGCATATCATTACCTCACCAAGACTCAATCCATAATGGGTGTTATATTAGAACCATTATAATAGGTCTATAGTAAATAACATTTTAGAATCATAATTTATCTATGCTGAGCAATTATAGCACCTACATATACGATGGTTTAGAATCATGATTTCTGGCCAATAATAATTATCATATATTGTGATTTTTGTAGTAGTAGCTTGATTGCACATAAGGCATCTCACAGCATATGCCAATAAGCTGAATAGGAAGTTGAACCTCATACTTCATCACAATAAGGTTGAATATGATTTGGAGCCGCGTCTCGGGTTAACACTCGTGGGCAATTTAGCAAGAGTATGAATATGCACTCGTGAGTGTTGTGACATCACTCGAGTGCCGAGGGTGGTGCTCGAGTGAGCTTGCCATTTTAAGGGTTCAGTGGCTCTTGAGTAGTCACTTTCTAGGCTTCACTCAGTAGGACTCAGGTGTTTGAGGAGGCATCACTCTAGTGTTGAGGTTATTACTTGAGTAAAAGGCATTCATCACTCGAGTGAGGTTATCTTCACTCGAGTACTATAGTTAAAAAGCGGATTTTGAGAATTCAAAAGATGGTCTTTGGTCAAGTATTTCCCAATCCTTTAGGCTTGTGTTTAGGCTTTGGGTAGCCACCTAAAGGTCGGAGATGATAACCAACTTAAGTAATTGAAAGTTAAGGAATTGGAAAAGGGATTAACCCTATGTCCTTGTTTTGATTATAGGGTTTGTTGATCACCCTGCTCGTGAGCAGTCAGAGCTTGAGCTTATGTGGAAGCATGGTAGGGAACTTACCTCTTTTGCATGTGTATGATACTTGTGTTAATGTGTTGATCCATGTTATTGCTTTGCTTGATTATGTAAAACATATATGATGTTTGAAGCTCTGTTTCTATTTATGCTATGGCCATGAGTATGTTGTTGAAACATTGAGCATGCAGATGTGTCATGGTGTAAGCATATGATATGTATTGCAAGCATGTCATGCATTATACACTTATCATACATGCATTCTGGTATTTGTTTCCTACTAAGATTCTTTCGAATCTCACCCTCCCCTACCAACATTTTAGATAGAGTAGGTAAATCAAGATGGAGAGAGCATTCAAGGGCGGTAAAGTTTCCTTCAGGATGTAAAGTTGTAGTTGGTTATCATTGTAGTTGGGAATATTGCATATGTTTTTTATGTATATTTGAGGATGAAAAATTTGATTATGTATATTGAGATTTGTTGTGTAATCCCCATTTGAGAATTGTATATGGGCGTTTGTGCCCTATAAAGCTTGAGTTAAGAAATGAAACCCGGGATGGCCGGGAATTATTACTACGTACTCTGATATTTATATTGAATGTGATTTATCTTCGCGTAGTTGTTATATTCAAAATGTGAACATGAGATCAGGTAATTATGTTTTGAAAGTGTTTGCGAAAACCCTATCTTAAGGATGGGAAATTAAATGTTAATTGTTTCTTATTGGTCTCTATTTCACTTTAATTGCATATTTTGGATATAATTACGGTTAGGGGCTTACAAGGAGGACGACAGTGGTGGTGATGACTGAACACCACTATTGTATTTTTAATATATTATAAAAAAAAATTAATAAAAAAACAACTTCATACTTCATAATTATTAATTAATAACCATAAGGAATTATTGTAACATAGTTACAAATAACACCAACATACTTAACAATTCTAACTTAATAAACATTAATTGAAGCTTTCAAAACCTTTCCTCTTCCCAAAGCTGACTCTGGGTGCCTCCTTGTTATCCAATGATCATCAAGAGAACCAGGTATCCTTTTGTTATGTCTTATTCAACTTCTAACGCAAGCAATGGTAGTTTTTTTTTTCTATTCCTTCTATATGTCTATTTAAGCTACCCATTTTCATTTTTTTTCCTACGTTTTCTTCATCTTCCTCCTCTTTGTTCTCTCAATCACTAAGATTAAAAGCTGTGTAGAATAATTGTCAGAAAGCTCTCGATATCATCTTCCTTTTTTTCTTCCTCCCCAACATCTGACTTTGCTACTACCACCTCTACCTCCTTCTCATCCCCCTTCACATCTATGCTTCCACAATTGGAGGCAATGTTGAGGCATACAAAATACATTGACCATACCATGAGGAGGCTTTATTTTTACCTCTCGATAATGAATAAGAAGGTCAATCTTATACTTCATGAGTATAGGATTGGTCATGATCCTAGCAATGATCCTGGCCACTCCTTTAGTGACAAGTAGCCTCATATATCATCAGTTCATCAAGCTACTGGTCACTGTTTTGTTTTTTTTTTCCTTTTATCATTTTAAATATATTGTTAAAAATAGATTACATATCCCATAGTTCTTAGAAAACAACTGTCATGAAATAAAATAAATAATACTTCCTTAACTGTTCTTTCAAAACAACTGTCATAAAGACGAAGATGAATAACAACTTTTTTAAAAACAGCCGTCTTGTAACTCATAGCACGGGAAAAATAACATAATCACATGTGGAGTGATTCTCTTCAACTTCTAATACACGCTTCACTTCCAATCTATTTAAACTCCTCATTTTCATATATTTTCTTTATCATCTTCATGTGCTCTCCTTATCATCATGGTGAAGTGACGTGCTAAAGAAATGCTAAAGAATTGTCATCCTCAACCTCCACCTCCTTTTCCTCCTCGTGCTCTTCATTCCTAACATGCACCTCTACTTTCTTCTCTTCCTTCTCCACCCTAACCTTTACCCACCCTCATGCTCCTCCTCCCCAACCTATGTCCCTGCCTGCTTGTCTTCCTCTTCTTCCTCAACCTCCATCCCCGTCTCATGCTCATTCTTCCTAACCTGCACCCCCCCCGCTTGCTTCTCTTCCTCCTTATCCCCAACCTCCACCTTGTTCTCATCCCCATGTTCCACCTTTACCTTTGACCTGGAGTTACCACCACTACTGCATCTACTATAGGCTTGTCCTTATTTTCTCAAATCATTTATATCACTCCTCTGAGAATGATGGATAGGTTTTATTTATTTTTACTTTTCAGTTTTATTTATAAAACTATATTAATGTAATTATGGATCCAATATATATAAAAAATAATAATAACATACCTTACAATTGTTATTAAAGAACCGTGATAAATAAAATACCTCACAGTAAACTAATAGAGCTCACACATTGAGTATAGACATGCAATTCGGCATTGATCAAAACATTCCTAGCTTTATGATACGTGTACAGATGATCAATTAAATAGTGCAAGTGTACACTGTCGTAATCAAGTAATATAGAAGTGAGTAGAGTATCGTTCCCATGAGGATTGATCACTAAGTACCAAAATGAGTAATTTTAACTCTATTCAGTCGATCGATTAATTGGTGATTGAGAGTACAAAATAAAAAGAAAGACAATTAAATATGAATGCATATGTTATGAAAGCAAATATGAGAAAAAGCCCTAGGGATTAGATTTCACTTCACAAATTCCGGATTGAATCACTTATCTATTCTAGCCCAATTTATTCCATATGATTGATAGTCGAGTTTCCCTAATTTAATTACTAGCTTCTTCCAAGGTCAAGAAATTCTATAATCAATTGTTAATCCAATATATTCCTATATGAATTTAAGCAATTAATTATGCATTAAGATTTATGGAACTCAATAAGACTACACAACTCATATGAATATATTCCTATTTAATATGCAAGTCATGGTTTTAATTATAGAGTCTACACACATGTATCTCCTTCCGGTCTCAACATGCATATTGAAATCATTCAAAAGATGGCCAGTCAATCAAAAGCATTAAGAATAATAATTAAAACTCAATCATGAAGGAGAAATTAAAACTAGATTTAATAAATTAAGATTCAATCCGTCATTAGTAAGCTACATCATCACCATAGGAAAATGAAAGTTTAGCACATCATGAAATTAAAAACAAAACCAAAATAAATTGACATTATATAAAGCTAGAATGAAATCCTCAGAAATACTGCATAAACTTGAATATTAAATTCTCAAACATAAATATACAACCAAAAGATGCATGAAAAATGAAGAAATCTAGCCGTCCAGTTTGGAGGTAAAACCTTCCATGTAGGCAGTATGAAAAATATAATAAAATCATAAGCCTTCTAAGATGGAGGCATGCAAAATGTAATAAAATCCTAAGCCTTCCAAGATGGAGGCATGCAAAATGTAATAAAATCCTAAGCCTTCCAAGATGGAGGCATGCAATAAATAATACAATCCTAAGTCTTCCAAGATGGAGGCATGCATGAATTGATACAATGTATGAAATTAAATCCAGAAAGTAATACACTTTATTCAAAACTGTCAGAGAAAAGATCTCTCTGTGTCAGAGAAAGGCCTCTAATTGTCAGAGAAGGACCTTTGATTCTCTTCTTCTCTTCCCTATTTGAGCTTGGCATTGATCTCTATTTATAGGGGGAAAAACGTGTGCTACAAAACTACTATAGTGTCCAGAGACTGCTACAGTGATCTGGTGGCTGCTACAGTGACTGTCGACAAATAGCTACAGTGTCTGCCTGCTCTACAGTGATTCCATCGCTACAATGACTTACATCCGCTATAGTGTAACTTCCGTCCACCACAGTGTAACTTCTGTCCGCTACAATGATCCTGTTACTACAGTACTTTCATTTTTTTATTTTCATTTATTATTTTATTATTTTATTTATTTATTTATTTTTAAATGTTATTTATTCCAAAAACATTATTTATTTATCAATCACACCCAAATTTATTATATTATATGCAAATATTGTCCATAAAATCATCATATAAGGGAAAATAAATATACAAATATTTTACTTATCAAATTCCCCCACACTTAACTCTTGGATGTCTTCGGACAAGAAGTAACTAATAAGTGGTTTCAACAAAATCAGAATTGTCAGGTCATAAGTAAGAACACAATTAAAAAATAAAGAGATCATAGTATTAATAAATCAACAAAAATATAAACTGGTAACTTTAATTTAAAATGAATAAACCGAGTTCGTACTTGTAGCTCATTCTCTCAATCTCTTAATTGTTTAAGGGTAAGTGTTTCGCTCAAATTCAACCGAAAAAATTGCACTACCATAGGCTTGCTAAAAATCTCAATCTCCACTACCTAATTCACATGCATAATTCAAATCAAAAGGACTTATTAAGGGTTGTAATGGGGTTAAGGTAAAGGAATGTAAAACATGATATAAAAGACTAAAGAAATAGAGCAATTGAAAAATGGGCTACTTGTAAATTTATCTTATCACAACAACCCATAATTCAAACACTTAACATTTTCTTTTTTTTATTTATAATTTTTTCCTTCTTATTTTTTTTCTTTTTCTTTTTTCTATTTTTTCTTTTTTTCTTATTGAATTGCAACTGTAAAGTTGATGATAGATACACCCCCACACTTTATCAAAAGCCCATTTCACAAAAATTTCAAATGCTCCACTAATCTTCCGAATAAGGTAAAAGCACTTGATATATCATTAAAACACATGTTAATGGATTGAAAACAAAGAAACAGTCAATTAGGCTCAAAGGGGCTTATCAACGGTATAATTGCAAGGTTGGCAATTTGGCTCTGGCTAAAGAAAATGAATGCCTTTATCATTTTTGAATGTGCATGTGAGATGTAATTTCAACCAGATTTAATGCAAGTTTTAGAGTGACAACTTAATATGTGAATATCACACACAAGAGAAATAATCATTATAGGCTTAGAAGCTCACAGCTAGAGATTTTTAAACTCAGTTCATTTAATCTCAAAATTCATCACCAATTGCAACAATCAATTGTTCATTCATGCTATAAAATCTCTAAATTCAATTGATCCATACTTAAAACTTGTATACTTCTTAAGATCATTACAAAGCACTTGAACAAGATAATTTTTTTTTACTTTTTTTTTGAAAAAGATAAAAAGAATGCAACTAATGAAATGCATCTCAGGAGTTAAGAATAACTCCTTACTCTGCCATTTTTTTCCACACCCCATGCATTTAATGGTTTTACTAACTAACAAAAGAAAAACAAAAAAAATTTTTATCCTCCCCCAACCTAAATCAGACATTGTCCCCAATGTCTTCTAGAGCTCAGAAGAGGTTTTTTTAACATAAACACACAATAAAGTAAAACCAAGAGATTAAGGAAAGTTCAACCTAAGAGTGGTATCTGGGTTCTGTTTCTGACTGCTATATGAAGATGGCCCACCTATTTTCTTGACGAGTAGATTTGGTTTAGGTTCATAGGTTTGCAGTTGATCAAGCAGCTAATCAGCAGTTGGTGCAGCAATTATAGAGTGGTGAGTTGCTTGGGGTATGAATCCTGTTTCCACAGCATAATTAAGAAAAGACAACAGATGATCATAGAAACCATTAACATTTAACAATCCTAATGGCTTTTTGTGATAGTTTAACTTAGCCCAATATGCAATACTAGAAATGCCATCCAATGTCTCCAAACCACCGGGTAGAGCAATTAAAGCTTGAGCATGGTAGAACATTAGTCCCATCCATTCAGGCAAGCTCGAAACCTGTAACTCTTGTCCTAAGGAAAAAATGTGATCTTCCAACTCCTTCACCCTTACACTTAAACCCTTGCTTCCATTCATGAATGCAGAAATGGCCACACTTCCCTTTAGGCCCTGGATGCCTCCCCCATACACAAAGTTGATTTTTCTAGCAACTAATGCAATTCCAATTTTGTTTGCTGCTGTTATAAACTCTCCTTTTTTGCCTAAATCAGTTTCACCAAAAATACAAATAGATGTAAATCTACATTTTTGTGTGATACCCTTTTTCTTATTCTTTCTCTCGGACCATGTATGATTACAAGAGGAAGTGTGCATATTTACAAATGGAAGTGTGCATATTTACAAATGAAAGAGTACATATATATAATACTAAAGCAGCGACAACAAAATCATACAAATCACGCATTTTTCAAAAAAATTTGAAAAACTTCTGACACGAATGACTAGCGTAATTTGCGTGAAGAAAAAGAGGAAAGAAAGTCAAACATTACTAAAAAGAAAAGACATATTAAATAAAAGCTGCTGAAAAGATAAGACAGATTAGACAAAAGTGACAGAAAGGATAAGGAAGATTAAAACAAAAGCATGATTATGTACAGTAGTTGTGATTTTGGCTCACATCTTCCTCTGGTTTTATGTCCAAAAACGGCTTAAACGGTTTCTATGAATTGAGTATTTACTTCCCATCCAGTTTTCTTATAAACTAGCAAACAAGGTCTTTTAACGTCAGATTCTCAAGATAATAGCGCTCTTTTTATCTGTTGAATATGCCTACTAAATCAAGAAGAATACGATGAACATCACCACTCGGATGCGTCTCAAGAGTTTAAATGATATCATCCAGTGACTCCTTACTCAATCCATCCTTTATAAATTTGATTTTATCTTCTCGATTTATAGAAACCATACCTTTACTCCTATAGCGCTGATCACAATTCCACCTTGAACATTTATGGCAGACCTTCATTCTTTTAGCTCTTCTCTTTTTGGAGTACGAACTTCTTCTCATTCCTAGCAAAGGTTTAACAAATGAATTATGAATCTCACCTGCTAAATGTACCTTAGCTTCAATGATCCAGCGTATATCCATAGGAAGGCCCAAACGATTGAATATTATCAACCTTTCAAGTCGACTGTTATAGATCTTCTTGAGCACATCTTTAGGAAGAGTGGGGAACCTGTTCTTAAGCTTTACAAGAGATTCCTCCATGGTAACTTAAAATGAAAATGATGAAAATTAAAATGCTCAATGTAGTGTAGTGTGTTTCGATGAGTAGGAAAGAAAAATGAGAGAGTAGGAAAGAAATGAGTGAGTGGGAAAGAAAATTGAGAGAGTAGGAAAGAAAATTAAGAGAGAGTAGGAAAGAAGTTTTGGGTTGTCTGCCAAATAGCTGCCCTTCTTTAATGTCTTTAGCTAGACAAAAATTAAAACAAAATTCTTTTTTTCTTTTTTTTTAAAAATTTTTAAGAAAAACAAATTACTAGATTGAGGACTTACTTGTTGGTTCCTCAAACATGATGATAGATTTCAAAGTATTGAGTGCAACTTCATTATATTCTTTAAGCCTTTACCTATTCACTTTGAATTTTCAATCACCATCTTGAATCTCCACAGTTCCATATGGCCATACTTGAATCACAGTAAAAGGACCTGACCACCTTGATATCAACTTTCCTGGAAAGAGCTTTAACCTTGAGTTATATAAAAGCACCTTTTGTCCTGGTGAAAACTCTCTCCTCAAAATTCTTCTGTCATGCCACATTTTTGTCTTCTCTTTGTATAACTTTGCACTTTCATAAGCTTGTTGTCTGAATTCTTCAAGCTTATTGAGTTGGAGAAGCCTTTTCTCACCAACTACCTTTAAGTCAAAATTTAATGCTTTTACTGCCCAATATGCTTTGTGCTCCATTTCTACTAGAAGATGGCATGCTTTTTTGTAGACCGATGGCATGCTTTCCCAATTGATACAGGGATGTACCAATTGGTGTCTTGAAGGCAGTTCTATAAGCCTAGAGTGCATCATCTAACTTTTAAGCCCAGTCCTTCTAGTTGGAATTCACTGTCTTCTCTAAGATCTATTTTAGTTCTCTGTTTGAGATTTCCACCTGCCCGCTAGTTTATGGATGATATGGAGTTACAACCTTGTGAGTTACTCCATATTTAGCCAATACCATCTGAAGCTGCTGATTGCAAAAATGCTTTCCTCCATCACTGATAATAGCTCTAGGCACTCCAAATCTTGTAAAAATATTCTTCCTCAAGAACTTCACAACTACTCGAGAATCATTTGTAGGAAAGGCAGCTGCTTCAACCCACTTAGAGACATAGTCAACAGCTACTAAACTGAATTGATTACTAAATAAGGATGGAAAGGGCCCTATAAAATCGATCCCCCATACATCAAAAAGCTCAACTTCTAAGATGTTAGTTAAAGGGGCTTCAAGTCTCCTTGAGATATTTCCCGTCCTTTAACATCTGTCACAGGTTGCCACAAATCTGTGTGCGTCCTTGAAGAGTGTAGGCCAATAAAATCCTGATTGAAGGACTTTAGTAGCTGTTCTATTTGCTCCAAAATGACCACCATATAGGGATGAATGGCAGTGATTTAATATGCTGACCATTTCTTCTTCAGGAACACATCACTTGATAATTCGATCTGGGTATTATTTGTATAAGAACGGATCCTTCCAAAAGTAATGCCTTACATTAGCCAGAAACTTCTTCTTTTGCACTTTAGAAAGTTCATAAGGCATTACTCCACTTGCCAAATAATTCACAAAATCAGCATACCACGGAGTAGGTTGTGACTGCATGATAAATAGTTGCTCATCTGGAAAATTCTCCTGGATTGGTGATTCTCTCTTTTGTTCAAGTGGTTATAACCGAGAAAGATTATCTGCAATGAGATTCTCGGTCCCTTTTTTGTCTTTAATCTCCAAGTCAAATTCTTACAGTAGAAGCACCCATCTGATCAGTCTGGGCTTATCATCTTTCTTCTCAATCAAGTATTTGATTGTTGAGTGGTCTATTCAGACAATGACCTTTGACCCGATCAAGTATGCTCTGAATTTGTCAAATGCAAACACTACTGTTAGGAGCTCTTTTTCTGTTGTTGCATAATTCAGCTATGCTTCCGAGAGTGTTCTGCTAGCATAATAGATAGCATGAAAGATCTTATCTCTTCTTTGGCCTAAAACAACTCCAACTGCATAATCACTTGCATCACACATCATTTCGAATGGAAGATTCCAATCTGGAGCTATGATAACTGGTGTAGAAGTCAAGGAACTTTTTAGAGTTTGAAAGGCTGATAAGCACTCCTTATTAAACACAAAGGAAGTGTTTTTCTCCAACAACATGCAAAGTGGCTTTGTAATTTTTGACAAGTCCTTGATGAATCTTCTATAGAAGGCAGCATGTCCCAAAAAACTCTCAATGCCCTTGATTGAGGAAGGAGGTGGTAACTTTTGAATTGTTTCAATCTTAGCTCAGTCCACTTCAATGCCTCGAACAGATACCTTGTGACCTAGCACAATTCCTTCTTTCACCATAAAATGGCATTTCTCCCAATTTAGAACCAAGTTTGTCTCCACATAACATTGCAAGACTTTTGCCAAATTTGAAAGACAATGATCAAATAATTCTCCAAAAACTGAAAAATCATCCATGAATACCTCGATGAACCTTTCCACCATGTCTAAGAAGATCGCCATCATACTCTTTTGAAATGTTGCTGGTGCATTACATAGACCAAGTGGCATCTTTCTGAAGGCAAAGGTACCATATGGACATATAAAAGTTGTTTTCTCTTGATCTTCTGGTGTAATTGTAATTTGATTATATCTTATGTACCCGTCCAGGAAACAATAATATACTTTCCCTGCTAGTTTGTCAAGTATATGGTCTATAAATGGTAGAGGGAAGTGATCTTTTCTGGTGACTTATTGAGCTTTCTGTAGTCGATGCACACTCTCCATCCAGTTACCGTGCGTTGTGGAATCAGTTCATTTTTCTCGTTGGGCACTACTGTTATTCCACCTTTCTTTGGCATAACTTGAACTGGGCTTACCCATTGACTGTCTGAGATTGGGTAGATTATACTAGCATCTAGCCACTTTATTCCCTCTTTTCTCACCACCTCCTTCATATTTGGATTGAGTCTTCTTTGGTGCTCAACTATTGGCTTGTAGTTGTCCTCCATCAAGATCTTATGCATACAAATTGAAGGACTAATCCCTCTTATATCAGCTATTGACCATCCAAATGCTACTTTATACTCCCTTAGAACTCTTAATAACTTTTCGTCTTCATCAAGAGTAAGAGCTGCTGAGACAATTACTGGTAATGTTGAATGTTCTCCCAGATAAGCATACTACAAGTGGGATGGCAGTACTTTCAACTCCAGTACTGGCGGTTTCTCCGTTGATGGTATCGGCTTACTCAGCCTTTCCCCCATATCTTCAAATGGTTTCTTGATGAAAATCGGGGAATTTGCTTCCAAGTACTTAATCTACTCCAAGACTTCAGGATTAGTAGATTTTGATACATCTACCATTCCTATTTCTAATAGTTGATCCATACAGATTTCGTTCACCACGTCTTTTGTACAACTGGACAATGTATAGACTCTGTAGCAAGTGTCATATTCATCTGGGAAGGATAAAGCCTTGAAAATGTTGAAGGATACTTGATTATCTTGAACTCGCAAGGTTAACTTCCCCTGTTGCACTTCTATTAACGTTTTCCCAGTTGCTAGGAATGGCCTCCCAAGAATGATAGGAATTTCTTGGTCTTCTTCCATATCGAGTATTATGAAATTAGCTGGGAATATGAGTTTGTCCACCTTTACCAGAACATCTTCTAAGACACCCCTCGGATGCTATATTGATTGGTCCGCCAGAAGTAATAAAACTGTGGTTAGCTTTACCTCTCCAAGACCAAGTTTGCTGTAAACAGATAGAGGCATGAGGTTTACACTTGCTCCAAGATCACAAAGTGCTCTTTCAAAGTGACATTGACTTATGGTGCAAGGTATGCAAAAGCTTCCTAGATCTTTCAGTTTTGGAGGTAATTTCTTTTGGAGAATAGCGCTGCACTCCTCAGTAAGTGCAACTGTTTCAAATTCCTCAAGCTTACGCTTATTTGAAAGAATGTCCTTCATGAATTTTGCATAGCTGGGCATTTGGGCAAGAATGTCTACAAAAGGAATGTTGATGTGCAACTTCTTGAAAACCTCTAGAAACTTTGCAAATTGCTTGTCTAGCTTTTCCTTCGTAAGTCTCTGAGGGTATGGAACTGGTGGTACATATGGAGGAGGATTGTCTGTAAAGCTGATTCTTCCTGGTATCATATCATCCTCCTTCTGTTGTTGTACTTCCTCCTTTTGTTCTTCTCTACCTTTTTTCTTTTCTCTGTCATCCTTCTTTTTAATTAAAGGATCTTTCAATTCTTTCCCACTTCTTAGTGCAATGGCCTTCACATGTTCTTTTAGGTTTCTTTCAGTGTCACTTGGTAGAGTTCCTGGTTGCCTGGAATTCAGCATATTTGCAATTTGGCCCATCTGGATCTCCAAGTTCTTTATTGAGGCATCTTGTCTTTTGATTGTTGCATCAGTCCTAGCCATGAATTGAGTTGTATTCATAGTTAGTTGAGCCAGTACATCCTCCAAATTCACTTTCTGTTGTGGTGGATTTGGTTGTTGAAAAGCTTGCTGCTGGTAGTTCCCTTGTGGCTTGAATGCATTTTGATTATTCCTCCAACTAAAGTTTGGATGATTTCACCAACCTGGATTATAGGTGTTTGAAAATGGGTCATTCCTTTGATTTTCGATGAACTGAGCTTGCTCCGGCATGAATGAGTGTCCTTCTTGACATTGCGTACTCATATGAGGTCTTCCATACTGATCACAAGCTTCCGTAGGAGTGTTGATTACATTTGCTTGGGTTCTTAATTATCCTACTTGCTTGGATATAGATACAACTTGAGAAGACAAAGTTGTAAGGATATCCAGCTCGTGCACTCCAAGTACTTTCTTTGAATTGCTACATTCAGAAACTCATTGATATGCATTGGCTGCCATCCCCTTAAGTAGATTTTAAGCATCATCTATATTTTTTCCTATTAAAGATCCTCCAGCTGCAGCATCTACAAGAATTCTGGAGATGTGCGTCATCCCACTATAGAAAGTTTGCAGTTGCCACCAATCTGGTAACCCATGATGAGGACATCTCCTTAGCAACTCCTTGTATCTTTCCTATACTTCATAGTGGCTTTCTTGTTCATGCTGGGTAAATGAGGCAATTTTATTCCTCAATTTAGCTATTTTTGCTGAAGGAAAGTATTTCTCCAAAAATTTCTGCACCATGATCTCCCACGTAGTTATGCTTCCCACTGGTAGCGATTGTAACCAACTCTTAGCCTTATCCCTGAGTGAGAAAGGGAAAAGTCTAAGTCTAATGGCATCATCAGTAACACCATTATGCTTGAATGTGTTGAAAATTTGTAGGAAGTTAGTTATGTGTGCATTAAGATCTTCTGTTGGTAAACCACCTAACTGATTTGCTTGCATCATCTGGATAATTGCCAGCTTGATTTCAAAGTTGTTAGCTACTACTGGTGGTCTTGTGGTTCCAGAATTTGTCCCTATGACTATTGGTGTTGCATAGTCACAGAGTGTTTTGGTATCTATTGCTCCTCCCCCCGGATTTGTCATCAGATTGTTTAGGATTGAAGTAGACTGCTTCAGAACTCTTCAATTTCTTCGACAAGTTCTTTCGATCTCTGAATCAAAAGGCAATAGTTCAGTCTCCTTAGATCTTGTTATACACTAAGTAAAAACCTGAAAAGAAACACAAGACACCAAGAAGAAAAACAAATGTAATATGAAGACCAAATTAGTATTAAAATTACTTGGTATTGAAATTAGTGACAACAATCCCCGGCAACGGCGCCAAAAACATGATACGTGTGCAGATGATTAATTAAATAGTGCAAGTGTACACTGTCGTAATCCAGTAATATAGAAGTGAGTAGAGTATCGTTCCCACGAGGATTGATCACTAAGTACCAAAATGAGTAATTTTAACTCTATTCAATCAATCGATTAGTTGGTGATTGAGAGTACAAAATAAAAAGAAAGACAATTAAATATGAATGCATATGTTATGAAAGCAAATATGAGAAAAAGCCCTAGGGATTAGATTTCACTTCACAAATTCCGGATTGAATCACTTATCTATTCTAGCCCAATTTTTTCCATATGATTGATAGTCGAGTTTCCCTAATTTAATTAGTAGCCTCTTCCAAGGTCAAGAAATTCTATAATCAATTGTTAATCCAATATATTCCTATATGAATTTAAGCAATTAATTATGCATTAAGATTTATGGAACTCAGTCAGACTACACAACTCATATGAATATATTCCTATTTTATATGCAAGTCATGGTTTTAATTATAGGGTCTACACACATGTATCTCCTTCCGGTCTCAACATGCATATTGAAAACATTTAAAAGATGGCCAGTCAATCAAAAGCATTAAGAATAATAATTAAAACTCAATCATGAAGGATAAATTCAAACTGGATTTAATAAATTAAGATTCAATCCGTTATTAGTAAGCTACATCATCACCCTAGGAAAATGAAAGTTTAGCACATCATGAAATTAAAAACAAAACCAAAATAAATTGACATTATATAAAGCTAGAATGAAATCCTTAGAAATACTGTATAAACTTGAATATTAAATTCTCAAACATAAATATACAACCAAAAGATGCATGAAAAATAAAGAAATCTAGCCGTCCATTTAGGAGGTAAAACCTTCCATGTAGGCGGTATGCAAAATGTAATAAAATTCTAAGCCTTCCAAGATGGAGGCATGCAATAAGTAAAGAGCTCAATGAAACTCCCTACCGTCCATTTATGGCTAGGCTCAATGAAACTCCCTACCGTAAAGAGCTCAAAGGGTATGCAGCCTAGAGTAAGATTTTATAGAGAAAGAGGGATCAGATGTTACTATAGAGTACCATATGCAATAGGTAGTGGCAAGGCACCAGCATTAGCATATGGAGTTCTATAGTCATATCAAATCCCTCATTCTCTATCAAGTCTTGCTCAAGGCCAACATACCCCTTGAGCCCTTGACAATAGGGAGTTATATTTGCCTAACAACAAAGCTAAGAAAGTCTTGATCCATCCCAAATTGCATGACTATACTCGATATGTGAGCTTCTATTCTATTATATATAAACAAATTTGTATACAATTTCGCTTTGTGTGCATGCAGGGGGATAACAAAAGGAGAATCCTTACTTTTAAAAACAAAATTTCCTAAAAAATTAATGGTTCTTACATAAAAACCTTTGTATATGTATGCACTATATATGGCGATTATTTCATTAATCCCGCTAGCATGTATAGCAAATAAATAGTTATTACAATATAACGACCATTATGTATATTATACTTTGTATAATGGTTATTGTAAAAGCATTGTTATATATGTTATAGAGTTTATACTAGTTGTTTACTTGGAACCATTATTTATTATGCCAGTATTATGGTGTATACAACAATTGTCTACATGTGCCCATTAATTATTTCACATCAATGTGCATATCATATCATTACCAAATCTCAATACATAACGAGTGTTATATTAAAATAGTTATAATAAGTCTAAAATAAATAACTGTTTTGAATCATAATTTATCTATGTGCAGTGGAGCATATATAGTGCCTACATACATGATAGTTTGGAATCATGATGTATGACAAATAATAACCATCATAAATGGCATTTTCTGTAGTGGTGAGATAAAAATATTTAAATTACCTTCTCACAAAAAATATTTATTTATATATTATAGGAGATTATTTAAATACTTCCTAGACCAATATATAAGTTTATGAGCAAGTGATAATTTGATAAAATAATTTTGTTTAAAAAGAGAGGAAATGAGCTATTAAAAAATTGAATTAACATTTATAAAATAAAAAAGGGGCAACGGATGGGAGAAATGTGGCAAAGCCACATCAATCAAATGTCCCATTAAAACTAACCCACACCCAAACCCCTCTGAACCTTTGTTTTAATTCTTCTCTTCGTTCCTCCGGTGTGATGAAAAGAGAGGGGTAGATTGTGAGATTTGGATTTCTCTAATTTCTTGATTTTTAATTTTTTTTAGTCTAGTTGTCTACCGGTCTAGAAAGTGCCTGACTTTCTAAATCTATTGTTTCTAGACAAGTAACCATCTAAAAGCATTTTTTTATTCTAGTGTACATTAAAAAATATGGTGTGCATCTAGTTATGGTGCTGTATCAATCCCATTAAGTTAGGCAACATTAATTTCCAATTTTTTGGCCAAAACGATTCCACATAATTGATAGCCGCATGTAATACAAAACTTGAGAAAAGAAGAGGATTTCCAATGATATTAAGTTATTAACACATCACCTTTGTTTTTTATAACAAACATCATTCATATGTTAAAATGAAAACAAGTCTGAATAACGCACAAACACAAAGAGGTCTGAAAAACATAAGAACAAAGTAAAATAAAAAATGTAACACATCATCCAAGATCAACAACTTTACTATGTCTATCTTTCTCCAAAATTCGTCCCAACTGCGAAGGTAGTCTTCACGCCCAGTCGACATGACATTCAAAGAAGCTTTAGCGATATAATATACTATCAAATTTGCTTCCTTAAGAATCCAAACAAAAGAGTGGTTCCTTATGAAATCCCTTAAAAGTGAAATATCCTTAAAGAGAGCCTCACATCTCTAATAAGGTGATGTCTCATTCTTGTTAACACAATTAATCTTGATCCGGTTGTTTGATTAAAAAATAACATCATCTAATTGGTTATCCAAGGATAATTCTAGAACCACCATCAATAATTCCTCAATTGGAAGCTCTAACAATGAATGATACGACAGCTTTACCACTATTTAAATCACAGGCACAATCTAAATTAATTTTAAGAGAGTTACCCACAGGATTTGCCAATGCTGATTGCTGACATTTCTTATAATGTCACCAATATTTGATACCCAACCATTGGCATCCTATAACATATGCCAGCAATTTTCATACTTGAGAAATTGCAAAAGCTAGATCAGGGGAATTTATTCCTTTCCAAATATTCAAAAGTATTGGACTTTGGGTCCAAGTCCGCCCTTGATGGGCCAGACTATTTGATTAAGGGCATAAGTTGCCTTATCAAATAATTAATCAATCAACATAAGATTGTTGCTTGGTAAATAAGTTGGCAATTAATTGTGGGATTATGATTAAGAAACAAATCTCCATGATTGAGGAATTGATTGAGAATCAATTGAATTAAATCACCAACTTAGAGAGCAAGAAAAGGGTGCACACACTGCCTAATTAGTGGTCACCCTGACCACTATAAATAGGGTATGCCTCTAGCATTGCAAACCACCCCTGCCATTGAGCTTGCTGGCAATCCCCTCTTATCTACCATCTTGCTTGTTCTGGTGCACTGTTGTACAAACCCTGATTAGGCTCTTGTAGTCTAATCCTTGCGTGGGCCCCAAACTCGGATCCGACTTTACTGGTACACGCTTCTACTCTACTACTTAATCTGTTTATAATTCCTTCATTGGTATCAGAGCCTGCCGGATCTATGTGGCTGTATACAATATGTGTTTTGTAATATATATATATATATATATGAGTATATGAAAAATACATGATATGCGTCTCTGTTTTCTTCCTTTTCCCTACCTACGCATGTTCATTTTCTTTTCCGCTGCTGTACTGTATATGCATGACCTCCGTATTATTGTTTGAAGCATGCATGTGTGTATATATGAACATGTGCTATTTCTCCCTCTCATATTCGTCTCTCTCTCCTTTGTTGAAAATTATTTTCCCAGTTTTCATTTCTGGTTCACGTGTGTTCTGTACACTACGTTTTTATTCATAAGAATGATCCTATGTTCATAAAGCATCTCTCTTTTTTTTTTAAATAAAAAAAAAGGGGATGAAAATTATCACATGCTTTCTCTCTTCTTGTTTTCTCTGTGAATATCATTTTTTTGATTCTGGAATATATATGAGTTCAAAAATGACAACTTGAACATCTAAATAAATGCATGAGATCATAAAACATAAGAAGAAAGACAAGCACCATATTTTCTGTGTGAATCCACGGTCACCGATGAGCTTCGAGAATTGGGTCTTCGAAAACGTGAGACTCTGTGTGAAAAGAGGTTATGAACGTGAAGTACTCAAGGAGACGGTTCCAACGGCACTGGAATCGCATCAAACGAAGGTCGGACGAGGGAGAAAAAGGGAAACGAAACAGGTGGGTCGTCTGAGCTCTGGCCGGGTCATGTCGACCCGGATGGAGGTTGAAGAAGGGGGAGGGGGGCCAAAACGGCGTCGTTTTGGCCAGAACCCTTAAACGCGCCATTTCACTAAGTGAAACGGTGCCGTTTAGCACTGGCCAAAACAGCGTCATTTCGGCCAGTGGGGGCTGTGTTTCAAATCACTGAAACACAACGTTTCGGGTCGATCAACCCGAAACCCGATTCAAAGGACATTGAATCGGCCTGGACCGGCCCAACCGGATTTCCAAAAAAAGAAATTAAAAAAAAACCTTTTTTTATTCATTTAAAAAAAATTTCTCTTCCCTTGACAGCGCTCCTTTGTGGCACGTGGGACCTACCCCAAGGCCATATGGGCTAATCAAGGACATCATCGGACTCAGTGCACTGAGACAAGTCCAGTGGTTTTGACATTGTGTCAAAATGAGGTCCCTAAGGCAGCGCGTGAGGGACATGCGCCACCACCCAATAGTGGAACTTCCCAGTTTCCTATTTTTAAATGAATTTTTTAAACCATAAACCTTCTGGTGGTGCGTAGGGGCGTGTGCAGGGGCATTTTTGGAATTTGTTTGGCCTTAAAAATTTGTAAATTCATGTTATTCATATTGATATATTATTTCTTTATTTTTGGAAATTATTCATAACATTTTATATATGTTTTTGAGTGTTTTTTGACCCTAAACTATTTAAAATAAGTTCTGAAAATTGTTTTTCTTTGTGATGAACGATTATTGGTCAGATATGGCTAGTATACACACTGACCAATCCTTTGATGGGGCTCCCCCTGAATATTCTTCGGCTTCTGATGATGAACAAGAGGTAAAGACCTCAAGTGGAGTTGGTAGCACCAACAAGAAGGGTCCCCCTTTATCACAACAAGACTCTAACACACCTGACGAGGTGAAGCAAGAAGAGAAAGCAAAGTTCAAATTCGATGAGTTCGAAGAGGAGGAGGTCAATAGACCAAGAACTAGTGCTCTAATCAAATCTCTTATTGAAAAAGACGTTGATAGATATGTTCAAATCAAAAGCATCTATGGGGTCATTTGTGGATATGGTAGACAAGTCACTAATGCTAGTGACACTGAGTTCTACGTAAAAGCTATGGTGGAATACCATGAGCAAGTAATAAAGAGGGGTCATCTCCATGGCCAAGGATTTTGGAAAGACGTTTTCAAGAGAGGCATAGACAATATGGACAAAGGAGTTCATAGAGCTAAGGCTAGGAAAACATTTCTAGATTTTGGCATTGATGTACCTCATTATTGAAACTTGATTATCCATGTTATAGTTTACTTGTTTTTGAATTTGTTTTCATTGCAACTTATATGAACCTTTCATGGAATTATTGCTTAATGAATAAATTGTTTTTGAATTATTTATTTTACTTCCTTATGATGCTTTATTTGAGTGGGAGCACTTTTTTTCCTTTCTCTTTTATGGAATTGTTTTTTTCTGAAAAGAAAAAAAATAGAGATATGTTTGAATAAGAATAGAAATTAATAATAATGAGTGGTGAACTAGAATGAGTGGGATGGGGGTCAACCCAGTTAATTCCTGAACACGAAGCTAGCAAACTCTCATTCTATTAATTTCTACTCTTACTTAAACAAAGAGATAGTGTTTCAAAATGAAATTGCATACCTAATGAAAATACATGTCTATGTGACAGAAAAATGGCTCAAATGACAAGCAAGACTTTTGTTGCTGATATCGTTCGAGGAGACAAGCTGCATGGTGAGAACTTCAGCATATGGCGCTGTAAGATCTCGTATGTCTTGGAGGAACAAGATGTCATAGACGTCTTGACCAATGTGCTTTCGAAACCCGATGCTAATGCATCACGAAGGGAACAGGATGCTTTTGCAACCTAGAAAAGGAAGGATACCATCACTCGGATCACAATGCTTGCGGCAATAACCGACGATGTGATTTTGAAGGACATGACATTGCCTCTGCCATGTGGACAACGCTGAAAGAAGAGTTTGATGGTACTTCTGATACAAGACTCAAGAGAATCACTGTCAAGCAAGACAATTATAAGCTGGGTCCAAACACTACCATAAGGCAGCATTTAGGGAAAATGCAGAATATGATAAGGGAACTTATCAAGGCAGGAGGAACCCTTTCTAAAGCACAACAAGTGCAAGCTGTTGTGAGTTTACTCCCTGCAAGCTGGGATCACATTAAGCATACCATAACTCACAAAAATACCATCAAGACTTTTGCTTACGTTGCTCGTCACATCTAATTGGAGGATGCCCGTATGTACAGTGCAAAAACCAATGGTCAAGCACTATTAACTAAAGAAAAAGGAGCTTCATCCCAGAAGCGAAAGCCCAATAAAGGCAAGGGACCCCAAAAGAAGAAGGGGAACCCAGGGGCAAAGAAGGATAAGAATGCCTTCAAGAAGAACAAGAAACCTGGAAAGAAGCGAGACCTTTCCAAGGTCAAGTGCTACTCTTGCGAAAAGAAAGGCCATTTTGCAAAAGATTGCCCCGAGAAGAATAAGGTACTATGTGATAACCCTTCTTATTTTTCTTTTGTTTCTAGTACTGCCTTTATAGCTGAGGCTAATCCTGTGTGGGTTGTAGACTCAGGGGCCACAGACCATATAAGCAGAGATCGTGGGAACTTCACGGAGTTTCGTAGGCTACCAGCTAGAAGCAGATGGCTTTATGTTGGGAACAATGCGATGGTAGAAGTCAAAGGGATCGGCACCTGTAAATTGACTTTACAAGGCGGGTGAACCCTAATTTTGCAAGATGTCCTCTACGCTCCGGAGATCCTACGAAACCTAGTGTCTGTTATTTCTTTAGTTAAATTTAGTTTTAATGTTAACTTTCATGATCAAGTTGTTAACATTTCAAATGGGACCGATTATTTCGGATTTGGTTGTATTTCAGATGGTTTCTTTGTTTTAATGAATTATGATTTTAATTCTAGTCAATGCTATGCGATTTCGTCTAATGATAATTATGATACATGGCATGCCAGATTAGGACACATTGGTCAAGAACGCATGATCAAACTAGCAAATGAAGGATTGCAAGGAGAAGTATCGAAAAAGGAAATGTCTCTATGTGAGCATTGCCTTACTGGCAAAAGCACAAAGAAACCCTTCAGAAAGGCAACCAGAGCAGAACATCCTCTTAAACTGATACACTCGGATATCTGCGGACCTATGAGTGTGAGGGTACGACATAGAGCGTGGTACTTCATTACATTTATCGATGATTTTTCGCGATATGGACATGTATGCTTGATCTCTCACAAGTCTGAAGCTTTAGAATGCTTCAAGAAGTACCTTAATCTAGTTGAAAATCAACTAAATTGTAAGGTTAAAGCCTTGAGAACTGATAGAGGTCGAGAGTACCTCTCAGAACAGTTCAAAACGGTATGTGATGAAAAAGGGATTGTCAGACAATTGACTATCCCTGGCACTCCTCAACAAAATGGGGTGGCCAAGAGAAGAAATAGAACACTTCTCGATATGGTTAGGTCAATGATGTCACAAGCTGAACTACCAATTTCATATTGGGGCGATGCACTGTTGACTGCGACATTCATACTTAACCGAGTGCCTTCCAAATCAGTCACTTCTACGCCTTATGAGCTATAGACAGGCCGTAAGCCGGATCTAAGTATCTTACCACCATGGGGATCGGCGGCCTATATACACAATTCGTCTCACAAATATGGAAAGTTGGGACCTCGAGGCAAGAAATGTATCTTTATAAGATAATCTGAGCAATCAAAAGGACATGTCTTCATTGGTGAAAATGAGGATGACTCAATGACTGAGGTAGAGTCAAGGGACACAGTGTTCCTAGAAGCAGATTTTCCTAGCAGAAGAAGCCTTAACCAAACAGAAACTCTATATGAGAGTGAGGAAGTTGAAGGCATCCCTCAGATCACTGACCCGAGTGGGAGAAATGAGTCATTTTCATAACTTGGAAATGATAATCAAGCACAGGAAGAGAGTCCTGTGCAACTCCCACCCCGGAGAAGCCAAATGATAATCAAGCACAGGAAGAGAATCTTATGCAACTCCCACCCTGGAGAAGCCAAAGGGATAGAATCCCTAAAAGACACTTATCTATTGAAGGGGAAGTACTCATTGTCAATCCAAAAGATAATGAGGAAGATCTGAAAAGTGTTAAAGAAGCGTTAACTGGACCTGCTAAGGAAATATGGCAAAAGGCCTTAGAAGAGGAGATGAATTCCATGAAAGCTAACCAAGTTTGGGAATTGGTTGACCAGCCACCAGGCTGAAAGGCAATTGGGAACAAATGGGTTCTCAAATATAAACGAAAGGCAGATGGATCAATTGATAAACCCAAAGCACGCTTGATGGCTAAGGGGTACACCCAATGAGAAGGGATAGATTATGAAGATACCTTCTCACCAGTGGTGTGTTTTAACTCAATAAGACTCATACTCGCCATAGTGGCAAGTATGGACTTGGAGTTACATCAAATAGATGTAAAAACCGTATTCTTTAATGGAAAACTAGATGAAGAGATATATATGGAGCAGCCTGAGGGCTTCATAGAAAAGGGAAGCGAACAAAAGGTTTGCAAACTCCCAAGGTCCATCTACGGACTGAAACAATCATCTAGACAGTGGTATCTAAGATTTCAAGAGGCAGTGACCTCATTCAACTTCGAGATGATCGAAGAAGACCACTGTGTCTATATAAAGTGGTTTGGAGATGATTTTGTGATCTTGTCTTTTTATATAGATGATATACTCCTGGCTGAAACGAGTCTTAAGGTAGTCAAAACAATCAAGGATTGGTTATCCTTGAACTTTGAAATGAAAGACATGGGTGAAGCAGAATATATCTTGGGAGTCAAGATAAAAAGGAATTGTTCAAAAAAATTGCTATCCTTGTCACAAAAGGCATACATAGCAAAGATCTTAGAACGATTCAATATGAGAGACTGCAAGCCTATGGATACCCCTGTGGTTAAGGGACACCACCTCAGCACGGACATGTGTCCCATGGAAGAATCTGAAATAAAGTGCATGAAAAGAGTCCCGTACTCGAGTGCAGTTGGAAGCTTAATGTACGCTATTCTCTGTACTAGACTAGACATATGCTTCGCAGTCGGACTTGTGAGCCGTTTTCAATCCAACCCTAAAGAAAAGCATTGGGAAGCTATGAAAAGAATCATGAGGTACCTAAAGGGAACTATGGATTACGAGCTATGTTACCAAGGTAGAGATATGTATCTAATAGGATACTCTGACGCCGACTGGGCGGGAGATATAAATGAACGACACTCTACCTCAGGATACGCGTACCTCCTAAACAATAGAGCAATTTCCTAGAGCAGCAAGAAACAAACCTGTGTGGCTCTGTCGTCCATGGAATCTGAATACATAGCTTGTTCTGCAGCTGTTCAAGAAGCTGTATGGCTTAAGAGATTTCTAGAACATCTAGGAATGAAAGGCAGAAAGGAGGGTCCTATTTTGATACATTGCGATAGTCAAGCCACAATAGCCTATGCTAAGGACCTTAAGGATCACAGTAGGACAAAGCACATAGACATTAAATATCATTTTGTAAGAGACATGATCACTAAGAAACAAGTGACCGTTCAATACCTTTCTACTCATAAGATGTTAGCTGGTCCCCTTACAAAGCCCATTGCCAGAAACCCTTTTGTTAAACATGTAAATGCTTTGGGCATGTGTAGAATGTAATGTATTAAACATTGCAATAAAATGATGCATTTTCAGGTTTTCCAAATATATTGTGTATATATTAATGCATAGGCACAAGGTATGCAATTTCGTATGTCGTACAGGTCAGGAAGGTTGGTTCACTCACACGAACAACCGTCTTCCCACAATTTGCAGGGGCATGGGATGATAAGACGAGCAAATGATCACCATGATATAGGTAAGGAAGATCTTTGCACTTGAGTCACCTCAGTTGAACTGAGATGAGATCCGAATGTATACATACGTCATGGATTGAGGCATGATTACAAAAGATGTATTATCAGACCTGTAGCCAGGCAAAGGACTCTCTTTTACAAATGAGGTTCTAAAAGGGAATGATTGTAAAAGGGAAGTTCTAGTTCCAATGCTGAGTGCATTTAAACTAAAGTATATACGGTGAAAGATAAAGGTAAAATCGACATACACCATTGCAAAAATCATCATAGCATGCAATTCATACTGTATGTGCTTAAGAGAATGACTGCAATATGGGACGTAGGTGACAGATCCCTGGTTCACTACGGTGTGAGTCCCAGGAAGGAGAAATCCTTCAAACGATGCCCTCAGGACTTAGGCAGGCATCCTGAAAGCCTGACTTGGCGCCAACTACTTTAGTTGAAGATTTATGAACACGTACGATTCGATCAGACAACTAAAAGCTAGGAAAGCGACCAAGTCAGGAAAGATCGATGTTTCTAGTCAAAAAGGAAGGTCTATCTTGAAGTACACCTTTTGCTGTGGCATCTGTGACATGTCCCTTACAGGTTATGAGAAAAACCAGTAAGTGTGGATACCACGCGCATAGTAGGCAATCTGGGTCAAGTTCAGAAACAAGAGAAACTATGACTCAAGAGGGATCAGATATGCCATGAGTTGAGTGTATAGACAGATCTAGGGCATATGAGGCAACAATTTACAAGTTCACAAAGGGTGTCCTTGGATGCTGATCCGATATCAAGGATTTCTAGCATCACAAGCACCAAAGGTTCTGAAGATGTTGTGCCTACGCAGTCACGGCAGACACTAAGTATGAAACAAGAAGAAGATGTAGTCGCATGATGGGTGGCCCACCAAGTGCGAGTGGGAGATATTGGACTTTGGGTCCAAGTTCGCCCTTAATGGGCCGGACTATTTGATTAAGGGCATAAGTTGCCTTATCAAATAATTAATCAATCAACATAAGAATGTTGCTTGGTAAATAAGTTGGCAATTATTTGTGGGATTATGATTGAGAAACAAATCTCCATGATTGAGGAATTGATTGAGAATCAATTAAATTAAATCACCAACTTGGAGAGCAAGAAAAGGGTGCACACACTGCCTAATTAGTGGTTACCCTGATCACTATAAATAGGGTATACCTCTAGCATTGCAAACCACCCCTGCCATTGAGCTTTCTAGCAGTCCCCTCTTATCTACCATCTTGCTTGTTCTGGTGCACTATTGTGCAAACCCTGATTAGGCTCATGTAGTCTAATCCTTGCGTGGGCCCCAAACCCGGATCCGACTTTACCAGTACGCGCTTCTACTCTACTGCTTAATCTGTTTATAATTCCATTACAAAGCAAAATTGAGGTCAAAGTTTTATGTTACTGAGACAGACTAATATCACATAAGAATTAAAGGAACCACCAAAAAATGGCGAAAACAATGCACATCAAAGAGCAGGGGAAGCCACTTAGATGAGTAAGCAAAAAAATAAAGAAAAGAGGAAAGCTATAACCATTATCAGAGAAACCAAGTACTTCTTTAATAGTAGCTTCTAGATCAAACAAAACTGATTCACCGAAAAAATAGATGGCTAACTTCCTTTCTTTCTTCAGCTAGCAATCCAACCAGAATTTCACTTTGGCACCATTCCTCACAACTCTGCAACATGCTTCCAGACAATTGAATTTGCAGACTTCTTTACCATACATTCAGCATTTAGCACCACTCCCTTTCCATACTTTGCCCTCAACACTTTAGAGCATAAGATTCTAGGATTTGCTATTAAATTCCAACTGATCTTTCCCAGCATAGCCTCATTCATAACTTTCAGAATTCTAATTCCAACACCAGCCCCTTCCTTAGGTTTACAAATGACATCCAAACTTACAAAATGTATCGTTTTTTCTCTACTCATGCGAATCCCATGCAAAACCTTTTTGTAAGTGCTCTATCTCATTACAAACCCCAACCGAAACATGCTAATGTTGCAACTGGAAATGGACCATTTGTGAGGTAATATATTCCCAACTAAAGACCAAGACTTTCCTTCCATCCACTATGCTTCCTTTGTACCTTATTAAGCAAGTTCTGAAACTTTAATCTGGTTTCTACCATAAGTGAATTGAGCTCCCAAATACCTTCCTAATTCCTCTCTCCTTTAAAAATCATTCTGGCTGCACAGTATATTACATTTTTTGAGAAAAATATTGTAGTTTTCTTAGAATTAATCTTATAGCTAGTCCCAAGCCTGGGTAAAGGGGAGGGTTGTGTTAGGCACTCCACAGCCAATTTGTCGAATCTTTTTTGAATTTGGATCAACAAAGAAATTATGCTAATGAGATTATAGAGCTGAATCTTTTGATTAGTAATATATCTAAAGATTTGATTTTTTATGGAGTACAATGGCGTTGTGATCCATGTAGCTGACCCCATCTAATGAGATAAGGCTTTGTTGGTGTTGGTGTTGGTGTGTGTAATCTTCCTACTTGAAACTGCCCAATTAGATCCATACAGTCAAGGACATTACTCATTTACTCCTCATTGTTAGAGCAAACATTTCACCCAAGGGGGTGAATTGGGTGATACTAAAAATTTCATTATAAATATGAAAACTTGACATTGAATATAATGCAATAAAGAGTAAGGAGAAATATCACCGAAGTGTACACCAAGAGTTATACTAGTTCGGCCACAACCACTTTGACCAACTCCAGTCCTCAGAATATTTCTGAGAGTTTCACTATAACTTCCAAGATTCAGTGGGTTCTTGGCACCTTAGTACAAGCAAGTTCCTTCACCTGTACACTCGCTCCCCCTTACAAGTTGTAATCCAATCCCAACTCAAGGTTCCACAACCTTAAGTTACCTCAATAACAAATATTGAGTTTGAATGAAATATCTCTCTTACAGAGTGAATAAGAATCATTAAAGTACAGAATTACAAGTATATGTAAAACAGAGTATTGAATGTGAACTTTGATAATGCGTTCGTGTGTGTGTTCTTGTTTTCTCTCTGTTTGGATGTTCCCACATATATAGATGTGTTGGTAATGATTGTTGGAACATTTTTCTTCATGCCTATTAGAGTGTGCGCAGCTACTGTTGACTTTTTCGGTATTTGAAATATATCCTTTTGCGATAGGTGGCGGTAGGTGGCTTTTGAACGTTGCATTTGACTTTCCTTATTTGGTAAGATCTCTTCATTGTTTATCTGCGGATATGCTAAGAATACTAATACAATGAAAGGTTAATCACATAGGAAACAAATCAATGAACATTGGAATGATTTTTGAATTTCTGGACTTACATACTCGAGTATTCATTAAGTTTACTCGAGTACTTACTCGAGTATCATCGTGAGGGTAATGATAGCAAGTTAATGAATGAACATCACATAACTCGAGTAGTGTATGAAGTAAACAAATTTACAAACCTTGGAAATACCTGTTTACTCGGGTACTTACTCGGGTATGGCACACTTTTCTTCATAGGTTACTCAAGTAGCAACTCGAGTAAACTCTTAAATAAACTTTAGGTTACTCGATGCTTCACTCCAGTAATATTGGCAGGATTTCAGAGCCATGAGTACTTCAAGTTTGCTTACCCTGTTACTCGAGTACTTACTCGAGTAAACATAAATTTTCTGCATAGCTTACTCAGGTAAATACTTTAAGTACTGTGTAAATAACTCTGCAGATTACTCGATTACTGACTCGAGTAATCCAGTTCAGATATTTGATAAAGAGTAATGGAATACCTACATACTGGAGTAGTGCCTCGAGTGAAGTAGGATAAAAACATTTCAAGTTAGCACAGTGAATTACTTGAGTAGCTCCTTGAGTAATATTGGCAGGATTGAAAATGCCGAGAGCAACATATTTCTTGAAGCAGGGGACTCGAGTATAGACTTGAGTAATATTGGCAGGCCGAGAGCAACTGGAAGTCTTTTACATGGTTACTCAAGTACTCACTCGAGTAATGTTAGTAGGCCGAGAGCAACTGCAAGTGATTTACTTGGTTACTCGAGTATCGTAGGCAGGTTACTTGAAGGTTGACTCTAGTTACTTCAAGTTTTTGTCCCATTACTCGAGTACTTACTCGAGTAATGCTTTAGAAATTTTGTCAATGATGAAGTTTCTCAGCTTTTTCTCTTAGCCTTTCTTCATTACTTCAGTGCTTACTTCAAGTGATGATTTGCTCTGTTATTACTTTGTTCAAACTTATGTGTTTATCAAATCTTTTCAATACCATTCTTTGTTATCATCAAAACATGTGAGATCTAACACTCATCTGTTTCAGAAAATAGTAGCAATTAATCACTAAACAAGTAAGGAAAACACACCCATTCCACCCTATCCTCATTGGTCTCCACCTCTTACTACTAAGAGAGTAAGCTACAATATGTGAGATCTTCTCCATCACATGAACAAAGAGGTACAGGGATAAGGGGTCCCCTTGGCACAAAAAAGCTGAAGCTGACCGTTATAAGGCACAAGCTAAACAAGAACAACATCTAGATGTAGTAATAACTAGTCTCTAGTAGGCGCTAGAAGGGTTTGAGGAGCTGAAAAAGCAAAGAGAAGAAGCAAGCTAGTTGATGGAAATAAAATATGCTCCTTCAAAGGCTGGAGATGAGGTTGTAAATCCCAGTGAAGTACTGCCCTAGCTCAAGTAGAACCTGGCCATGGCAATGAAGTTGTTGCACTAGCACCTGTCCTACTACAGGCTCCAACAGAAACTCATGTGATTGATAACGTTAATTCTATTGGCCTCAATAGTGAAGAGTTTATACTTCGTGATCATGTTAGCAACTCTAAACCAGTAAAAGTAGTGTCTTCTGTAATTGAGATTCATAAGGTTCCAAGTGTAGTGAACTACAACCCTATCTCACCAACACCCTACGTCTCCTAAAGGCTCACCATACTGAACAGATCATCAGTATTTTATCTCTTGGAAAGGTTTTCTAAATGCTCTCCAAGATCTAATTCTTCATTCCTACCAAGATGTCCTTTTTCGGTACCTCACCTATTGAAAAGGATTTTGAAGAGAATCGGAAGACTGAATTGATATTATTTTCATACTAATAGGTTACATATTTATACAAAAGTAAGTTAGACAAAATACTGTATAATCAAGGAAAATAAAACTAATAGAATACTGTATAATTAAAGAAAATTAATGCTTGTAATCATGGATCTGATATCTTCATTTTCAGTGCTTTCTACACTCCTCCTCAAGTTGGACTGTAGATATCAGTCAAGTTCAACTTTCCAATCAGATACTCAAATTTGTACTTGGTAGTCCTTTAGTGAGGATGTCTAAGGTTTGTTCTTTAGAGGGTATGTACATTAGATCAATGATACCCTCATCATCTTTTTCTCTTATAAAATGTTTGTCTATTTCAACATGTTTAGTTTTTTCATGTTGAACCAGATTATGAGCAATATTGATCGTAGCCATGTTATCACAATAAACCTTGATTGGTAGATTTATGAACTTCCTCAAGTCTTTAAGAACACGCTTTATCCATATGCCTTCACAAATTCCTAGTGTTACTGCCCTGTATTCTACTTCAATACTGCCTCTCGTGACTACACTTTGCTTTTTACTTCTTTATGTGACCAAATTACCCCACACATATGTATAAAATTCAGATGTGGATTTTTTGTCATCTTTATCACCTGCATAATCAACATCTGTAAATAACTCTACAATTTGTTTGTTAGTTTTCTTAAATAGCAAGCCACGTCCTAGAGATCCCTTCAAGTAATAAAGGATCTTGTAGACTTCATTCAAATGTTTCTATTTAGGAACATGAGAATACTGGGTAACCACACTTATAGCAAGGCACTATTTGGTCTGGTATGAGACAGATATATTAGTTTGCCTACCATCCGTTGATAGTTCCCTAAGTCTACTACCTTACCGAAATCACATCTTCATCTATTTTATCAATCTATATAAGTGTGTCACTGGGTTTGCAGCCTGTCATCCCTGTTTCCTTTAGAAGGTTGAGTACATACTTCCTTTGAGAGATATAAATTCCTTTATTGAATCCAGCAATTTCCATCCCAAGAAAGTACTTCATTTGTCCAAAATCTTTGATCTAGAATTATCGTGCCAAGACCGTCTTGATTTGATTGATTTCTACCTTGTCATCTCCTGTAAGGATTATATTATTAACATAAATAGCCAGAACAACCATCTTACCCTATTGATGTTTACCAAACAAAGTATGGTCACCCTACCCTTGAGTATAACCATGTCTCTACAGAACCCGAATGAATCTATCAAACCATGTATGGGGAGATTACTTTAACCCATATAACGACTTCTTTAACTTATAGACTTGGTTAACCTTTTTTTTTGGGGAACCCTAGAGGCAACTTCATATACTTCTCTTCCTTGAGTTCTACATTGAGAAAAGCATTTTTTACATTGAGTTAGTGCATATTCCAATATAAATTCACTGAAATAGATAAGAGAATTGTGATGGTATTTAACTTGGTTACTGGAGTAAATGTTTTAGTGTAATCTTCCCTATATACTTCTATGAAACCTTTTGCAACCAATCTAGCTTTGTATTTCTCAAGAGTTCCATCTGCTTTATACTTAGGAGTGAACACCCATTTCCATTCAACAAGCACTTCTCTTGTGGTAGATCTACTACATCCCATGTCTTATTATGCTTAAGAGCTTCTATTTCCTTCAAGACAGCTTGTCTCCACTCAGGTATAGCAATAGCTTCATCAATAGTGTCTGGTATCCTGATTCTATCAAGATAAGATACAAATGCATTATATTTAGATGAAAGGGCCTTGTAGGAGTCAAATTTCTCAATGGGATATCTATTGGATGATTTGGGTTGTCTAAGTTGTTTTCGCAATGCAATGAGAAGATTAAGGTCAGAACCTTTTGTTGCTCTTGGACCTGCCACTGGTACTGACTCCTGGTGAGTGCTAATAGCATGTTGCTCATTAGCTCTTTTGTGTCATCGTATGTAGGTATTACCTCACATATTTGTTTCTTCCCCTAGATTTGGCACATTATCAGAGTTATCAAGGTTATTGGGATTATCAGGGATATCAAGGTTGTTATCAGGAGTATCAAAGGTATCATGATTAGATTCTGTGTGGGTAAGTATATAAATTGTGACTGTTTGATCATCCTTTAGTGTTTATTTTATCTGAAATTCTTCATCTCTCCCCCCCTGAATTATAGACAAGGCATAATAGGGTGTATTTTCAAGAAAGGTGACATCACAAGTGACAAGTAAACATTTAGAGACTGGATCATAACACTTGTATCCTTTTTGGGAATGAGAGTAACCAAGGAAGATACATTGAATGGCTTTAAGGTCAAGTTTGTTGGTGTGATGAAGATGAACATATGATGTGCAGCCAAACACCTGGAGTGGTAGAGTGTTTTCAAGGTATTGGAGGTTATAGTATTTATAGAGGAGTTGAAGTGGCGTTTTGTAAGACAGTGGTCGGCTTGACATTTGATTAATGAGAAATGTGGCAGTAAGGACAGTAGAGATGTCCTCAGAACTAAATTGTGGCACAGGGGAAGAGGCATAAAAAATTGTAGACATATTGATCAATCTGTGAAAAGTGACTAAGCACACAGGTAAATAGTGACCGATGAATAGTGACTACCCACATGGGTGAATAGTGATGTGTGAACAGTGATTGCCCCTTTTTTTCTTTTTCTCTTTCTTTTCCTTGTTTCTACTCCCTTATGAGCAAGCTCAGTTTTTGGAACGAAGAAGAGAAATGAGAGGCGTAAGGGGGGGGAGAGAGTTACAACACGGTGAAAGGTAGTAAAGCCGCAAAGATGCCTCCAACGGAGACCTTGGCCGCTAAAATAAGAGTGCTGGAGGCCGATTAAAGAAAGCGCCAAAGACAAGAGGGTTGATCTGATCAAATCTGCGATGGGTGACAAGAGTTGGTGCAATGACGCTGATCAACAACCTCTCTTCTGTTGTTGAGGAGAGAGTAGTGGCGAGACTAAAAGGATATACCACCATCGTGAAGTGAGAAGGCCGACAAGTTGCTAGTATCATCGGTGTGGAGGGACAACGAAAATTCTGACATTTGTAACAAACGACAGATGTCGTTGGGTAGGGGTAGTGATGGCTACAATGATTGCCGAAAATAACGAGCAAGATTGTCAAACAAAAATGAGCATAGGGATGCTATGATACGCGTCGACAATGCCGGAGATAAAGACACCGATTTTGGTTCTAATATTGTAGAACACAAAGGTAAGTGTGTTTGATTCAGTTCGGATAATTCTCTTCTTCAATGTTCTGATACCATGAAGAGAATCAAAAGACTAAATTAATATTATTTTCATACCAATAGATTACATATTTATACAGAAGTGAGTTAGCCAAAATACTATACAATCAAAGAAAATAAAACTAACATAATACTGTATAATCAAATAAAATTAATGCCTGTAATCGTGGATCTGATATCTTTATTTTCAGTGCTTTCTACTGATTTTCATGTTAAGCCATATTGAAGTCTTATTCAGCCCTTCCCTTTTACATCACTTTTAATTTGTCAAGAGACGATTTCTTCAAGCGTAGGAAAATGGTAGAATATCATATAAGAAATAATTAGGGTTTAATTATATTTCTAGTATATTTGGATTTATTTAGATATTTTATCATTGTTATTTTTTTAAAACTTTGATTAGGTATTTATTATATTATTATTACTATAAGTTGTTTAAGGGTTCTCATTTTGATGGTAGACTTGATTATTGAAATTCAAATTACAGTTTTCTTCTCTTGCCTTCCTCTTCTCTACTCCTTCTCCTCTCCCACCTTTCCTCTCTTCTCTTCCCCTCCCCCTTCTTGTTTTACACGAAGATTAAAGAGCATTTTATGTAATTAACACTAAATCTTTTAAAATCTATGTAAAGTTGCTTTTTTCAGCAATCAACAATTAAGAAGCATGGTAGTAGACAAGCATAATTTTTCATTATTATCTATGGCATACTCGTGTACTTTTGTTTAGTGAATATATTTGAACCTGTTATCATAAAGAGATAAAGAAAAGAGTAAACTGCGAGATGTTTGTAGGTTCTCTGGAGATACTTCTCGAGCATAAATATACTTTGAATCCAATTAAAAAATAACATTTGGGTCAACAAATTATGGATGTGTTTGGAATAATGATGGGAAAAGTGACTTTTTTATCAATTTGACTTATGGAATCTTAAGATTGGGGAAAAATAAGATTGGATAAAATGATTAATATTTGAATTGGCAATTAGATAAGTGTTTTTATAAAAGTAAAAAGTGTTTGGTTTAGCGTTTATATAAATTACTTTTATGATAATTAAGAGAAAAAATTTTACTTGGGAAAAATATATTGGGCCTCCCTGATTTTGAAACAACTCCTCTGCCTTTATCATAGTGACAATTTTCTGAGTAAATTTTTGCATTGCCGCCATCAATGAAACAAAAGTTGACTCTTTCTTAGATGGTCGATTGAATTTTCATAATTAAAAAAAAGATTTATTCATTGAAAAAAAAATTAATACCCCAAGTTCCATTCAGCACAGACATAGGGACCTATGTGAAGATGAACATAAAGACCAGCTTGCCGCACCAGTTTCATGAACTTCACCAAGTCGAACCTGTCATTGAAATAATACTGCAAAATTCAAAAATATGCAATATTAAAATCTGGTTGATCATTCTTTATTGATTTATTGGCCCTATGATGTTTTGATTATTAGTTGGGGAAAAAAACCACAGAGGAAAAAGACAACAAAAATACTTTTCTCAGGGAAGGCTCATGTCCATTCTAGAAGACATAGGTTTGAATAACATCCACGCCTCCATCTTTGGCTTTCTGAATCAACCCAGGCCACATCTGCAGATTCAATTAAAAAATATATATAATGCTTTGCGAAAACCTGAAGAAAACAAGAAGAAGATGAAGAAGACAAATTAGAAAAAGCATGATAGGGTACTTATGGGGTAGTGAACGGAGCCAGAGATCAGAATTTTTCTTTTGCCATTGATGACAATAGCTTTGTGGTCATAACCCACAGAGGCTGACACAACAAGAACACAGAGAAACACCAGAAATACAGACAACTCTGCTTTCAACAAATTCCCCATCGCAAAGCACACAACTATTTTTTTATGTCTTTTTGTTTCACTAAGCTTTACACATTTAGAGACATAAAGGAGACGAAAAGAATGAAGAGACCAGAGAGAAACAAAGAGGTCTTTGAATTTTGGTAATAGAACAAAGACTTTTTGGATTGAAGGAAAAAAGGGGAAGGAGATAGAATAATAGAGAGTGGGCGGTCAGTTGGGCTTATCAGAAGCTATCAGCTTCAACTAGCAGCTTCTCCTAATTATGCGAAAAATCTCTTTTAGACTGCAAGCTAATCGTCCATCCAAACATTTCAACTTGAACCAAAAGCTCCAAATGGTGATTGGGTTGGTGATTCGCCTCGATTGGTCTGGTGAATCATCAATCCAAACATGTTGTATGTATGGGTCAAATCTGAATATCATATCAATTTTATCATCCTATGATCTAGTATTTTTTTCCCATCAAGTTTTCTCTCCCGGCCCTCCATTTAAATTGACATAAACACAATTATCAATCGCAAGCTCAGACATGATGAAATTAAAAATTAGAAAAAAACATCAAAAATTACCATTTGAACATAAAAAAATCCCAAAAGGTCTGATGAAAAAGAGAAATGACAAAGAGGTAATAGGGGAGGAATCTGGGTTTTTAAAGTTTAGATGTGTTTACCAAAATGCCCCTCAAACCCTTCGCCTTCTAAAACAAGTAAAGTACATCATGGGAAACAATGTCATGAGATTATTCATCATCATTTTATTAGAGGAAGTAGCTGACGATGTTGGCGAGGAGGTAGGGGTGAAGTTCGCCAAGCCGGATGAGGGGCTTCTCGATGGAGGAGCGCTACTCAAGGAAGAGGAGAATGATAAAGCGAGCATAGGAGGAGATCAATGTGAGTGGAGAGGACGGCGAGGGAATCTGAGAGTGGTTGAAACTGGTTATATTTTCCCCAAATCAGCGTGCGTTTCTGTCATTGTCTTCCCCGCGCTAATTGAACCCTGAATTTCGTGTCTCCCGCGAGCTGCATAGGGCAAATTTCTTGGCCTATCTCTTTCTCCTACATTCTGTCCTCTGTCCCTCTCCAACATCCACCGTCTTCGCAGTCCCTCCATTCCCTCTCGGTCGCATGCAGGTCTGATCTTCGCTTTCCCTCTTCTCAGTCCGAGCAGTAAGCAATGCAAGTAGGTAGCCCTGTTTTCTTCCCCTGGTTTTTTTGCTTTTGGTTTTCTCTTCTTAGCCTTTATTTTCGCTCCTGTAGTTCATACTGGGTCTTCGCATACTGTTGTGAAGAAGACAACGTTGGTCGTTCTTGGTCTATTCCGGTGTGTGTGTGCGTGTGTGTGTGTGTGTGTAAGTTTCCCTTTTCTGTTTCTAGTTGATTTGTTCATTTGGATGTCAATTTGTGCTGTTCTGGAAAAAAAGTTGGCATTTTGCACTTTGGTTGTGACTGAATCTAGGCTTAATTAGTATGTCATTGAGATTGGTTGTGCTTGTTAAATATCTCATAGGAATCAGAAATATTCCAAATGCAGAGTAGGTATTAGGTTATTCTTTACCAATGTCAAAGTTGTTGGTTGATTATTTGCATCACCCAAGATTCAACCCAATCGTAAAGCACGAAATGAAGGCTGATTAAGCTTTGTCATATGTGATTTTTATAGTAGTAGTCAAACAAAATTTTGCAATTTTATTCATGTGAAATCTTATTGTGTAAAAAAATAAAAATTCACGTGCTTCAATTTGATTTGGAAAACTAGACCAATTTTTTTAGAGAAATATCAAATAATATTAATAAAAAGAAAAAATAAAACCAACATTTTTTGTGGATGAGTTGAGATTGCCAAATGATGTATTAATAAACCAAAATGCCAATTATACTCATATTAATAGTTTTGCTTTGCCTAACTCCAGAATTTCCAAGACCTCTCTTGACAATCCTTCAAAATAATGCATTTAACCAAAGGTTTAAATGTTCCTTAACGATTGTAATTTATACTTTGAAATTTTCAGCCTCCTTCTATCAAAATATTCCAGAAACCAACAAAAGTGTTACCAAGATTTATGAGTAACTGAGATGGTAAATTAAGCACATGGACCAATACAGAGCTGTAAAGGAGCAGCAAGATGATTATTTCTACGGGAAAACTAGACCAACAGATATAAACAAATGGACATAATAATAATAAGTTTTGTCCTTTTAAAAATTCATTTTCTTTGTGTTTTCTTATTTGTTTTAATTGTATAAACCAAAAAAAAATTTCATTTTCCAAAAACTCCGCCCAAAAAAAGAAAAAAACACTCACAGACATATATTCTAAAGCCCTTAAATTCTTTGGAAAGAAATTTAAACACCAAAACCACTCCAATCAACAAGGTCAGTTCAACAATGCCTTTGAGTTCATAAAAGATGTAGTAGTTTTGGGTAATATTATAATGTTTTGGGTAATAACTCTCTCATAAACCTGCAGGTATCACTACTGCCATCGTTCTCCCTTGGGTTGCCAGCCTACTACATCCTTGCCTCTGTAGAATCTTCTTCCAAATCCTCAATCACAAACATAGTGTCCTTGGAAGCTAAAGATTAGCTGGTAAGTTGTGTTATTGCTTGTTGATGAAATTTTTTGAAACCTGAGGATATCATGGTGCTACTATTTGTTGTAAGCGTGATAAATTTGAATTACTAAACTTTGAAAATGGTAGTTGAACTGTTAGTTTTTACAGTGTGTCATGAGTGTTTCATATAGCTGTTCTAAACTTGAGTGTCTGTGAAAATGGATTAGGTGGTAATAAAATGGATCACCGTTGGATGAATGCTTCGAGAATTAGTGAAGAATATGAGAATGGGGTAGAAAAGTTTATTGAATTTGCTAAAATGAATGCACCTAGTAAAAATGGGAAGTATTTTTGTCCATGTATCAACTGTTTAAATGAGAGTCTATGGGATGCATCAACTGTTTAATTGTAATTAATGCACTGATATTTAGGGGTTTTAGGTTTCTACATTTACTGTGTCATTTCTCATTTCATTTATATGGTAGCTGCTTCTACAAACTGTGTGCCGAATGAGGGCTCGACACTACATATAGCTTCTTATGTCCTGGCACTATGTCACGACGTAATAGCCAGAGGTTGGAAGATCGGATAAGCTATGTAGGCTATACAATAGGTCAGACTCAGCTGCCTTGTTATCTGGCACCAATTGTTGAAGGGCAAGTAACTTTATTTGATATATTTATACACGTTCACTTTGCTAAACAGTATCATGTTATCTAACCTCATTTTAATCTATATATGCATGTGATTATAGTTATCATTGGAGTCTCTGTGTTCCTTGTCCCTCGATCAACGTCATCTTTTGGTTTGACTCATTGGGTCGCAAGCCAAAAGAAGATATCAAAAACATTTTTAACACGTAAGTAAATTTATTTGTCCGTTATTGATTTTTGATTTTACTCAATTGTTTTAATGTCTTTTGTTTATCATTTTAATTATTACAGTGCATTGAAGACATATTATATAATGGGTGGGAAGCGTGAAGGTAAAGCTAGTCATACAAAGCGGTTCCAGCCAAACGTAAGTTCTTTACATTCAAGTTCTTTGATTGACTATTGCTTTACATAGGCCTTTATTCTTTTTTACTGTTTGCTTTTGATGTATAGTGTCCTCGGCAAGTAGGGAAAACTGAGTGCGGCTTCTATGTTATACTATATATGTATAACATCATTTTCTCTGGCCTTACTACAAATTTTGAACAGGTGATCATTTCTTGATTCTCAATTGAATTTCAGTTCTTTTCATTTGATTGAATTGTTAGTTATTTCATTCAATTTATTTATTTATGTTAACATATTCTCCATTTTGTGCGCAGATTTTTGGTGATCAGGACCCCTACACAATCGACGACATTAATTTGATCCGAGACCTGTTGTCAGGACATCTTCTACAACACATAGAGGGGTGATGATGTGTAGAGGTTTTTTTATATAGTGCAGTGGTTTTGTACAGTGCTATATAAGTTTGCATATTCAAATACTTTTCCTAGTTTCTTATTTATGAGTACTTTGAATTTGTTAAGGCATTATGCTTTCAGAGAACACTTTGGAAAATGATGATGAAGAATAGGAATTTTCATGGAAGCATATCATCATCTCTTTGGCCATATGCATGTCATGATTTACATTGAAAGTTGAAGTTTGCACATTGAAATGATGTTATGATGATATATGCGCTATATGTCATGATAGAAAAATTAACATGTGATTTTCACTTCCATGAGTATTAGGGGAAGCTAGAGAGTTAATCATGAGAGAATGGTTCATGGATATGGTTTTTTCTTTCAAAGATATGGAGGACGTTGGGACTTGTAGACACATATGGTGGAGGAGCAGAGGGGGATGATGTAGCGAGTAAAAAAAAAAAGGATACAACGACTGTTTTATGGAAAACAGTCGTTGTATCTGTTAGATACAACGACTGTTTTCTTAAAAACAGTCGTTATATCTCCCATACAACGACTGTTTTTTAACGGTCGTCTTTTCCCGAATTTTCAATGACACTAAGATAGACGTCCCCCTGAAAACAGTCGTCTAAAGGGCCAAAAAACTGTCGTTAAAAGTCCCCTCCGTAATAGTATTTGGTCCCAAATATTATCTTTAACAATTAATTGGAATAATGAAGCGTCTTTTCTTTTGTTTTTGTATTTTTTTTGCCTTCCATGAAACATCTTATTTATTTGCAATGAACAAGCTAAGTACTTTATGTAAATTTATTCCAACTATATTAATTAATGAATACATTCAAGAGTACTCGGAGGGGACATTTATTAATCATTAGTATTGTACAATGTAATTAATTTTAAATCATTGAAATTCAAACCATTTGATAACCCAAACAAGCAAACAAATCACCCTGCCCATAGAAGCACACTTTTCACAAAATCACAAAGTCCCAGAATTTGACTTCACATAATTTATACATTACCATAAATATAGTAGGTGCATCAAGAAACTAACTCGCATTTGTGCATATACAAGGATGGGACATATTTGCACGCAGTAGCAGTATCTAAGATTGATACTTCAGCAAAAAACCACCATAATTTTGAAGATTATCAAGCAAGTGGGATTGGAGATGGAGGAATTGGAATATCTTTCAACCCTTACAACATCAAAATCACATTCTTCATGGAAGGATGTAGAGATAAGTCCTCTTGGACACACCATAAGGCCACCTTCACCATTCTCTCCAATGTCCTCCATTCCACGTCTTCATCTAATTCTACCAATTTGTTCAATTCTCCTCTCACAAAACAATTATAAACCCAACTTGAAAGCATTATTTCCTCTTCTGATGCCACTTTCACGTTTATATTCCTTCTGCAACATATTATCTCCTACAACACCACGCTGCAGCTGAAGATGTCAACGTTTATGTATGTTGATGCATCTTTCTGGCGTTCCAGCGCCACATAGCCACTTGATGATTCATTGGTGCTATTGGTTTTTTAATGTTCTCATATTGATAGTCGTGCAAGTTCGAAATCTGATATTTTTGCTGTCCACATTTCATCCAAAAGAAAGTCATGAGGCTTAATATTCCAGTGGACAATACAGACTTCACATTCTTCTTGTAGATATAAGACTCCCCTGCCACATCCAATGCAATTTTGACTCTGTTTCCAAGATGGATGCATCTCAGGCTCGAACAAAAAATCTGCTAGAGACCCATTGCCCATATATTCATAAACAGGAACCATCAATGCAATAACCAATGAGCTGAACCAGATTTCTATGATGAGTTCGAGTGATTGCTGTGATTTCTGCTTGAAATTCTCTTTCTCCTTCAACCACAACATCGTCATTTAGTTTCTTCACAGCAATCCTTTTGTTGCTTCCACGAATTGTCCCCTAGTAAACCACTCCAAAAGATCCTGTACCGATCTCTTCTGTGAAGTTTCCTATTGCATTCACCAATTCATTAAAGGCAAATGTTCGTAAGACTTTTTGTATGATAAGACTTTACGCATGTAGACGATAAAAATAGATACTAAAAAGCCTAAGCAAACGAATGAAATTGAACCAAGAGTACCAGAGTCAGAATCAGATTTTCTTGTCATCAACAAGGACCTCTGGCTTCTTTGGTTTTGAAGGAATGATATTTGCTGAAGGCAACTTGAAGAGGGCTGTGGTTGATATATTTTGATTAATTCTGCCAAACATGAGCGGAAGCCTATACTTGTTGCAGTTACCATCTCCATGTAACACTGCCCCACAATCACAGTCTTCCATGCAAGACTTGTCACAAGCTTCCATTTCCAATGGTATGACCAAACAAGGATGAAGGCCCCATTGCATATGTTGCAACGGGTTACTAACATTGTATGGCATCCCTGGACCACTGGTGATACAGTCAGTTTTTATGATAGGTTCACAAACCAAGAATATGTTTTTATTTTTGTTCCCCTTGATTGGCCTAAATCCAGGATAAGAATTGCATGCACCTACCAAAGACGTTGGAGCAATAACTATTCTTGCCACAAAAGCCATTCACTTGACACAGATCAGAAATAGCCTGCCACACAATAATGTGGCTAGTGAAGCCAGTATTATTATTCTTCTCAAATGTGTGAACATACAACTTAAAAATACCATCCAAATTCAATGTTGCACGATAGATTATTAAGCTTGTGTTCCTTCCAAGATGGTTGCCACTATTGGCAAGAACCTTAATGGGATACCCACGATAATTGCCTAGGCAAAGAAAGCCCGTAAGATTAAAAGTAAGCTGTGAGACATGTAATTGTGAAGTATTTGGGTCCCAGTAAGCGTCACTTTCTCTTTCATTGTTCACCGGGTAGGCAATAAGCTTTCCATTAGTCTGCATGTTGAGAATAAAATGTCCATTTGCAGAGATCAAATGTTGTCCCCGAGATAAATTCTGACCTCCTAGTATGGTGTCCGTGGGGCGATCAAAGCTTTGCCAGATGACACTACGGCTTTCACTATAAAGCACAAAATTTCCAGAACCAAGCATGAAAGCTGAATCTGCAGGTTCAGACTCATTGGCAAGGACAGCTGCTACTTCCATCTGTTTAACGTTTCTAAGCACAAGTTGACCGTCTTTGGTTAATTGGATTACTGAATCAGAGGAAGTAGATAGATTCGTGAAGTTAGCTGTCCAAACGGTTGTTCCTTCAGGTTCACCCATCAACCCTATTCCAACAGCAAGAAGAATTCGTTTTTGGGGAGAGAGAAGAACCCAAAGTGATGATGTTGGAATCATTTTTTTGAGCTCTAACTTCGTTTACAGATACAACTGCAAATAGTAAGAACAGCGTTATGAGGGCCATGGATATGGTATGGTGCGAGAAGGGACGAGGAGGGACAGAAAATTGATGGGGAGAACTCCGAAGAAACAAAGGAAGTTAAATTGGCTCTGGGAAAAAAATGATTTTCAGTAAAATATTTTAAAAGGAACAGAAAAAAACGAAAGACACCAACATCAACTATGGGAATGAGTTAAGAATTTTGACTTGCTTTAATCATTGATCGCATTTCAGTCCCAACAAACTTATTTAGTATGTGTTTGGGATAGGGGTGGGAAAAATAATTTATTTTAATTTTAACTTATAAAAAATGACTTTATAAAAAAGTCAGTTTATGTAATATAATTTATGTTTGGATGAGCGATTGAATAAGTATTATTGTATAAGTCAAAATTTATTTGGATTAATGATTAGATAAGTGTTTTTTTAAAAGTCAAAATTTGTTTGAAGACTTTGAAAAATTAAAGAAAGCCCTACAATTTCTAAAAATTATAAGTAAATGAAGATAAGGGCCAGAGAAAATTACAGAAAAACCCTAAAACTTTTAAAATTATAACTCTGCCCTACATATGTTTCAATGTTTTACACTATAATCCCTCCTTATAAACTTTTGAAATTTACAGCAAGGTCCTTGGTCAAAACTTGCATTTTGACCAGGTTCCTTCTTCTTCTTCCTACTGACAGAATTGGACTAGAGGCCAATGGCAAACATAGAAAGCACCATGAACCATGATCGAGGAGCTCTGAACCTCTGACCTCCTCCTACCTCCGTCGTCGGATCCAGATCATCATCATCAACCTTCCTTTCTTTAACACCGGAGAGAGCACCGTCTCCAAACCTTTGCCATCTACCACCGTATCCAGCAGCATAATCCACCACACCACCATCAGCTTCCTTCTCTGTACACAGCACCACCATTGACCTTAACTATAGCTCCAAGGAGTTGGATGTTTGGCAGCGGAGAAGAGAACAGAAGCAGAGTACAGCACGAAACGGTAATAAATTCCCTTATTTAATAAGTTAAAAGCTAGACCTAAGAGCCTTTTCAAAAAGCCTGTTATTAAATGAAATCTCAACTAAAAAAATGGCGAACCAAACACTTACAATAAGTCATATCACACAAATCGGCCTTTTTTTCTTTAAAATCGGGCTTATTGGAGGGCAAACCACCAAACCAAATACTACCTTAGTCGAAATTAAAGTTTATGAAAGTGACCTATTTTTGTGTAAATTTCCATTAAGGACGATGTGTAGATAGGGATCGGGGTGAAGAGGGTACCTCTACTACGCCTTCATTTTAGAGGCATTTCCAAATTTATTTTTCATGGTTCTTTAAATTATTATATTCTACACAAAATGAGTGACATTTTGATATCATATAGGTAAAAAATAAAGTTGTTTTCAATTTTTTTAATGATTTTTTAAAGAGATTTCAAAAAAAATGGTGCAATTTTCTTTTTAACTTTGAGTACCGAATCTTTGAAAAATCATAAAAAATTAAAAACAACTACCATTTTCGCCCATGAGATATCAAAATGTTGTTCATTTCTTCTAAAATATAATAATATAAAGAACTATGAAAAATACATTTGGGAAGACTCCCAAAATAAAGGTGAAGCAAGGGCAGCAAGGAATACGCAGCACCCCTGATCAGTATAGACAGTGGGAGAGTCCCATGAAGCAAAAAGAAAGGAAAATGTGGAATTTGCATTTTGCAAGTGCTATAAAATATGATGATTAAAATAATTGATTTTAGGCATGATTTTGTTAACCAATTTATACCAATGTATTTGAAGCTTTTATTTTAATTTCAATATTTTTTTCGAAAAATCCCTGAAAAAAGAACTTTAAAAGTACTCAAATAAAAAAAAGGTGCTTCGAATATTTATAATACTAGAGAGATGTGAAAGCATGATTTTTCCTTTTCAAAATTAAATAGAAATGACATAAATGCCCTTCAAATATAAAAAGAAAAGAATCAAGAAAGAGAAAGGTGCCATGAAGTGGGAAGCAAAGGAAGAAGCAGAGCTAGAGCTGTGAAAAGGAAGTGAGGTTTGTATTTTTTACTCCATAATGTTCTTCTCTTCATCACGTGATCATAGTTATGGCTTTGTTGGTCTTTGTTTTGGTAGGTGTTGCTTTTGGGTAGCTGGGTTTTTAACTTGGAGAGGTGAACGTTAATGAGTGAAGGTTGTAGGAGGTTGAAGGAGGCATTCGATCATGTTGCGAGTTTGAAGTTTGAGGGTGAACAACAAAAATAGGGTGGATTTTGTAGGTAGTAGTTAATCTCAATTTGTGAAAACCCTAATATGAATTTGTGAAATAGTAAAGTCGGCTTTTATGTTTGTTTTGGGAACTAATGAAATATAAAAGTTCTTGCATCGATACATTGTTGATTGTAACAAGTGGTTATTTTGAATTAGAATTAAACCATTATTAGAAGTGAGAATCAGTATCTTATCATTGTAGTAAGTGGTAATTCTTGAATTGAAATTTGTGAAAAGCTTATCACACTAGTGGAAAAATCAGTTTTAAGACCGGTTAAAAATGACATTTTAGACCAGTTCCAGATCCGGTCTTGATACAACCGATCTTAAAAGTCTGCTACTTTTTAAACCGGTTTTAGAATCGGTCTTAAAAAAAATTTTAAGACTGGTTATTTACAAAACCGGTCTTAAAATAATCATTTTTAGAACGGTTATCGAAAAAACCAATATAAAAATTTCAATTTTAGACAACTTTTTAGACTGGTTTTATAGATAACCGGTCTTAAAAGTTCTCATTTTAAGACCGGTTCTGTTAAAAACCTTACTTTTAAGACCGGTTTTTTAAAAGAACCGGTCTTAAAAGTTTCTTAAAAGAAATTATTCCATTTAAAAGATTTACCTAGCAAGCCATTTACCCTATTTTACATTTCACTCAGCAAGTAGCCATTTGAATGACATCAAATAAATTCTTCTTTTATACATTTTAACAAACATCTTATACCAATCACATACATGACAATCCAAAACGTAAGTAGACATAGATTCACCCATATCTGTTGATATACATGTAGTATCATAGATGGAAATTAAAAATTAGAAGCACCTGAATCAGATGAATTAGCATCAACAATAGGCAAGAGACCCTTTAACTTAGACTCAGACAAATTAAGCTCGCTCTTCGCATTTGAGTAGGCCCTCACGTGTCTTCATCCTATATGAATTTAAATATGTATGCAAAAAATAGTTATTCTTCTAGTTTCTAAATAATAAAACAGTATAAGTTTGTAACAACATTGATTCACAGCATACCAGTTCACGTTGCCTCTAAGAGCATACCAATTCACGTTTCCTCGATCCCAGCTAAGACACCTCATTTGCTTCATTTTCCTGTGACGACAAAAAAACAAGTAGTTTTATATATACCAATGCAACAACAATATACATGATGATAATTATTTTAACTAACTAACCATCAAAGTAGTTTTATAAAAGAATATCTGTTAGAGCAAGCGTTTCACCCAAGAGGGGGTGAATTGGGTGATACTAAAAATTTCGTTGCAAATATAAAACGTGACAGTGAATATAAAGCAATAAAGAGTAAGGAGAAATATCACCGAAGTGTACACCAGGAGTTATACTGGTTCGGCCACAACCACTTTGACCTACATCCAGTCCTCAGAGCATCTCTAAGTGTTTCACTATAATTTCCAAGATTCAGTGGGTTCTTGGCACCTCGGTACAAGCAAGTTCCTTCGCCTAGACACTTGCTCCCCCTTACAAGTTGTAATCCAAACCCAACTCAAGGTTCCACAAACTTAAGTTACCTCAACAACAAATATTGAGTTTGAATGAAATATCTCTCTTACAGAGTGAATAAGAATCACTGAAGTACATATTTACAAGTGTGTGTAAAAACAGCATATTGAGCGTGAAATTGATAATGCATTCGTGTGTTCTTGTTTTTTTATCTCTGTTTGGATGTTCCCATATATATAGATGTGTTGATAATGACCGTTGGAACATTTTCTTCTCGCCCATTAGAGTGTGCGCAGCCACTGTTGACTTTTCCAGTTTTTGAAAAATATCCGTTTGTAGTAGGTGGCGGTAGGTAGCATTTGAGCGTTGCATTTGACTTTTCTTATTTGGTAAAATCTCTTCATTGTTTATCTGCGAACATGCTAAGAATACTAATACAATTAAGGGTTAATCACATAGGAAACAAATCAATGAACGTTAGAATGATTTCTGAATTTTTGGGTTTGATTACTCGAGTATCTTCATGAAAATATTGATAAAGAGCAAGTCAATAAATGAACATCACATTACTCGGGTAGTGCATGGAGTAAACAAATTTACAAACCTTGGAAATACCTGTTTACTTGAGTACTTACTCGAGTATACTACAATTTTCTTCACAGGTTACTCGATGCTTCACTCCAGTAATGTTGGCAGGACTTCAGGCCGAGATGACAACAAGTTCTGCTTACCTAGTTACTCGAGTACCGCCTCGAGTAAACATCTATTTTCTGCATAGCTTACTCAGGTGGATACTTCAAGTGCATTGTAAATAATTCTGTAGATCACTCGATTACTGACTTGAGTAATCTCGTCCAAGTCTTTGACATAGAACACTTTAATACCTGCATACTTGAGTGGTGCCTTGAGTGAAGTGTGATTGGAATACTTCAAATTAATCGAGTGCTACCTTCAAGTTTTGTTTACCACAGTGATTTACTCGAGTTGCTCCTAGAGTAACATTTGCAGGATTGGAATGCCGAGAGCAACATATTTCTTGAAGCAGGGGACTCGAGTAATGTTGGCAAGCCGAGAGCAACTGGAAGTAATTTTCCTTATTACTCGAGTACTGACTCGAGTAACGTTGGCAGGTCGAGAGCAACTGGAAGTGGCTTTCCTGATTACTCGAGTAACGTTGGCAAGCCGAGAGCAACTCATTTCCTTGTGGTAGGTTACTCGAACGTTGACTCGAGTAACTCTTCTTTTCATTTCATATTACTTGAGTCGTTCCTCGAGTGATATATCTGGCCGTGAGTTACTTGAGGTTCTGTGCTCTGGTTACTTCAAGTTTCTGTCTTATTACTCGAGTAGCTACTCGAGTAGCCTTTTAGAAATTCTGTCAGTAATGAAGTTTTCTCATCTTTCTCTCTTGGCCTTTCTTCATTACTCCAGTGCTTACTTCAATTGATGATTTGCTCTGTCATTACTTTGTTCAAACTTATTTGTTTATCAAATCTTTTTCACACCCATTCTTTGTTATCATCAAAACATATGAGATCTAACATTCTCCCCCTTTTTGATGATGACAAAACTTGGTGATTTTGAACAAAGTTTTTTAAATTGGGTTTTCAAAAAAACACTTCTTGAAATCAATTGTAACTTTGAAATCCTTTTTGAAATAACATGTTAAGTGTCAATTCAAAGTGTTTTAGAAATTTTTGAAAACATAACATATTCACCTTGTATACATAAGAAACTCATTAGTCCCACAATGTAATATAACTTATAACTTAAATAAACTTGAATTGATATTAAAACTTAAATGAACTTGGATTGAAATTGAACTAGAATTGCATTACAAATATGAAAAGCTCCCTAAATCCCATGTACATCCATATACTCAAAATAAAAGAAGCTCAGTCAACCACAAAATCACTCAAGCTCTTCTTGCCCTTTTTATCTTCATCAATCAAGTGGAGGACTGGAAGGCTTGACTACAGATATAGACTTGACAGGAAGGACCAAGGAGCCATCTGAACTAGAAGAATCAAAAGAGGAGCTGGAAGATTCTGGTTCAAGAAGATTGAGTGGAGGGATATGAATGTCATCTCTTGGAGGAACTGGAGGTGACTGATATACAACAACAGAGGTGGTCTCAACGTCTTCTGTGGCACCTACAGAATGATGATCAGAGGAAGAGGGAGAGATCTCCTCTATATGAGTAAGGGAAGGAATAGGTGTAGGTATGGGTTCAGGCTGAACTCTGGGTGGTGAATCCTCAATGGTGATGCGGATAGTCTCATTGGTTTCAGAATCATCCACTGAGCATAGAATATCTCTAGGAAGAATAATAGGGATTTTGATTGCAGATGGTCTAGGTTCAAGGGGGTTGAACTCTGGAAGTTTGGGAAAGGAGATCTCAGGGATAGTTGGCTCAACCTCAATATGATGATGCTCTGGGGGGATGCTCTATGGAGGTGAGAATGCCTCAGGAACAGATGATGGATCAGCAGAAGGACCAGGACCCATAGAGTCCAATCTAGCCAAAATCAACCTCAGAGTCTTACCCTGGGCATGCTGCTCTGCTAATATCTCCTCGTGCCTCTTGTCTATTCTTTCAACCAATTCAGCCATCTTGTCATTCATATGAGTTATCAATTCGGCATTGGTATTTGCAATGTAGATATGAAATCCCTTTAGAATATTCTCCATGAAATGTTGAAGTGTGGCATTGAGGAATGAAGGTGAAGAAGTAGTGGCAGCTAGAGCAGAGGACTGAGTATCATCCATTTTACTTGTCTCAGTCTCTGTCTTCTTCTTCTTGGAACCAGACTCCATAGGGCTCTTGAGGGGAATCTCAACATTAAGCTTCCCAATCTAGTTTCTTCCAATTGGAGTGATCCTCTCAATGGGCTCCTTATTCTCTAAATACCATATCTTGTTTTTCTTCAGAATAAGAGAAATGATCTGAGGATATGGCATAAGAGTAGTTGCTTTCCCCTCTATTTTGTACCTCTGCATCTCAGAGAAGATGTATTCTCCCAAGTCCTTTTGTTCCTTCAGGAGTAGAGAAGCAAACCACCTATAGTCTCGATCAGAGAAATGGGTGTAGTTATTGGCTCTGTTCACAAGGGATCTAGAGTAAATATACCAAAGAACCCTGTGATGGTCACACATGTCACTCTGTTTAAAGTTAAGAGGACCCACTAGCTCACCAGGTCTAAGAACAGTGAAAATCTGGTTAGGTTCAAGCTTGGAATAGATGTCATCAGGGGGTTTTCTATTCCTAACCAAATATTGATCCTAGAGGGTGAGATAAGGATTTTCTGGCCTCTAACTATTGTGGTCATTTCTTCCTTTGCAGAAGTCCTATTCGGTTCATCTAGGATTTCTAGGTTGAAGTAAAAATGAGTGACTATTTTAGTACAAAAGGGAAGTTTAATTGTCAGCTAAGGCATAAAAGGTTCAAGGAAGGGACTTAGGTCATACTTCAATACCTCCTAAAGAATCTTGAGATCCACACTATGAGTTTTGCAGACTTTCCTTCTTGAGAACTGTGTCAGGTACTTCTGAGATTCCTCCAATTTGTTGACATTGAACCCTTTTGGAGGTTTAGTGATTTCTTCTTCTGGCAATTCTGGCTTTTTGGAGGATTGGCCCTTCTCTAATTGTTCCAGGATCCCAGCCATAGCTTTGGCAACATTCACATCATACTTTGGCTTTTTGGATGGTTTCGGAGTAAAAGAAGGAGTGGAAGAATCAGAAGAGTCTGTAGGAGTAAGATTCTTGGTTCTAACCATCTTGATTTAGAGAAAATTGAAATCTCAGAAAATCAGAGTGAGAAGTCGCGAGTTAGGGCAAAGAGAATCTGAGCAAAATAGGAAGTTTTTAGAGCTAAGATTTGATGGGTTTTGACGAAAATCAAGCACGGAAGAGATTGTGAAAACTTTTTGTGAGAGGACTAGGTGATTCACTCGAGGAGATTTTATGGAAATGACCGAGTTTGTGACATATAAAGACCTAGAACCCAACGTTACTCGAGGCTCTACTCGGGTAATTATCAAGTTTACTCGAGTCCCTACTCGAGTGATCATATAGAAAATTCTAAAATAATTCATTTAAATTGCGTACCTGGCATGAATAATATTGTAATTATTCATGTATGTTCCCTCGATCATTTGATAGCCATTTCAGAACAGATTTGAATTGATTCTCATCAAATTTGTTGAAAAAGGAATAAGAAAGAGAGGTATTAAGCTTTTTATCATCCTGGCACCGAGCTATTTTTCCGCAGGACCTCCCCTATAGTATCGTCACCGCAGTTTGGCTATTAATTGGAATAGTTCCTCTACGCCTAGGACATCAGAATATCGAATCATGAATGAAGAAAGGCATGAGATAAAAGCATATTGGCTATTAATTGTGAGGCCCTAATTCTTGACTAGAGGCGAGGCCTTACTCGAGTAAACTTCAAGTTTACTCGAGGCTTCCCTCGGGTAACCTGTCTTTTCTCCTCTTGACTATTCATTTCCTACCAAATGAGCCGTTTGATTTAAATTCCATGTGACTTGAGACTTTACTGCTAGTTTTTGAAGTCCATTACTCGAGTACTCACTCGAGTAATGTGCTCTTTTACTTCAAGTTGTCCCTCGAGTAATACTGCACTGTCAGACATTACTTGAAGTTGGCACTCCAGTGATAGTATCCTCTGATAACCTCTGTTTTTATTTCTTAAAACAGAGTTTCAATCTTCCTGCAAAACAAGTTTCTACATACTCCGATGCTTAAGTTAGTAATCATCAAAACATTATCAAATAACATTATCTAACATTATGAAAAACCAAAATAACTTACAATTTATTGGGATTTACCATTCCTAATTCTCTTCTAATGTATAAAAATTGATCTTTTGCAAGAGGTTTGGTGAAGATATCAGCTAGTTGAAGATGAGTAGGAATGAATATCACTTTCACATCTTTCTTTTGGACATGATCTCTGATGAAGTGGTGTTTGACATCGATATGTTTGGTTCTAGAATGTTGAACTGGATTCTTTGCCAAGCTTATCGTACTAGTATTGTCACAATAGATTGGTATTTCTCTGAGATAAATACCAAGATCTTGTAGTTGTTATTTTAGCCATATCACTTGTGCACAACAACTTGAGACTGCAACATATTCGGCTTCGGTTGACGAAAGAGATACTGTATTTTGTTTCTTGCTGAACCATGATACAAGAGATCCTCCAAGAAATTGACCTTGTCCGCTGGTGCTCTTTCTGTCTATCTTGTATCCTCCATGATCAGAATCTGAATATGCAACAAGATATTCACTTCTTCCTTTCGGATACCACAGACCCAATTCTGGTGTGTCAGCAAAGTATCTAAAGATTCGTTTGACAGTTTCAGCATGTGATTCCTTTGGTGCTGATTGATATCTTGCACATATGCCAACACTGAATTGGATGTCTGGTCTGCTTGCCGTGAGATAGAGTAATGATACAATCATTCCTCTGTATTTTGTGATGTTGTAGTTTTTCCCTTTGACATCAGCATCAAGCAACATAGTTGAGCTCATAGGTGTGTCTGTTCCATTTGCTTCATCCATTCCATACTTCTTCAAAAGCTCTTTCAAGTACTTTGTTTGAGATATGAAGATTCCATTTTTTCTTTGTTCGATTTGCAAACCGAGAAAGAAATTCAATTATCCCATCATTGACATCTCAAACTCTCCCTGCATTATCTCAGAAAATTCCTTACATAAAGATTCATTAGTAGCGCCGAAAACAATGTCATCAACATATATTTGAACAATTAAAATATCATCATGTTTTTGTTTTGTAAAAAATGTCGTATCAACTTTTCCTCGTACAAAACCTTGATCAATGAGAAATTTACTGAGCTTTTCATACCATGCTCTAGGAGCTTGTTTTAAACCATATAAAGCTTTTCTAGGTTTAAAAACATGGTCAGGTTTGGTTATATCTTCAAAACCAGGAGGTTAATCTACATACACTTCTTCCATGATATAGCCATTTAGGAATGCACTCTTCACATCCATTTGATAGAGTTTGAATCCTTTGATGCATGCAAAGGCTAAGAGTACTCGTATAGCTTCCAATCTAGCCACTAGAGCATGCATTTCCTCACAATCAATTCTATCTTCCTGATTATAGCCTTTGGCCACCAATCTTGCCTTGTTTCTGACAATAATTGCGGATTCATCGAGTTTGTTCTTGAATACCCATTTAGTGCCAATGATCGGATGATCCTTGGGTTGGGGTACCAAATCCCAAACTTGATTTCTTTCAAATTGATTTAGTTCTTCTTGCATTGCTATAACCCAATCATTATCTGATAAGGTTTCATCAATATTAGAGGGTTCAATCTCAGAAATGAATGCAGAAAAACTTACTTCATTGAAAATTCTATTTCTAGTTTTGATCCCTTCATTCACATCTCCTATGACTTGATCTAAGGGATGACTTTTATTGTATTTCCAGGATTTAGGTTGTCCTAGTGACTGCTCTTCTTCCTTGGTTTCATCAACTTCTGGAATAAGAGATTTAGAAATAGATTGACCATTTTCTTGATTTAAAACAACTTCCTACTCTTCATCAATGGTTTTGTCAGAGGATTTAAATTCATCAAATATAATATGAATTGATTCTTCAATAACACATGTTCTTTTATTGAAAACTCTATATGCTTTACTTCGGTTAGAATATCCTAGGAAAATTCCTTCATCAGTTTTAGAATCAAATTTTCCTAAGTTATCTTTACCATTATTATGAATGAAACACTTACAACCAAAGATGTGTAGATGAGCAATGTTTGGCTTCCTTCCTTTGTACAGCTCGTATGGTGTCTTTCCGAGTTTTGTTCTAATATAGGCTCTATTTGAAATATAGCATGTTGTGCTCATAGCATCAGCCCAGAAAACTTGAGACACGTTCTTTTCATTTAACATTGCTCTAGCCATTTCAGTGAGCACTCTATTCTTACGCTCCATGACTCCATTTTGTTGAGGTGTCCTTAGAGCCGAGAAATTGTGATCAATGCCATTACTATCACAATATTCTTCAAAGGCTTGATTTTCAAATTCTCCACCATGATCTGTCCTAATACCTACAATGGACATACCTTTCTCATTTTGCACTTTCATGGCAAAAACAATAATTTCTTCAAAGGTTTCATCCTTTGATGATAGAAAAATAACCCCTATAAATCTGGAGAAGTCATCAACAATGACCAATGAATATAAGTTGCCACCAAGACTCTTTACTCTTGCTGGGCCAACTAAATCCATATGCAATAATTGTAGTGGTCTATTTGTTGAAATCTCATTTTTCAATTTGAAAGATGATTTAGTTTGTTTACCCTTTTGACATGCGTCACAAATCAAATCATTTTTGAAATTTACTTTGGGTAATCCAAGAACTAAATCCTTTTTGAGTAGTTTGCCTAGTTGATTCATGTTGACATGAGCCAATCTCTTATGCCATAGCCAACTTTCATTGGCATTACTCAGAAAACAGTTTTCAGATTCATTTCTACTAATATCTAGAGTATAACAGTTACCTTCCCTTTTTGCTCTGAGCTTAGCCTTGATATTCTTCTTATCAAGTAGTAAGTCTTTCTTGTTGATGATTAGACATTCCTCTGAGTCAAATATTACCCAGTTGTTTTTGTCTGCACTTTGACTCACACTCAGCAAGTTATGGTACAATCCTTCGACATAGTATACATCTTTGACTTATATGCCTTTGTCATTTTTGATTTCACCAATTCCTGCAATCCTTCCAGTTTGATTTCTTCCCAATTTTACCTTTCCACCTTCTTTAGGTTGCAATTTGGTAAAACTTTCGAAATCACCGGTCATATGTCAGAGCATCCACTGCCTATGTACCACTGGTTGTGTTTGGATGCTTTGAGACATATCTGCGATTAAATACAATTAAGTCTTAGGTACCCACCTCTTTTTAGGTCCTTTTGGGTTAGTACAAGAAATTTTCAAAACATATGATCCTTTAGGTACATTTGTAGGTTCCTATCGTTCCTTTCTTCTTATGAATGCATGAAGAGGTATAATGACCTTTTCTATTACAGTAATTACAAAATGCAAAAGGATTTGATGTATGCACAGAATGCTGGAAATAATTCAAATATGACTTACCTCCTGCTTTCTTTCTTCCTTTCCTTCTATCTAATTTTGGATCATATCCAATACTAGATTGGTCATTTACAAATCGTTGATCTTTTAAAATCACACTTAGCATCTCACTTCCTTTAGTAAATTTTTCAAGAGTTTTTGTGAGATCAATGTTTTTCCTTTTCAAAGAAGAACAATTTTTACAATCCTTTTCTGAACTTTCTTTAAGTTCAATTTCAAGAACTTTTTTTTTTCTTTTTGAAAACAACAAATTCTTTAACTACTTTGATGAATTCAGAATGTAAGGCATTATATTCAAAAAGTAATTCATCATAGGTAGGATCAGAATCATTTACCTCTTCTTCTGTTTCTTCTTAAGCAACAAGATATATATTAGCTACTTCTTCTTCATCACTTTCTTCGTTAGAGGAACTATCACCCCATATAGCAGATACGAAGGCCTTCTTTTTGTTGAAGAATTTGCCTTTTCTCTTTTCTTTGCTCTTTTGGTTCAGCTCTGGACATTCTGATTTGATATGTCTTGGTTTTCCATATTCGTAGCAGATGATATGATCTTTGTTGCTAGTTCCTCCTTTCTGAAAGTGTTTGAATCCTTGACCTTTCTTGTAAAACTTTTTGAATTGTTTTATGTTTAGGCCCATTTTATCATCATCAAACTCCTCATCCTCATCTTGATTTTCTTCTTTTGCTTTTAGTGTTAGTCCTCTCTTCTTCTTGTCATCGATATCATCTAGTTCCCGTTTGAACTTTAGTTTACTTTCATATTCAGAAAAACTTCTAAATAGAGAAGCAACTGATCTCATTGATTCTCCTTTTGCTTTTATCGCAGTGACTTTGGCCTCCCATTCTTTAGAAAAAATATTCAAAATCTTTTGTACTTGGGTATGTTGATCATAGACTTTCCCAAGTACTGCAAGTTGATTAACAAGATGAGTATATCTAAGTTTGAATTCAGATATTGACTCACCTGATTTCATTCGAAGTAGATCGAATTCAGTGACCAAGGTGTTGATCCGATTTTCCTTTATTCCCAAAGTTCTTTCATGAGCTATTTCCAGAGCTTCCCACATTTCCTTTGCTGTTGGAAGTGTGCGAATTCTGAAGTATTCACTTTGACTCAAAGTACTTTGTATCATCAGAATTGCCTTGCTGTTGAGAGTAATAAGTTTCTTGTCATTCTCATCATATTCCGCTTGCGTCTTGAGAATTTTCTGAAAATATACAATCTTTGTAGGTTGATAGTTTCCACTCTCAATCACATCCCAAAGCCCATACTCAGTAGCCATCATGAATACTCTGAACTTTGCTTTCCAAAAAGAAAAGTGTTCGCCACTGAAACCTGGAAGTCTAGTGATGAATACTCCGTCGGGAAGAATTCCTTCACCCATACTTGCCATTGGATCCTTCTTAGGTTGTTATACCATAACAAGAAGACCTAGGCTCTGATACCAAATGTTAGAGCAAGTGTTTCACCCAAGAGGGGGGTGAATTGGGTGATACTAAAAATTTTGTTGCAAATATAAAACTTGACAGTAAATATAAAGCAGTAAAGAGTAAGGAGAAATATCACCGAAGTGTACACCAGGAATTATACTGGTTCGGCCACAACCACTTTGACCTATGTCCAATCCTCAGAGCATCTCTAAGTGTTTCACTATAATTTCCAAGATTCAGTGGGTTCTTGGCACCTCGGTACAAGCAAGTTCCTTCGCCTGGACACTCGCTCCCCCTTACAAGTTGTAATCCAATCCCAACTCAAGGTTCCACAACCTTAAGTTACCTCAATAACAAATATTGAGTTTGAACGAAATATCTCTCTTACAGAGTGAATAAGAATCACTTAACTACAGGTTTACAAGTGTGTGTAAAAACAGAGTATTGAGCGTGAACTTGATAATGTGTTTGGGTGTTCTTGTTTTTTATCTCTGTTTGGATGTTCCCATATATATAGATGTGTTGATAATGACCATTGGAACATTTTCTTCTCACCCATTAGAGTGTGCGCAGCCACTGTTGACTTTTCCAGTTTTTAAAAATATCCGTTTGTAGTAGGTGGCGGTAGGTAGCATTTAAGCGTTGCATTTGACTTTCCTTATTTGGTAAAATCTCTTCATTGTTTATCTGCGAACATGCTAAGAATACTAATACAATTAAGGGTTAATCACATAGGAAACAAATCAATGAACGTTGGAATGATTTCTGAATTTCTGGGTTTGATTACTCGAGTATCTTCGTGAAAATATTGATAGAGAGCAAGTCAATAAATGAACATCACATTACTCGGGTAGTGCATGGAGTAAATAAATTTACAAACCTTGAAAATACCTGTTTACTTGAGTACTTACTCGAGTATACTACAATTTTCTTCATGGGTTACTTGATGCTTCACTCCAGTAATGTTGGTAGGACTTCAGGCCGAGATGACTGCAAGTTTTGCTTACCTGTTACTCGAGTACTACCTCGAGTGAACATCTATTTTCTGCATAGCTTACTCGGGTGGATACTTCAAGTGCATTGTAAATAATTCTATAGATCACTCGATTACTGACTCGAATAATCTCGTTCAAGTCTTTGACATAGAACACTTTAATACCTACAAACTTGAGTAGTGCCTCGAGTGAAGTATGATTAGAATATTTCAGATTAATTGAGTGTTACCTTCAAGTTTTGTTTACCATAGTGATTTACTCGAGTTGCTCCTCGAGTAACATTGGCAGGATTGGAATGCCGAGAGCAACATATTTCTTGAAGCAGGGGACTCGAGTACTGACTCGAGTAATGTTGGCAGGCCGAGAGCAACTGGAAGTAATTTTCCTTATTACTCGAGTACTGACTCGAGTAACGTTGGCAGGCCGAGAGCAACTGGAAGTGATTTTCCTGATTACTCGAGTAACGCAAGCCGAGTGCAACTCATTTCCTTGTAGCAGGTTACTCGAACGTTGACTCGAGTAACTCTTCTTTTCATTTCATATTACTCAAGTCGTTCCTTGAGTGATATATCTGGCCGTGAGTTACTTGAGGTTCTATGCTCTGGTTACTTCAAGTTTCTGTCTTATTACTCGAGTAGCTACTCGAGTAGCCTTTTAGAAATTCTGTCAGTAATGAAGTTTTCTCAGCTTTCTCTCTTGGCCTTTCTTCATTACTACAGTGCTTACTTCAAGTGATGATTTGCTCTGTCATTACTTTGTTCAAACTTATTTGTTTATCAAATCTTTTTCACACCCATTCTTTGTTATCATCAAAACATGTGAGATCTAACAATATCCTCCCATATCCCTTCATGATGATCGTTTCTTGTGCCGTGTTCATTCTCTGATTCATCTTCTTCGTTTAATTCTGGTAAACCCTTAGAAAAAGAAGGAGTCTCAAGAAGATCATTCATTGAACGACTTTCCTAATTAATGTCAACAACCTTTTTTCCTTGGAGAGCTATAGACCACATTTTATTTGCTTGATCAGTAACATAGAACACTTGTTTGGCTTGATATGGCATAATAAAATGTTCATCTACAAAACTTCTACTAATCAGATCAACAATGTAAATCCCAACAGATCAATCATCACACCATTGTTGACATCAACCCACTTGCATTTGAAAATGGGAAATTTAATTTTAACATAATCAACCACCCAAATCTCTTCAATAACCCCATAAAAAGGTATTGCTGCTAATCTAGGGTTCTTATCTTTCGAACTAGAGAAGTGCATAGATTTAGCCACTAATATAACCCCACTGTTCTGGATGGTGCTCCTATCATCAAAGGACTTCGTGTAAAACGTATAACCATTGATCACAAATGAAGTCCAAGTGAGGACATCAACCTCAGGACCACGTGCTAACTATTTAATTGTATCAAAAACACATTCTTCTCCATCAACCTTTTGTTTGAACTAATGTGCAAAAGTTTTGTTATGCTCCCTAATTAACCTTTGTTCGGTCATTCGACTATTTCCTTTCCGAACAATTTCTTTATGAGCATTAATGTAATCTTAAACTTCATCAACATTATTCAAGATGTACAAGTTGATTTGTTGCAATTCATCAGAATCAATACTTTTTACTTTAGCTCTGCGTCTACCCCCTCCTTTATCATGACGTTCAGGAAGCCTAACATGTCTTACATTTGACAGGTAATCTTCACAAAACTCCATGGCTTTTTCATAAACATATTTCTAAACAATAGATGCTTCAGGCTGATTTGCATTCTTCACATACCCTTTTAGGATTTTCAAAGTTCTTTTAATTGGGTACATCCACCATAAATAGATAGGGCCACACAACTTTATCTCCCTTACTAGATGAACAATTAGATATACCATGATGTCAAAAAAAAGAAGGAAGAAAAAGCTTCTCAACCTGGCATAAGATCATATATCCTTCATTTTCCAGTTCATCCAATCTTTCTGTCTCAATGACTTTACTACAAATAGCATTGAAGAAGAAACAAAGTCTAGTCAAAATATGTTAAAGATCATATTTGGCAATGCCACGAATAGCTACTGGGAGTAGTTGTTGCATTAAGACATGACAATCATAAGACTTTAGCCCTACTAACTTCAAATCTTTCGTTGACACAAGCTTCCTTAAATTTGAAGAATACCCTAAAGGAACTTTCATGTCATGTAAACACACACAAAAGATTCTTTTCTCATCCTTAGAAAAAGTATGAGCAGCTGGAGGATAAAAAGTTCTCTTACCATATGACTTTGGATACAAGTCTTCTTGTATCCCCATTTCTTGCAAATCTAATCTTGCCTTCAACCATCCTTAGAACTACCTTGTATGTTAAGCAATGTACCAACAATACTATCATATACGTTTTTCTCCACATGTATGAAATCAATACAGTGTCTAACGTCAACATTAGGCCAATTTGAAAGATTAAAGAAGACAGACCTCTTTTTCCATTTATTTTTTTCATTACTATTCATTGTAGTCTTTCCAAAGATAACATTGATATTTTTCATCTTTTTATAAATTTGCTCCCCAGTCAATGCCTTCAGAGCATCTTCAAACTCTTGTCCACCAAAAAAAGCTTTCTTTAATCTACGATATAGGTGGCCTCGTCTAAGTAATCTCCTATGGCCAAGATAAACTGTCTTTCTTCCATGTTGAAGTTGATGGTAGCATGTTCCTTCTTCACAAATCGGACATGCTTTATGGCCTTTAACACTATATCCTGACAAGTTTCCATATGCAGGGAAGTCATTTATAGTACAAAAGATCGTTGAGCGCATTTTAAAAACCTCATTCTTGTTCACGTCAAAAACATAAACACCTTCATCCCACAACTCTTTCAAGTTTTCAATCAAGGGTTCTAGGTAAACATCTATGTCATTTCCAGGTTGTTTTGGTCTCAAAATCAACATAAACAACATGATGTAATTTCGTTTCATGCATAACAGAGGAGATAAGTTGTAAATTACCAACAGAACAAACCATGAACTATGTATACTTCTCAGGCTACCAAAAGGATTCATATCATCCATGCTAAGCCTAAGCCTAAGGTTCCTAGGTTCTTTACTGAAGGTAGAAAATAATTGATCGATTTTCTTCTATTGAGAAGAATCAGCTGGATGTCGAAGCTTTCTATTGGATATCCTCTCATCCATATGTCATCTTAAATTTTTTGCATCGTTTCATTAGCAAACAAGCGCTTGAACCTTGGTATGACTGGAAGATACCAAAACACTTTTGCAGGGGCGTTATTTGATTTGTACCTCAAGGTTTCACATATCGGACATTGTTGTTCCTCTTCATACTCTTTTTTATACAATATACAATCATTAGGGCATGCATGGATCTTTTTATACTTCATTCCTAGTGGACACAGTATTTTCTTAGCATCATAGTATCGAGAAGGCAATACATTATCATCTGGAAACATGTCCTTAAAAGCCACAAGTGTTTCTAAAAAAACTCTTGTCACTCCATCCATGTCATGCTTTCAAGTTTACCAATTTCAATACTGCTTTCAACAATTGGTATTTTTGACACCCCGGGTATAGCGGTGTCTCAGCATCATTGCACATATTACCATATACATATGATTGCTCAAAAGTCTCTTCTCCTATATCATGAATAATATCCTCTATCCGATCATCCGTATCCGTGTCATTCTCATCAAAGCCCACTCCCCCCTATTCAGATAAATTTGGCATTTCTAATTCTTCACCATGTCATACCCATACTGTATAACTCTGACAAAATCCTTCACAAATTAAATGTGTATATATATCTGCAGCACTTAGTCGCTTCTTATTCAAACATACTATACAAGGGAAATAAAACTTCCCACTACCATCATCAACATTTCTTCTAACGAAGTCTAAAAACCCCTCACCCCATTATCATATTCAACACTCGTTCGTTTAGCTTTTATCCAACTATGGTCCATATATATCTCAATACTTTTAGCACCCTATATCCAACAGCAAAAGAATAGACAAAAAAACAACCACCATAGAGTTTTAGAGATTTCAACGAATTTTAAAATGCACCATTTGAAAGTAGTAAAAAAATAGAACTTAGAATCAAATAATCACACTAAACACTGACAATCAAACAATCACACTAAATTAAAACAAAATTAAACTTAGAATGGTATTACTCCAAGCCAATTATCATAAGTCAAAGAGCACCTTATTTACTTTTGGTCCAAAACAAGAAAACCATATATAGTAATAAATTCATCGATCATACAGTTTTCCCTTTAACCTTAATTATATTTTTCTGCAATTATTTCATGCCTAACCACTATATAATGTCAGAGTTAATATTATTGAGAATAGAAAATACAAGCTGAAAGTTGAAGGCTTTAATTAACAGAACACTAACCTGATTAAAGACAAAAGAGAGAGCTTCTACCCAAAGTCACGGTAGTAAAGTGAAGTCATAGCAGAGGAGAATGGTCACTGCAGAGAATAGAAGTGGCGGCGGAAGAGAGTGACGATGATCAAATAACAGCGACGAGGAACACAACAACGGCAGCGGTAATGACGAAGGTGAATGGAGCAAAAGAGGAATGAGGAGCGATGGAGGAGTTCAGAACAAGCAACAACAAAGCTCACAGAGAAATGGCAACAAGAGAAGAAAGGGTTTAGAGCGAGGGATCTAGGCGTGCGGGAGTGAAAATGTACTGAAATATCTCACCTTTTAGACTGGTTTACCATTAAAACAAGTCTTAAAATGGTGGGAAAAAAATAATTTTAAAAATTTTTCATCTTTAATAGAAACCGGTCTTAACTTAAAAGTTAAACATTTTAAAATATTTTCATATTTTAAGACTGGTTTATTTATAACCGGTCTAGATAAATTTTTATTTAAGATTGGTTTTCTTTATAACCAGTCTTAAAAGATAAAATTTTTTTACATTTTAAAATATTTTGATATTTTAAAACCGGTTTTGTTGAGAACCAGTCTAGATAAATTTTTTAAGACCAGTTATTTATAGAACCAGTCTTAGAAGTTTTATATATTTACAAAACTGTCACGGGTCAAATTTTTAAGACCTTATTCACTAGAACCGGTCTAAATGTGGCGGTCTAAAAAGCAAATTTTGTACTAGTATCAGAACTTGTTAAAATGTTGTTATTTGAACTTATAAAACCCTTATTATAAGTGGGAATTAATACATTGTCCTTGTTGCAAGTGGTGATTTTTGAATTTGAATTTGTGAAAATCTTATTATAATTTGTTAAAACATTATCTGAACTTATGAAACTATTATCAAAGGTGCAAATCAATACCTTGCCATTAGAGCAAGTGATGATTTTTTAATTAAAGTTTGTGAAAATCTAATCAAAACTTGTTAGAACCTTATCTAAACTTGTTAAACCCTTATCACATATGGGAGCACAATATTGGGGCACAAGTGTGTGCAAAGTTACCGGCTAAATTGCGCTTTCTTCTCTATTATATTTTTAAACTCAGCGGGAATTTTCTGTTATTTCCATTTAATTTTGAAAAAGACAAATCAGGCCAGGCCCTCACATTTTTTTGGCACTATGAATATTCAGAATACCCTTTGTCCTTTAGCATTTTTAAAGCTCTTTTTGAAGGATTTTTCCATATATTTTTGTATTTTAACGTATTTATAAAAGGCTCTTTTGTGGTTTTTAGCATTGTTTATTTATTTTTTATGTCATTTTTATTATTGATTGTTTTGTGTTTATGGGTTTATTTAAATTGTTTTTATTAATGTTTAAAAATTTATTTATTTAGTTAAATTAAAATAGTATTTGTTTAATTAAATTTTTATTTATGTTTTTATGTAATTATAGAATTTTTTTTTTACATTTTAAAATTTTTTTTATCTTGTTTTATGTCGTTATTTAAATTATTTTGGGTCTTTATTTTATTTTTCTTATTTTTTAATTAATTTGGGTTAATAGATTGGTATAATATATTTATTTTTAGTTAGTAATAGCTAATTTAGATTGACTTTAGTCATTAATAATTTATTAATTTGTATAAAAGCTTCTGTGAAAATATTTTTGGGGTGTTAGTTAGATATACCTTAATCCAAAATAAAATAAAATGGGATAACTTTTAGTCTTTGGTATAAGTAAAGTCAGGGTCATCCCATCATTCCTAATAAGAAAAAAAGGGGAAAATCACACTCAGGTCATAAAAATAAAAAAAAATACAAAAAAGTCCCATAGCATATTCCCTTATCAAAAAGCTCCAAAGGAACTTCATTGATATTAAATCTAAATGTGAAATTACCCTCTTTCCCTTATTTGTCAATCACCACTCTATGCGTTGTCAAAATAGGCACATGCACTTGTCAACTAGAGATGTTTTACTTGACATAAATGGGTTTGTCAATCGACACTCTATGACTTATCAAAATAGGTACATATACTTGTCAAAATAAGCAAATATATTTATGAAAATAGGCACATAAACTTATCAAAATATACACATATACTTGCAATTTTATAAGTTGTCATAGTAGGTATATAAACTTGTCAAAATAGGCACACACACTTGCCAATTTATAACTTGCACTACTACAGAAAATAGATTTTACTACCCCAGAAGACATCTATTTTAAGAAAAAGGAAGTAAAAAAAAAATATGGTGGCATATTTGTAATTTTGAGGGGAACTTTGAGGTTTTGGGGACGGCTAAAGGCCTTTAGGCATCCCTTTTGGTTTTGAGGACGCCTAAAGGGTCCCTTTAGGCTTCCCCACACCAAAAGGTATGCCTAAAGTAGGGACGCCTAAAGGAACCCTTTAGGCATCCCAAGTTTGAATTTGGGTCACTTTTATGTCAACATGTGTCTGATATGCCCTTCCCTCTCTTCCTTCTTTATTCACTCAACCACTCATCACTGTCACTTCCTTCTTTTTCTCTCTTCACTCACCATCATCTTCTATCCTCATCCTTCCATTGTCGACATACTTCCATTGTTCACTCTCCTCCTTCCATTGTCTTGTTTACCGTCATCCTCCTTCCTTCTTCTTCTTTCTTCACTCACCATCATCTTCTCTCCTCCTCCTTCCATTGTTGACATACTTTTATTGTTCACTCTCCTCCTTCCATCTTTACCATCATCCTCCTTCCATCCCCACTGTGGGTCTTGTTTCCTATGGCACACCAACACTGTCGGCCTTCTCCCTCCTTCCAGATTGGTTAGTTTGTATTTTAAGTATACAATTATTTTACAATGACTTGTATCAATTTACAACTTGTGAAAATATAATACTTTGTATTAATTTATTTTACATGATTTTAGTTAGGTTTTTGTAGTGTTTTTCCATTTTTCATTGGTTTTTTTTTTTTGCCAGAATCATATACTTGTAATATGTTAATTAGGTTGGTATGAGTGTGTTGGCTAACTAACGTGTAAGTTTCCACAAAATAAAAAAAGTAGTATGATGAAATTTATTTATTATCAATATAAAAATAAAAAATTTTATAATTCTCTCATTGCATCCATATATAATATGCAATATGGTTGTTTTTTTTTTGAAGATTATATTAGTATGATTATTAGTGTAGTTTCCTCAACATATAAAAAAGTAGTATGATTATTAGTGTAGTTTCACGGCTCTTACAAATAAACAAGTTATGAGTATAAAGACCAATATATAGTATCTATAATTGAGGAAACTATAAGGATCCAATATAAACCAAAAAAATAACTTGTTTTGTTAGCTAATTTTAAATATTAGCTTGCTTTGTTAGCCACAAGAAGATGAGAAAATTGCTTACATCATAACCTCATATTAGCTCCCTCAAGAAAAACTGTTGGATTAAATTGTTGATATTGTCCTCAATTGCCTCACCTCAGTTAGTTTGTTTTATTTGAAGTAAGTTGAAATGGTTTGTTATTGAAATTTTGGGACATCTTACTTTTAAGGGGAAATGCTGCAGATTTTTTTTTTTTTGAAAAAAGTGAAAAAGGGCAATCACATCATTGATAATTGTTTTAAACTTGAGTGTTATTGGGAATGGCTTAAGTGGTAATAAAATAGATCATAGTTGGATGAATGCTTTGAGAACTAGTGAAGAATATAAGAACGGGGTTGAAGAGTTTATTGAATTTACTAGAAGGAACGCACAAACAAAAAATGGGATGTATTTTTGTCCTTTTGTCACTTGTTTAAATGAGAGTCGATGGGATGTTGATGTTATAAGGGATCACCTACTTTGTGATGGAATAAATATTCAATAAACAAGATGGATATGGCATGGTAAGGAAGTAATTGATTGTCTGTCGCAGAAGAAGAAGCTGTGGATGACATAGATGAAGATAGAATGGAGAAAATGATTCACGATACTAAGGTATAATCCTTTGCATAATCGCATGAATATGACAACCTGTGGAGTGATGTAGAGACATCATTATACCCTAGGAGTAAGTACACACGGCTGACAGGAACATTGCATTTGGTTAACTTAAAGGCAACTTATGGGTGGACTGATAGTAGTTTCAATTGCTGCTTGAATTATTGTGTGATATATTTCCAGACGATAATGTACTTCTAAATCATATGTATGATGCCAAGAAAATCCTGTCTTCGATGGATATGGAGTATAAGAAGATACAAGCTTGCTCTAATGACTACATATTATACAGAAAGGACTACGAAGGTCTTAATAAGTGTCCTAAGTGTAAAACTTCATGATACAAAGTGAAGAAAGATGCTTATTGTGGCATTAGGACAACTAAAAGCCAACCTTTAAAGGTTTAGTGGTATCTTCTAATAATACTGCATTTTAAGTGCTTGTTTGCGAGTGTAACCAAATCGAAGAAGTTGAGATGGCATTCTGATAAGAGAATATCTGATGGAAAATATCTTTGGCACCTAGCTGACTCCCCACAATGGAAGAAGATAAATGAAATGTTCCCTCAATTTGGCAATAAGCCCAGAAACCTTCTTCTTGAGCTTTGTACAGATGGCATCAATCCATATGCAACTCTTACTAGCACACATTATGCGTGGCTGATTCTCCTTATAATATACAACTTGCCTCCCTGGCTATGTATGAAATGCAAGTATGTGATGCTTTCTATGATGATTTCTAGACCAAAATAGCCTGGGAATGATATCGATGTCTACTTGATGCTTTTGATTAAGGACTCAAAGAAGTTGTGGGAGGAAGGCGTAGATGTATTTGATGCGTATAAGAAGAAGTCCTTCAAGCCACGTGCAATATTTTTCACCACGATAAACAACTTCCCTGCTTACGGAAACTTGTCAGGGTACAATGTGAAGGGGTTTAAAGTATGTCCGATTTGTAAAGTAGACACATACTTCTATCAACTTAAGCATGGAAGAAAAATGGTCTACCTTAGTCACAGGAGGTTTCTTCATTGGTTCTACTCTTATCGTAGGTTAAGAAAGCGTTTTAAGGGATTGCCGAAGCATGGAATGGCTCCAAAGGCATTAATCGGAGAGAAAGTTTAGAATTGGGTAAAACGTATCAACGTCACCTTCGATAAGAATCAAAGGATTTAGGTGAGAAGAACATACGGAAGAAGAGATCAATTTTCTTTGATCTTCCATATTGGCATAGTCTTGATGTGAGACACAGTATTGATGTGATGCATATAGGGAAAAACATTTGTGATAGTATTGTTAGTAAGCTTTTGTATATACTAGGAAAGACTAAGGACAAAATTAGTGTAAGACTAGACCTTGTTGATATAGGAATAAGAGAACAGTTACATCCATAACTAAGAGATGATGGTATGAGGGTATACATAGAGCCAGTAGCACATATACGGTCAAAAGCAGAGAAAAGAAATTTGTGTAAGTGTTTGCATGAATTAAGGTGCCACAAGGGTATTCTTCTAATGTCAAAAGGTATGTCTCAATGGACGATTTGAAGTTAGTGTGAATGAAGTTCCAAAATTATCATGTGTTAATGAACCAACTATTACTAGTAACTATTAGAGGCATCATGAAAGATGAAATGCAAACCACTATAACAAGATTGTGTGTTTTCTTTAATGCTATCTGTAACAAAGTCATTGACCTTGAAAAGTTGTATGAACTGGAAAATGAGGGTTATAGTATTTTGTCCCAACTAGAGATGCACTTTCCTCCTTCATTTTTTGATATAATGGTGTGTTTGATAGTTCATTTGGTAATGGATGTAAGGCTCTACAGTCCAGTTTACTTGAGGTGGATGTACCCTTTCGAGTGATACTTAAAGAACTTAAAAGGGTATTCCAAAAATCCTTATCGACCTGAAGCCTCAATAGTTGAAAGATATGTAGTTGAAGAAGCTATGGAGTTTTGCAAAGATTATCTATCAAGGAAGAAGGAACAATCTCGACATGCAAAGATATATCTGCATTTGTAACTTTATTCCTATTGCTTCAAATAAAATTATCTTATTTTTTACTTTGTAGTAAGCATACGATGTCCTAGAAACCAAAGTGATGTACAAGCACTAGATGGAGGAGGTTCGTCTATGACATAAAGATTTCAAGAACAAGCTTACAAAAGATACATTCGAAGGGAATAGAGGGGTGAAGATCCATATCAAGAGTATTCATATTTGTCTCCAGAGGACTGGAGGTTGTTTGTGGCATCATGAGAAGATCCTTAATTTTTGGTAAATTTTCTTTCATCATAGTATAAAAGTTTTAATTTGAATATACTTGACATCATTGATTCGGTTTTCGTTGTTTTCCTTTCACAGGAAGTAAGTGCAACAAATGCACAAAGGCAAGCAAAAAATAAGTATTATCATGGCATGTCTCATGGTGGTTATCAGAAGCTTGAGTAAAGGATGATGGATGAAGAGTTAGAGAAAATGAAGGATGCAGCCAAATTTGATCCTAGCTTGTTGTCTAGGCTCCGGCTCCTCCTCCACATCATAAAAAATGGAAAGCAGGGAGCATTAAGGGTGGGAAGTACATAAATTCAGCTACTGCTGAGGTTGCTGTGAGGATTGTAAATAGTTAAAGTATAAATACATAAATTTTTTCATATTAGGGGCGCTTACTTGTCATTTACGATAAATTGTATGCTACAAGATGAACTAGAAGATCATAGTAACCAAGGTTCATTCACTCCAAGTGGACGAATAGACATTTTGTCAATGGCGATTGGGAAGGCAGATCACCTTGGTCATGTTCGAGGGGAGCCAAGGGGAGTTAATGTCGTGAAATATTTTGGATGAGCCTCATATTATTCGTCATAAACTGAACCCAATAGGGTTCTTGTGGCTAAGATTCACAAGGAAGTCGAATAAGAGCTCGAGGCCAAACTTCTCGACAAGCTCCGAGAAAGGCTGTTACCGGAGCTACGTTTTGAAAACACAAAGATGTTTGAATCAAAGATGGCAAGTGACGAGTATAGAACTCAGGAATCCCCAGCCTTCCCCAACACTAAAGGAAGTTACAACTTGCTAGAAGAACCACTTGGCGACCCTTCTCCTACTCCAGCTCAGGGAGAACCTTCCACCCTCTATTTGGATGCCCCACTGCTGTGTGTTGTTGCCAGTTCTTTCTCGACAAAAAGCACATTCATCTTTGCTAAGTCTAAACCTCAATTTGGATCTCCCTTTCAACGATCTCGTCTATTTTTCACTACATCCTCTCACAACTAGTGCCTCTGCTTCTCTACCTCTTTGTTTCTCTCTCTTTCTTTGTTCACAGTTGTATAAGGCAGAACAAACTTCTCCAAGAGATACTTCATCTTTACCATGAAGTAGTGTAGTCTCCAAGTGCTCGTATCCATGAAGAAATGATCCCAATAACATCAAGGCCATATCTTCATCTTCAAAGGTCACGTTCATATTCTGTAAATCTATTACCAACTTATTAAAGCTGGTGATATGATCATTGATTGTGGTGCTAGGAACATATGTAAAGTGCAACAATCTTTTCTTCATGTGGAGTTCATTTTGACTGTTTTTCTTTAAAAATTTGTCCTCCAGTGCTTTCTATAGTCTACATGCAGAAGTTTCTTTTATGAGTAGATACTTATGTTCTCTTGAAAGGTATGATCAAATTGTACCAGAAGTAACACGATTGATGATCCTCCAATCTTCCTCCCCCACGCTTTCTGGTTTCTTTTCTTAAATAGCAAAGTCTAGTCCTTATTGCAAAAGGACATCAAGAACCTCATTTTGCCACATCCCAAAATGTCCCGATCCATCAAAAATTTCACCTGTAAACTTCACATTGGACACAATTCTATTCAAAAGCAAAGATGCCAACGATGAATTGTTGACATTTAATGCGGATTCTTCATTATTTTTGTCTGTCATTTCTACTCTAGATACTATTTAATATTCATCAATGCAAAAGCCCAAAGTAATTCTTTTCTAATATGGAAGTTCAGATTATACTTAACCACAAAGCAAACTCAGACAAAACCTTGACTCTGATACCAATTGTTGCAAAAGTGAGATATATAGAGCATAACCGATTATACTAAAAACTCATAATACTAGAAAAAAAAGTCTATAGACATAATTTAATAATATAATAAATCACAACTACTATATCTAATAATAGCCAATAAATAATAAATAAGACAATAATAAAAGAAATATCAGAATCTAATTTCACTTCAAATAATTTACAAGTAAAATACTACAAGACAGGAGGAATACAAAATGCCTTATAGAAGAGAAGACAATTGAGGGATGGATTTAAAGGAGGAGGAGCCTCCTCTTTTTATCGCTCAAGACCCTCCCCTCCTTTTAAAAACCCACAAATGTGGGACTTCATTTTGCCACAACTAACACATATTAATAATTTAGCTGTGAAAATCCTAAATTATTCTCCTTAAATTCCCCTTCATTCATATTTGTTGTGTGCTTCTTTCTTATTTGGAACAACTATATAGTCCCATATAAGCCATCTAATTATGAAAAAGTCACACAACAAGTGAGAAATGTACAACATTATCATTATATGATGCTCACTTATTGTAAGACTTTATTATTAGATTATTTGTGGGATTATACAGTAATTCTTCCTTCTTTTTTCTTTACTTTCGAGTCCTTCCCTCCCTTGTTTTTGGCTTTCTCTTTTTCTCTTTATGCTCTTTCTTTCTTGCTTTCGTTCTTCCTGTTCTCTTAGTCTCCCTTGCGTCAATTCCTTTTCTCCACAGGCGCGCGTACACACACAACCTCATTCTTGTTTTAATCAATCTGTGCCTATCCCTTTTGTTAAACATGTCCCATCGTCGACAATAAACATGTTTTAAGTCTGTTATCTTAGAATCTTTTTGCTGTGGGTGCTTTCTATACTTAACAAGTATTGAATTTTTATTTGAAGCATCTTGATATACCGTGGCTAAAACTCTGTGTGTGTGTGTGTGTGTGTGTGTGTGTGTGTGTGTGTGTAATATTAATCTAGACTAGAAATCAATATTAGGAAATTCGAGACTTTTGGGAAATTGAAAATTAATTAATTGTACTAGACACCTAATGGATATAGAGCAATTTGAAAGAGAAATTGATTTCTATGAGTTAGCTTTATTCACATTGATTTCTAAAATATTTATGACTGAAAAAATTTGAAAATTATTATTGAAAATGTTAAAGAAGGGAGTTGGAATTAAAAAAGAAAAAGAGTGATGAAAAATACTTTAGGGGAAATTTTGTACCAAAAAAATACTTTAAGATACTGAATGCCATTAAAATACCTTATGATCTTGGATGTACCATAATGAAGTTTTAGGGAGTTAATGGCGAGGGCAAAATTGCAATTGAAAAAATTCTTGAAGGGCAAAATTGCACCACAAATTATTTTTTTGTGCTAAACGTTCCAGCGAAAATTTTTAATGGATCTAAATCTTTCCTAGTCTTTAGTCCGAGTATTCCTCATTGTGACAAGATTAGATTGTCAAAACCTTTGGGTTTTTAGTTCTCTTCGAGACTTGGCTAATATTTGGGAACCTAGGTTGATCGCGGTAGGAGTAAAAACATTATATAATCAGCAAGTGATTGATTCTGTGGCCTCAAGAAATAATGCATGGCAAACAAAGTTGTTATCGTGAACCTCTTTAACTCTAATTAAATATGTCCTTGTATCAATGAACATTAATATTTTGTCATGCATCTAGTTGCTACAATAAATTTGTGACCACATTGATACTAGTTGTGCTAGTTTCTTCTAGGAACATTAATAAGTAAAATTGTCAAGTTTCTATGGCAGTGTCCAATAAATGGAAATTCTGGAATGTCTTACGTCAAGTTGGCTAAAGGCAATATTTTTCCTTAAATATGCACTTAATAAAGATCACATAACCTTTGGAACAACAACAATTGGATATTTATAAATAAATATATGAATTTTCAAAGTTTGATGAAAATTCTATATGCTTTTAATCAAAGTGCGAAATTAAAAAGGTAATGACAAAATGTAATTACCTTAAACTCCAAGGGTAAAGATAACTAGCTAACAACATGACTTCAAAATGTGACATGAATAAGTAATAACTCATTTATTGTACATTTGGAATTTTAGAATATATTAGTAGCTCGAGTGGGACACAGGATATTAGACAGACAAATAAGCAAGGAAAGGACAATTTCAGGTAGTGACTCTATCTCTCATAAACTATGTGATTGTTTGTATGTTATATGTATGCCATATTATGTTATAGACACAGAACACGGTGCATGGGGCACATTACCTAGCTGTGGTCTGGGACTCAGCTAAAGTACAAGAACAAGTAAGGGATTTGGCCCTGAATAGTGTGCACACTCCGATTTATAGTATTTTTGTTATATTTACACTATGTGGTACATTGCATATCTATTTATCACATTTTATATGATTGATAGCTTGTTACTACTGAGATTCTTTTGAAGTTTACTTTTTTCCATAAATGTATAAAGTTTACAGCAGCAAGTAACAACTAAAGGGGAAAAAGTGTAATTACCGGCAGTTAGAAGTTTTGGACCAGTACAGGCCAAACAATTGGTTATTTGAAGGCCTTTTTATTATTTTAATTTTTATAATTATTATGAACACACCCTATAGGGGATACTTGTAATATAATCAAGCACTTTGAATCAATATTTTAGTATATTTATGCTATTTTTGTGTATCTGCTAAACTGCGCATTGTTATTCCACACAGTGTCAAAATAAATAAGAGATTTGACATGCACGGCAATATAAATCTTCTATAAATTATGCGTTACGTTCCCTTTCTATTGCGCTATTCTATTCAGTGACATGGTTTCCATTTTCTATATAAATGTTTTTTTTTAACTATTATCGTGTTCTTTATTAAAATCTTGCTTTTTAATAGTCACAAAGCTCATATTATTAACTTTTCTCCGTTATTACAATAGCAAGCAATTCAATTCTCTCTTCTTCAATTTGTTTACGTTAATTTCACGTTGTATGATGTTACAACCACTTATCCAAATGTCATAACAATTAAGTGTAGGAATCCTTCCTATATACAACCATTTTACACTATATAATTAATTCCATTCTTCAACACTCATAATTTTTTGACATTCCTGTTAGTAGGAACCAATAGAACCTTCTTTGTTCATACACTACTATTTTTCACTATCAACTCTTGCAATTCATGAACTAGCCTATGGTCTCACATCAAGGTTCATAGCCTCTCACATGTAGACAATCCTACTCATAACTAATATCATAATAATAATTTTTTTGCAACTTTTGGAATCTTAAAAAAAAACATCTTAGAATCTAATTTACTAAATCTTTATCCAACAACCTTCCAATACAACTTTTTAGATAACCACTAAAAATCAAAATATGCAATTCAAATTTCTATATCCTCAATCAACACCTCAATCATATGTTCTCTCTCTTTTCTTTTCTTTTCCTAAACCCTAGCTAAGAAGTCTTTTCTTTTGTAACTTCATATAAAAAAAATCTATTTCTCAATCACGATTATGAGTTCTTCATGAAAAACAGTCTAACTTGATGGTAACATCAAGTAAATTTTTAATAGTTTAATTTTTGGAGTATGAGAAAAACTCAATGTAACAAAAAGTACTTGCCTGCAATACATTGCTTGCAAAAATATAATTTGTAAGAACTCTTTACTTACAAAAAGTATATTTAAGTTATAATGGGAAGGCCTCATACAATTTAATATTTCGAATTTACAATAAAGTGCATTACTTGGCACAATTTTTGTCTTTATAGTTTCCAGTTATCTTAAAGAGGATCATTTTAATGTTCAACTTATTTCAATTCTTAAAACTCTCACATCTACTATAACAATTAATCCATTTATATATTCCTATAATAGTCGTCATACTTTGTTAGCCACTATCATTCTCAATTTAAGGCCTTTCCTCTTATATCAACAACATTAGTAAACAATCCACTTACTACCTTATCTAATTATACCTATTAGATTTTCACCATAAGTCTATCAAGCCAATTTCGAATTCCTTTTGCTAAAATCCACCATGTACTTTGTCACACCCTTATCTTATTTTGACTTGCAGTGGAATATTAATACGTGGTTTAGTGGGCAACATAGGAATAGCATAATTATACTGATAATATATGCATGATTACAGAAATTCCCCATAGGGGTTCATACATGATAATTACCATCAATATAGCCGTACAGGGCTTCTTGGGTGTCTAAACCCATCCCAGTGAAACGGAGACATATTCTCGTCTGCATTCCACCACTGCAATCCTCTTATATAGTTCCCTTCTCTGATCTCTACATACATTCCATATTCACATGTCTAAATTGTTGGTACGGGAGGGTAGGATTCGAGAGAATCTTAATAGAAAATAATACCAATATACATGCAGGATAAGTGTTTAATGCATGACATGCTTGCATTACATAAATCATGCTAACACAATGACATATCTGCATGCTTAATATTTTAAACAACATACTAACGGTCATAACATAAGTAGAAACAGAACTTCAATCATTCATATATGTTTCACATAATCAAGTAAAGCAATAGCATGCATCAGTACACCAGCACAAATATCAAATACACGTAGGAGAGGTAAGTTCCCTACTTTAAGCCTTTTTCTCCTCAAAATTTGTGCCTCGATTTGCATGCCAACCTCTCAAGCTCTTTACTCGATCGTAAAATGTAAAATGTACAATTTACACACTTCCATAGTGTTTCTGGTGGTTATATGAGTCTATTATAAAAATTTGCCAAAATGCCCCGGGAGACCCCGCCCTACCCCGTCATACCTGGTTTGACCGTACTTTTTCTGAAATTTTGACCAGGGCTATTCTAATATATGTTTGCCTAAGGAATCTATTTTCGGCCTCAAAGTTACCAAATTCACTACCAAAAGACAAAAAGCTCTTGGCAGCCCCTAATTTAGGGTTTCAGGGGCATTTTTGTAATTATTTTTTTTGGGCTTTTTTGAAAAGGTGTTCAATTGTAACCCTATCTAATTTTCCCTCCTGAACATAATGCAATCATCAAATTATCAGAAATCTAGCCCTAACCCCTCCAAACAGCATTGGCTAAAAACTAAAATTCACAAGGGGAAATTGGGGTTTTTGAGTTTTGACTCCACATACTTGTTATTTTCTACTCCTAATCACTGTATTACCTATTTAATTATGTTAAAACCACCATGTAGACTCAATTTGGGCAGTATAACATTTAGGACACTACTTTTCCCAAATTGACAAACAAAGCAAATCCAGCAGAAATCCATCGATTAAATTACTCACAACAGATAGAACAACCAGTATTTGAAGTTTAGGAAGTTACCTCTTCTTCCTTCTAGCTTTTCCTCTTGTGGTTAAACCCTAACTCCTTTTAACAATGAAATTTTTCTTCAAACAACCTTGAATAACATAGAAGATAAGCTCAAAAGAAGAATTATACGCGTTAGGAACCAATTTACCAAAGAAATTGACCTGCCTTATGCGATTTCTTCTCCTTCTCTCTCTACAATTTCACACACACACACACACACTCTCTCTCTCTCTCTCTCTCTCGCCCCCTATGGCTAAAATGGCATCAGTTTTATGGCTAAAGAAGGAAGAGGAAATGCTTTTATCATATATACTTTATGCCTTTAATTATTTAATTAAGTAAATTTCCAAAAATTGCACTTTTGTGTACATGGACTTTTTCCTATGTAATTGTATCATAACATGTAACAAATATTTCCCTCTTCTTGGCCCATCAAAATGACGTCTAAGGGTCCATTAGAATAGTTAAAATGGGCTGATGGGTTTATCCCAAAATTACAATGTCGCCATCACATTTTTTTCCTTCATTTCTGGCAGATTTTCTGCCCAAACTTTAAAAAATCATAACTAAATTTGTACATATTCTATTGGAGTGATTCCAAAGGCTATAGAACCCTTAGTGAGTCTAGTTACAAGGAAAATATAGACTTTGCCAATTAGAAGCACAAAATTCCCAAAATTAAATTGTTTGGACGCTACTCCTGAAACTTTTTAGTTTTCTTGGATTAATTTCAAATATTCATAACTTTTTGTATATAACTCTAATTTGATTCATATACCTATCAAATTAAAGCTTAGGATGTCTACTTTCATCCTGTAAAATGTCATAATTTTTACTTATCATTTGGTCTTCCAAAATCTCATGACAAACTCACTGCCTCACTTGAAGCAATGAAACGACATGAACTTGCAACTTCAATAAATGCCATTTTTGTATAAAAAATCTCCATACTCATTAATTCACCATTTTATTCCCTTAATACCTCAAAGATATAAGAAATATTAGCAAATAGATTTGGGACACCTGCTAAACCAGAGTTTAGCAGTCCACTTAATTCATGCTTATTCTCTAGTCTCTGATTCCAAAATTCAGGATATTACATACTTATTATTATTATTGTTGTTGTTGTTATCAACCATATTCCCATATACAATTCCCAGAAGCATTTCTTTGCAATCCATTTCCCAAATCAATTCCATCTCTCTATTCGATACTTATATGTCAATTTGAAACCTTTTTTTTAATTTCTAATTGCAAACATAATCACGTAATAATCCAACCACATCCTCAAATTCAAACCTACAAACCAAACAATCAAGAAAACCTTCACAAAATGTTACTAGCCCAAGACAGTTACACAAATTTAACAATTCATCCTCTTATAATCCTCAGTTTAGAAAATAATCAAGAAATATACTAATTATCAAATTTGTGCACAATTTTTATAACCATAAAAATTTAAGCTCAAGAGGCTACTCGTTTTGACTTCTGCTTCTTATCACTGTTTAGTACTTTCAAAATCTTGAATTGTGATCTAACTATCCATATATAATTCACATTTTCATCATGCTATAACGCTATTGACTTAACCACTACACGTCATCTTCCCTACCTCAATCATGGTCTTATATCCTTAAGACAAAACATCTATCAACATATTCTTGTAATATGAATCTATGTTGAGCTCTACTTAACAATTTTCTTTCATATCGTAACGCCCTTCATGATTAACCTCTACCTCATCATATCATTCACATTCATCCATCCACTTAATCAACCCTTCAATCTTCTATTCACAAAAGATTCACTATTCATATAACAAATATTTCTAGTATATTCATTACTTGTTGCATCAATCTACTCTATTGTTTATCTGGAACTATTGTATTTAATTGTAAACTTGTCTTATAACCTTTTGTTTTCTTTGCTTCTATATCCCTAGTATATTCTCACCATTTTCACTATAAATTATAACAATCTATATATTATCTACATTTCTCATGATTTCAACAATACTCTTAATAATTATTTCAAAACATAGTTCTATACAATCATAATTGCCATAAACTTAAGAATCCTCAAAATCTTTATTTTCCCTCATTTACTTCTACTTTGCCAATCATATAACTTTTAAATCTATTTCTCAATAACAAGAAAAACAATTTGATATATATTTGACCAATCCCCATAATATTTTGGTTGCTTGTGACAACAAGGAAACTTTAAGGAGAAATATTTACTACTTATCTTATGAAAAAACCTATTTAGATAACAAAAATTTCTATTCACAATCACTCCTACTTTTACTAGTGATAATTTCTTAGTCAATAGCACTACAAAAAAATGGTCTTTCATAGCGGTGAAATTGTAGCGGTTATAATTAACCGCTACAAATGTTAAAATTTGTAGTGGTTATCACTTAAACCGCTACAAACTAGTAGTGGCAAGCTACGCGCCAAGTGGTACGACAGATTGGTAATGTTTTTTGTAGTGGTTAAGCGGGACAAACTGCTACAAATATGGTGCACAATTCCCACAAAAATTGTCACAGTTTAATTGTAGCGATTACATGATGAGAACTATTACAGATTTCACGCTACTTAGTGTCAACACCCGTTTCCATTTTGATAATCGAAGAGTAATAAAGACAAAATTCAATGGGCATACAGAAAAGTACAATTATACTGATAAAAATATTCGTTCACAAACCCAACGTCGTTTGTTTACAATTCTGATATTGTTTGTCGACGGAAACAGAAAATACAGCGGAAGTTTTAATATTTACAAATTATCCACAATATTAAGGCATAGACTAAAGCATAACCACGTTCATATCCTCGCCTCGAGACACGTGCCACTCACTTTCGGCATCAACGTCTTTGCCCTTTGGCCCACTGGTACCCGCTGAGGTGTTTATTTAAAAATAGGGTGAGATTCCGAAGAATCCCAATAGAGACATAATATCGTTCACAGAAAATGTGAAAAGTAAATATGTCATGTGCCAAGGTATGCACAAATTAATGAACAATATAAACACATCATCATCATGTATACATGAGTAGGGCCCAGCCCCACAATCTACACCGGTTGGACTTCTGCCAACTCCCAATGTAAGTGCACCTCTGGCACTAACTGCCCCTCTATAGGCAAATCATGTTAATTAATAAAGTGCATTTACAAAACAATGGCATCCACACAATCACATAACTTATGGCATAGTGTATGAAGAATAATGTCCCTACCTTAAAGCTTTGATATCCCCTATTTAATAGTGTCTCGAAAAGCGTGCTGTCCCGGTGTCCGACTCGGTTCTAAAATATTAAATGTACCAGAAATAGGTCATAACCTATCCAAGTATCATTTTAGACTATTCCATAGTGTTTATTGTGGTTATATTAGTCTATGTTGAAATTTTACAAAAATGCCCCCGGGAACCCGGCCCGACCCCGCCGTACCCGGCCCGATGGCACATTTTCCCAAAATTTTGACCAAAGCTATTCTGACTTATTTTCGCCCAAGGAATCCATTTCCGGGCTCGAAATCACCAAATTCACTGTCAAATTACGAAAATACCCTTGACAGCCCTTATTTAGGGATTTCAGTGGCGTTTTCGTAATTATGCTTTTTCGGCCTCTACCGAAAAAGTGCCCAACTGTAACCCCACCTATTTTTGCCCATTGAGTCCAATGGAACCATTTATTTCATGAAAATTCAACTCCTTGTACCAGTTCTGGTCTAGCCGAAATATTGAAGGGAAAATAGAAAAATGAAGCTTTGTGTTTTAGCTTCCAAAACTTGTACTTTTCCATTTCTAATCCTTGATTAACCCATTTAAACACTTCATAATCATGATTTAAAGGATTTTGGGCAGCATAACCCCTTAGGGTTATGGCTTTTCTAATTTTACAACTCAACTCAAAAATCATAAAAACCAAACAATAATTATCAACAACAACAACTCAAGAAGGTAAGATCATGAAGTTACCCTCTTTAGCTACTTGGTTTCCTCTTAATTTAGGATCCTCCTCCCTCTCTTCTTGATCTCAAAGTGTCTCTTTACCACCATAGATTCATGAGAAACAAGAGTTTAGAGAAGAATCTAAAGAAATGCCATAATAAAAAAATCAAAGGAACCACCTTACCTTGACCTCTTCTTCTTCCTTCTCTCTAATCTCAAGCCTCACAAAATCAATCTCTCTTCCTTTTTCCTATGACTTGTGCATGAAGTGTGCATGAAAGAGGAAGGAGTTTGTGTTATATTATTTTAGTCTTCTTCCTTCCTAACCATTGATTTAATCAAGGGCCTAAGTTGTGACACATGTCACCATCTTCTCTCCCCTTATGATCATTCCATTAGTTACTTATTAAAATTTGAACCAATTGCTTCTTGTTTGGTCCTAAAAAAACGTCCATCCCCTCTCTTCTTCAACTATTCTATCATTCCTCCAACTAAGTCAAAATGTGCACTCCACCATGTAATCATTTTGCTTATTTCTTCACTCAAGCTTCTATCCTCATGCACTCCATCACCACTCCATTTTGTGTGTACTCAATCTTGGTCATGATTTCCTTCTACATATGACATGTGATCATGCATCAATTAATTTTTTTCCCCTCTTTCTTTCATGTTGGAGGAAAATTAGAGAGGAAGAGGAGAGAAAATTGTTTTGCACAATTCCATAATTCACACAATTGATTTTATGTATAATCCCCCCTTAATTTCTCAATTCTTGATTTATTCCACCAAGAATAATCACATTATGTATTTTCTTTTATTTTCCTTGATTAATTAGAGTTAACTCAAATTAATTGGAAAATAATTAATCTTGGGCTAAATTGGCAAAATTATGATTTTGCTATCCCCTTTGTAATTTAATTCAATTTTTGAATTAATTTGGTCATTTCCTTATGAATATGAATGTTTCAAAATTCACAAGATCCAAATTCATGAATATTCACCATTATATTGAATTATTCAAATAATTACAATATATTTTTGGTGAATAAAATTTGGGATGTTACACTTGGCGCCACCAAGCCTCACTAATAGTGTAGCTGTTTCACCAGTAAAAACGCTACAAAATCCCAAAGGTCGCCTATTTGTAGCGGTTTTATAGTTATAACCGCTATAGAACTTCAAAGGTCATGACATTTGTAGCGGTTTTGTTTCCTTATCCGCTCCAGAACATCAAATGTCGTGTAATTTGTAGCAATTATTTCAAAACCGTTACAAAGTTCAGACGACCTAGCTTTTTTGTAGTTGTTTATGTAGCGGTTATTTCAAGAACCACTACAAAATCTGCCAGTATATATAGGCGCCGCCCCCTCCATTTTTCCATTTGGCCGTTTTATTTCTTGAAGTTTCTCTGAGTGTTTTCTTTGAGATTTGAGAGTTCAAACTTCTGTGGAAGAGTTTTCGCTACAACATTTCTCGTTATTTGCACTTGAGGTACCACTAGAAAAAAACACCTACTTTCCGACGGAATCAGCATTTCCGACGGAATTTACGACAGAATTTCTGACGGAATGCATTTCCGACGAAATGGATTCCATCGGCAATGATAGCGTCACAAAAAAATTTGAAATTCCGTCGCAAATTTCTGACGAAATTTCCGACGAAATGTGTTCCATCGCATATTCCGATGAAATTTTCCATCACAAATTCCGACGGAAACCAATTCCGTCGCAAATTTCCAACGAAATTCGTTTCTGTCATAATTTTTTAAAAAAAAATCAAAAATTATTTTTAAAAAAATCAAACATTTTTTTAATTTACAAATGTCACGTGTTTGCTCCTTAGAGCGCCACGTGTACCTCTCCCCTAGCTGCCAAGTGTCACCTCCTCATAATTCCTCCAAATGCCTCTCCTCCCGTTCGAACCTGCGACCTCAGGGTGCAGACTCCTTTGCGCCCGAGTCTTTGCCAGTTGCGCTGGAATGAACCTGTGTTATATTATTACATATTATTATATATATATATAATATTGTCATATATATATAAACAGACATACATATAATTAATTAATTATATACATATAATTAATTATTAATTAAATATAATAATATTAAAAATAATGAAAAATTTAATAAAAACGAAAAAATATTTATACATTTAAATTAAATAAATTTTTAATTAAATTTAATTAATAAATAATAATTTAATATTATATATATTATTTTTAATACAAAATTATAAATATAATATTAATAACATATATATTAATAAATAATAATATAATTTTAATAATTAAATTTAAACATAATTATTTAATAATTATTATTTTCATTTTATAAATATTATTTTTTTAATTAATAATTTTTAATTTTTCCGACGGAATTTTCTATAGCAAATTGTGACGGAAATTTCTGTCAAAAAACTTTACGATGAAATTTCTGTCGAAAATTCCGTCAGAATTTTCCAGGGAAAAAATTCCGTCAGAAAAATTTTTGAAGACAAATTCCAACAGAAATTTCCATTGGAAATTCAGTCAGAAAACTTTGTGACGGAAGTTTCCATCGGAAATTGCCACGGAAAAAATTCCGTGGCTAAATTTGCCACAGAAAATTTTGTCTGAAAAATTTGTGACAGAATTTGCCGCAGAAAAAATTTTGTCACAAATTCCGTCTGAAATTAGGTGTTTTTTTGTAGTGTACGGGCAATACGTATTTTATTTTTATTATATTTTTGCATATAAATGTGACTAAATTTTTTTTTTAATTTTTTTAGTTGATATGGCTTCAAGACAGGATAAGGGAAAGGAACCCAAGGTCTCCAAAACGATTTTGCGGGGTAGCAGCAATAGAACAAGGGGCAGTGGGACGGGGCAGCGTGGAGGGAGGGCGACCGTGCCATTTCAGCCCATCTCCCCACAGCAGCCACAAGAGTTGGCCTTACCACAGCCACCGCAGACGGTCCCACAGGAGACGACCGCACCAGAGGTGTCTGATTTGGGGGAGGGAGACATCAGCGTCAGTGACTATGACGTGAACAAGGACTTCGATATCCCTATCTCGATCCCGATCTGAGAGATGGAGCAGTTCCTGGATGAGGAGGAGGCATGGGAGCAGAACAACCCTCGACGGTACTCTTCCCGTTCTACTAGGTTTGAGGTATAGGTCCAAGGTAAATATATTTTTTTATTTAATAAATTAAATATTTAAATACAATACAAAGATACTATTGGATACTATTGTATATATTTTTATATATTTATTATTATATTTTTTTATTACATATATATAAATATAATTTTTTTTATTAATTATTTTTATTTTGTTTATTTATATTATTTTATTTTGATTTTAGATTTTATAGATAACTATTTATCTAGATATACAAGATCAAAAATAAAAAAATAGAAGATGAAACAACTTTAAATTTGAAATGTAAAATTTGAATTGCAATTTATCTAACATGTGGTAAATTGTGCAGATGAATAAGGGAACGTGTCCACTAGGAGGCTGGACATGTCCGGTCTGAACAGTTTGAACCAGACACTACGTATTGTAGTTTCGTGGAATGAGGGCATGGACCAGCCCATCGACAATGGAGGTCACATGTTCAACCGCTTCCTGAACGAACTGGGCTCGAATTGGATGCAGTTTTCCCTTCACTTTAGGATGTGGAGGAACGTACCGAAGGGGCCGAAGGACCAGGCGTAGGACAAGGTGGTGCGGGTAAGTAATAATATTTAATTATATTATATTTTTTGTAATTAAATTTATTTAATTAATATTTATTAATTGTCTTATTTGTAATTAGTTATATTTAATTAATTTTTATTCAATTGTATTATACAACTTAGGTTTGCCGTCTGGGACAACCTGAAGAGGCATACGCTGATGAAGATGGGCGACGACTAGAAGAACAAGAGGAACCGTCTCTTTCACAATATGGATAAGGATAGGACAATTCCTCTACAGCAGCTGATCAAGAACATCCCAGACGGTGTCTTGCCGAACAACTGGGTGAGTTTCGTCCAGTACAGGAGGAACGTTGAAGGGCAGGTAATGTATTTATAATTATAATTTAAATTTAAATATTTTTATGAATTTGATACATTTAATATTCCTTTTTTCCCAGGCTCTCTCTCATAGGAACACAAGGTGTCGGGGGCAGCAGACGATCCACCACATGGCAGGATCGAAGACCTTTGCTGTGACTTACAGCGAGCTAGTAAGTTTTCTCATTAACAATTACTTTTAGCTGTTTATTTCATATTATAAATTTAGTATATTGTTGTTCATTATCCTAATTTAATTTTGTAATTTTGTAATTTTGTAATTGTTTTAGGAGAGGAATGCACAGGAGAAGAACCGTGAGGCAAACTACGGGAAGTTATTTGCTATTACCCATAGACACCGTAATGGGACTCTGACCTCTCAGTAGGCAGAGGCGGCCACTGTAAGTTAATTTATTCTTATATTACTTATAAAATTAGACCGACTATATAATAAAAAATAATTTATAATTAATTGTTTCATAAAATGGCAGGTACGAATGCAGTAGGCGCAGGCTGAGCTGCGTAAGACCCAGACCCAGGAGTCACAAGGGTCTATAGACCCCACGGCGCCTTTGAAGGCGGGACTGGGTCAGGCTAAGCACCCTAGATGTGTGCAGGGGCTGGGGATAGGCGCCAAACCTAGCATGGTCTACGGTAGGAGCACTGCCTCTGAGGCTGGCAACTCTATAGCACATATGTCAGAGGTCAGACGTCCAAGGGATGAGTCTGTTAAGGAGCTGCAGGCAGATTTGGCGAGGACACAGGCTACAGTGGCTCAACAGCAGCAGCAAATGCAGTAGATCTAGCAGTAGGCCGATTACTACTACACTCAGCATACGTAGTGCGTGATATCACGAACTACATGCTCAAGCGGTCGTGGAGTCGCCTGTTCCTGGATGAGGTGTATCCAAAGGTTACCCCTGTCGCTCAGTTCGTCATCTAGCCTCCTCCTCCTCCTCCCGTTGATGATGATGGTGCTATTCAATTTGCCCCACGCCCCAATACAGCTGCAGCTAAGGGAGCCCCACCGGAGGGAGGACCAGATGATCAGCCTCCTACTAGTTAGTTTAAGATATTTAGTTATAGTTATAGTTAGGACATTCATATTCATACCTTTTTCAAAACTTTTGTAAATATTTATAGTTATTATTATGACATTCATTTTCAGAACTTAAATTCTTGTTGCGTTTGCAATAGTTATATTTATATCTTCAAAGCCCTGTTAAATTCTTGTTGCATTTATCTAATGTTACATTTATATTTCTAAAACTAACCACAACCAAAAAGAATTTGACTAATATTTGTAGCGGTTTTATTGTATAATAGCTACAAATATATTTATATTTGTAGAGGTTAAGTTTTAAAAACCGCTAAAACTATTTGTGATCTTGTAGCAGTTATAAGTATCAAACCACTACAAATGTAAGGATCGTTGGAAAAAAAAGAACACGGTGGGTGGGAAAATCAAATTCAAATGTTTGACTATTTGTAGCGGTTACAATAATAATCGCTACAGATATGGATTGTTTGAATTTTAATTTCAATCACTCTGTATTGTGGTTTTGTACCGGTTTTGTTATCACTACTACAAATGCCTGAACAGTTGTAGCAGTTAATTGCTTGTAACCGCTACAAGATAAAAATAAATTTGAATTTTGAATTTCTTCTAGCTCTAAAATTTGTAGCGGTTAATAAAGTAAAACCGCTACAAATATATAATAGTAGCGATTACACTAATTAAACCGCTACAAATGTGAAATAAATTTTCTTAATCTGCCAACGGTCTCTAAATTTATAGCGGTTATACTCATAAAACCGCTACTAATATTCATTTCAGTAGCGGTTAATGTAGTAGTTTTATAACCGCTACAAGATGTTAAACGTTGACATCTCTTTATATAAGCTTCTAGGCATTCGTGATTCTATATTCATTTATCTTCTTCACTATACTTTCTTCTCTCTTACTAGTAGCTATGGATAAATCATGGATCAGGTCACCATGCAATTCTCTGGAATATTTGTATGGTTTAAACAATTTCTTGGATTTCGCATTCACTCATGCCAGCTATAATGGCAAAATCATCTGTCCGTGTCAGAGTTGCAAGTTTAAGAAGAGGCATGCACGAAAAGTTGTCAAGGAACATTTGCTTGTGAAGCCTTTCCCTGAAGACTATACATTCTGGGCAGTTCATAGTAAGAAGGCCGATATGAGATATGATGATGCTTTTTCTCGAAGTTCACAAATAGGAGTTCAACTAGAGGCCGATGATCCAGTTAATGATGTTATGCGTGATGCTTTTGGATTTAAAGGCAACAACTTCAATGAAGAAGTGCAAGGTCCTAAGCCAGTGTTTATGAGGAATGAAGCAACTCGGGATTTTTTCAACTTGATGGATGAAGCAAATCATCCTTTATATCAGGGTTGTTGAAAATACTCTAAATTATCTTTCTTGATCAAGTTGTATCATATCAAGTGCTTGTGTGGAATCACAGAAAGGGAATGTCGATGTTGATTGAATTATTACAAGATGCATTCCCTGACGTTGAGATTCCCACAATGTTCTATGAGGCCAAGAAGATTATGAACAGGTTGGGTTTGAACTATGAAAAGATTGATGTATGCCCCAACAATTATATATTGTATTGGGGAAACGATTCTAGCAAGGAGACTTGTAAAAGATGTCACACATCGAGGTACAAGACAATTCAGAAAGGGAAAAAGCAGAAAAAGAAATCTACAAAAATTCTCAGGTACTTCCCTTTGAAACCTCGCCTACAAAGATTATTTATGTCATCCAAAACGGCAGAGCACATGAGGTGGCATGATGTTGATAAGAATGAAGACTTAAATTAAGACATCCACGAGATACAGACGCCTAGAAAACATTTGACAATGACTTTTCATCTTTCGCGGCTGACCCCAAAAATGTTCAGCTTGCTTTGGCGACTGACAGTTTCAATCCATTTGGGAATCTTAGCACAAGTTACAGTATTTGCTGGTAGTCTTAGTTCCCTACAACTTGCCACCCTAGATGTGTATGAAATAAAGCTCCTTTATTATGTCTATGATCATTTCAGGCAAAAAGGCACTTGGTAATGACATTGATGTGTATCTCCATCCACTTATCGTGGAGTTGCTTCACCTCTGGAATGTCAGCATTGAGACGTACGACGCTTATAGGAAGACATTGTTCAACTTGCGTGAAGCCTTGATGTCGATGATTAGTGACTTTTCTAGCCGTGGCACATTATCTGGTTGGAATGTACATATTGGGTCGGCGTGTCCAGCTTGTAATTTTGACTCTGATGCAGTCCACCTTCCCCACAGCCAAAAATGGTGCTTTATGGGCCATCAGAGGTTTCTCGATAGAAGGCACAAGTTCATATTGTAATAGAATTACTTCAATGGGAAACCAAAAAAAAGAGGACTACCTTAGACTTTGTCCTGTACATAAATCTTACAACAGCTTGAGAATGTTGAGTTCGAGTTCAAAAAAAGCGACGATTCAACACAAGCTCACCAAAAGAAACATAGGACTTTGATGCCTCAGTAATGGAAAAAGATAAGTATTTTATTCACTCTTCCATATTAAAAATCTAATTTACTTTACCACAGTCTTGATGTCGTGCACATTGAAAAAATTTTTGTGATAATGTGCTGTATACACTGCTTAACGAACTAAGCAAGACAAAAGATCACCTTCAAGCGAGAAAAGATTTACGCGCCATGGGAATTCGTGAAGATGCTTGGCTAGATAAGCATGAAAAATTTCAGCCAGCAAAGTTTACCCTCACAAAACCGAACAAAGAAGTCTTTCTCACGACGTTAAAGAAATTAAAAGTTCCTTATGGGTATTTAAACAACATTTCTCGATGTGTTGACTTGCAGGCTCGAAAGGTTGCTGGCCTAAGAGTCATGAATCACATGTTCTTATCCAACAGTTACTCCCTCTGGCTATAAAGAATGCACTTCCTCTCGATGTGTCCATCATTTTAGTGGAACTTTGTTCTTTCTTTCGGAAGTTGTGTTCTAAGGTGTTGATCGTTGAGGAGCTCGATCAGCTGCAGTCAAAAATCATTCTTACGCTTTGTCATTTAGAGATGATCTTTCCTCTATCCTTTTTCACTATGATGGTTCACCTTATAGTCCACATCGTTCATGAAACAAAGCTCGCTGTCCCAGTACAATATCGATGGATGTATCCGATTGAGAGGTACTCATTTTAAATATATGCTTTATTATTAGTTCTTATGTTTGGTAGTCGTCCTTTTCAGCATTTAGTATCAATTTTCTCTTATTTACTTTTTAGGTTTCTTGGGAAATTAAAATCTTACGTAAGGAATAAGGCGTGGCCAGAAAGTTCTATAGCTAAAGGCTATATAAGGGATGAGGTGCTGTTTTTTTCTTCAAGGTACTTTAATGACCTTGAGACGGCTTTCAACCGCCTACCTTGTGTTGACGATTGTCCAGAACCTGCGCCAACATCAGGATAATTTATCCCTCGTGTTGGTAAACCAGTTGGAGGAACTAAGAACTTCAAACTAACGGCAACTGAGAAGTTGCAAGCACATAGACATGTCTTGATTAATTGCACTTAAGTTGAACCTTTCATATAATAAGAATTGTACACTCACATGTTATTATATATCTTTCGTAACATTTTTCACTTTCATTTCACTATCGCCTTTCCATGATTTATTGCAGGGAATTCATAAGTCATGTTAAGCATCAACTCAGGATCCGTATATAGACATCCTCGGAAGTTGACAAAAGGTCCACAGAGAATTCCTGAGCTGGTTTGCGCGCAGAATACTAAATGACCACAACCTACACTTACTAGATTTCTAAGCTCTCACAATCGGCCCTCTTGATCATGCAAAAAGGTTTATAGCATACAATGTCAATTATTTCAAGTTTTGCATGGTTTCACGGGATCAAGGATTCCAAACTCAAAATTTGGGTGTTTATGGCACATTTGGGACAAGGAGTTATGCTAGCAGCAATGACGCCAACATGTAGTTTGGAGGCGTCCCTTACTATAGAAAGCTTCTTGATATGGTCGAACTTAATTATCAAGGCTATTTCACCATAACGCTGTTCAAGTGTTTGTGGACAAATACCACTGCTTCCCAAGCAATGACAACATATGACTTAAGGATCACATCAGTCAATTTCTCATGCCCGATTCATACTGGTACTTCTCAAGATGATGAGCCGTATATTCTTGCCTCAGAGACACAGCAGGTTTATTATGTCGAGGACGAGAGGCACAAGGATTGGCACATGGTCATTCATTTAAAGCCACGAGACCTTTACGACATGGGTGAAGGTGATAATATCGCCTACAAGAGTGAGCCATTTCAGCTTGCCAATTTTGAAAACTTCTTCCCTAAAGGTAATGACAATTTACCTCTACTACGATGCGTTTTTTTAAGCTCACATCATTTCAATTAAATTTTTTAAACAAAATAATACATCACTAACAACAATTTTTCTACATAATTTTTGTAAGGATAGTGAGGATAAGTGATCAAATTCAAATTATGTTTTTGTCTTTAAAAATAATATTTAAAAAATATTTTAAAAAAATAAAATAATATTTGTAACCGCTACAAAAATAAATATAACCACTACTGATTAAAAATTGCTACAAAACGGAAACACTAACCGCTACAAATGCTACGCAAATCCCTATAAATACATCCATCATATCTCATTTCAAACACTCCCCTATTTCTTTTCATCTTACCCCTCTTTCATTTTCTCTCATTTACAAATTTTTTTGTATGAGATGAGGAGCTAAACAATGTGATCAAATATGGTAACAAGTTTTTAAATTTCTTATTTCAATACTTCTTTCATTCGCATAACATTTATTCTCATTATTTTTTTTTTTTTGCAGATATTTAAGATATTTATCTCATTTTCACCTATTTTTCATACACAATCACGTTGTAGTATACAATATAATAGTTCCTTGTTACCTACGTATCCTCAATAATATTATTAATAAAATCTTTATACTTATCTAACTAAATTAAATTATTCCTTTTAATTTATAAATGAGCTAAACTATTGAATAATAAGCTAATTAAATTAGCTAAAGTACTAAAAACATAAACTATTTAATTTATTATCAAAAAAAACTGAAACAAATGATTGCATTTTTTAAAAAAAAATTACTTAATATTTGTAGCAGTTATAAAACCGCTACTAATTAACGCACCCTTTTCAAACGGAAATTAAATTTTTTGCACAAAATTTGAATTTGAATGAAATTTTTAGCGGTTATGTAACCGCTACTAATTAATGGTGTCATTTATCAAATTCATATTAGTAGCGGTTCATGAGTCAAAATTTTTATTTTTCATTTCCTGCTTTGAAAATTTGAGATTTTGATATTTGTAGCAGTTATACAAAGATCTCAGAAATTGATTGTTGCTTATGGCGATGTTGTACGGTGGGATTGAACCGCTACAAATAAAATAGCGGTTATTTTACTTGAGTAGCTATTTTAAATAACCGCTACAAATCTGTTTGAAACATAGGATTTAATAGCGGTTTTATGAACCGCTACTAATATTGTTTGTAGCGGTCAAAATTGCTACTAATACCCATTTTTAACTGTTACTAAATCACTTTTTTTGTAGTGTAGCCATATACTACATTCTAATTCCAACTCTAAAGCCAAGAAAAACCCTTATAATCTTTGTAAAACACCCATAGTTATAAATATGTTTATATAACAATGCACTTTTACGAGCCAAACTGTAACACTTATATAATTTTTCTTAGTTGTTTCTTTGACCTCTCATTCCATTCATTTCCACCTCAAACATTTCAATTTTTTCACCGAAGTTTAACATAATATCCCTTACATGTCCTAAAATTACATTTTACAATTTTTTTAGGCACAAACACTAGTATTGTGTCAAGTTTCTTAGTTCCACTCTCTTTCTCCCCTCATAAGAACACAACCTACCATAAGGATTAGTAAGAGATATGTTTAGCTAAACAACTATAAAGGGAATGATATGTGTGACAGTTGTATATTGCCACTAATATGCAATGCAACATAAAACACAGAACCTCGAAACTCAAGGCTCTGATGCCAAAATGAAATGACCTCCATATTTACTGTATAATTAACTATTTAAAAGTTAAAATATTGAGCACTACTATCAAAGGAAAGAAAGAAACCAATTACAAAGGACTACCATAGTAGAAAGGATTTGCCCAAAATATTTTAAGAATAACAATGGAAGAAAAGAAAGATGATAGTTTATCATGGTTAAAAACATATTGAATATATGATTCAGAATCATATAGTTGATACTATTGTAACATCCTGAATTTTGGGATTGCAGGCTTGGGAATAAGCTTGAATTAAGCAGACTGCTAAGCACCAGTTTAGTAGGTGTCCCAAATTTATTCCTTAATGTTTCTTATATCTTTGAATTATTAAAGAGAATAAAATAGTGAATTAAAGAGTATGGGAAGTTTGTATACAAAAATGGAATTTGTTGGAGTTACAAGTGTATTCCATTTCATTGTTTCCAATAAGACAGTGTTGTTGTGTAATGCATTTTATTGAACAAATGATATTCTCAAATTATGAAATTTTACAAGATGAAACCAGACATCTTAACTTTTAATTCGATAGGTCATATGACTCAATTAGAGCTATATACAAAAAATTATGAATTTTTGAAGTTTTTCAAGCGAAATTGATTATTTTCTGGAATAGCATGTAAAGATTGAAAATCTGGGAATTTTGAGCTTCCAGCTAGCAAAATGCTATATTTTTCCTTGAAACTAGACTTAATAAAGATTTTATATCCTTTGGAATGGTTCTAAAAAATATCTACAAATTTAGTTATGATTTTTCAAATTTGGGCAGAAAATCTGCCAGAATTGGTACTATTCCAAAAATTGGAAAATAAAATGTGTTGGCAAGTGTGTAAATTGTGGAATGAAGAAATACGAGGGGAAAATAATTATTTGTCTCATAAACATGCCAAGTGGCGTCATCTTAAGCCAAGAGAAATATGTAATAATTGTTAAAGTTGAGCACATGTTCAATTAAACATAAAATAATATATATATATATATATATATATGGGTATATGTGGTTAGACAAAATGGGTGAAGCCCGATTTGGTGTTAAAAAGGAGACCTTAGGACTTTTTTCTTTTGCCAACTAAAAGGAGAGGAATAAGTTCAATTTGAATGAAAAGCTTATGACACAATTGCATGGAGATAAACTCAAGGACAATGCTTATGTCATAAATGAATTATCCTATCATTTATTAATTAAAAGGGAAATGGGAGATATTTTATGAAGCCCATGCTTCATCTTTCTTGCTCATTTCATGCCTGAGAGAGAGAGAGAGAGAGAGAGAGCTCTTAGGAAGAAACTAGAGAGAAGAAAGAGACAAGAAGGGAAAATCTTAAGGTAAGTTTGTTACTCCTTATGATTTAGCTTCCTAACTTGTGTAGATCTTCCTCTAAGTTCTTCTTCTTCATAGAACTAATGTGTAGCCAAGCTAATCTTCAAGGGAGAAGAGAGAGAAAGTGACGTTTTAGGGAGAGAAAGAGGAGGAATCCAAGGTAAATCATAAAATCCTTGCTTAACATGTTGATTTATGTTAGTTGTTGGTGGTTTGGTTGGTTATTGGCTTGGTTTTCATGACTTTGTGATTTTGGGGAGCTCAAATCCTAAGGGGAAATGCTGCCCAACTTTGGATTAATCATGTGGAAAGTGTAATTAAGGGGTTAAACAAGTGATTAAAGGTGATAAGAAGGTGTTTTATAGATTAAAATCATAAAACTCCATTTTCTTTAATTTTTATAGATGTTGGTCCATATCTGTTTTGGGCTGTGTTTGGAGTGGATTTTGGTGTTTTTGATGATTCCATTGTGTTTAGAATGAAAAATTGTATAGGGTTCATGTTGGGTGCAAAGTGAGAAAAGCCCTAGAAAGTGAAATGACAATAAAACCCTCACATAGGGACTGCTAGGGGTAAATTCATAATTGGGGATGGAATTTGAGTAAAATGAAGTAAAAAATGGATTCCTTTGGCGAAAATATGTTAGAATAGCTAGGGTTAAAATTTTGAGAAAAGTGCGGTCGGACCAAGTCTGCCGGGTAGGACCGGGTCACTGTGGGCATTTTGATAATTTTTCAATATAGACTCATATAACCCACAAAAACACTATAGAATTGTCTAAATAGCACATTTGGAATTGTAGGACTGAGTGGAAAGCTGAGCTACGACACACTTTACGAGGCACGTAATTCAAGGTGAAAAAAGGTTTAAGGTAGGGAACTTACCTCTCATGCATATATTTGATATTTGTGCTGGAGTATTGATACATGTTATTGCTTTGCTTAATTATGTGAAACATATATGAATGATTAAAGCTTTGTTTCTATTTATGTCATGGCCATAAGTATGTTATTTGAAACATTGAGCACGCAGATATGTCATTGTGTGAGCATGAGTTATGTAATGCAAGCATGTCATTCATTAAACACTTATCTTGCATGCATATTGGTATTATTTTTCTACTAAGATTCTCTCGAATCTCACCCTCCCCTACCAACAATTTAGACAAGAGGAGACAAAAGTTATGTTGAAACAAAGAAGAGAACCGTACATAGGGATTGCAGTAGTGGATTGAAGACGGGAAGATGTCTCTATTTCACTAAAATGAGTTTAGATACCCTAGAGCCCTATGCGGCTACAATGTTTATGATTGTTATGTACAAACCCCTATGGGGAGTATCTGTAATCATACTCATATTATCAGTATATTTATGCTATTCCTATATTACCTATCGAACTGTATATCATTTTCTCCAAAGATTCTGAAAAATGTGAAAATAAGAGAAGGGTGTGACAACTATGATAATTGGGAAGTTTAAGCTCGAAAACAATTTAAAATCCATAGTCTTGAATTTATTCCACAAATACTCTGTAGAGTGTATAAAAGTAAATTAATCATGCAAGTTTAAATGTTTTATAGTTCATAGTAGAGTATGAATGAGCGCTATGTGACAACATACAAAATCAACACATAATTAATAAATAGAGGAGAATTTACAAGGCGCAATTGCCAACCTAAACCACGTATCCCATAAGGAACTTTGCCTGAAAAATAATAATCAACTACGGGATGAGTCACATGGACCCAATAACCACAATTCCATTTTAACAAGTATGCAAGGAATGATTACAAGATAGTTAAGCAGGCAAGATATACGTTCATCTAACCAAGTCTATCTAATTTTCCAAAAATATTTAATTCAAGAACCATTCAAAACCACTAGAACTTCCTCAACTATCCTTATAACCTTCTAAATCGCTGACAGAACCCATAAGCTACAACACATAATAGGATTAGTCTCTTTGACAATACTGCACTAAGCTCTCAAATAATGAGGTGTAGCTCGACCAAAGACTACATAACTCATATCAGATCATAGCTTTCTTTTCCGTCGAATATGGAAATGTGTCACCTGTCCCTTGAGCTGACCTTTAACCCGGCCAAAGGAAAGAGTGATACCAAGGGTCTTGAGAATGTCACAACCAGCCACTGAGCGCCAAGTGGCGGCTATACCACTTGGTATAAAAGAATCAAACATCTCCTCAATCACAATCACCACATTCAACATCTTAAAATAACAAACTTCAATATCAATAATTTATTCACATATTTCATATTCAATGCTATGCATCATCAATCATTCAAGCCTACTTAACTAACAAGTTTACTAAAAACATAATTCATATTGTTATTGTACATCTTTCAAATATAAAATACTATAACATATTTATAGCAATTAAAAATACCAACATACACATATACTCACTTCAACAAGCATATGAGATAAATTGGAAAGTGGTTACTTCAAGTTCTTGACATAACTAAACTTGAGAAAATTTAACTCCAACAAGCCAAATTCAAATTCACTCTACAATAAATATATATTTACATATTAATAAAATTAATAATAATTGCTAACTAATACAAAATGGTAAATAATAACCCCCATAATTGCCTCAATCTTCTTGGAAAAATAACAACAATTTATATATTCCTTTCAAATCAAAATTCCTAAAATTTCTTAACTCTATTTCACTCAATAAAATCTTTAATAATAATAATAATTCTCTAACTCTAATATCAAATTATAACTTATAATTTCATATAACTCAAAATATACAAAACTAAAACGATTAAAATTTCAATAATACTTTCAATAATCCAAATAAATTGTTTAATCCAAATTTAATTGTTCAAAAATTCCCTAAAGCATAATTTATTATCTTTTTAAATAAAATTAATGATAAAATCATAAAACAAGTGATTGATAAATCTAAACTAATTAAAATAAACTATTTTTTATCCTCTACATATTTATAGTTATCTTTTGTCAAAATTCAAAATTCTTCCAAATTCCTAACCCCAAAATTTTCTCTAGTCAACATAATATCACCTTTATTAGAAAAAGAAAAATATGTAGAATAACTTTCATGAAGGAAATTTATTTAAAAGAATTGATTTTGATTACATAAATTATCCCAAAAATTTTTGCCCTGAAGTGGAACGAGACCCGCAGAAGCTCTCTTCTCTCTTGCTCCCTCGCTCCGTGGGTAGAAAATGTTGTGGGTATATTTAATACCCCGACATATGATGGTAAAGGTGCCAAATGCCCCTTTAATTTTATTGTTATATTATTTTATTTATTTATTATTTTCAATTAATAAGAATTTATTATTATTATTATTATTATATTAAAAATCATATTTTTACTAAACACTTTTTATTTCAATAATTACCGCTAAATCTATTTTTCATAAATAATTATTTTCTACTTATAATTATATCCTAAAAATAAAAATAAGGATGTTACAGATGAAACTATCATTAGTACAAAAAACGTCTTTTAAACCATCATATTTAGATTGGTTATAGAGGATAAGGTCTAAAAGGTATAAGCGGTGGCAGTTTTGTAATTATAAAAAACTTGTGAGACCAGTTCCCCTAATATAAGGTCTAAAATATATTATTTAGATCGGTTTTCTTAAGAACCGGTCTAAAAAGATAAAAATAAATTTTAAAAAATATATGCGATACATTTTCTAGACTGGTTCTATTATAACAGGTCTGATATATTTTTCTAAATTAAAAAAAATAAAATATCTATTACTTTTTAGACTGGTTTTCTCTCAAAACCGATATAAAATATCAAGCTTTTTAGACCTGTTGTTATTAGTAACCGGTCTAAAAAGTTAAACAGTAAAAAAATAAAATATTTCTTACTTTTAAGACCGATTATTTAGGACAACTGGTCCAAAATATTACCTTTTTTAGATCGGTTGTTGTCTGAAATCGGTCTAAAAGAATCCGCCATATACATCTCCATTCCATTCCTCGTGCCAAATTCTCGCTCTCTAAGCCTCAATCCTCTCTTCTTCTCGCTCTCTAAGTTCTCCATTCCATTCCTCGTGCCCAGATCTGGACCAATGTGAAGCCACCCACCGCAATGTCTTCCCTCTGTCATCTCAGTCTTCAGTAGCTCGACGACGTCCAGATCTGGTGAGCTCGATGGTGAGCGTTCTTCCTCATTGGTCCAGAACTGGTGAGCTTGACGGCAAGCGTTCTTCCTCATTGGTCCAGAATTGGTGAGCTTGACGGCAAGCGTTCTTCCTCCTTGGTCTAGATCTAGTGAGCACGACGCCGAGCATTCTTCCTCCTTAGTTCAGATCTAGTGAGCTAGAGTTTGAATTTGCTGATGATAGAAGTTGACTCCTTCCTGTTCCATATTTGGGGATTTGGCTTATTTGAATCTTTTATTTCAGGAACCCCTGCTCTTACTTATAGGGGATTTGGCTTGTTCGAATATATATACACACTACACATACACACGATCCTCACAATATCTTTGCCTCTTCACATTCATCGCACGGTTAGTAACAATAAGCATGACCTCTCTTTCTCTTTTCAAATCCTTCTCCTTCGTCCTTCTTCTCATTCTCTGTTCTTCTCCTGTCCTGCACACAGACGACCCCAAGGAAGAAGTTGGTATGATATCCCTCTGACTACATTCTTTGTTTTTTATTAAAATAGAACCTTCTTCTGTTTTGTTTTGACTTGTCTTAGAAATTTTTATGTCTTTTTTCTAAGTTAAAGTTTGATTTTGTTTCAAGGTTGTGTCATTATAAGTCTAAATCCCATGTTATGTTCCAAAAGCATTTTCAATACGTTTTGGTAACACTTTGAAATGTTTGGCTTATATCACAGCAATATCAAATCAAGAACTCATCAACGCTGAAATGAAAACAATGGATGAAACTAATCAAGCTATTGAAAGATCTAAGCAAGTGTCATTTGATTTTTTAACTGCCCTATTGCTCTTATACCTCAACAACCGAAGACCCTATTATGAGAAGCCTTTAAGTCTTTTGGCTTGGAAGTACTTTGACATGCATTTTGTTGTTGATGCCATGTACTGAGGATCTTTTGTTGTTCCTTCTATCAGACAATGGTCTCAAAGTGTGTCTTTTCCTTCTTCAAGATATAATAGAAGCGGTTGATTTATTCCTGCAAGATGAAATCATCGATCATTTGTTAAAGGAGAGGCCTCAGGGCCCAAGTAGATTGCTATTTGAGGAGGTAATGTTGAAGTTTGTCTCACTGAACACATAAGTCAATTGGTTTTTTTTATAACTACTGCATTGCTTGGTGCCCTTCTTAAAATGAGTTTTAAAGTAGAACGAGCTTGTTCTTCCCCGTGCGTTGCACGGGGTGATAGTACTTCATGGGTAGCTTAAACATATTTTGCTTCCTTGTTGATGCAATTTCTTGCTTTTAACAAACATAAAAACATCGCTACCAATGAATTGCTACATATTAGAAATGAGACCTCAATAACAGTAAACAAAAATATCTACCAATAGATTCACAGTACATGTTACAAAATGGAATTTCAACAATGTCAAACAACAATGTCTTCTAATCAATTAAGATTCCTAAATATCTCTTTGTACACAACATTCCTTGTTGTTTTCTTGTTGCCACAACCATTATCATCCACAACAATCTTTAAACCATTCATACTTTTAACCCTAGATAATGCAACATATAATTGGCCATGTGTAAAGATTGGCTTACAAAGATATAATCCAACATGGTGAAGAGATTGTCCTTGACTTTTGTTGATAGTCATAGCAAAGGAAAGGGTGACAAGGAACTGTCTACGTTGCATGCGAAAAGGCCATCTACTTTCAGAAGGATTCATGTCCATCCTATGAATGAGGACCTTTTGATTTGGATGTGAACCATTTAATGTGATCGCCTCAATGACAGTCTTCCCAAGTTAAGTTATACGAAGCCTTGTTCCATTGCATAATCCAGATGATTGATCAATATTCCTCAACAACATTATAGGTGCTCCTAATTTCAATGTTAGCTTATGTGGAGGCATACCGGAGCAACTAATAGTGTTAAGAAATTCTGTGGTGTACAGGTTGTCAAAACTATCACTATCTTCACTTGACTTACAAATTGAGTCACAACTGAGAAATTCATATGGCTCTCCAGGTAACATAGAACACATGTGATCATTTATACAGTTAACCATTTCAATAGTTGGAGCCAAGATTGCTCTATCATTGAAGTATTGGTTAGAGTTGAGATTTTCCAAGAGGTTTATGTACATTGATTCCACAATTGCATGAATTGGATCTTGATAGCTTGAAATTAACAAATCATCAGGTATTCAAGTTTCGCAACACCGTCATATGAGTCCCCTAATTTTCCATCACCAACATCTAATAACCATCTTGAGAACCATTCTAACTTATCGTTCTCATTCCTTGAAGCAGAAGAATTCAGTCGCATGTTCTTGGTCAATTGAAAAATGATGCAGTGATCCCATAGATAAGAAGAATTTATGCATGCATTGACAATTGTGCCTCTTGTTCCTTTTGGTATAACTGGTAAAATCTGACGAAAATCACCTCCCATAATAACACACTTGCTGCCAAAAGGCCTATCACAATGCATGATATCCCTTAGGGTTCTATCAAATGCCTCAACACAAAAACGTTGCACCATCGGTGCCTCATCCCATATAATAAGTTTTGTGGATGTGATGAGATTTGCTAAAGGAGAATTTTGTTTTATTGAACACATTGAGGAGTCATTAATTTGAATAGGAATTACAAACCTGGAATGTGTTGTTCTACCAGATGGTAATAATGTTGCAGCAATTCCACTTGATACAACTGTAAGCACAATGTGTCCTTTTGCACGGAGTGATGATGTCAATGCATTCCACAAGAATGTCTTCCCAGTTCCACCACAACCGTATACGAAGAAGAAACCACCTTTATCTTTTTCTAAGCATGACATCACGTTGTCGAAAATTTGTTTCTGCTCCAAATTTAGTGAGTTTTGAAGGTAGTTTGCTTCTACTTGCAAGGCATGTCTATCATAGTTCAACTCTTGCAAGATAAGTTGGTTTGAAACATCAATCGGAGGCAAGTCCTCAGGTAATGGCATAGTAGGGAAGTCAAGGAGACTCTTTCCATTTTGCCGCAACAATGAATCTATTTCTTGCAATGCGACCTGTTCTCTATCATATTCAGATATAGTGACACCTGTAGTTTGGATAATATAAATTAGTATCCAAAATTTTCTATGAAGAGTGATAATAGTAAAAGGTAAGTTAAGCAAACTTACTTGAAGACATGGGATCATTGTGATGGATGTATAATACATCTTCAGAAAGTAGTTTTGACATCTCCTTCCATACAAAATCAGGGCGTTATAGACAAAAACAAAGTAACATGCTAACAAATAGTTTCCTTAATAAATGTCCTGATGCCTAAATAGATGCTTCTTTAATGGCTGAAATGTATTCTTGATCATCATCCAATAACCCCCTTGCAAAACATGCATCTTTGAAAGTATTGTGGATAAAACCATCAACTGTTTTGATTTCTTCAAATGACCAGGGACCTCTTACCTTTGTGAGCAACACACGTAGGTACTACAATTCTCCTGATGATGGTGACACATGTGTTATTCTACCAACGGAAGAGCCTTTCTTTCTTCGTTTCCATGCCCTGTTGCTCCTTTGATAGGCATAGTGTTTTGGGAATTCAATATATGTCAAAGTCCGAGCAAATGCATCTTTCTTGTTCTTTTCCATCCAAGCAAGAAATTGTGATTCACAAACTCTAGGTTTATCCAACAATTTAGCAACATCATCATGATTGTAATAAATGACATATTGTTGATTTGGAAGGTGGAAACTCTATCTTTCAACAGATGGATTCCTATGATGAATGTTAAATCCAAATATACGCCATGAACCCTCACATGCAGATATGTATCTACAATTATAATATTGTTGAATCTCGTCAACAATGGCTTCACCACGCTCATTAGTAGCACCATCAAAAATTGCAGCCACAACTCTATCGTTACCTTTGCTAATATACTTGAATAAGTACTTTATAGCAGTTGAGTGATTGCATTTCTCAATATTGATATGTGCATGAAATTTCTGCAACAATAATGGATTATATGGGACAACATATCTATTATCTAAAGGGATACCTTTCACTTTAATTGTTCTTGCATCATCCCTACGTCTGTATGTTGGATACCCATCTTCATCAATAGTTGTATTTTCATTAAACTTCTTTGGAAAATACTTACTGCACTTTTGATTCTTCATGCATGGTGCCTTCTTGTTACTTGTGCCGCAGGGTCCATGAAGCATAAACTGCCTAACCAACTTATACATAAGAGGAGAGCTATTTTTGTCAGGTATTTCTGCACAGATGAAGTTGTTGATTGCTTCTGGATCTTTGATCTTGTCATTTGGATCAAGGAACAACAGTATATGGGCATGAAGAAGTCCTCTCTTTTGAAACTCTATAGTGTATATGTCTGTGAAAAAGAAATAACAATAAGTACATATCAAATAGGAACTGTAAAGAAATCATGGAATATATATGGACTTATCAAAACGTATGAAAAACTTGCATTGATATCAATGTAATCTTATACAAAAAAGTTTAGCTAACCTGCACGGATGGTGCCAAAAATGTTTTCCTCCTTTATAGTTTTCATCAAGCGATCTAACTTGATTTTGAATATCCGAACCAACATGTCAGGCCGATCGCATGGCTTAACAGAATGCTTGCGACAAAATCTTTGAATTTCAGGTCAAGCAGGATTGCATGTGAAAGTTAAGAAAAGATCCGGATAACCTTCTGATCTATAAATTGCCATAGCATCTTGGTAATTTTGCATCATATATCTTGCTCCTCCAGTGAATGATGAGGGCAAAATAATCCTCTTACCAATGGCTACACCATTAGTTTCTCCACTTAGAACTGCATCAGATAATCCTTGATATAAATCAACTCTGAGCTCCTTTTGGTATGTTCTAACCCAAAGTAATCTTTGAGATTCTATCATAGTGTACCCATCCACGATGAATTGCTGTAGTAGCCTTGAAGCATGCAATATTGTAGATATTTCATGTAATCTAGTCATCAGTCTATAACTGAAACACTCTCGCATACTTAGCCTTTTTTTGGTCTTTGTGGCACTAAGTGTTACTTCCCTGTGCTTAATATCATCTCGATAACCATCTTCACCAAATGGAAAAAGTACAGGGTATTGAAGTAGAAGATAAGATGCGTGCAATTCATTTATTCGTTGTGGTTTGCCTGAATGTTTCTCTACAATGATGTCCCTAACATTAAATGTGATATCTATATCCCCAACAACTAATGCTGCAACTTCAGAAGCACTGGGCATATTGTAAGTGCGACCATCATTTTGTCTTGTGCTGAGCAAACACATTTTCAGCATGGGAGGGTCAGGATGATCGAGCAATGTTGATGCAACACGATATTGCTGAACAAATGGGTTGACTTCATCCAACTGTTGTTTTATTTGGTCAACTATGATAGCATCAATTGTTGATTGTTGTTGGAATTTGCTACAAGAATGTAACAATAATAAATATTACTACATTAAATAGTAATAAAAGTAATTTTAAGTATCACTTATGCTAACGTACCTAACTGCAGAAATTCTATTAGACACTTCATTCTCTGTATCAAATATGTATAGTTGTGAATACACAGGTCTTGAACCTTCTTGTGGTAATAAGCTGCCAATATTGTGATAATTCATTCCAGACATGACAAATGAGTACGGTCCACCACCAGTATTTTTGGAATGATCTATCTTGCCTCCCATTGATGTAAATGAGAACATGTTGTTGTATTGCCTTATATTCTCATAGAAGTTCCTTGAATGAGCTGATTCTTTATCAAAAAATAATCTCTCAAATAATGGAGGAGGCCTTTTCATAGTTGGCAAGACAACCTTGCCTTTCAAACAACACAGAGAGTGTGCACTGGTAGTGCTTCGCTTCCTGTCCTTTACACTTTGTTCATTAAACCAAAGCAATGCCCCACAAAATTTGCATTCATATGTAGGGTCCCCTTCATCAATATATCCTGTGACAAGGTTGACAATGATTATGTAGCTTTGGTAAAGTTACATATCACACACACATGTATATGTATGATTAGATGAACTTTGTAAATGGCTATTAGTTACCTTCAAATTCATCTAGCTCATTAGTAAATTCAGTGGTCTCAACATGATTAGAAGGGAAGTGATCATGCAGAACTTGTGGAGCTTCAAAAATAAATATTATCACTAATTATATTAAGAAAAAAGTAATAATAGAAATTGATATAAGAACATTCCATTTGCGAAAAACTCTAACTACAACAGCCCACCGATCAGTTGAATCATTCAAATCCTTAAGTGAAGCACGACACACCATGGTGGAACCTAAAGAAATAAGAAATCATTTTAAGAGAATATTAATCATGCACTGTGAAAGGATGCAATATTAAAGAAACATGATGAATAATATACTTATGCTGATGCTTGATGAAGAACTGATGATGATAATGATGAATCCAGATACTATGGTTGAGTCCTTTTATGGATGATGAAATGTGAAAAATTGGCGGGAATAAATTTGGCATCTAAAAATGATTCCATCCATATAAATTCAAACTATAAATTTCAAATTCAAAGTCCTAAAGTGAAGGTTGTTTCTCTATTATGCCTAAAAAGAAAGAAACGAAGCATGTTCCTGATGCACTAAAAGTAATGATTGTAATATTTCATGAAAAGCAAGTTCACTTTGGAAAGTAATATTTTATGAATCTGTCCATACCACAAGATTACTCTGACCTTTCATTTATGGCATCCAAGGTGCCATGCCTTTCATTACGGATGAGGTGTTTTTTGTCATATCTGCCTTTTTATATGTTATTTGATTAAAATGCTGCATGCTATTGTTGACCACATTGATTGATATTTTTATTATCTTTTTTGCTTTTGCACCTTGCCATTATGAAGTTATTTTTCAAAAGAATGCACCAATTACATTAGTTCAGAATTTCTCTATAGCAAAAAAATTTAAAAATAATATTAAAATCACATAATTTGAAGAGCTCCAATCCAGTCATACCCACTAATACATGATTGCAGCTAACTTGACATTCAAAGGATGCAACAAATAAATGAACAGATTTTTTTTTAAAAATTCTGTGAAGAGCTCCAATCCATCCATATAAATTCAAACTATAAATTTCAAATTCAAAGTCCTAAAGTGAAGGTTGTTTCTCTATTATGCCTAAAAGGAAAGAAACGAAGCATGTTCCTGATGCACTAAAAGTAATGATTGTAATATTTCATGAAAAGCAAGTTCACTTTGGATCAAGTAATATTTTATGAATCTATCCATACCACAAGATTACTCTGACCTTTCATTTATGGCATCCAAGGTGCCATGCCTTTCATTACGGATGAGGTGTTTTTTGTCATATCTGCCTTTTTTATATGTTATATGATTAAAATCCTGCACGCTATTGTTGACCGCATTGATTGATATTTTTATTATCTTTTTTTGCTTTTGCACCTTGCCATTATGAAGTTATTTTTCAAAAGAATGCACCAATAATATTAGTTCAGAATTTCTCTATAGCAAAAAAATTTAAAAATAATATTAAAATCACATAATTTGAAGAGCTCCAATCCAGTCATACCCACTAATACATGATTGCAGCTAACTTGACATTCAAAGGAAGCAACAAATAAATGAACAGATTTTTTTTAAACCACGTAAAAGAAAGTTATGATTAAACATATTTCTTGAAAGGTAATATTTCACAATGGATCAATTAAAGCCACTATAAGGTACGTACTTCTATGTTTTTTTTTGGAACAATGTAAAAGTAATGTTTCATGAAAAGCAAGTTCACTTTGGATCAAGTAATATTTTTATATGTTATATGATTAAAATCCTACACGCTATTGTTGACCGCATTGATTCATTATTTATTATCTTTTTTACTTTTGCACCTTATCTGCCATTATGAAGTTATTTTTCAAAAGAATGCACCAATAATATTAGTTCAGAATTTCTCTATAGCAAAAAAATTTAAAAATAATATTAAAATCACATAATTTGAAGATCCAAGCTACTGTCTTGCTTCTTATGTGTTCATGACAGTAGTTTGGAAGAAGATCATGGCAGTAGCTTTAGTCCCTTTCTATTACTGTCATGTTCCTTATGTGTGAAGGTGATATGTCTGTATGATTATAATCCTACTTCCAGAATAAACATTTTCTAAATACAAGTCTCTGCAGCACATATATTTACAGTACAACATATGCACATTAATATTATATAATGGTTTATAGTTTATCAAATTACTTTATTTTTTTCGATTGCATTAAATTACTATATTTATTTATATTCACAGACGTGTACATAAATGTTCGCTGTGGATTTTTTTGTATACTCTTTAATTTAAAAAAAATGCAAATGATGCATCTATAAATGCCTACTTTGCCAAAACAGTCCAGATTAAAGAAAAGAAAAGCATTAGAAAATTGCAAATATCACGTAAAAAATAATAAAAGGAAAATTTACACAACATATACCCAAAATGCTGATGTGGCTACAGGACGTAACAACTACTTAGGATTAGAAAAGCTCTAGAAAATTACAAATATCAGGTCTATTGTTCACAGTGCCATCAAAAGACGGGTTGTTAATGGGTCCCTGTTTTTATTAACTCCTATATGAGTTCCTGTTTTTTTTTCCTTTTCGTTAGTGGAAATGCCATCAAAAGCATATATAAGGACTTTGATTTACTTTTATTCAAAAAGGGACCATCACCATGATTTGACACCCACAAGGACGTTTAGAAAAACAAAGGAGGAGTTTAGTAATGTGAGGGACTTGAGTTTGCAAGAAGGAGTTTTTCAATCACCACTTCATTACCGGATGGGACTGGGGCATTTGGCCAAACGGGTTCCACAAGGTAAGCTGAATCTGAGAAAGGCTGCCTGAAAAAGCGATGTGAAAATTTAAATAAGATGTTTGATGCAGTGGTGCAGAATCCTAATACCAATTTTCAAGGGCTAATGGAATCGTACCCATATTTAGTTGCTTTAGTCTCCTGCATATTAAATCAGCTTGCAGGTGTGGAAAGATATAATAAGAGGGAAGGGCAGGAGTTTTGAAAAGTACACAGACATCATAAGGAAGAGTAAGTGATTTGGACTGTTGTGGGAAGGAAAGAGAAACTGATTTTTGAAAGTGCAGAGGCGAGGGGATTACTTGTTTGCATCAAAGGGAAGAGCAAGTTGCTTTGGACTGTCATGACTTTTCTTGTGATTGAGCCGGTGATGAGCCCAATGAGAATATTTTATTATGGTTTATATTGGTTGCAGCTTATCTACAATGTTTTTGTGAGAACAGCCGTGCATAAGCCATTGTAGTGATCGGCTTGATGAGATGGGATATTATATATATATTGATTCACTAAATGAAGGCTTCAGGCATAAGCTTTTAAGGGTTGAGTTGTATGCTGCTAGTTATGAAACACATGTAAATCTATGAATATGTTAATCAATATCCTCTTAAGTCCTAAATATGGATTTAGTTTGGAAGTGAATTTTGGTCCTAAATATAGACATTTTTAGCCCTTCATTAAACTGGGTATTGTTGGTGGGCTTGGCTTTTATGCAGTTTCCAACAATCTTTACAATGTTGAGGGAGGTCACTGAGCAATTGTTTTTAACTGTGCTGTTGGTGTTAAGGACAAGGTCATTGTTTATATAATTATTCCATAGAAAATCCATCAAGTGTTTTGTGAATTATCATCCAATGTTCACACTTTAATTGTAAGATTGAGATATTTTTTATTAATTATTGTCAATTTTTTATCTTATGAGTTGTTGTTTTTCATCATTTAGTTACAATTGTCATAATTTACTTAAAATTATATGATAGTAAAAAAATAGGGCATTGTTTTTTTTTTATTGGATTGGGAGGATTTTTCCAATCCAAAAAAAAAAGCCCTATTTATTTTTTTAGAAAAACTATCACTTTTAAGACCGGTTTTCAAAATAACCGGTCTTAAAAGTACTTTAAGACCGGTTATTATGAAAACCGGTATTAAAAATATGACTTTTAAGACCGGTTATTTTTAATAACCGGTCTTAAAAGTCTTAGAAAAAAATTTTTAGACCGGTTTTTAAACAACCGGTATAAAAAGTTTAGACTTTTTAGACCTGATCTTTGAGAAACCGATCTAAAAAGGTGATTTTTAAGATCGGTTGCTTAACCGGTTTAAAAAATAACAGACTTTTAAGACCGGCTGTATCAAGACCGGATCTGGAACCAGTCTAAAATATCATTTTTAACCGGTCTTAAAACTGATTTTTCCACTGGTGTATCTTTCTCTCCAAATACTACCATGTTGCATTCTTTTGGATCCGTAACATTGGCCTTCTACAATATGATTCTTCATCTTTAACTATTCATTGGGTGGACAAACATTTCTTCCCCCAGCCTCCAAATCCTGCATCAAATAATAATATTACCTAGGTTGTAGAAAATCTTATCTTTGTTTTTTGATTTTTTTTTCTTAGTTTTAGAACTATTCCAAAGTCTATGTTTAATAATTTCTTAAGGTCTCATCTTAGCATTTTTATGTAAATGTAATTAACTTGTAAATTCTAGTGGCTTTAATATCATTTTATCTTTTTATTAAAAAAAAAAGTTCCTGCGGAAACATAGGTGACCTTAAACCAAAATAAAATAAAAAGGGTCTTTGAGTCTTTGATATAAGAATAGTCAGGGTCATCTATCCATGATTCCTGGTAAAAAAGGGATCATCCCATGATTGTTCCGACAATATGATGCATTTTGGATGTGGATATCCAAAATGAAAGCAACTTTTACCTTTTAATTCATAATGAAGATGTTAGTTAGAATTTGCTCCCAAAAAAAAAACAAGATGTTAATTAAAAAAAGAACACAAAAGTTAGCCCAGAAATTACGACCTTCATTGCATCCCTGGATGATTCAAACATTGATCAAGTCAAGTCAATTTGATAAGATTAGTTAAAAGTAAATAACGAAATACAACAATTGTGGATAGATAAAGTAATGAAGTGGGCATTTTTAATGCATAAAAAAAGTTCTTAAAGAATTAATTAAAATATAATTAAGTATTAATTTGGAAGTGAAATATATAAAATAATTATTTAAATGGTTTAAATATTACCATACCAGATTTTAAATTAAGAAAAATCATCTCTGATCATTCTATAATTAATTCAAATTAACAAACTCATAAAATTCACAACTCTTTTTTTTGGTGGGGATACCTCATTTGGCATTTGGCATTTTGCAATTTCAAATTTCTTTTTCTATCATTTTCCCTTAAATAAACTATTTTAGAGTATTTATATTTATCTTTGTTATATCAAATTAATTAATTGTCTAACTTATAAACTGATATATAATAAAATGGTGCATAACATATATTATAATTAACTAATTTATTTAGCTTACCATCTCAAAAATAAAAACTAATTGAGTGTTATATTAAAAATCTAAAGGAGTATATATTAAGCAAGTCAGGCCTACAAGTTTATAGTAAACTAGGCCTTAAAAAATGTCTAATCTATTTAAACAAGCATGCCTTTAAACAAGGTTGATAAAGCTTAACCTCATTATTAAACAAGTGATGCCGTACTAGAGTTTAAGCAAATCAGACCCTATTAAAGATTTGACATATTTCCACTCCTATATGCCCCGAGCATAATATAAAAGTCCTAGAGGTAGAAGAAATTAGGGATATCTGCAATATTGAATATTTACAACAGTTGCTTTAATCAATTATAAAAGTGTGTGTAATAGACGCAAACACATTTAAGGGAGGATATTTTTGAAAATGACAGAAAAATTTTAAAGGCGGTAAGTAGTTTTCTTGGTAATGTACTCCCCCTTTGTGTACTTTTTTTACAAGAGCCTAGGTTAAATTACCTTGTATTTGGGGCTTTTTTTTTTTTTTTTTTGCCAAGTTGTATTTGGGGTTGCGTGAGTACTTTATGTATTGTTACCATTTTTGTTCTTAATTATTTCTATTATCTCTCCTCAATTTTTTCCGTATTATATTATCTTTCATATTTTCTCTCATTATTACTCTTTTTTTTTACTTGCCCTTTATAAATAAAAACATACTTAAAAAATATTATTTCAAACATATTTATTATTTCTAATTTATTTTAATTGATTTCTTAAATCCCACATAATTTGATTATCAAACTCTTATAAAAAAGACAGAAAAGAGCATAAAGCAGGCAATTTTATCCTATAAAAATGAATAGAGGGGTAAGTATTTTAATACTTGGAGCTCATGAACTCTCAGAGCCAAAGCAGAGGATAATATAATACTATGTTTTATTGGCTGTTTAATTAATTATTTAGCCAGGGGCCATGGGATAATTGGACATGCCAAGAGCATTCTTAATCTGATGCAGATCGGATTGGCAGATTCCACAGTAGTGAACCTGAATATAAGGCCCGCGTTCCTGAAAGTGCTAACTTTGAAGAATTAAAAACACGGGATATCGAAACAGAGAGAGAGAGAGAGAAACGATGATTTTTTTTCAAAGATAGTTAATTTTACTCACTTCGTCCAAAAAAAAAAAAATAGTCACTTTAATAATGTTGTCTAAAAATTAACTTATTTTATTTGTGTCTCCAATAAATATTATAAAGTTTTTTTAAAAAAATATGTGTTCTCCACACTTTTACAACTATCACACTTTAAAAAAAAAAAAACCTGCACAGGATTAAAAATACCCTTTAATACCGGTTCTACAAATGGTGTACAAAGTATTAGACTAGATGCCATAGCTTCACAGGGTTAACTTGTAGTTTTGATTTTTTTCCCCCCATATATATATCTCTGTATGTGTGTGTGCGTGTCTTTGTCTTTTTCATATATTCCTTCTTTCATTGTGAAGTCGGCGAGGAATCATCACAAGGATAAGCCACTCAATTATTGGTTTTTTGGCAAGAGGATGCTTCTTGAAAATACAATCTGATTCTATCTTTTTTTATTATTATTATTATTTTCCCATAGTTTAAATCATGTCAATATTGTGAGAGCACACAAATATATAAAACTACAAGTATATTGTTAAAATACAATCTGATTCAACTTGCTCTCTGACTGTACAAATACCACTAAAGAGATCAAACGAGTATATTATTAAAATAAATCCCATTATAAAGCTTGAGTTTTTTTTTTTTGGATCGAAATAAAGCTTGAGTATATCAGTCATTCAATTTAGAGGTTAGACAGTTAAAAGTTTATAATTTACTTTTTGAATATTGACTTGAGGCAATATCCGTTGAAGATCAAGAGCTTTCTTTTTCGCCATGTTAATGATTAAGGGATGAAAATGTTTGATTGTGAAATTGAAAACAGAGTTAAATATTAATGCATCATTCATATGACAACACAATATAGGGTTTTGGTCTTTGATGTGAATATTAAATGTGTAAAATAAAAACGCTGACAAGTTTTAAACCCAAAGGTTAGATGGTGGCAATTAAAAGGGGAGAAGTAGAAGATTTTTAAGAAAATTCTTTTGGAGGAGAGGAAGTGAAAGTTACAAAGAAGTGGTAATATCATGTGAGAGAATATGTCTAAAAAGGTCCAAAAGGTTGTTAAAGCAATTTTGGGAGAATCAAAAGGTTTTGGTCGGCAAGATAAGGATACTTGATAGTGAAATGATACTGTTCAAGAGAAAATCAAGCAAAAAAGATTGTTTTAAAACCATACACTTGTGTAATAATGTTGAAAATTAAGAAATGTATCATTTGGCTAAAAAGAAAACTAAGAAGGCAGTGAGTGAAACTCGTAATGAAGCATATGAGAAGTTTTATAAGGAGTAAGAGACAAAGGCAGAAGAGCGTAAGATTTACAAGATTGCAAAAAATAAAGAGAGAAAATCGAGAGACTTGGACCAAGTGAGATGTATAAAGGATGAAGAAGGCAAGGTTTTGGTTACTGATAAAGATATTAAGAATAGGTGGGAAGCTTGCTTTTATAAATTGTTCAATTATGGAGGGGGTCGCTTTGTGACTGGGAAGATTTGACAACTCAAGAAGGTGATCTTAATTTGTCATTTTACCACAGGATTCAAGTTGACGAAGTTAAGAAAGCTCTTAAGAAAAAGGAAAATGGTAAAGTTGTTGGAGCTGATAATATTTCTATTGAAGTCTAGAAATGTTTGAGTCAAGAGGGTGTATTGTGGCTGACAAAATTATTTAATGAGATTTTACGATCCAAGAAATTGCTAAATGAGTGAAGAAAAAGTACTTTAATCCCTATTTATAAGAATAAGGGGATATTTAGAATTGTGCAAACTATAGAGGAATTAAGCTTATGAATCATACAATGAAATTGTGGGAAAATGTGATTGAACACAAGTTGAGGTTGGAGACTGATATTGCTGAAAACTAGTTTGGATTCATGGCAGGAATATCTACAATAGAAGTGATTTATATATTAAAGGGGCTAATGGAAAAACATAGGAACCAAGGAAGAGATTTTCATATGGTTTTCATTGATTTGGAAAAAATATATGACTGTGTACCAAGAGATGTACTTTAGAAAGTCTTGGAAAAGAATGAGGTTTGGGTTGCATATATCAAAGTTATTTAAGACATACCAATTTTAGAATGCCTAAAGGTGTTACAAAGGACTTTCCTATAAGGATTGACCCACATCAGGGATTAGCTTTAAGCCCTTATTTGTTTAACCTAGTGGTAGATATTCTAACTGAGCCTATAAAAGTAGAGATCCCTAAATGCATGCTTTTCACTGATGATATAGTTTTATTGGCTGAATCCAGAGAGGAAATTAATTCTAAACTTGATATATGGAGATAGACTTTGGAATTGAAGGGCTTTCATCTGATTAGGAGCAAACTGAATATATGCATTGCAATTATGATAAGAGACAAGGTTAAAGTGAAGTGAAAGTTAAATTGAGGGTCAAGTCATTCTGCAAGTGAAAAAATTTAGATATATGGAATCAATTATACAACAAGATGGTAAAATTGATGGAGATATTAATCACAGAATTCAAGCTGTATGGTATAAATGGAGAAAAGCTATTAGAGTTATTTGTGATCAGAAAGTACCTAATAAGGTAAAAGGGAAGTTCTATCATACTGCTATAAGACTAGTAATGTTATATGGTAGTGAGTGTTGGACTTTAAAGAAACAACATGAACATAAAATAGGGGTAGCCGAGATGAGGGTGTTAAGATGGATATGTAGTTATACAAGAAAAAACAAAATGTGTAATACTTAATAAGTAAAATATTTACATATTTATTTTCCCTTATATGATGATTTTATGGACGATATTTGCGTTTAATATAATAAATTTGGGTGTGATTGATAAATAAATATTGTTTTTGGAATAAACAACATTTACAAAAAAATAATAAAAAAACAAAAAAAATAAAAATATAAAAGTACTGTAGCAGCCACCGGGCATTGTAGCAGTCAACGGCACTGTAGCAACCGCCAGATCACTGTAGCAGTACTGTAGCACGCGTTTTTTTCCCCTATAAATAGAAATCAATGCCAAGCTTAAAGAGAAGAGAGGAAGAGAAGCAGAGGTTTCCTTCTCCGATTGGGAGAGGTCCTTCTCTGACCGGGAGAGATCTTTCTCAAACATTTCTGAGTTCTTTGTGTTGTTTCTTAGATTTAATTTCATGTATTGCATGCCTCCATCTTGGAAGGCTTAGGATTGTATTACTTTTTGCATGCCTCCATCTTGGAAGGCTTAGGATTTTATTATATTTTGCATACCGCCTACATGGAAGGTTTTACCTCCTAAATGGACGGCTTGATTTCTTCATCTTTCATTCATCTTTTGGTTGTATATTTATGTTTGAGAATTTAATATTCAAGTTTATGCAGTATTTCTGATGATTTCATTCTAGTTTCATATAATGTCAATTTATTTTAGTTTTGTTTTTTTTAATTTCATCATGTGCTAAACTTTCATTTTCCTAGGGTGATGACGTAGCTTACTAATGACGGATTGAATCCTAACTTATTAAATCTAGTTTGAATTTCTCCTTCATGATTGAGTTTTAATTATTATTCTTAATGCTTTTGATTGACTGGCCATCTTTTGAATGATTTCAATATGCATGTTGAGACCTAAAGGAGATACATGTGTGTAGACCCTATAATTAAAACCATGACTTGCATATGAAATAGGAATATATTCATATGAGTTGTGTAGTCTTACTGAGTTCCATAAATCTTAAGGCATGATTAATTGCTTAAATTCATATAGGAATATATTGGATTAGCAATTGATTATAGAATTGCTTGACCTTGGAAAAGGCTAGTAATTAAATTAGGGAAACTCAACTATTAATTATGTGGAATAAATTGGGCTAGAATAGATAAGTGATTCAATCCGGAATTTGTTAAGTGAAATATAATCCCTAGGACTTTTTCTCATATTTGCTTTCTTATCATCTGCACTCATATTTAATTGTTTTTCTTTTATTTTGTACTCTCAATCACCAACTGATCGATCGACTAAATAGAATTAAAATTACCTATTTTGGTACTTAGTGCTCAATCCTCGTGGGAACGATACTCCACTTACTTCTATATTACTTGATTACGACAGTGTACACTTGCACTATTTAATTGATCATCTGAACTCGTATCAATACTCATATACATGAACAAGTTGGAGTGACTTCTATTGAAGAAAAATGGTAGAAAGTCATTTGAGATGGTTTGGACATGTTCAACAAAGGCCATTGAATGCTCCAGTGATGAGGGTTGATCAAGCAGTATGGAGTATTGTAAAACGAAGTTGAGGAAGGCCAAAGTGAATGCTTAATAAGTTCATAAAGATATTTTTTTATTAATAATATACCTAAAGATATAGCTTTCGACAGGGCACAATACATCATGCGATTCATGTAGCCGACCCCACCTAGTAGGATAAAGGCTTTATTGTTGTTGATAAATGAGGAAATTAAATTAGATTTAGGGAATGGTATGGTGGAATGCTCCATGAAAGTGAACTTATTACTATCCTAGCTTGCCTAATGATATAGGAGTTAATTAATACACAAAGTCTAATTTTAAAACCCCAAACACAGTTGAAGTCAAGTGATACTTAACAAACAATTGTCCTAAACACTAGATAAGCTAAAGCACCTTTTAAAACCACTTGGTGTGGAATTTGAATTGAATTAATAAAACTTGTTTCCTCAATAATTAGTGCTCACAGAGACACTCAAAAGCAACACAAATCAATTATAATACCTATCAACATGTTAGATAAAACAATTTCAATGAATAAAAATAGAAATATTTAACTCAAATGCCATGTCACACAACTCAATCCAAACAACAATTATCTAACTAATAAAGACTATAACATATAATCTCAATCTCAAATCCAAATCAAGATAATTCTTAACATAGGAAAATCATTGTAGTTCAAAAGAAAATTAATTGGAAATTAAACACTCCCCTAATTAAAGCTCCCAAGTTCAAGCTGTCAGACGGTGGCTCCACTCAGGCCCAACTTGGTAGCCCTTTTCGGTGGCCAACTAAGGTAACCTTAGCCGTTAGTTTTAAGCCCTGCCTCTCGACCAAGGACTAGTGCTTCACACAGGCTCCCATACACCTGGTCAGCCCCTTCATCCAGGGCAACAATAGGGTGGCTAGCCCCTATGCCGTGTCGAGGTAAGAGCCAATACTTCGCCACAGATCATACTGTGAGAACCCCTGATCAAGGTGGAAAATTAGCCATTTTAATAACTAGCCCTAATACCAAAATGTCACACCCTTATCTTAATTTCACCTTTACCAGAGTATTCACGAAAAATGATATGCGGTTCAGTGGGCAACACAAGAATAGCGTAATTATACTGATAATATGTGCATGATTACAGAAATTCCCCTCAGGGATTCGTACCTAATAATTACAATTAGTGTAGCCGCACAGGGCTACTTGGGTGTCTAAACTTGTCTTAGTGAAATGGATACATATTTCTGACTTCATTCCGCCACTGCAATTCTCTCATGTAGTTCTCTTCTTGGCTCTCAACATATCTTTTGTCTTATCCTATCTAAATTGTTGGTAGAGGAGGGTGAGATTCGAGAGAATCTCGGTAGAAAAAAAGTACCAATATACATGCAAGACAAGTGCTTAATGCATGACATGCTTGCATTACATAACTCATGCTTATATAATGACATATCTGCGTGCTCAATATTTCAAATAACATACTTATGGCCATAGCATAAAAAGAAACAAAGCTTCAATCATTCATATATGTTTCACATAATCAAGCAAAGCAATAACATGCATCAATACACCAAGACAAATATCAAATACATGCAGGAGAGGTAAGTTTCCTACCTTAACCCTTTTCCACCTCAAAACGTATGCCTCCTAAAGCGTGACAACAGCTTGAGCTCCATATTCGATCTTACAATTCCAAATATACCATTTAGACACTTCCATAGTGTTCCTGAAGGTTATACGAGGCTATATTTAAAAATTACTAAAATGCCCCTAGGGACCCGGCCTGACCCCACCGTACCCGGTCCGACTGTACTTTTTTTGAAATTCTAACATGGGCTATCTTGACATATTTTTTCCCAGAGAATCCATTTCTGGACTTAGAATTACTAAATTCACTGCCAAAAGATGAAAATTACCCTTGGCAACCCTTATTTAAGTGTTTTAGAGGTATTTTCGTAATTATGCTTTTTCGGGCATTTCCGAAAAAGTGACCAACTGTAACCCCACCTAATTTCCCCTCCTGAACTCAATGGAACCATCAAATCATTGAAAATTTAACTCTAAGACCCCTAACTAGAGATGGCTGAAACTTATGGATTCTTCAGGGGAAATCGGGGTTTTTCGATCTCGACTCCACAGACATGTTTCTTTCTACTCCTAACCACTTTATTAACTATTACATTAGGTTACAACTATCATTTGGACCCAATTTCGGCAGCATAACCCCTAGGCCAATTAAATTTCTAAATTTCAAATCAACGGCAATCCGGCGAAATTTTACCGATTAAATTGCCCACAGCAACCATAATAGTTAATATACGAATATTTAGAAGTTACCTCAAGCTCCCTCTGGTTTTTCTCAAGGTGGCTGAACCCTAAACCTTAAACACCAAGTTTTTGCTTCACAACACCTTCAATGACATAGAAGAGAAGTTGAGGAGAAGGATTATACACGTTAGGTACAAATTCACCAAAAAAATCAACCTAGCTTATGAGATTTTCCTCTCCTTCTCTCTCTAAAATCACACAACACTCTCTCTCTCTATCTCTCTCTTGGCTGCTAAAACACGTCAGTTTTGGGGCTATATGAAGAAGATGATGATTTTATATTATATCCATTTTAAATTAATTATTTTTCCCAATTATGGATTTTTACACAATTCTGGCATATTTCTGCCTAAACTTTGAAAAAAAAGTATAACTAATTCTAGAAACATCGAATTAGAGTGATTCCAAATCTTATAAAACCTTTATTGAGTCTAGTTTCAAGGAAAAATATAGACTTTTGCTAGCTGGAATCACAAAATTCCCAAAATTTTAATCTTTGCCTACTGCTGCAGAAACTTCACAGTTTTTCTGGGCTGAATTCAAAAATTCCTAACATTTTGTATATAGCTTCAAATAATTCATATGACCTATTAAATTAAAGCTCAAGATGTCTACTTTCTCCCTATAAAATTTCATAATTTTTACTTATCATTTGGTATTCCAAAACCTCATGACAAGCTCAGTACCTCAAACAATTTCACTGAAAACATAATTATATTATCCAAAATTCACCATTTTACTTTCTTTAATGCCCTAAAGATATAAGAATCATTAGAAAATAAGTTTGGGGCTCCTGCTAAATCGGGGCTTAGCAGTCCACTTATTTCAGGCTTATTCTCTAGCTTCAAATCTCAAAATTTGGGATATTACACAAGCCATAGTATCCACCCCAAGAAGCACAAGAGAATTTAGCCACTCATGATTTGGTGTCCTAGTCCTCCCCTTAAGCCTTCAACATGTGACATTTATATAGGTACAAGTTAGGGTACAAATGGTGGCCTCTAGGATTGAGTGTTCTAGACTTTAGTATGTGTGATGGACCAATCTTGCATGAGAATGACAGGTGAATGTGGCAGCCCACTTCTAGAAGCTTTCCTAAGGTTTCCTAATGTTCTTTGGATGAAATTAATTGGTCATAATGGTGATGAAGGCGGCTGGTCAAGACAAGGCAAAAGATAGGAAAGTTTTAACTTTTACTTTAGGAGCAAGTCGATGTAGTTTCCTAATTTGAGTATGATCATTAGGGATTTAGCTTTGCTGATCTTTTTTAGGGATTCCTAATGTTTCCTAGAGTTAATTGGATACCTATTTCGTTACATGGAAAAGAAAATGAGTGGTGGTTAAGTTTGCTCAAAAATAAGAAATTTGATGTCTTAGATTTAAGTGCAAGATTTAAAGGATTTCTAATTTGATTAGGAGAAGTTAGAGCTGTGTTTTTATGCTTTAGGAAATGATTTAGGAGTCCATATTGACCTAGGATCAAGGTTTCCCATATTGGTTTGATGGACTAAATTGTGCCACTTATGGCTTGGTTACTTAGGATGCAAGGTTGTGAATGACTCTTAATGCTCATAGGACTAGGATTGGATATAGTTTTCTAAAACCTTATTCCTTGATAATCAATTCTTCTTTTGAATTGTTGGGTGACACCATTTAGGTGTTTCTTAGAGAGAAAACCAGACACAATGACCATTGTAACCTTTATTAATTGACATGGCACCTTTCTTAACCTGATTATAAAGAAGGCTTTGTGAAATCATTCATTTCCCCTTGATTAATTTTTGGTGGTGTCATTTGCTCTCTTGGGTCAAGGAAAACATGTCATTTGGGCTTAAATGATGGTAATAAGCCTCATTTAAATAGTATAGTTGATATATTGTATGGGCCCCAACCATGCTGCAAGTTGGCCTAAAACTAGTTGTAAAGCCTTGTTCTTAATGGGTCTTCCAACACCTGCAAATCTCCACTTTCTATAAGCTTCAAGGCTTATTTCTTCATTTTCTAGGCTTTTATCAATATCTTCAACCTTAATTTACAAAAACTCATATGCACTATCATGAAATTAAAGAAAATATATTTTGTAATCCAATAAAGAGGAATTATAAAAACATTGAAAAATAAACCCTTTTATGATAAATTTTGTGCAATACCTTTTAATCCAAAATAATCATAATAATCATTGTAAACACAATAGTGATAATAAAATCTCATAAGTAGAATATGAAAATATATATTAAAATAGGGATATATCAAAAGGAAAAGTTCAAAAATGTCCAATATAGGCAGATTAGCCAACTATAAAATACTTAAAAAGTTTGTTGGAAAAAATAGGTAAAACAGTTTTTCACTAAAAAAAAAAGGTAGAGTTTCATATTCTTCGGGTGAGGATTTTTCACTGTGTTTTTCCCTCCACCTCCATGTTAACAATTCAATCAAATTTGAAACCATCAAAATTTAAATACTTTATAAAATCATAATTAAAATTAAATAATAAAAACAAAAAATATAAATAAATCTTTTTTTTTTCTATAAAATTATTATTAAAATTGAATAAAAAATCAGTTCCCACAAAAATTAATTTTTTGGAAGTTAATTAATAATCATGTTTATATGTTATTGCTTTATGAGTTGATTTTTCGATTTAAGTCAATAATCAAAATATCATCAATATAGTCAATTTAAATATCAACATTAAATATAAAATTTAGTACTAATTATATTTTTAAATAGTAAAATGTATAATTTATTTTTCAGACAATCGGTATGATATGTGACCTTCAAAATCTACCATTCTACCTAATTTGACTAGTAATTAGCAGGGTTCTGAAAACCGGACCGGACCGGCCGGTCCGGCCCGGTAACCGGCGAACCGGCCGGTTGGCCGGTCCGGTTCCCGGTCCGGTTTCCTTTTTTAAAAAAAAATTTTTTTTTTTTTTTTTTGCTTTTTCCTTTAGAATTTCATACTATAAGTCTAAAATTTTCAATTTCTCACCGGTTTGGTCCCGGTTTAGCTCCGGTTTGGTCCCGGTCTGACCCACTGACCCTTAACCCAGTACCCCGACCGGTTCACTACCCGGTCCGGGTTTTAATACCTTGGTAATTAGTAATAATAAGGGAGAATGACAGTGAAGTCCCAAGAAAGAGGAGAAATGAAGAAATGGTCCCTATAGATTGCAAAATGAAAAAATGGTCCCATGGAGTTGTCAATACAGGCTCCTGGAGTTGTCATTAACAACTCCAGGAGCCTATATTGACAACTCCATGGGACCATTTTTTCATTTTACAATCTATAGGGACCATTTTTTCATTTTTTTTCCTTGCATGGGACCTAAATGTAAATCTCCCTAATAATAATTTTTTGAGGAGAAAGTTAGTATGGAAAATAAAAGACTGACTGATAGAGTCAAGTGACAAAGGGAATTGATCCCCATGCTTCCATTCCAGCAAGCAGCTCTGCCCGTCCTGTCATTCAAATATGGTGGCTCTCTTTTTCTTCTATTATTGTAATCCGTGTACCCATGTTGACTCGACTAATGACCCAAAGTTAGGCCACCATTTCGATTTTACGGTCACTAGTTTCATATTCAGTGGTTCAAATTAGTTTATTATATTTTTAAATAGTAAAGAGTATAATTTATTTTTAAAAAAGGAATTGATCCACATGCTCCCTATTCCAACAACCAGCTTCACTTTATGTCATTTAAATATGATAGCTTTCTTTTTCTCCGTATTATTATTTTCCCTGGACCCATGTTGACCCGTTGACTCGACTAATGACAAAAGTTGGCCCACAATTTAGATTTTACAGCCAACAGTTTCATATTCAGTCATTCATAAATCATAAGTACTTTTTTTATTTTTGAACAACATAAATCATAAGTACTGAGGATTAGCTTTCAATTTTCATAAAATATGAAGCCTCACCGAATTTCATTAGTAATGCTATAATAGGCTGGGAGAGTTCGTATATAACACGGCAATTTAAGAAACGACAAACTATGCACCCCAAACCTTTGGAACGTTTAGCTTCTCTGTTAGTTCTTTCATTTATTTGTGACCATTAATTTAGTGCTATGAATTTTCAAACTAAAGTGATAATTGAGTGTTGAAAATTGGGGTTATCATCCTTACAACGCGTTAAAGTTATGAAAAATATAAAAATAAAAGAGATTTGAAATAAGAGATAGAGAAGAGCAAAACGATAAAGAGAAAAGTTTAAAGAAAAAATGTGGAACAATTTTCATTCACTTGTGTTTCTTGTTCTCTGGTCCTATATATAGGACAACGAGAAAATATTTTTCTTTTGTCACATTTATAAGGTATCACCTCATTATTAAGTTTTGAGATGAATGTACAATTTAACCCTTCACTAATTATTATGTTGACTTTATTTTCATTTGATATTATGTATAATAAATAGGATTAGAGTTAGAATGTTGTTGAATTTTATGGTAGGAAGTTAATGAGATTTAAGGTTTTCCTTGATCTGTATAAAAAATGTTGAAAGTGCCTAATAAATAGAATAATGGAAGTACATCACAATGCTTAATATATGGTGGCCTTCAAAAGTCAACACCAAGAGTCACCATTAATTAGGTTTTTAGTTTCCCAACACGTATTTATAAATACTGATTAGGATACGAGTCAAAAGACATCCACATATAATTAATATTAATAAAACTCTCCTTTAGATGTCTATTATAAATGTGTCTCATTAAAAACTTTAACTAAAAAAAACTTAGTGGAATAAAAACCTAACCAAAGAAATGAGTATATTATACATGTTGAAGCTGTATCATTAAAAGCTTTATCAGGAAAACCTTAGCCCTTTCCTCGATCATAAAAGCCGAATTAGAATTGACCTGAAGGTGAAGACCAAGAAGTGGGAGGAGCCATGGGAGATAGGGAACCACCAAGCGTTATGATTTGCTTTGCGTGTACTGTTTCAAATATCCCCCATAGGGAAGATACCAATAGAAGAAAGTAGATGTTTGATGCACAAACACAACAATATCTCAGAATTGGAGAATCGCCAATCAACCAAAAAAAAAAAAAAAAAACGATGCTATGTCTTGGCAATCTGTTATTAATATTGAAGTAACAGTCACGGTATATAACCCTAACTTTTCTCACCAAGGTCATTATTGATGATCCAAGTCATTTAATTTTTAAAATAGTTAAACCCCAGAAGCGTACTATTCACAAAACCAAGTCAATTAAATTTATATATTAGCATAAAATATAGCAGATGCATCAGGAAACTAATTTGCATTTGTGGATACACAAGGATAAGACATGGTAGTATATATAAAATTGCACGCAGTAGCAGCAGCTAAGACAGATAACTGATAAGTAAATACAAACTTGAATGTGGATGCACAGTTACATATGATTGATATTTAATATATAATTATGAAAAAAGCTCCATAATTTTGATGATTATCAGGCAAGTGGGATTGGAGATGGAGGAATTGGAATATCCTTCAACCCTTCCAACATCAAAATCACATTCTTCATGGAAGGACGTAGAGACAAGTTCTCTTGGACACACCATAATGCCACCTTCACCATTCTCTCCAATGTCCTCCATTCCACATCTTCAACAAATTCTACCAATTTATACAATTCTCCTCTCACAAAGCAATTATAAACCCAACTTGAAAGCATTGTTTCCTCTTCTGAAGCCACATTCACATCTATATTCCTTCTGCAACATATTATCTCTAGCAGCACAACTCCATAGCTGTAGATGTCAACTTTTACTGATGTTGACGAGTTTTTCTGCCGTTCAGGTGCCACATAGCCACTTGTTAATTCATTGCCCGTTCCGATTCTTGAATGTTCTGGTATTGATAGTCTGGCAAGTCCAAAATCAGATATTTTTGCTGTCCACATTTCATCCAAGAGAATGTTATGAGGCTTGATATTGCAGTGGACAATACAGACTTCACATTCTTGGTGTAGATATAAGACTCCCCTTGCTACATCCAATGCAATTTTGACCCTTTGTCTCCACGATAGATGAATCTCAGCTTTGAACAAAAAATCTGCTAGAGTCCCGTTGCTCATATATTCATAAACAAGAAGCTTTCTTAAACCATCAATACAATAACCAATGAGCTGAACCAGATTTCTGTGATGAGTTCGAGCGATTGCGGTGATTTCAGCTCGAAATTCTTTTTCTCCTTCATTAACAACATCATCATGTAGCTTCTTCACAGCGACCCTTCTATTATTTCCTTGAAGTGTCCCCTTGTAAACCACTCCAAAACATCCTCTACCAATCTCTTCTGTGAAATTTCCGGTTGAATTCACCAATTCATCAAAGGTAAATGTTCGTAAACAATCCTCAGCAAACCCCAAATTTTCACTAATGGCAGAGAGCTTTGTGTATGAATAGACTTTATGCTTGTAGATGAAGAAACTATATATTGCAAAGGCTAAGGAAACGAATGAAATCGAACCTAGAGTGATGGCCAGAGTAAAAATCAGATTTTTCTTGTCATCAACAAGAACCTCTGGCTTCTTTGAAATTGGAGGCAACTTGAAGAGGGCTGTGGTTGAGACATCATGATTAATTCTGCCAAATCTAAGTGGAAGCCTATACTTCTTGCAGCTGCCATCTTCATGTAACGCCGCCCCACAATTACAGTCTTCCTGGCAAGACTTCCCACAAGCTTCCATTTCCAATGAATTCGCCAAATAAGGAAGAAGGCTCCATCGCACATGTTGTAAGGGAACAACATTGTATAACATCTTTGGATCTGCACTGGTTTTACAGTCATCTGTGCCCCCCTGTTCGCAGTCCAAGAACATGCTTTGATTCCCATTTATGGGCTTGAATCCAGGATAACACTCACAAATAGCTTCACCATCATCCATGGAGCAATAACTGTTGAAACCACAAAATCCCTTGACTTCACATTGATTCGAATTAGATTGCCACACAGATTGAACATTGAAGCTAGTAGTATCCTTCTCAAATGTGTGAACATACAATCTAAAAATGCCATCAAAATCCAATGTTGAGCGATAGATTAAGCTTGTGTTACTTCCGAGATAGTTGCTACTATTGGCCAGAACCTTAGTGGTATTCCCATCATTATCGAGCAGGCAAAGAAAGCCTGTAAGGTCAAGTGTAAGCTGAATTGCCTGTGATTGATAAGTCTTTGAGGACCAGTAAGCATCATTTTCTCCTGTATCATTTTTCACCGGGTAGGCAACAAGATTTCCATCAGTCTGCATTCCGAGAATAAAATATCCATTTGCAGAGGTCAGATATTGTCCCGAAGATAAATTCTGACCTCTTAATATGGTGTCGGTGGGGTAATCAAAGCTTTGCCAGATGACACTATGGTTTTTACTATAAAGCACAAAATTGCCAGAATCAAGCATAGATGCTGAATCTGCTGGCTCAGAAGCATTAGCAATGACTACTTCTATCTGTTTTGGCTCGTTTCTAAGTAGAAGCTGACCGTCTTTGGTTAATTCAATCACTGAATCAGAGGAAGCAGATAGATTCTTCAAGTTAGGTGTCCAAACTGTCGTTCCTTCATCTTCACCCTTTAGCCGTATTCCAAAAGTCAAGCCATCATCTTGTTGATAAAAGCCGAAGGAAAAAAGACCAGATTGTGACACCCATGAAGTGTTCGCTTTTGGGGAGAGAGAAGAACCCAAATTTATGAGGTTGGAATCATTTCTTTGTGCCCTAACATCGTTTGAAGATAGAAATGCAAATAGTAAGAACAGAGTTATGGAGGCCATGAATATGGTATGGTGCGTGAAGGGACGGGGAGGTTCAGAAAACAGGGACACAACTCAGAAGAAATGATGGAAATTAAATTTTCTCTATGGAAAAACTTAATTTCAGTAAAATATTAAAAAAACAAGAGCAGGAAATACCCCAACGTAGACTATGGGAACGCGTGAAGACTTTGACCATGATGACTTTGACTTGCTACATGCATTACTTGGCAAAACAGTGCTAGGCGCAATTATAATAAGTGAGAGCTCTTCACCAGTTAGAGCCATGTACATTTAATTTAGATGGTCAAGATTGATTTTTTTAACTCTTACTTTTTTTAAAAAAAAAAATTACCTTAATTTATATAGAATCTAAAATAAATATAATCTCTTAACTTTCAGTTTTTAAGAAAAAAATAGTTTTTTTATTTAAAAATCATCAGTTAAAAATCTTCAATTTCAACCATTAAAATTTTACTTGAATTATTCAGATCTCATCATAATGAAATGCTCTTAATTGCTCATTATTACAATGAGCAATGAAACTGATTCCCATTTTTGTGTTAATTTAAGCTTTCCTTGGACTAAAAGAGGAAATTTAGGTATATAAATTCAAGAAATTACCAATAATATTAATATGCATGTACCAATTAATTTAGTATTAATATTTTTTCGGGGACCGAAAGGCAGCCTTTGGCCACCTGCTGCCAGAGCTTAGGCACCCATGGTTAGCTTTTGCTTGTGCGGGGTCCAATAATTTGTTTTGTTTTTTTCAAAATTTGGGGCCAAGGTGGTCCTCACATCGCTTCCTAAAAGGAATAGCAGCCATTGGCTGGCAAAGCTCTTTCACAATATATTGAATAATGATATATATAATATCAGAGAATAAAAAACCGGATCGGATGGGCTGGTTTGACCGATTGAATTAGGAATCGGTCAGTAGTCTGATTTGATTTGATTATTAAATCGTCAAATCAGTTGGACCGATCTGAAACCGGTAAAACCAGTTGTTCAACTAATTTGATTGATTTCAGTTTTTTTAAAATTTTTATTTTGTACCTTTTTAGGGGAAAATGGAAGGTTGAAGACTAAAATAAAAAGAAAAGTATATAAAGAAAGAATAAATCTAAAAAAAATGAAGAAGATAATAAAAAAATTTATTTTAAAAAATATAATAATTATAGAAAAGAAGATATCATTGTATAAGTATAGGCATTATAATTAATACTAATAAATTTTAAGCATTTTTTGTCTAAAAATTTATATTTTTATCTACAGAAGTTTAAAAATATATTAATATATATTGCCACTAATAAATTATAATATTTTAATATGACCGGTTCAATTATCGATTAGACCCCGGTTGATCCATTAACCCTTGAACCTGTGTTGTGACCGGTTCATTGCCCGGTTCGGTTTTTCATTCCTTGTATAATACGTATAAGAGTCTAATGTTTTAAAACATTGAAATATACTTATAAAGTGAATAACAAAATCTTTAAAGGCATTAACCATGTCAATAAAGGCATTTACTATAATTTTTAATAAGTTCCACATTTGAGGAAATACAACTAATTGGGTAGGAGAGTGGGAATCCGACTATACTTTTCAATTTTTACAATAATATAATGTTTTAATAACTGACTACATTTGTCAATTTTTACAAGTAAGAATATAATATTTTAATAACTAATTACACTTGCAAAGTAAATAACAACATTTGTAAAGTTGTTGACCATTTTAATAATGACATTTACTACTACTTTTAACAAATTCCATGTTTACACATTTAGGGTCTGTTTGGTATGTTGGAATTGAAGAAGGTGAAAATGGAATTGGAGCTCAATTTCATCTCTGAGTTTGTTTGGTACAATGGAATTGGCTCTCAATTCCAATTCCATGTGGAAGCAATTGATGTCAAATCCACCCATTTGAATTCCACATAAAAACCTAAGATTTGTAAATCCATGCGGGTGGATTTCCATTTTGCCCCTACCCTCTTTTTCATGTTTTAGGCCACACCCAGCATTTACCCCACTGCCACAGCAAGCACTCACCTCCGATCGTGACCTCCGGCAACCCAAGACGACGACCTCAGGCAACGATAGACAATGACCTTCGGCAACCTACGATTGCGACCTTCGACTTGCAAACCTCGTCAGATCTTCATCCTCTCCTGCCACTATGATAGCTCTCTTCATCCTCTTTGGCAACCCAGGACTCAGGCGGTGACAACCTCTTACGATGACGGCAACCTCCTACTCAGATATGTGCGAAGAGTTCACAAGTGTAGAGGAGGAGGAGTCGAGCTATGCCAATGGAGCTCATTGAGCTATGCCCATCAGATCTATGAGAAAAAGCTGCTCGAAGGAGGAAGGGGATGCTGTCTGGTTGGAGAGGAAGAAGAAGAGGGAGGAGAGAGAATGATGTTGGGAATGTGTTCTTTTTTCGCAGATGAAGATGGGATAGGTTGATTTGGGAAGATTTTTTTTTTTTAATTTAGGAGGATATTTTGGTCTTTTGATGTAAAAATTAAGTCTCATTTCCATGACATATCAAATATACTTTTAAAGCCCATTTCTATCTCCATTTTCATTTTCATATCCATCAAAATCAATTCTATCATATCAAATGGACCCTTAAGGAAATGCGACTAACCGTATAGAGGAGTAAGAATTTTCCTATAATTGTTAGTATTTACATGTCTTTATCATTTAAATTTGACTTCATTGTTTAGATGAGAAGTAAATATATATGTACTAGAGGGAGAAAAGTCCATTTCAAAATTGGGCCCAAGAAAATAATATGGAGAAAAGTTATCATGGTCACAACTTCAACGCGTTGCAAGAGGATGATAAACCCAATTTTCAACATTCAAATTCAAAATCAAATGCCCCTCTGGTTTTAAAATTCCTAGGACCTAATTAATTGTTACAAATAAATAAAATAACTAACATAAGCTACAAATTCAAAAGGTTTGGGGTCCATGGCTTGTCACTTCTTAAATTCCCGTGTTATATGTGAACTCTCCTAGCCTCCTAGCCTAGTATAGGCATTATACTAATAATGAAGTTAGGTGAGGCTTTCTATTTTAAGAAATTTGAAAGCTCATCCAACCTTATTCATTTTCTTCCACGGAGGAAAAGTCAAGATACGTTTAAGAAGTGACAGAGATTGGCAATTTCTCAACACTTTCGACTTCCACTCTTGCACCAATCCCCCCCTATATGTGAACTCTCCTAGCCTCCTAGCCTAGTATAGGCATTATACTAATAATGAAGTTAGGTGAGGCTTTCTATTTTAAGAAATTTGAAAGCTCATCTAACCTTATTCATTTTCTTCCACGGAGGAAAAGTCAAGATACGTTTAAGAAGTGACAGAGATTGGCAATTTCTCTTCAGTCCAAAAAAAAAAAAAAAGAGATTGGCAATTTCTCAACACTTTCGACTTCCACTCTTGCACCAATCCCCCCCCATATGTGAACTCTCCTAGCCTCCTAGCCTAGTATAGGCATTATACTAATAATGAAGTTAGGTGAGGCTTTCTATTTTAAGAAATTTGAAAGCTCATCCAACCTTATTCATTTTCTTCCACGGAGGAAAAGTCAAGATACGTTTAAGAAGTGACAGAGATTGGCAATTTCTCAACACTTTCGACTTCCACTCTTGCACCAATCCCCCCCCCCCCCAATATGTGAACTCTCCTAGCCTCCTAGCCTAGTATAGGCATTATACTAATAATGAAGTTAGGTGAGGCTTTCTATTTTAAGAAATTTGAAAGCTCATCCAACCTTATTCATTTTCTTCCACGGAGGAAAAGTCAAGATATGTTTAAGAAGTGACAGAGATTGGCAATTTCTCAACATTTTCGACTTCCACTCTTGCACCAATCCCCCCCTTTTCTTTTTCGGGTTTCATCTTCCATTATTTCAGCAATCCTTTTTGATCATCTGGGATTATGCAATTGTGTGAGATTTAGTGGCCATGGCGCCTACCATTGCAACAAACTTATACTCTCTCTTTCTGGTATATTTTCTATGTGAAAGAGTATTCACACAAGACATACAACTTGACTCTTCACTTTCCCCCACTGGTCCTACCACTTCATGGCCCTCACCTTCAGGTCGATTCGCATTTGGCTTTTACAAGCAAGGCAATGGCTTCAAAGTTGGAATTTGGCTATTTGATGGGGTCAGTAATAAAATCGTATGGACAGCATTTCGTGATGATCCTCCTGTATTCTCAAATGCAGAGATTGTTCTAACTAGAAATGGTGAGCTTCTTCTACAAACAGGTCCAGGGCAAAAGAAGGTTATCGCTCATAGTAACAGAGGAACTGTTTCCTCTGCTTCCATGCTTGATGCTGGAAACTTTGTTCTGCAAAACAGAGTCTCCGACTTCCTTTGGCAGAGTTTTGATTACCCAACCGACACTATTTTAGGGGGTCAAATTCTACCTTCTGGGAGTCAATTGGTGTCTAGTACATCAGACGCCAACCAAACTTCTGGAAGGTTTCAGCTCTCGATGCAGTATGATGGAAACCTTGTTCTGTATCCACGAAATTCTGATGAGCACACAGCTTGGGATGCTTACTGGGCCTCGGATACTGGATATGGCAGAAGTTTTAAATATTATCTTTTCCTCAACAACACAGATCGCTCAACTCTCTGTATTGTAAATGCTACTAGTTCCAACTCAGAAATACTTTGGCGAGTGGGTGGTACTGGTAGCAGCTTCAAAGGGAACAACACTATTTATCGTGCAATTATTGATTTTGATGGAGTTTTACGACTCTACGCAAGTGGGGACAACCAATTCGGTATGTTGTGGTCATCATCATCAAGGTCGGACAATCTTTGTAATGTGAAGAGTATTTGTGGCTTCAACAGCTATTGCACCATCGCGGGCAACCAGCCTTACTGCAATTGTATTCCTGGAACTGAGTTTATAGATCTGAGTCAAACAAATCTTGGATGCAAAAGGAACTTCTTAGAAGCTGAATGTAAAGGAGGGAAAGATAATGCGACTTTTTATTTCATGTACAACATGAGTAGTATGCTCATGGGTGATCCTTCTTATACAGTAGAACACATTGGGGAGGAGGAATGCTCAGCTTCTTGTTTGCAAGATTGTTACTGTGGGGCTGCCGTTTATGAAAATAATCGCTGCAACAAACAAAAGCTTCCATTAAGATATGTCAGAAAAGCAGCACCAGCGTCATCCAATACAATATTCTTCAAGGTGGGAATTCAAGGACTCACCAAAAGCAACAACGATACACCTTCCATGCTGAAAAGGTCTACAAGCAAGAAAGCAATTACGGTGATCATTCTCATTGTCTTAGGTTTTGCTATTCTTTTGTGTTCATCTGTTGCAATCTCTAGCCGATTTATATACAAGATTGGGGCTTTAAACTACAAGATGGAAGATTTAGGCTTGAGCGAAGGGGTTGCTCTGAGGGTATTTTCATACAATGAGCTGAAGAAAGCAACGAATGGTTTCAAACAAGAGGTGGGTAAGGGTTCATTTGGATCGGTTTACAAAGGAACTTTACTCAAAGGAACAAAAGTGATTGCTGTAAAAAGGCTACACAGATTAATTGAAGACGAGAGAGACTTTCAAGCTGAAATGCGAGCCATTGGTAAAACCCACCACAAAAACTTGGTTCGCTTGCTGGGATATTGTGCTGAGGGATCTAAAAGGCTTCTTGTTTATGAGTACATGAATAATGGCTCCCTCGAGAAGTTTATCTTTGGGGACAGTTCTCTGCATCCAAATTGGGAACAGAGAAGAAGGATAGCACTTGACATTGCAAGAGGGTTACTGTATCTCCATGAACAATTGAGAGCTCCCATCATTCACTGTGACATAAAGCCTCAAAACATATTGATGGACGAGTTTTGGACGGCTAAAATATCAGACTTTGGCTTAGCAAAACAACTAATGCCAGATCAAACAAGAACCTTCACACAAGCTAGAGGGACAAGAGGTTATACAGCACCAGAGTGGAACAAGGACGACAGTCCAATAACAGTGAAAGCAGATGTTTATAGCTATGGAAAAATGCTTTTGGAGATTGCATTTTGCAGAAGAAGCTTAGTGGTTGACATATCGAATCCAGAGCAAATTGTTTTGTCTAATTGGGTGTATAAGTGTTTTGTTCGGCGAGAGCTAAGCAAGCTTGTTGTTGGGGAAGAAGTGGATAACACATTGATGGAGAATATGGTGAAAGTGGGACTATGGTGTATTCAAGATGAACCTTTTCTTCGGCCATCCATGAAGAGTGTTGTGTTGATGCTTGAAGGAGTTACTGAGGTGGCCATTCCTCCTCCTCCATCTCCTAATTGTACTTGACATATTTCTCTGCCGGAAAAAAGAAAAAAAAAAAAGAATCTCGTGTTGTTTTGATTTGCTTTGTTTTTATTATTGTGTTTGTGTAATATATGGTCATTAAGCTTTGGTCTGCTAGTAGTTCCAAATAAAAAAAGGATGCACTTGATGAGATTAGTTGTATTTTGATTTCCTTTGTCCAAAATGATTTGCTTTGTTATGTTACTACGACTACATAATTGTGTGTGTGTGTATATATATATATATAACGTTTAGTAAATAACAACTAACAGTGAATAATTGTCATGTATATAGAGCAAAAGTTATGCAATAATATATAGCGCTAAAATATAACAGTTAAATATATGTATCATGTATTGAAAGGCGAAACTCGCAAAAACAAAAACATAACGGTTGTAATTGTTAATTTGATCCGAGATCTTTTAGTATGACATCTTCTACAATACTTAGATGATGTGTAGAGATAAAAAGTTTGTTTTTTTTTTACATAGTGTAGTGGTTTAGAGAAATTTTGGACACTTGATTATATTTGTTTAAGTTGATCCATGTTTAGATTTGGAATACTTGATTATATTTATAAAATACTGGATGTATATACTTACGTAGTAATATTCTGTTTTGTGTACAGACTTATTTTATGGGAATTGGTTGTATTCTTTTTTGTATAGAGGTTATAAGTAGAAAATATAAATTACATATTTTAAAAAAAATGACTTTGAAAATCCTTTTTTAAAAAATAGACGTTGTAAGTTATAACGTCAATTAAAAAATGGATGTTTATTTTAAAATTTTCAACGTCACTCTTATAGTGTCCCTCTAAAAATAAACGTCTAATGGTCCTAAAAGCAGACGTTAAAAGTCTCTTATGTAATACTACCTCCGGTTCTAAATATAAAATAAAGTTGATTTTTTATGAGAAATTAAAGAAGCAAAATAAGTTACTTAATCATATCATATGTTATGTATTCTTTGATTATATATTAATTTATTAGTTAAAATAATTATTTTGAAGAAAAAAATAAAAATAAAAATACTCTAAAATAATTTGATTAGCTTCCTTAATTTCTTCAAAAAAATGAACTTTATCTTATAATTAAGACTGAAAGGAGTATTGTTATATAGGAAAGAGGGCCCACTTAGGTTGGAAACCCACAATGGGTGGGCTCCATACTCACATCAAAGTAGCACTCACCCTCGGGACGAGAGAGAAACTCTCAAGAAGAGAGACTGCATTATTAGAAATATATATATATATATATATATTGTATTAATTAATTTAATTATAATTTTTTTAGTTTAATTAAATTAAGTAAATATGTTTTATATTAAAAATTAGAGAGAGAATATGGATTTTTTGAGTTTTTGAACACACTTAGAAGTGTAGGACTTATACTAACACACCCACACTCAAAAACTATGGATCGGGCGTTGGCCATATGAACTGAACCGGTATAAATTATTGGTATGTGCATATTCTTTCTTTCCAATTTCTTACTATGATATCCTTACTTATCTCTAATCCAGAGACCAGAATTTATTATTTTATGATACTAAATTTATTTGTCAAAAAATTTTATTCACCTAATTTACCCCTTATTGTGTTTTCCAGTTCACACAGACATGTTGCATTCTATTGTAGCGAGAAATTAATTTCCAAAAAAAATTAAAATAAAAAGTACTCTAGTAAGAAAAGTCAGGGTCATAATTGTTCAGACAATATAATGCATTTTGGATGTCGGCATCCAGTATGAATCATGAAGGCAATTTTTTCCCCTTTTAGTTCACATTAATTTACAACGAAGAAATTAGTTATGCCCTATTTGGTATGTTGAAATTGAATGTATGGATTTAGAAATGGAATTGAATTCCATATGCTTAACATGTTTGATACACTTTTGGAGACATGGAATTGGTTTTCATGGAAGTCAATTCCATCAAAACTGATGGATTACATAACCCATGGAATTCTTAAAAATTCCATGGAATTCCACTGTTGCCACTTCCTCATCTTTCATTTCAAGCTCATCTCCATCCAATCATCATCGACCACCGACCTCAACCTGACGGCGACCTCTAGCAACTTGTGACGTCGACCTCCAATAACCAACAACGGCACCCTGACGTCAACCTCCAGTGATTTCCACGACGACAACTCCGGAGAAGACAAAGATCTCCAGCGACTTGGACGAGATCCACACTAGAGAAGACGAAGCGATCTCCATGATGATGACTCAGGCTTTGTCACCATTATTGGCGGCAAGATCGACATATCTTCAATTTTTGGTCCATTATGTCTTCGACGGATTTGCAATTTCTGTAATGCTAGGTTTGGTCATTTTTTTTTGACAAGGTGAAGATAATTAAAAGGGCATTTAAATCTTTTTACATAAAAATCATGTCTCATTTCCATGACATACCAAACATATTTATAAACCTCATCTCCATCTTTATCTCATCTCCATATCCATATCCATCAAAACCAATTCTGCGTACCAAACGGGCCCTTGGAAAAGGAACCCAAAAGTTAACTCCGGAAATTTCGATTTGCATTGCATTCACTCAATGATGTTCAAACATGCACTGACCAATTCAATTTGTTTAAATTAGTTAAAACTGAATAATGAAATAGTAGTACAACATTTGTTGATATACAATGTATAATTAAGTCGAAATTTATAATGCATAAAATAAATTTATTAAAAAGGTAGGTGCGTAATTACAATATAAATAAATATTAATTTGGAAGTCAGATACATAAAATAATTATTTCAAATTATTTGAAGTATCAGAAATTTAAATGGGTTAAAAATTACAATAAAAAATTTAAAATTAAAAAAAAAATCATCTCTAATCATTCAATAATTTTAACCTAAATTCAGGTAAAAAAATTAATTAATTTAAATTAAAAAAATCATACAAATAATATTCATAATTAATTTGGAATTTTGAAGCGTAGGTTTTCCTCAAGTCATTTTCTTCCATTGAAGAACTCAAGAAAGCCATCATATAGTACAGAAATGACGTATTGGCAAACTTCTCAGCACTTTCAGGGAAGACTTGTTAGAAGAAGACTTTGGCGATTCTGCATTTCTGTGAGATTTTTGTGGCCATGGCTCCCATTGCATCAAACATGTACTTTCTCTTTTTGGTATATTTTCTATGTGAAACAGTATCCACACAACACATACTACTTGGCTCTTCACTTACCATAAATGGTGAGCTTCTTATGCAAACAGGTCCAGGGCAAAAGAATGTCATTACTCATAGTAACAATGAAAGTGTCTCCTCAGCTTCCATGCTTGATTCTGGAAACAAAAATTTCCACGTCCTTTGGCAGAGTTTCGATCACCCAACTGATACTATGTTAGGTGGTTCAGAAACCATACACTCTGTTTTCTTAATCAACTCTGAATACTTACAACGATCTTAACACACCCATTTATACTATTTATGGGAAGAGCACAATGATGAAAGTAAACAAAGAATAAAACATCATGATGATAATAAAGCAAGAGGAGTAATGAATAAAGGGAAAAAAACATCCATAGAACATTCCACTACAACAACAACTACACCTACTTGTCTGTTACTGTTTCATCCTCTCGGGGTTGGACAGGACTCGTCCTCGAGTTGGAATCGACAACGTCATCAATATACGGAGATAGATCTGCAACATTGAAAGTGGCTGAAACATCGTAGGCACTTGGCAATTCTACTTTGTAAGAGTTGTTGTTAATTTTCTGCACAATCTTGAATGGATCATCAACTCGAGGAGACAACTTGGCATTTGGCTGTTTAGGAAACGTTCTTTCCTCAAATGTATCCAAACTAGATCTCCTACATTAAAAATTTGCTACCTTCGATGCTTGTCCCTTTGTGCTTTGATATTCAAATTTTGCTTCTAAATCCTATCTCTAACATGCTTATATAGTGTCTTGATTTCTTCAGCCCTTTGGTCCGCATTTGCATTGTAATACCGTTTGCTAGCTGAAGGAATCAGGTCGAATGGATTGAGAGGTCGAGTGCCATAAACAACTTCAAAAGGGCACTTTCTAGTGGCTTGGTTGATTAAATTTTTATAAGCAAATTCAACCTGAGCAAGGATAAGATCCCACTGCTTCAAATTCTTTTCAATAAAGCTTCGTAGAAGATTGCCAAGAATCTTGTTTATAGCTTCTATTTGTCTGTCCGTTTGAGGGTGACTAGCACTGCTAAATTGAAGTTTAGTACCCATCTTTTTCCAGAGAGTTCTCTAAAAATGGCTAAGAAACTTAACATCACGATCAGACGTGATAGTCTTGGGAATGCCATGGAGATGAACAATGTCTTTAAAGTACAGTTCAGCAACTTGCACAGCATTATTAGTCTTCTGACAAGGAATAAAATGGGCCATCTTTGAAAATCGATCCACAACCAACATGACAAAATCTTTTTGCCTCTGAGTTCGTGGTAATCCCAGCACAAAATCCATGCTTACATCTTCCTATGGTGTTTCTGGGACTGGTAACGGCATGTATAATCCCGTATTTTGACCCTTGGTTTTGGCCAAATGACATATTCTGCATCTCTGTATGTGCCTGTTGATATCTTGTTCAAGTCTTGGCCAGTAGAAATTCTCTTTGACTAGAGCAATTGTTTTATCTCTACCGAAATGACCCGCTAAACCTCCGTCGTGAGCTTCCCAAATTATTGCCTCTCGCAAAGAACACTGAGGGATGCACAGGGTTTTACCTCGAAATAAAAACTCATCGTGTCTGTAATATTGGTGGAAAGGTTGACCTGCAGTTGCCTCCCACATTCCACGAAAATCCAGGTCATCTTGGTACAACTCCTTGACCATTCAAACCCAACAACTTTGGCTTGAATTGTTGATAGTAATGCATGACGGCGGCTAAGAGCATCAACTACTGAGTTTAAAATTCCAGCATTATGTTTTATAAAAAATGGATAAGACTGTAAGATTTCACTCCAACGCGTATGCTTACGACTGATCTTCAGCTGAGAGTTTAAATACTTGAGGGCTTCATGATCAAAAAAGAGTATGAACTCTTTATTTAGGAGATAATGACTCCAATATTGTAGAGCACGAACAATGGCATAGAATTCTTTTTCATAGGTAGAATATTTGAGCTTAGCATCATTAAGCTTCTCACTGAAGAAAGCAATTGGATGGCCTTCTTGACTCAGGACGGCACCAATTCCAGTGTTAGAGGCGTCACAACTGACCTCAAACACTTGGTCAAAATTAGGAAGGGCTAGCATAGGAGTTTCTGTCAAGCGTTTCTTCAGTTCTTCAAAACTTTTCTGAGCTTTCTCTGTTCATTGGAACTTGTCTCCCTTGATGCAATCCGTGAGGGGTACGGCAATGGAACTGAAGTTTTGAATGAATCGCCTATAGAAGGAAGATAATCCATGGAAACTTCTGACTTCTTGGATGGACTGCGGTGTTGTCCAACTGTTAATGGCTTTAATTTTGCTTGGATCAACCCGTACACCCTCTGCAGTGATAATATAGCCTAGAAAAATGACTTCATTTGTCAAGAAAGTACACTTCTTCAAATTAGCATAAAGTTTCTGTTCTCGAAGAACTTACAAAACTTGTCGTAAATGCTCTAAATGGTCCATTAGGCTTTTGCTGTAGATAAGAATGTCGTCAAAGTAAACAACAACAAACTTGCCAATGAAAGGGCGAAGGACCTGATTCATCAAGCACATAAATGTACTAGGAGCATTTGTCAACCCAAATGGCATCACATTCCATTCGTACAACCCATCTCTAGTTTTGAAAGCTGTCTTCCATTCATCTCCGGGGCGAATTCAGATTTGATGGTATCCGCTATGAAGGTCAATCTTAGAGAAAGTAGTAGAGCCATATAATTGGTCGAGCATGTCATCAAGTCTGGGTATCAGAAACCGATACTTAATTATGATCTTGTTGACTGCACGACAATCTATGCACATTCTCCAACTTCCATCTTTCTTGGGGACCAGGAGTACAGGTACGGCACAAGGGCTGACACTTTCTTGGATTAATCCCTTTTTCTGCAATTATTCAATTTGGCTTTGAACTTCAGTATTTTCTCTAGGACTCATTTTGTAAGCTAGTCGGTTAGGAATTACTACTCCTGGAATAAAATCCATAGCATGTTAAATGTCTCGCATGGGTGGTAATCCGGGCAGCATTTCATTTGGAATTACATAAGGAAACTCATCTAATAATGGCTGTACTTTAGGTGGAATGTCAGTTCCATTATTTGCCTCGAGTAAGAGAAGAAAACCTATTACTTGGCTTTCTGTTTTGGTCACCTTCTCGACTAAAGACACTAATGGTTTGGATTCATTTTTGCTTTTATTGTGTTTATCAGGTGGTAAAGGAGCGAGCTAGATCTTTACACCATCCCTCTGGAAGGAATATGTGTTTGCGTGACCGTCATATAGAACATGTCGATCATATTGCTAAGGTCTCCCCAGAAGAAGATAACAGGCATCCATGGGAACAACATCACACCAAACTTCATCATGATACCTTTTACAGATGGAAAAAGTAATAAGGCATCGTTTTGAAACTCTTACCTCGCTGTTCTGGTTAAGCCATTGGAGCTTGTAAGGGCACGGGTGGTTGTGAGTCTGCAATTGCAACTTTTCTACCATATAGTTGGAAACTACATTTTCACAACTTCCGTTGTCAATAATGACGTCACAGACTTTACCTTGACTAGTGCAACGAGTATGAAAAATGTTGTGACGTAGCCAAGGCTCTTCTTTCATAGTTGCTGTATGCAAGCTTCTCCTAATCACAAGTGATTCACCGTGATCAGTAGGAGTAACTTCCTCATCAAATACTAGCTCCTCATAAATATTGGCTCTGTTTTAGGCATAGGCTCCCTTTCTTCTTCAAATACTACAGAAGCTTCCCCTTCAATAATGGTGCCAACTCTACGGTTTGGGCAGTTAGAAGCGATATGACTGAACCCTTGATATTTGAAGCATTTAGGTGCTTTGGAGGTGAATTCCCTAGTAGTCTTAGGTGGAGGCGTGCTTGAAGAGCTAGGATGATGCATTTGTGGCTTACGCCCATCAAAAGGAACTCTGGTTGAGGAAGATGGTTGGTATGGAGGCCTTCTGGGCAACTGCTTCTCGATACGGATGGCTAAATGAATGACGTCGTCCAGAGTCCAGTATTACTGGAGTTGTACTGGATGGGCGATATTCGTATTTAATCCTCCAAGATAACGAGCTATTGTTTGCTCCTTCCTTTCTTGTATATCACATTTCATCATAAGTTTCTCAAATTCCTTGGTATATTCCTCTACAAACATAGCCTTTTGGAGGAGATTATGTAATTGAAGGAATTATCTTGATAATAATTTTCTGGAAGAAATTTACGTGAGAGCTCGCGTCGCATCTTGTCCCACATTCGTATCTTGCTCTTTCCTTCTCTTTCACGCCTTTTTTTGAGATTCTCCCACCATATGGAGGCATGTTTCTTCAGTTTGATGGCGACAATTTTAACTTTCTGCTCATCTGGAATCTCTTTATACTCAAAGACTCGTTCAATTGTTTGTAGCCAGTCAATGAATTCGTCCGGTTGGAGTTTTCCCTCGAATTCAGGAATGTCTACCTTAATGTCATTAAGGCGGAATGGTTGTTGTCGAGGACGATGACGGTAGTCAAGGGATGACAAACTGTGGCTATTCAAATCATCTTCTGAGTGATCTCTATGAGTTTCGAGCAAGGCTTGCTGTTCAGCTATAGTGGCCTTTAGTTCTTGAATTCGGTGTCTTATCTCCTCTATCTCAATCTCGTGTATATTCCTGCGTCTTGGAGGCATTTTGTAGTTTGTTTAACAGGTTATGACCTAAGTACGTAGTTATTAGGTACAACGTAGAAGGGTAGGGGAAGGATTTGTGTCTATGGCAAAGGGGTAAAATAGGAAATTTGGGCAATTAGGGGCAACAATGTAATTTTGGCAGAGTCTGGTGTCAAACTGCAATTTCAGAAAGTTCAGGGGTCTGAAATGTAATTTTGGGAGAATCTGGGGTCAAAATGCAATTTCAGAAAGTTCAGGGGCTTGAAATGTAATTTTGATAGAATCTGGGGTCAAAATGTAATTTCAGAAAATTCATGGGCCTGAAATGTAATTTTGACAGAATATGGGGTTAAAATGTAATTTTAGAAAGTTCAGGGGTCTGAAATGTAATTTTGACAGAATTTGGGGGTCAAAATGTAATTTCAGCAAGTTTAGGGGTCAAAATGTTATTTTGGCAGAATATCGGGGGTAAAAAATCTAATTTCTGAAAGTTCAGGGGCCTAAATTTAATTTTGGCAGAATTTAGGGCACAAAATGTAATTTTAACAAAATTTTGGCTGACCGTTATGCTGACGTGGCTAGAGTGACACATGTCAGTCAGGGATTGGATGAATTAGCGTTGACTGATGACGTGGATGCTGACTGGACTGATGACACGGCAGACGATGATGATAACATGGCGTTGTTGACACGTGGCAGGCAACGAGTGGACCAGCTGTCGGTGACTGGATGGACTTGCTAACGTGGCGGGTGATGTGGGTCGTCTTCGACCTCTGAACAGCGCGTGGCCGGAGCGTGTACTCTGTTGACGGCGGGTGGCTCTCCATTATGGCACGTGAGAGCGTATGAATACTGTTCACGGTGGTGGTCGAAGCTTGTCCTGGGTTTTGGGAACTTCCGAAGACGATGGCGGGCTCAGATTGATGAAAAAAATTCGGCAGGATGGAGTTCGCACACCCTATCTCTACAACATTTTTTCTCTCAACCTATTCCTCACTCTCTCATTTTCTCTCCCTCTGGAACAAGGCTCTGATGCCAAATGTTTCAGAAACCATACACTCTATTTTCTTAATCAATTTTGAATACTTACAACGATCTTAACACACCTATTTATACTACTTATGGGAAGAACACAATGATGAAAGTAAACAAAGAATAAAACATCATGATGACAATAAAGCAAGAGGAGTAATGAATAAAGGAAAAAAAACATCAATCGAACACTCCACTACAACAACCACTACACCTACTTGTCTGTTACTGTTTCATTAGGGGGTCAAATTCTACCAGGTGAGAGTAAATTGGTGTCAAGTTCATCAGAAACCAGCCAATCTTTTGGAAGGTTTCAACTCTCCATGCAAGTTGATGGAAACCTTGTTATGTATCCATGATATTGTGATCATACAAGTTGGGATGCTTACTGGGCCTCTGATACTGATTCTGACTCAAGTTTTATTTATCATGTTTTCCTCAACAACACAAATCCTGAGCCCCTATGATTATAAATGGCACTAGTTCCAAATCAAAAATACCTTAGGAAGTGGGTGATAGCAGCTTTGAAGGAAACAACACTATTTATGGCGCAACTATTGATTCTGATGGAGTTTTACGACTCTCTGCTCATTTTGACGACGCAAATGGGATTTATCAAGTTCTAGAGTTGTGGTCACCGGAAGAGTTGGAGAATCATTGTAATGTGAAGAGTTTTTATGGGTTCAACAGCTAAATACTACCAGTAAGAAAGTAGTTGTGATCATCATTCTTGTCTTTTGTGGTTTTGCTATTCTTTTGTTTTCAGCTATTGGAAACTCTGGCCGTTTAATTTTCAAGATTAGAGTTTTAAGTTACAAGTGGTTGTTGGAGATGGGAGATTTAGGCATGAGCCAAGGGATTAATATGAGGGTATTTTCATAAAATGAGCAAAAGAAACCAACAGATGGTTTCAAACAAGAGCTGGGTAAGGGCGCCTTCGGATCAGTTTAAAGAAGGACTTCACAAAAAGGAAGAAAATTGATTGCCGTAAAAAGGTTACACAAGTTAATTGAAGAAGAGAGAGAATTCCAAGCTGAAATGCAAGCCATTAGGAAAACCCACAACAAAAACTTAGTTCGCTTGTTGGGATATTGTGCTGAGGGATCTGAAAGGCTTCTGGTTTGAGTTCATGAGTAGTGGCTCCCTTGGGAAGCTTATCTTTGGGGACAGTTCTGCGTCTAGATTGGGATCAGAGAAGAAGAATAGCACTAGACATTGCAAGAGGGTTAATGTATATCTGCCTGAACATACAGGGCTCCAATATCATTCACTGACATAAAGCCTCAAAACATATTGATGATGGATGAGTTTTGGATGGCTAAAATATCAAGTTTTGGCTTAGCAAAACTTCTAATGTCAGATCAAACAAGAACCTTTACTCAAGTTAGAGGGACAAAAAGTTATTTGGCTCCAGAATAGAACAAGAACACTCCAATAACAGTGAAAGCAGATGTTTATAGTTGCAAAGTTATGTTAATGGAGATTGTATTTTGTAGAAGAAACTTAGCCGTTAACTTTTCAAATCCATAGCAAGTTGTTTTGTCTAATTGGGTGTACAAGTTTTTTGTTAGGCGAGAGTTGAATGAGCTTGTTCTTGAGGAAGACGCGGACCTAACGATGCTTGAGAATATGGTGAAAGTGGGGATATGGTGCATTCAAGATGAGCCTTTTCTTTTCTTCGTCCATCAATGAAGAGTGTAGGGTTGATGCTTAAAGGAGTTATTGAGGTGGCTATCCCTCCTATTCCATGTAACACCCTAAATTTTATTCACCAAGAATATATTGTGATTATTATATATATTCAATAAAATGATAAATATTTAAGGCCAAAAGAATCAAATATTGAAAGTAGAAATATGAACAGTGCTTTTAGAAAAATCACCTGCGAGGCAGTGAGGTTGTCATGTGGTTTTGGAAGACCAAATGATGAGCAAAAATTATTAAATTTTACAGGATGCAAATAGACATCCTAAGATTTAATTTGATAGGTCATATGAATTAATTGAAGCTATGTACAAAGAGTTATGAATTTTTGAAGTTAGTCCAGAAAATCTGAAAAGTCTCTGAAGCAACGGTTAAAGATGGAAAATCTGGGAATGACATGATTCTAGCTAGTAAAATTCCATATTTTTCTTTGAAACTAGACTCAATAGAGGTTCCATAGGCTTTATAATCACACCTAAATGATATCTACAAAATTAGTTATGAATTTTCAAAGATTGGTGAAAATTCTGCCCATATTTTCTATTTGCGTGAAAATTGAAGAAATAAATTAATCATCCTTTTTCTCTTAATTATTTTAGAAATTAAGGGATGAAGGAGGAGAAGACAAGCGTCAAAATCCAATGAGACCAAGTGTCAACACCACATGAAAGATGATGGAAATAATTGTTGTGTCTTAAGTCCTTACTTATGTCATATGATTAGGTAGCCAACTCTTGAACCAATGGACTTGAGTAAATGGAAGAAGCAATTTGGATAGTTAGAGCATAAGAGGGGGATGGTTTTGTGAGGCTAACCAAGGGAGAAAAACTAGTTCAATGCTAAGGGAAGCCAAATGGAGTAATTATGACAAATAGGAAGGAGGTATGGGTGGAGGTATGGGTTGTGACAAGTGTCACAATAAGATCTCATCTTGAAAATCAATGGCTAAGAAGAAAGAAGAGTTATTTCATTAAAACACATCCTCTTCCACTTCCCATGCACATTTCGGCCATCCAAGAGAAAGAAGAGAGAGAGAGAGCTTTGAAGAACTTAGAGGTTTTAGAGAGAAAAAGAAGAAGATCAAGATAAGAAGATTGATTCTCTTAAGCCTCTCTTGCCATTTTGCTTAAGAAACCTTCTCTAAGCTCTTTTTCCTCATAAATCCATGATTTTGAAAACTCATTCTTAGCTCATGGAGAGAGAGAGTAGACGCCTAGAGAGAGAGAGAATTCAAGATCTCAAGAGGTAACCTCAGAAACCTTATATATATTCTTGTATAATGTTGTTGTTGAGGTTTGTGTTTGGTTTTAGTGATTTTTGTCAAGTTTGTAAATTTGGAAAGTCCTAATCCTAAGGGGTTATGCTGCCCAAATTTCTTTGAATCATGGTTAAAATGTGTTTAAATAACTTAATAAGGAATTGGAAGTGGAAAAGTACAAGCTTTGGAAGCTAAAACACAAAAGAGCAATTTTACCTTTTTCTTGACCAATGTTTCGACCAAGACCAGATCTGGGGGAAGGAATTGGATTTTCATGAAATAGATGATTCCATTAGATTCAGCAGGCAAAAACAAGTGGGATTACAGTTGGTCACTTTTTCAGAAAATGCCAGAAAAGCATAATTACAAAAACGCCCTTAAAACCTTAAATCGGGGTTGTCAAGGGTATTTTCATAATTTGATACTGAATTTAGAAATTTCAAGCCCAGAAATGGATTTCTTGGGCGAAAATATGTAAGGATGGCCCTAGTTAAAATTTCAGAAAAGTATGGTCGGACCGGGTACGACAGGGGCTAGGTCGGGTTTCTAAGGGCATTTTGGTCATTTTTTAATATAGATTCACATAACCCCTAGAAACACTATGAAAGTGTCTAAACTGTACATTTGATGTTTTAGGACCAAGTAGAGAGCCCGAGGGATTGGCACGCAAATCGAGGCACATTATTCAAGGATCAGGGAAAGGCAGTTAAGGTAGGGAATTTACCTCTCCTGCATGTGTTTGATATTTGTGCTAGTTTATTAATGCATGTTATTGCTTTGCTTGATTATGTGAAACATATATGAATAATTGAAGCTCTATTTTGTTTATGCTATGGCCATAAGTATGTTGATTGAAACATTGAGCACGCAGATATATCATTGTGTGAACATAAGGTATGTAATGCAAACATATCATGCATTAAGCACTTATCTTGCATGCATATTGGTACTGTTTTCCTATTGAGATTCTCTCGAATCTCACCCTCCCCTACCAACAATTTAGACAGGTGAATGCTGTGGTAGAACGAAGACTAGAAGATGTCTCCATTTTCCCTGGGACAATTTTAGACACCCACATAGCGTTGCGAGGCCATATTAATTGTAATTAACAAATACGAACCCCTATGGGGAATTTCCGTAATCGTGCACGTAATATCATTATATTTATGCTATTCCTATATTGCCCACCGGATTGCGTATCGTTTTCCGCAAATACTCTGAAATAGGTGAAAATAAGATAAGGTTGTGATAGTCCATCTCCTAATTTTACATGATTTATTTCTCTGCCGGAAAAAAAGAATAAAGAATTTCATGTTGTTTGGATTTGCTTTGTTTTACTATTGTGTTTGTGTAATAGTACTATATAGTTTTCTAAGCTTTGGTCAGCTTGTAGCTACAAATAAACACAGGAAGCACTTGATAAGATCAGTTTATTTTGATTTCCTTCATCTGAAATGATTTGTGCTGTTCTGTAACACAAATCACGCACATATGCACACCTAGAATTGTTATTATTGTTATATTTCTTAGAAAAATTACTTCACATGAGTATAAATTATATATATATATATATATAATTTAGGTGAGTTGGGTTCTGATGACTCACTGGATCCCGGGCAAGCCTTCGAGCTCAAAAAGCTCTTACAGAGGTACTTACATATCGTCTACCAACAAAGTCCTCACGTCTGTGGGATTTGAACTCACAACCTTATGTTTATGAGCCAACCCATTTACTGACTGGATCAACTTTGTTAGTAGTATAATATAAACTCCTAAAAATAATTTATTAGAAAACTTCTATACAGAGCACTAGGGGTGGAAACAAGTCAAGTGTTAGCTAAATAGGCCTAATCATATAATGGAGGCATAAAACCTAAGTTTGGGCATGGCTTAAATATAGGCTTTTTTTAGGTTTGTTTGTGGCTGAGCCCTTTAGAAGGCCTAAAACCTTTTTAAAGGCATACTTGCTTGTAATGTAGGCCTTTCAAAATGCTTTATATTGTAGGTCTTAAAGAACGTAAGTATGCTCTGAGCCTACTAAAGTCTACATTTCATGTAGGTTTTTGGTAGACTTCAAAACCTACACACATTGTTGTCAAACTCATGAGTTGGTTCTCTAAGTTATCATTTTTATGCTTCGAACTTGCAAAATCATGCTGAGTCGCTCTTAAACCCGTATTAGTTGTAAACTCAATTAAACCCACAAGTTCACACACTAAGTTTACCATTTTTATGTTTCTAGCTTACAAAAATCGTGTTAACTCACTCTTAAACTCGTGCTAACTTTTTTATTTAATCATACTCAATGGCTTTATATATGAATTTTATAGAAATTTCTTTGTTAAGTATGATAGATTATAAAATTTGATGCATTTAATTTCAATTATTTGGATTTAAAATATATTTGAATTGTTGCAAATATTATATGATATGGATGTCCATAAACTATCCAACTCTTGGTCTTTCATATGTCTTTCACTCCATAACCTTTCACTCTTAAGATTCTCTATGTGTTCAATGCTATAAACTTATAACTTTTCCAATGAATGGTTTGTGAGAGTTTCTTATGATTAATACCATTATACTCATCTTTATTTCCTTGTAACCATATGTATACAATTCAATGGTTAGAGGCCTATAAATAGAGGCCATGTATAATGTATTGATACCAACAATGAAGTGAATGAAAAATCCTTCTTATTTTGTCTCCAACTTTCTCTCATCTTCTTTATCTCCCTCATCCCTCATCTCTTATATTTTCCTAATTTTCATAACATATTATCAGCATGAGTTCTGTCAACACCCGTTTCCATTTTGATATGCGTAAGGCAATAGTGAACAAGTTCCATAGGCAAATAGAAAAGTATAGTTATACTGATAATAAGTATTTGTTTACAGACAGTCATTAACAGAGTAGAAATCGATAATAATGACAAATATGTACAGAATGTTCCAAAACTATTTCACATACAGACTATATACAACCACTGTATTCATCTTAGGAAACATGCCCGTCAGTTTCCCTTCTCTGCATCCTTAGCTTTCGAGCCATTAGCACCCGCTAAGACATTTGGATTAGAAAAAGGGATGAGATTCCAAGGAATCTCAGTATAAACATACGATCAACACATAAAATGTGAAAATTAAATATGCAATGCACCGTGTCAAGTAAAATGAAAACTCATATCATCCGTGTGTGCACACAAAATTCAGGGCCAACTAACCTGTTGAAACCCCTACATGTACCTCAGCTGAGTTTTTGACTACAGCTAGGTAAGACTAGTGTACCTCAGCTAGGTCCTAGACCATAGCTAAGTAATGTGCCTCCAGCACGTGTTCAGATCACAAAATACAGTAACACGCATCATACAAATAGTCACATAGTATATGAGAGATAGTAGTCCTTACCTTAACCTCTTTCTTGTCTCAAAGGGCCCGCCTCGTAAAATGTGTCAACTATAGGCGTCCAACTCTGTCCTAAAACGTCAAATGTACAAGAAATAGGTTATAACCTATCCAAGTATCATTTTAGACACTTCCATAGTGTTTCTTGTGGTTATATTAGCCTATGGTGAAAATTTACCAAAATGCCCCTGGACACCGGCCCGATGGCATGTTTTCCAAAATTTTTGACTAGGGCTATCCTAACGTATTTTCGTCCAAGGAATCCATTTCAGGACTCAAAATTACCAAATTCAATGTCAAATTACAAAATTGCCCTTGGAAGCCCTACTTTTAGGGTTTTAGGGGCGTTTTCCGTAATTATGCTTTCTCGGCTTTTCTGAAAAAGTGCCCAACTGTAACCCCACCTATTTTTGCCGAATGAATCCAATGGAATCATCAAATAATTGAAAATCCAACTCTAAGGCCCTCAAACATCCCTGGCCAAAATTATGGTGTTTTCCAGGAAAAATCAGGGTTTTACGATTTCGGCTCCGTAAACGTGTTCCTTTATATTCCTAACCACTTTATTAATCATCTAATTGAGTTATAACAACCATTTGAACTAAAATTGGGCAGCATAACCCTTAGGCACACACGTTTCCAAAATTTAAAACCAATGGCAATCCGGCGAAATTCCACCGATTTAATTGCCCACAGCAACCAGAATAGTTAATATACTAAGGTTTGGAAGTTACCTTAAGCTCCCACAAGCTTTTTCCAAAAATGGCTGAAACCCTAACCTTTAGAGAATATATTTTTGAGCCTCCAAACCCTAAATAACAAAGAGAAGTAGCTTAGAGTTGGAGTTATACGCGTAAGAGCTAAATCGTCAGAGAAATCGGCTTACCTTGTGATTTTTCTTCTCTCTCTCTCTCTAAACTCTCTCAACTTTCTCTCTCTTATTTCAGGTATGTTGCAGCATGAAAATGGGCTACAGAGGATGATGATATATTTATTTATCATATATTTTGCAATATTTTATTTATTTGTTTTATTTTCCAAAATTTCAAAAATGAACTTATGTACATAAATCCTTATGTACATATAACCATGCTCATTAAGCCCAATCAATATTTTATTATTTATGCCACATGTAGGAGACACCTAGGGGTCCCTCCCTATGGTCTCAATTGGCTTCACAGCTTGTCTAGGTTACGTATACACGTAAAGTGTCAATTTTGGTCAAAATTGCGCTTTTTGCTCAAATTTTGCATAAATTCATATTAAATTGACCAAAACATTCTAAATATATTTTTAACCTTTATTTTCCTTAATTAATTGAAATTAACTTCAATTAATTGGAAAATAATTTATTTTGTGCTATTTTAGCAAAATTACGATTTTGCTATTACCTTTCTAATCCAATTTCTTTTCTTATTTTTCTTTGGCCAATTTTCATCTATTTTTGGACCAAATATTTTCTCTAATATTCCTTCATTTTTTGATCTTAATATTGGGCTTTTTAAATTACTCAAGTTAATTCCTTAATTATTTTTGCCCAATTTCTCATGAAATTGAACATTTATAAATTCATAAATTCCAAATTCATGAATATTCATCATTTTATTGAATTTCTCAAATATTTACAATACTTTTGGTGAATATAAATTTTTAGGTGTTACAAGTTCGTTTTAGAAATTTGTGATATAAATTCCTTATAGATTGGTGTGTTCTTATATTGTATATAATGGTGTTCTATATATTGTTAGCATTCCCTTATACAGTTATCACTCACAATTTCAATTCTCTCTGTGTTTGCGACATTTTCCCCTCTTCCAATTTAATTAGCATTATCTGAATATTTGGTTAACATTCATATGCCATTTGTCTTCACAGTCCACCGGGGTCCTACATATGCAATTTTCCTTTTCTGATTAGAGTAGCATTTGCTACATTTTGTCTTTTTATTTTTCCTTTTTTTTTTCATGACATAATGGATGTAACATTTATTCTTCTTTGTTGACTTAAAATTTTTATATTCTTGCATATTTATATTCTTACGCTTATTCTTCTTTACAGTTTTTCTTTTCTTATTTTGTGACACAGTTATATTCCTACATATTTATATCTATACATGCTACATATTATCTATACATTTAATATGTATATTCATATTTTAATTGTTTCTATTTCTATAGTTTTTTTTTACATTTATTTATTTATGTATACTTACATCGTAGTATGTATTGTATACTTCGATCAGAAAATAGTATGTATTGCATATATTGTGTTACAGTATGATTGTATATGTCTCTCTCTTATATTCATTTATGGATTTATGTTGCCATTAATTTTACACCATTTTTAATATACTGTATCGATTCATGGGTAATTGAAGATTAATATTGAGCTATAAGAATTTACCATTGGTCCTTAGTTTATGTTACATGTTAATATATACTTCTAAATTTATCATTTAAAAGTTCAAGTTTTGTTCTTATTGTGATAATCACTTGATATCTGTTAATGTTATAATTTCATATTATGGCTTTTAGCCATAATAATCTCAAATTTCTACATGGCTAGAAACCTTATCACTCTTGATAACGAGTCTTAGGTAAATTACCAACTTGTGGTTCTATTAAATGGCATGAAAAAAGGTGTGACAATCTGATGATGTAATTGTTAAAAATATCAAGCCCTGAAGGCTAATGATTCAAGTATCAAGTGATACAAAAGAGCTTTATAGCTTTGAAAGATTCTTAATATGGTCTTGAAGAGAAAAATTTGGAGAAATTGATGATGTACTATTGAAAGCAAAGGAACATGTATATAAAAGTGATAATGAACATGATTACATTGCATTGGTATAATTGGTAGCTGAAAGTTGATGATATTGTCTTGGCTATTGAATTATAGTCATGAAAATAATAATATCTCTATGGTCATTAAAATTATTAGCAAATGTTGTCATATGACCAGAAGTCATATAGACAATATATATATATATATATATATATATCAGTTTATGAAAAGTAAAGGCCAAAATTGATTATAAAGCCAAAAAGACTAAGATATTGTGAAAAATGTCAAAAGTAATTATGATGCCTCAATCAATAAGTTGTAGATCAAATTTATTGTAAAGTTAAAAAAAAAAACTTAGCATAAAAGCCTGTATGATATTAAGATATTTATTTTCTATTAGCATCTAAATTTATTCTGGTTAATTTGTGTGATACAACTTATTATTGTGTTGTTTTTAGTGTTCATATACCAAAAGGAATTATCGGTCATCTTCAAATTTATTTGTATGAATATATGCCAATTTATATGGTGTGTTGAATTTATAGTTTTGATAAATGTTTATTAATGGTGAAATTATTTCTCTCTAACATTTTTATATATCCTTGAGATGCATATGTAGGACTATTTCCATAAAAAATAAGGCACTGAAGGAATTGGTATATGTATTTTGATTTTGAAATATATCATTATTCAGTCGAATTCTTTTTCCTAGATGGATATTTAAGAGTATGTGAGTTTGTTGCTTACCATATTCAACATCAAACGAAGAGGGCCATGTTTTATGAAAGGTATGTTCCTTCTCTGTAAGTTTTATTTTACCCAGTATAAGTGCTATAAAATATTTTTAATTTGGCATAGCATGTATGGCATTTGTCATTTATGTTTATATTAACGGATCATTGATTTGTTCTTTATTGATTTTAATATTAAAGTGTTGCTACTATGCCATTATTGCAGTATATATGTGTATGAGTAATATTCATTTTATTGTATAAAATTTCAATTTGAATTTGTTTAGACCATGAACCTCTTTTTCAACAATGTTGTGTTATATTGGCAACTTATTTTCTATCAATCGATTTATTTTGGCTGATGAATATATTGATTTTACTCATTAATATAATTCCATGGATATCATATCTCTTAAATTTATCACTTTATGAATATTGTATTGGTTAAGACAATTGTCAAGTTGTTTTCATTACTGGTTTAATTTGGAATAATGTACCCTTGTGAGTTATAATTTGGTGTGTATGCTAAATTTATTATTTTTTATATACATAAATTGTGATTATTTGAGAAGGATAAAGGTAATGTTTATCTAATTTGTTGGCAGAAATGTATGATTATTAATTAATTTTGTTAAGTAATTACTATAGTTGGGATGTGAGATGCAATTTGTCATACCCTTACCTTATTTTCCATGTTTTTAGAGTGCTTGCGCGTAGTTCGATGAGCATTATAGGAATAACATAAATATACTAATATTTGATATTGTACTTGATTACATCACAGGTTTATCCCATATGGTTTGATATTATTTACAATTTTATACAAAAAATCCAAAATAACAATTACATATAACTGCATACCCTCGCATTGGGATCCATGCCCGTCAGTTCCTCATGTCTATCACTTTATTTCAGGATCCGCTAATTCCCGCTGGCACGTTATCATTTATGAAAAGGAGTGAGATTCCGAGGAATCCCAGTAGCAATATACTATCGTTTATATAAAATGCGGAAAGTAGATATGATATGCACCATGTATGCACCAATTAAGGAACAATATAAACACATGTATGGTATACATGGGGTAGGGCTTCACCACCACTATCCGAATACCTTGATTGTATTGTTACTCCACAACTAGGTAGAGTTTACTTCTCGCATTCGATGTCCCTTCTCGGTAGATCGCCCCTTCTAAGCCCAACAATGTTGATTAATAAAAGTACAAATAATGGCAACCGCATAATCATATGAACTATGGCATGATGTATGAAGGATAATGTCACTACCTTAAACCCTTTTCTCCTCGAAACACTGCCTCAATTTGCGTGCTTGCAACCCAGGCTCTCAACTCGGTCATAAAATATCAAATGTACAAGAATTAAGATAAAACTCATTCATGTACCATTTCAGGGACTTCCATAGTGTTTATAGTGGTTATATTAGCTTATTGTGAAAATTTACCAAAATGCCCCAAGAGACTCGCCCCGCCTCGCCATACCCGATCCGACTATACTTTTTTTTTTTGAATTTTTGACTTGAGCTATTCTAACATATTTTCATGCAACGAATTCATTTCTAGACTCAACATTACCAAATTCACTACCAAAAGATAGAAATGCCCTTGGTAGCCCCTATTTCAGGGTTTCATGGGCATTTTGATAATTATGTTTTTTAGGGCTTTTCTGGAAAAGTGATCAACTATAATCTCACCTAATTTTCCCTCCTAAATGCAATGGAATAATCAAATTATCAAAAATACATCCCTAACCTTTCCAAATAGCATTGACTGAAACCTAAAATTCTCAAGGGAAAGTTGAGGTTTTTGAGTTTTGACTCCGCAGACTTGTTCCTTTTTACTTCTAACCACCTTATTAACTATTTAGTTACGTTAAAACCACCATTTATACCCAATTTAGGCAGCATAACATCTAGGGTTCATACTTTTCCCAATTTAACAACCACAACAAATTAACCAAAAATTCACCAATTAAACTAACCATAATAGCTAGAATAACCAAAGATTGAAGTTTAGAAAGTCACATTAGCTTCATTCTGGCTTTTCCCTTGTTGCCGAAACCCTAGCTCCTTTCAATTTCAAAATTTTGCTTCCTAACACCTTAATTAAAATAGAAGAGAAGCTTAAGAGAAAGATTATACAAGTTAGGAGCTAATTCATCAAAGAAATCAATCTTACCTAGAGAAAATTGCTCCCCTTCTCTCTAAAAACCCTCACAAGCTCTCTCTCTCTCTCTCTCTCTCTCTATGCCTATGCTTATGCAACACCCCAAATTTTATATTCACCAAATATATTGTAATTATTTGAGAAATTCAATAAAATGGTGAATATTCATGAATTTGGAATTTATGAATTTTATAAATGTTCATGTTCATGAGAAAATCGGCAAAATAATTATGGAATTAATTTGGGTAATTTAAGAAGGCCAATATTAAGGTCCAAATATGGAGAAATATTAGAGAAAATGTTTGGTAAAAAAATGCAAATTTGGCCAAAAGTGGAACTTTACGTGTATACATAATTGAAACAAGTTGCAAAGCCAATTGAGGCCATAGGGAAGGGCCCTTAAGTGTCTCATACATGTAGTATTAGGAGGGAAATATTAGATATATGTTAGTTGAGTTTATGACACAATTGATAAGGACAAGCTCCTGATCAAGTTCCTTATCCAGCTTAGGATAAATCAGAAGTTCATGGCGGATAATGGCTTCAAGCCAGGCTACGCGAAGAGTTTGGAACCAATGATCGAGGAGCACACTCCTGGTAGCCACATCAAGGGAAATTCGCACATAATATCACATATAAAGATGATAAAATAGGCTTGGCAGGTGGTATATAATATAGTGTACGAGATGAACACGTCTGGATTTAGATGGGATCCAGATAGACAATGTGTGGTTACGGAGAAGGCAGTGTGGGATGACTATGTAAATGTTAGTGATATTGGAGTATTTCATGTACATTGGTTTGGAAACTCTTATTTGGTATTAATTTATATGGGGTTCATTGTCAGGTCCACAAGAAGGCTACATCATATAGAAACAAGTGCCAGGCCCACTTCTAAGATCTTTGTTACGTGTGATCAAAAGATAGGACGGCCGGTGATTGGTGTAAGTCACCACTTGGCATGGCAAAAGAGATACATGAAGAAGAAGAAGAAGACATCCCTGAGTCCCCAATAAATTTGGATGACGTCCCAATCCCTACTACTGTAGACATCGCACATTTTGCTAACAATGCATATGGAGGTCGGGGTGAGGGCTCTTCCAGTAGGAGAAAGCGTAGGAAAACGGGGAACTATGACATGCTGGCGAAGGTCCTTAGGGAAACTGTTTCATCCCTTGATAGCACGATTGTTGAAGTTTTTGACAACCTAAGAGCACGACTGTCTCGCGAATCACATTATGCGAAGATAGAAGAGAAGGAGTCAGACTTGTTCCATCATTTGATGGATGTTCTAAGTCCAACCATTGATATTCTCACTACTGCCCATATTAAGATTGTGTCTTCTCAGTAGTTGCTTAATTCATTTCATAAGATTCCAACCGCTTTTAAGGAAATATGGATACAGAGCTTGTTGGGAAATTAGAAACAACAGTAAGCTCCATGTGGATGGTCTTTCACAGTTTGGGTTATTGATTCAAACTTTTGTCCATGTTTGTACTGGGAAAATACATGAACATGGCATAAGTTTGAACCCCCATTGTCTTTTGGAAAGTCTGTCTACTATTGTTTTGGTTATTTTTGTAAAGACAGTTCGAATGTGTGATTGTATTGACAACACCTATATATTTTGACAATGTAATGTATGTAAGCCACAATTATATATGTAAGTTAAGTCCCCCATCAAGGATGCATCTCTATGGGTTGCAGACCATAGAGACCCAATTTGATCTATTATAGTGAAAAGAAATAGGGCCAAACGGAGTGCATATATAATAGTTAACACTATATGGCACTTATGGGTATATGGTTGTTAGGGCCACATGAATAGAAATGTTAATTGCAAATGAACCACTTGTTACGCGGTGGGTAATGCTGAATTGGAGCCATGGTCATGGGTAACTGGTTGTATGTCCAACAGTTCAACAAGCATGATGCACCCACCGTGTACATATGGTCACAAAAGAACAACTATCTTTTTTTGAACATGATTTAACATTACCAAGCCGATATGCACGCCATGGTTATATGGGACAAGAATAAAGCAGAAACAAATGTGAAAGGCATATTTGTGGAAGTAACTGACATAACATTATATCATGTCTTTACCATATAACCACCTATTACATAGTAAGCCAACCCCTTAACCTTCCTAAAGACAAACTGAGCAAGTCTCTAACTTCCCTCCTCCTGGATGCTAAAAAACTCTTGTAGCATGACCGTAGTTCACCAACAAAGGGTGAGGTCCTTCCCTCTTCACCACCAAATACTGCACAATTAGAACCAATTTTTGAATGTCTGCGTGAGGCTAAAATCCATTTCAGGCTTCCTATGTCGCGTCCCTATAGAGAACCACTTGATCAAGTTCATTCTACCAGAAAACTCTTGTCACATGACCGTAGTTCACCAATAAAGGACAAGGTCCTTCCCTCTTCACTACCAAATATTGGACAATTAGAACCAAATTTTAAATGTTCGCGTGAGGCTAAAATCCATTCCAGGCTTCCTTTGCCACGTCCCTATAGAGAACCACTTGATCAAGTTCATTCTATCAATGTCCACCATAAAATGATTCACATTCAAGGTTACACATAAACATAGGTGTATTAAGAATAGTAAGAAATTCAGATCTCACTAGTCATCCTCCACGATGAATGTAAACTTGTGATTTGGGAGATTATAAGCCCACTCCCACAACAATGGTACTTTTGTGTGCAATATCCCCTTCATGTTTGCAGCAAAACAACAACATTAAGTCAAAGCAGCTATAAATGTCATGGCAAGATTGACAATGATATACCTATCACTTTATCCCCCGTCACTATCCTCATACTGATGTTTGGAATACTTGCAAACTTGAAGCAATGGTCTTGAGCCTCGATTTGAAAATGTTTAACCACACTTGTAGGGTGCAACAATAGGTGGAAGGTATCATGAACTCCCTCCCCACTTTCACATACAGCAAAGTCCCTAACATTTCATATGTTGTTCGGACGAATGTCTTCATCGAAATGATCAAAAGTTTCTCTCCCTTCCATCGTGAGGATGATGCGGTTGTTCTGGATGGAAATGATGAAATAATGCATGAATTGCAACAGTATAAGGATAGAAAACATAACAACTTTGTACAAATTGTACCATTTAGTCAAAAACTATGGTGTCCATAGAAATCACCTTCTTTGGCCATCCCCAATCAAGTTTAGCAATATCATAATCAGTCCTCAGATACACTCTGTCTACCTTTACCAAGACCCTTCAAACCTTTGAGTATGGTGAAACCTCATAAAGGAATTGGTACTTAATGGCATAACAGGATTTTTCACACAGTAGCAGTAAAAGAGATGAATGGAGAAAATGTCTCACACACAACCACACTCGGTAGACGGGTATAAATACAAATATTAATAACCTCTAACTAACTGCACTTTTTCTAATTAATGTCCATCAACCATAAAAAACTCCTCAATCCCTGACAAATAGAAATCTACTAATGCAAGTCTAAACAAGAAAGGACATTAATGTGAACTTATACTCCTTATTAGATATCAGAACGTTTACTGTTACAACATTATTTAAGTAACCGTGGAACCTTACGTTGTGTCTGGTAGAGAAAATCAGGAAGTTGACTTCCACACGTGGCCAAAAATTGTTCCTTTGACACATTGATATAAAACATGGGCAAATAGAGGACTCTCTCAAAAGGGAATATTGTGGGCAAGCCATAGGGATTTCATAGGTATCGATGAAAGGCTTGCAAGAAAAACCCTATGGTCAAGATGTGGTTTTGATACACTCCTTTAAGTTAGAGTTATCAAACTATGATTGTGACGTTGTTTTGACGCTTATTAGTGAACGTTGGAATTTCAAAATTCTGTTACCCATGTATTTCATATGATCACAATGTGTTTGCCCTGTCCCAAAATAACGTCATGTTAAACCCTCCCAGTATGGGATGGCGTGAATTGCTGTATATCAATTGGTTAGGTTTTTGGTGCTCATCGGTAATTTCATCCATTCACAATATTGTAACCACAACCACTTCTTTGGCATATGGTGGTTAAGGGAAGCTTTTCCTAATCTCGACTACCAAGTTCGCATATATGCCCAACCCTTAACGTCCCATTAACTCTTATAAGATTCCAACTGAGAACCATTTTATCTATACTTTACAACCATTAACTCTTGTTAGATTCTAACTGAGAACTGTTTCATTCTCACTCCACTACCATTAACTAAAACCCTAACCCCTAAATCATGAAATATTGTCGTGAAATGGTTGAAGGAAGATAAACAAAGGAGACACAAGCAAAGGAGATAAGGAAGGGGAAAGCTCCATTAAAACCCTGACATAGGAGAAGTAGGAGTCGACGACGACCGTGGTTGGCGCCAAAGGAAAGAAGAAGCAAGTAGAGGCCGTAATGTCTAAACCTCATCAATATACTTCAAAGAGGCTGGCAACCACTCTGATTAAGGGAACAGAGTATATTGTTGACCCAAAATGTAAGGCATCGCTGGTGAGGGTTAGTTCTGATGATGACACCACTGGATTGGACCTCAAAAAAATGATTCAAGCAATCCTGCAACCATCTGTTCCAGGAAGGGGAAGCAGAAGAAGTCCCCTAAGTTTGCACCAGTGAGGCCAACACAACGTCAACCTCCAAAGCACCTTAGGAGAGTGAGAAATGTGTCTACAATTGAGGCTGAGGTTGAGGCTGGCATTCAATAGGACAATGTTGACATCTCTGACCTACCTTACCCCAACTTAGAGATCCGAGTACCACCAATATCGATGGACTCATTAGATATTAGCACAGACAAAGATAAGTACAACACACAATTTGTGTATAGAACGTTTTGCCTTATTTTGTCCATCAATATGTCGAAACTGATGGTATCAATAGGATATGATATGACTCCATATCTTAGAAACTATGAGAAGTTGCTGAAAGTGTCTATAAGTTATAGTCTAAAAGTGGTGAGGCACTTTTACTGTGACTTAGAGTCATTTTCTGTATTTAGTGGTAGTTCTCTTAGGAGCAAGTACCTTATGACTAAGGTGAGGGGGAAGACGATTAGACTTACTCCATCTGACATCAATTCTCTTATGGGTACTGAAGATACTGCTGGGTATCAGTTGACACCCTTAAATCCTGAAGAGGTTCATCAATTACTGAGTGGGAAGGATGACTATCTTAGACAGTTGAAGCTGAAGCCAACTAATTTTCCAGATAATATTAGGGTGATTTATTACATTTACTCTTTGTGTTTGGTGAATAAGTGCTTGAACTACTCCCATATCAACTACTATAACTATCTTGTGTTGGCCTTCATAGCCGTAAAGCAAAAGAGAGATATAGGGGTAATGGTGTTAGATGATATGCAGAAGGTGGTTAACTCCAAGTCCCTTCAAACTCCACTTCTATACCCTTAGTTGATGTCATACATTTTGTCTTGTCATAACATTATGGATGATGGTGATTAGGTTTCCACCATCCTTGAGTTTGACAAGACCCACCTTACCAGATTGCACATCACCTTGCCTGGTTTCTCTACTTTAAAAGTGTCTCAAAAGGGGAAGGGAAAGAGTAAAGCTAAGGCAAAGGCACCTTCTGAACCTATTCTTACTATTAACCCCTCCATTTTGGCAGAGACTGTGAAGAATATCTTTAGCTAGGAGCTTATTGCGTTTAAGGCCAGAGTGGCTGGGTGTCTAAAGAAGTTATTTACACAAGAGTTTATAGCATTTCAAGATCAGCTATTCCAAAAAATGAGATGGTTGTCACCAATGCCTTTAAAGTGGCTGATGCTGTAATGGACACTTTGGGTATTGGGATGAGTGTCTTTATCAGTCTACCAAGGCCATTCATTTGAGCATGGAAAGGTATGAGTCCACGCTTTAAGAGCTGGCTAATGCTATGGCGGGGGTTCCTAATAATGACGATGGCCATATAAACGACATCGTCGGTCCCTCTCAAGTGCACATTATCCCGGATGACTATCTTCAATGTCATTTGGAGGATGTCCCTCATAGTACTCAGTTGCCTAATTTACAGGAAGACTCCAAATCTCCAGATGAGTCCTCTTGGCCAGACCAAGTGATTGCCCTTGCCACATAAGCCACTGAGGAGGTGACACAGGCACCCACCGAAGCTACTCATGATGTCATTGACTCAACTTTTGCTCCAGCTAAGAATGTAGCAAAACCAGCATCTGAAGCAGCTAAGGAATTCATTTATCCAACTGTGTCAGAAGCCATTGTGTAAATGGTTCCAACTCCCTTAACTTTGATGGATTCATTGCCTAGTTCCCTAACTACAATAGTTGTGTTCTCTCCACTATCCAACCCACCAGCTGCTCTATCCAGGCCATTCCCTTCTCTTTATGACATAAACCTTCCCCCACCCCCTTCAACTTATCAGCATAAATTGGCTAGTGAGTCAGAACATCCTAAAGATGATCAGGGGTCGTTGACCACAAGCATAGGTTATTGTTTTTGTAATTTATGGACAATGGATTATGGTTTCTTATAATGTTAAACTTACATAAAAGTGTTTATGTTTTTTGTTTGATCTTAATTCGGTTTAAGTTTCTTTCACATTTCATTTACTTTGTTATTCCACCACTACCCATAAAGTACTCATGCGTAAGTTGTAACACCCCAAATTTGGATTAAGGGCTAATAGTGATTATTGAGAATGTAATTGTGAATTAGAGTGGATTATTATGTGTTTGTGACAATATTAATTAATATGTTATAATTGGTGACTTAGTGTGTGAGAGTCAATAGGAAGAGGACATATGGCAAGTTAGTGTTGTGTGAGGAGTGGTGGAAAAGTTAAAGAAAGTTTTTTAATGTTTCTCTCTCCTCTCTTTCCTCACTTGGCGCTGAAGAAGTATAGAGGGAGTATTATTATCATCATCATTCTCCATCTCTCACTCTCATTCTCTCTCTCTTCTCTCCTCATTCCATCGCCATTGAAAACCAAAAGGGAAGGAAGAAAAGCTTGAGAAAAGGTAAGGGAATGATCTCTAATGCTCAAACTCCATTCATTAAAATTGTTCCTTGAGTAATGAGCTTCATTTTGATGGTTGTAGTGTGTCTATTGGTTTTGGTTTGTGATTCCAAAAGATTGTGAAAGTTGGAGAACCAAAAAGTCCCTTTGAGAAAATTGTTGAGGTGAGTTAAAGAAACCTATCTATCTAAGTTTTGTGCCATTTAGATTATTTTGAATTTATGGGAATTTTTACCTATTTTTGAAAATGAAGGTGAATGGGAAGTTTGGTATGTTGTTGGCATGGGAATGGTATGTTTGGAATGTATATGGATAGATAGGATTGATTTGGGATTGAATGATTGAGTTTAGAAATTTAGTGTTTAATGTTGCCAAGACCAAAGCATGATAATGGAGTAGGAATTTGGTTGTTTTAATGGTGTTATTGGATTCCTTGAGTGATTTTGCGTGGGAGTAGCTTTGGTTGAGGTTTTGCGTTCCTTGGAAGCTTTTGGTAAAAATTCTGGAAAAATGTCATTATTTCTGTGTTTTCTGGGTTCTAATATGGTCACTCGAGTGATCTGGGGCTCACTCAAGTGGAGGATGAATATCACTCGGGTGAGGTTGGGTTCCACTCGAGTGAGTCAGTGTAATCCTTCCTTTTTCCTTTAGTTTCTGTATTGCACTTCGGTGAAAAGAGTAAGAGTGTTGCCTCACTTGCGAGTGAAGTGAATCATCACTCGAGTGAGCCTCTTCTCACTCGAGTGAGGGTGTATTTGACACCCTAAACCTGCCTCTTGGGTTGTCACTCACGGGTAAAATGCAAGAGTGTGTCTTTACACTCGCAAGCATTTAGTATCACTCGAGTGCAAATGCCAGTACTCGAGTGCTCCTTTCCTTTAAAATTCCATTTGCTCTTAGGTCCACACTTCATGGACTTCACTCTCTAGTGCTCGAGTGAAGCATTTGGCTATCACTCAAGTGAGGTCTTGTGTGCTCGAGTGTCCCTGTCTCTGAAAAGTTCTTGTGCTCTCGGGTACTCGCTCGCTATCCTTCACTCTCTGGTACCCGAGTGCAGACCGTATCATCACTTGAGTGAGGCCGTCTTTACTCGAGTGAAACAGTGAAAAATGTCAGTGTTTGTGTTTCTAAAAGGGGATCTCTGGGTAGTTCTTCTAACCCTTTAGGGCGTTTATTAGAGGCATATATGAGTACTTAAGAGACAATAATGATAACCAACTTAAGTATTGTAAAGTTATTGAATATTGGAATAAGTGGTGACGTGTCATCCTTAATTATGACTTTAGGATTTAATATTTACCTGGAGCGTAGAAGGTCCGTGCCTACTCAAGAACGGAAAGACCAAGGTAGTGACACTTTATCCTATATCATGTATATTGCATTGCTTGTTTGTATTAGTCATTGAATATAGTGAGGGGGTGTGGCGAAAGCCCGGCCTTAAATACAGATACAGTGAATGGAACGTGGCGTAAGCCCGATCTCGAATACAGCTACAGTTGATAGGATGTGGCAAAAGCCTGGCCTTGAATATTGATACAGTAAGGGGACGTGGCGGAAGCCCGGTCTTGTATACAGTGAAGGGGATGTGGCAGTGTGCCTGGCCTTAAATATTGATTGCTGCATTATGATATATGTTTACTTGCTTTGTTTATATGCATCATATTCGTAAACTGTTGCTACTAGGATTCTTTTGAATCTCACTCTTTTCAAATAACATTTTTAGACAGGGCAAGTGGATCAAGAAACAAACAAGTGAGCAAGGACAATTAGAACTACTGGTGGTAGTCTTAGCTAGTCTCTTTTGGTTTTTGAACTAGTTATCATTTTAGACAAATGTGTATATATTGAATAGATCATTGTATTATAGTTTTGTGTAATCCCCGGTATGGATACTTAGATGGGCAATGATGCCCAGTATAAACTTTTTGATTACTGTTATTATCCCGCATGAATGTCAGGAATTTTGGTTACTCTAATATTATTCATGTGACAAACCGAATAGGCCTATTGATTTTATGAATGAATGAAAGGAGATCTATTGGTACAGATATTTCAAAAATATTTTTAATTATTCCAGATCTCTTATTCAATTATTAAACGTGTTTAAACGCCTAATTCTGGCCTCGATAGTGAAGGGGGTTTACATTTGTGGTATCAGAGCATTTTTTCTGGCATTTGTAGGAATTGCTAGGATAGTTACCCTAATTTATTGTGTGAGTGTTAGATGATTGATGAAGGTTGATTTTATACACATGAATATTCCTGATATTGATTGGTATATAAAAGTTTAAGGAATATGTGTATACATTTATTGATTACTGACTGGGTGAACCATTTGTAGATTGAAGAGAAACAATGGCTCCCATTAGAGTTAGAAGACCGGATCCAGAGGTGGAAGAGCATAATGATAATCCTCCTGATCCGATGTAAGAGATGATGACTTTGATAAGAGAGCAAAGAGATATGATCACTGAGCTGAGGGAAGAGCTCATGGAAGAAAAGGCTAAGGAAATGAAGAAAGGGCCCAGTCTACTCATGAGGAGACCCGAGAAGAGACCCAATAAGAAGAGACAGCTGAGGGGTCAAACCAATCCCATGAGTCTCCACCCCATACTGAGCAGAACCAAGGGTCACACGGGGTGCCGACTCAAAAGGATGGATACCTTCATTCTTGGGTTTCTAAATTCTGTAAGCACATGCCTCCAGTGTTCTGAAGAAGGTTTAACCGTCAAGCGGCGGAGGATTGAATTATGAGATTAGAGAAAATCTTCGAGGTGCTTGAGTGCCCATCGGAGATAAAAGCAAAACTAGTTATCTATAAACTAGAAGGAGATGCAGACAGATGGTGGCGTAATATTGCCATGACTATGTAGGCCTGGAATATGCCGGTGACTTGGGAAGTGTTCCAAAGGGAATTCAATGACAAGTTCTTCCCTAAGTCCGTGAGAATAGAGAAAGAGTTAGAATTTCTAGCAATCAAGCAAGGAGACAATGAGACATTCGACGATTATTTGTTCTGGTTCATTCGTCTATCTCGGTATTCCTCCTACCTCAGGCGAATGGATGACGAGGAATAGAGTTACGACATGTTAATTAGAGGCTTGAGGAGGGAGTTGAAGAAAAGGTTGGCCACTTGACAGTTTGATAAGTTCAACAAAGCGGTGGAAGAGTGCCGTATCACTGAGAACAACTTAAGGGATATTAACCTGAGTAAGGGTGGTGGTCGTGGTGAAACTAGTAAAGGGAGCTCATCCCAGAAACGAAAGAACTAAGGGTTCTCATCTAAGGGTGGTGGTAAGAAGCCATACTAAGCTGGAGATCGTGGGAATCAGGGACAGTTATCACAGTGGGTATGCCCCCGGTGTAATAAATCACATGCTGGTAGGAATTGTGAGGGGCAAAGGGTATGCTTCATTTGCAAGCAGCTCGGACATCTTGCTAAAGATTGCAAAGGGCGACCAGTAGAGCTAAGGCCTAAGAGTTAAGGGAGAGTGTTCGCTATGACCCATGAAGAGGCAAGGAAATCTCCCGAATTAATCCAAGGTAACATTATTCTAAATGGTAGTTTAGTGCAAACTCTTTTTGATTCGGGTGCTAGTCATTCGTTCATAGCCTATGACTGTGTAAAGCACCTAGGATTACATGTTCATAGATTGCCATTTGATATTGTTGTGTCAATACCTATGGGTGCTAAGACTGTGGCTGCAGAAGCTTGTTTGAATAGTGTTATTACTGTCGAAGGGTTTGAGTCTACCATTGATTTGATCTGTCTACCACTGACTTGATGTGTCTACCACTTCATCAACTAGAAGTTATTCTGGGCATTGATTGGTTGATAGCGAATAATGTAATGTTGGATTGTGGGAATAGGAAAATAGTTTATCCTGCTCCACGGAGGGATGTGAATGTAAACAGTAGTTTGAATTTCCTCTCGATGGCTAAGGCCGAGGAATGTCTGAAAAAGGGATGCCAAAGGTATATGGTATTCTTTTCTATTCAGGGAGAATTAAAGGAAACTTTAGATAGTATACCTGTTGTAAGAGAATTCCCTGAGGTGTTTCCGGATGATCTCGGCAGATTGCCTCCAGAAAGGGAAGTAGAATTTCCAATTGAAATAGTTCCTAGAGCTGGTTTGATATCAAAGGCCCCATATAGAATGGCCCCTAATGAAATGGCGGAATTGAAGAAACAAATTGAAGACTTGCTTGAGAAAGGGTTCATCCGACCTAGTGTGTCGCAATGGGGAGCTTCGATATTGTTTGTGAAAAAGAAGGATGGGAGTTTACGGTTGTGTATTGATTGCAGAGAACTTAACAAGGTAACTGTTAAGAACAAATACCCTCTCCCAAGAATAGATGACCTTTTAGATCAATTGTCTAGTTTGTGTGTATTCTCTAAGATTGATCTAAGGTCGGGCTATCATTAGTTGTGTGTGAAGGCAGCGGATATTCTGAAGACTGCTTTTCGAACGAGATATGGACACTATGAATTCCTTGTGATGCCCTTTGGTTTGACTATTGCACCTGCGGTATTCATGGATTATATGAATCGTATCTTCCGACCGTACTTACATCATTTTGTAGTAGTTTTCATTGACGATATATTGATTTACTCCAAGAGTAATGAAGAGCATGAACGACATTTAAAGATTGTATTGAGAATATTGAGAGAAAAGTAACTCTACGCCAAGCTGAGTAAATGTGAGTTCTGGCTTATGGAGGTGAAATTCCTTGGCCATGTTATCTTACTTGAAGGGGTCTTTGTGGATCCCGGAAAGGTGGAAGTTGTACTTGACTGGAAGAGGCCAGAAACTGTTTCTGAGATCTGCAGTTTTCTGGGTCTTGCTGGTTATTATCAGAGGTTCATCCAGAACTTCTTACATATTGCATTACTGATGACTAAGCTCACGAGAAAGGATCAACCGTTTTTGTGGGATGATAGATGTGAACAGAGTTTCACGGAGCTGAAGGAGATATTGACTACGGCACCAGTATTAATTATACCTTATCCTAGTGAGGCTTACATCGTGTAAAGTGATGCGAGTACTCAGGGGTTTGGGTGTGTCCTGATGTAGCAGGGACGTGTGGTGGCCTATGCTTCTTATCAGCTCAAATCACATGAAATGAATTACCCCACTCATGATCTGGAGCTTGCGGCGATAGTGTTTGCATTAAAGATTTGGCGTCATTACTTGTACGGCGTGACAGTAGAATTGTACTGCAACCTTAAGAGTCTTTAATATCTATATGATCATATGGAATTGAATATGAGACAGCTTCGGTAGATGGAGTTACTGAAAGATTATAACCTGGAGATCAAGTATCATCCGGGTAAAGCTAATGTCGTTGCAGATGCTTTGAGTCGGAAGATGGTGCTAGTGGCAACGATGATGATGCAGGAAAGAAAATTGATAGAAGATTTTCGGGACTTCAATCTCTCGAATGATATCCTGTGTGCCAGTTATGGCGTTGTCCAAGGGGAAAATGACCTGAAGACAGAAATTGAAGAGGCTCAACAGCACGATGAGAGAGCCCAGTTCATTTGAGCTATGATTGATCAAAGAGGGATAAATTGATAGAATTTAAAGCGCAATTAAGAGCTAGGAGAAATATCACCAAAGTATATACTGGTTCATCCACAACTACATTGGCCTACGTCCAGTTCTCAGAGTTCTTCTTATAGTTTTGTTATATCTTCCATGATTTAGTGGGTTCTTGGTACCTCAATACACAACAAGTTCTTTCACTGGACACTCGCTTCCCTTTATATGATGTAAACTAATCCCCAACTTAAGGTTCTACAACCTTAAGTAATCTCAACAAATAAATATTGAGTTTGTGATGAAAACCTCTCTCACAGAGTGTATATAGAATCGTTGAAGTACAGAATGAATAAGTGAATGGAAAATAGAGCAAGTGTGAATTTATTGTTGATGGCTCAATATGTTGTTCTATTTTTCTTTGTTGAATGCTTCCGTATATATAGTTGAGTTTGATAGTCATTATTAGCATTTCAACATGTTCATTAGAGTCACACAGCTTCTTTTGACCATTCTTTATATTTGAAAAATAACTGTTATGGTAGGTAAGCGTTATGAATGTTACGTTGTTTATAAAGTGGCTTTTCTCTCTTTAGCATGATCTATTCATTGTTTTCCTATAAAAATACTTCAAACAATAATACAATGAAGTGTTAGTCATAATTACATTACATTAAAGATTAACAGATGATTATCATGCATTCTGGGATTCATCACTCGAGTGATTCAAGGATATCACTTGAGTGATAATCACTCAAGTGATCCTTTCCAGAACTTAGTAGAGAGTTGAAGCAACAATTCTGACCTTATCACTCTAATGGTTACTCAAGTGATTCAGGGACATCACTTGAGTGATCCCTTGCTAATCTTGGCAGAAAGTCATAGATTTGTTTTCTTATCCCATCACTCTAGTGGTCACTTGAGTGATCCTTTGTCATCACTCGAGTGATACCTCTTAAAATCTGACAGAGTTTTCAAAGCATTTTTTACTGCTTCACTTGAGTGCTCACTCGAGTAATGAAGGGGCATCACTCGAGTGATCACTTCTAAAATTAGCCAGAGACTTCTCTTCGTGCATTGTGACTTCTTCTCTTTGTTTATTACTTAAGTGGTCACTTGAGTGATGGTTCTGCATGCCTCAGAACACTGTTTTTGTGTTCAAAAACCTTTGTTTAATTAAATCATTTGTAACACCATGTGTTATCATCAAAACATAGGATCTAACATTCTCCCCATTTTTTATGATGACAAAGCTTGGTGATTTTTGAATAAACCATTTTGAAAATATTTTGAAGTTTCAATCAAAATTATATGCTTAAGTTTGCTGATATTAAATTAACAACCTTGCATACATAAGCAGAAACAGAATTCATTAGTCCAAATAACATGATAGTAATCCAATACATTGAACTTCAGAATTCAATATCATGACATAAAAGTTCATAAAAGTCAGAAAGCTCCCTAAAATCCCTATACACCTATATATCCCCATGCTATATAAATGTAGGCACATATGTTAGTTCACCAAAAGTACTTGTAGTTCTTCTCCCCCTTTTTGACATCATTGGAAAGGGTGATCTATGCAGAGATACTGGAATTGGAGCTAGTATGGGATGTGTTTCTAATGGTGATAGGTGTGGCTCAGATGGGTAAGGATGCATCATCGTGAATATCACCACGTCTCAGAGCAAAAGTAGGTGACTTAGATGGAATAGGCTCTGGTAGATCTAGAGAGGATCTTGTGGGTGAGGGACATATAGAGGAGTACTCTGTGGTGGTGGTGGTCAAGGCTGGGAGCTAACCACTAATTCATGTGTGTCCTCTAAATGCTGTGAATGATGAGATGTAGTCTGAGTTAAAGGCTCAGTGCCAGTGGGTAAAGCTACATGTGTGGTCACTGGGCTTGGTTGAATGGTGGCCTACTCATCCATAATGATGTGAACCTGAGTGGATGATGAAGGATTGGTCATAGTAAAAAGTACATTGCTCGGTATGAAGTGAGGGATAACAAGTGGTGGATCAAATACAGGGACATAGGCAGAGGTTGGAGCTGAGGCTGGAACAGATAGACCAGGAGTTAAGGTGATAAGAGACAGGGCATCAACCTTCTCATGGAGAGACCAGAGAAGACTAGAAATCTTATTCAGTGCATTAGTCTGATCCTGCTGAGCCAACATTACTTGGTTGTGCTCATTTAAGTGCACGCGTCTGATCCAATACTACCTAATTGCACCTAAATTTGTTTGGGTGTTGGAGAATGCGCCATCCTAACTTAGATAGTAATGCAAGATTAAATGCCTCAAAATCTTTGAACCCTAACCCTCCTTCTAGTTTTGTCTCCTCATTCTATCCATAAAGACCCAATACACTTTCCTTTTCCCTTCCTCACAATTCCATCAGAATTTAGACACTATCCCATCTAGCTATTTTAGCACATTCTTTGGGTATAAAAAACAAGACATATAGTACACAGGGATTGAGTTAGCTAAAAATTTAATCAACACTTCCCAACTTGCCTCAAATAAAAAGGTTTTTTTCACCCTTGTACCCTTTTCTCCATTCTATCCATAACAAAGTTTAGTGCTTAAGCCTTTGATCTTCCTTAAAATAATTGACAATCCTAGATAATTCCCTAAGATATCTACTGCATGAATCTGAAAAATTTGGCCAATTTCTTTTTTTTGAAGTTCTAGGACATTTATGGAGTGATATAGACAAGATTTGCCCGCATTAATAGACTTGTCATATGCTTTACAATAATCTTTAATTATATTTTTTAGATTCTTGAAGTATTATATCTCAGCTAGAAGAAAGAAAACTAAATCTTCCACAAAGAAGCTGTGAGTAGTTTCAGGACAACCCCTAGCAGGTTGATGCCCCTCAATAACCCTCGCCTCTTGTCTTGTTCAATTAATCTAGATAGGACATTGTTAAGTTGTATGAAAAGATATAGGAATAAAAGGTCTCCCTTTCTAAGTCCTCTCTGTGGCATCACAGTAGATACCCTCTTCCCAGATAGCATTACTAAGAAACTAACTAAGCTCAGGCACCAAAAAATCCTTTCAACCCATCTATTGTCAAATCCTATTTTCAACAATGTAGCACATAGAAAATCCAATTCCACTTTATCATATGTTTTGTTCATATCTAACTTTAGAGCTATTTCTCTATGCCCTTGTCTTTTATTTTTTATATGATGGAAGACTTCATGCACTATCACAATATTATCTTAGATTAATCAACCCATCACAGAAGCTCTTTGAATCTCATCAACTATGATTTCTAACAAGGGTTTTAATCAATTGACCATTACTTTTGAAAATATTTTGTATGAGAAATTACATAAGCTAATTGGCCTATAGTCATTTACAGTCTCAGGGCAATATACTTTTGGAAATAAAATGAAGTTTGTGGAATTTATTTGATTCAATGGACACCCATTTTGAAAGAAATCTTTAACAAGATCACATGCCTACTCTCCAACGATATCCCAAGCTTTCTAGTAAAATAGACAAGTGAATACGTTAGGGCTTGATGCTTTTTGTCCACCTAGTTGGAAAACGGCTTGCTTGACTTCTTCCGATGATATCTCAGCCATCAATGCTCTGTTATCCTCCTCTGTTACTCCTTGTTTCACGCATTCTAGCACTTTGGTGAAATCTATGGAGCCTGCTATCGAGAATAGTAATTAATAAAAGTTGGCAAAATGATCCCCAATGTCCTTCTCAGAATCTAGCCATTCATCAAGGTTGTCTCTAACTCTTGTAATTTTGTTCCTACCCCTTCTGCAAATAGTTGTCATGTGAAAGAATTTTGAGTTCTTATCTCCACATTTCAATCACTCAACTCTAGATTTCTGAGCCCAATATACCTTTTCTTGTTCCTACAATTCTTCTATCTTCTTTTTTAGTTCTTTTACCTCATCAGTTGTCTCAGAAGTCCATTCTAAGTCGATGTATACTTGGACCCTCTTCATAAGATAATTGATAAGTTTCTAGCTATTCTTGAATTCCTTCTTACCCCAGTCATTAAGACCTTCCCTTTGCTCGTTCAGATTCCTAACAACGTCTACCAATTCCTTATTATGCCATTCAATCTTCCAATTTGCTTTAATCACTTCCATCAAGTTTGGATGAATGATCCATCTTGCATCAAATCAAAACAAAGGGGGAGTTTTGGAGTCTATATTCTCATATTCAACAAATATTGGACTATGATATGATTCGATAGCTTCCAACACATGTCCTTTTCCTTTCTGGAATTGTGCTCTCCATTTCATGTTAATCACTGGCCTTTCTAATCTTTCTCTAATGAATTCAACCCTTTCTCGATTATTCATCCATGTAAATCTGCATCCATTAAATTCCATCTCCATTAGCTTACAATCAATCATGAATTTCCTAAACAGATCAAGGTCCCTTTGTGAACATTCCTTTTCACCTTCCTTGTCTGCCACATATAATAGTTCATTAAAGTTACCTAACACTATCCATGGTATATCTAGCCTAGGATTAAGATTTTACAATTCTGCCCACTATTGTTGCTTCATGTAATTTCATTTAGATTGTATAGCAAAGTCCTATTGCTTTACTATCTCCCTTCTACTCGTATATCTACTAGGTGTATTATGAATCTGCTAATGAACCCAACAATCATTTGGACCCCCTCCTTCCACCAAAATGCAAGACCACCTAACCTTCTAATAAGTTCAAAATATTCTCTATGATCATATTTAAGTTTCCTTCTTATCTTTTCTATTTTTGTTTTATTTCCATTTTTGTTTCAGAGAGAAAAACAATTTTTGGCTTTAGCTTCCCACACTGGAACTTTAAATTGTGAACTGTTAAGGTAGTTCCAAGCCCCTAACAGTTCCATCATAGACAATTCATAGCTCCTATGTGGCTACATCAGGCTAACCACCATACCTTTCAATATCATCTTCATGACCACATCCCCTTTATTCTTCTATTCTCGCCTCATCCCTTTTTCCTGACTTAATACAATTTGTAATCTAGGATAATTTTCTATAAATAATGCTTTCCTAATCTTTTTGCACCCCGTCCTTTTATCCTATTGCTAATTCCTTAATCAAATCTTAGTTTACCATCATACCTGAAACCTAATGGATTTGAGCCTTCAATTTCTTCGATTTTCTTTAACTCAGATTCGGCCTTCCCACAATCTCCACCACTCTTTGGAGAATCTTGGTTGAGTTCCTTCCATCTTTTAACTAGCGTTGAGTCAGATAGTTCCTTTGCTTTTCTCTTAAGCGAAACATCACAAATTCCAGGAGCTAGATCCCCAACTGCCATGTTCTAGAAAGGCACAATTGCCCTGAATCTTTAAGGACATTATCCTCTTCTTCAACCAATTTGACCCAATACTTGGCCTGGGATTTTAGCAGCTTTTCTTTCTTGGCCCTTAACACACTCAAGGACCTATCTATCTTTTTTAAAATGTCGTCCAGTCCATTCTCTTGAGATCCTCTTAATTCACTTTGGGCTTCTGAGATGAAGGCCGCATCTATTTCAATTCCCATATACTGAAAAATATTATTATTAAACAGGACCCCACTCTTTTGTACCCCTTCATATGACAAGCCTACTGCCACTTGGGGATAGGGGTGTTTATCAATTTCCCGTCCCGATCCCGAGTAAATCGAGACGGGAAAATCCCGTCCCGAAAATTTCTGGATCGGGAATGTGATTTCAGGATCGGGATCGGGAAAAAGTCGGGATCGGGAAGTCCCGATCCCGACTTTTTCCCGATCCCGAAAATATATATATACACATGTATATTTTTTAAAAATATTTAAGAAAATAAGACCAAATGTAAAATAAAATGTAAAAATCCCTAACACCCTTAAGGTAATATCTATTTTTTTAGTTTAGTTAGTTAATTTTATTTATTATTTATTAAATAATTCTAATTTTTTGTTCTTGTCTTTGTTCTTTTTACAGCTGAATCGACAACTTTAAGCATGTATTAGACTAATTATATATTTATATTAGACTTATTTGGTACAATATGATATTAGAAAAATTATATATTTATATTAGACTAAAGGAAACATAACAAAAAATTCAATATAGAGATTTTTTTTAAAAAAAAAAGCAAAAACGGCATCGGGAAATTCCCGATCCCTATCCTGAAATTTCCCGATTTTCGGGATCGAGATTGGGATTGGGAATGAAAATCATTCCCGAACCCTTGTCGAGATTGGGATCGGGAATGGCATTTCCCGATCCCGTCCCGATCCCGAACACCCCTACTTGGGGAACTTGCGTTAGCTCCTTGGAGTTGTTCCTTTTCTCCATCATTTGACTTTTGGAAGTTTCTCCTTTCTCTATGAAACAACGCATGCGACACAAGTCTCCATGCCCACATTTATTGCACTTCTCTTCCCTATTCATCCCTTTCAATTTTGGTTGTCTTCCCTAGTTTCCGTTCTTGCTCCCTGTACATTTGTATGTGTAAGCTAGTGTCAGTGTCAGACCCACATGTCACACTGTTTACCACAAATTCCATCGTTTCCTCCTCGCAAACCTTGTTTTCATGGCCCAGTTTGCCGTAGTTGAAACAATACTGTTAAAACAAGCGTTTCACCCAAGAGGGGGGGTGAATTGGGTGATACTAAAATTTCGTTGAAAATGTAAAACTTTAACAGTGAAATTAAAACAGTAAGGAGTAAGGAGAAATATCACCGAAGTGTACACCGGGAGTTATACTGGTTCGGTCATAACCACTTTGACCTACGTCCAGTCCTCAGAGCTTCTCTGAGAGTTTCACTATAACTTCCAAGATTCAGTGGGTTCTTGGCACCTCAGTACAAGCAAGTTCCTTCGCTTGGACACTCGCTCCCCCTTACAAGTTGTAATCCAATCCCAACTCAAGGTTCTACAACCTTAAGTTATTTCAATAACAAATATTGAGTTTGAATGAAATGTCTCTCTTATAGAGTGAATAAGAATCACTGAAGTATAGAAATATAATTACAATGTGAAAACAGAGCAATGAACTTGATGATACGTTTGTGTGTGTTCTTGTTATTTTTCCCTGTTTGGATGTTCCCATATATAGATATGTTGGTGAAGACCGTTGGAACATTTTTCTTTCGTCCGTTGTAGAGTGCGCAGCCACTATTGACTTTTCTAGTTTTTGAAAAATATTCGTTGGCGGTGGTTGGTATTTGAACGTTTCATTTGACTTTCATTACTTGATATGATTTCTACATTATTCATCTGTAAATAGGCTAAGAATACTAATACAATGAAAGATTAATCATATACGAAACAAATCAATGAACGTTTGAATGATTTCTGGATTTCTGGGTTTGCCTACTCGAGTATTACTTGAAGTTTACTCAAGTACTTACTCGAGTATCATCGAGAAATCTTTGATCAACTGCAAGTCAACAGATAAATTTAAGATCACTCGGGTAGTGCATGGAATAACCAATTTTCAAACCTTTGGAAATATATGTTGACTCGGGTACCGACTCGAGTAATGCACTCACAACTTTATGAGTTACTCGGGTACCAACTCGAGTAAACCTTCAAATAAACTTTTGGTTACTTGATGGTTTACTCCAGTAATGTTGGCAGGATTTCAAGGCCGAGAGCACTTACCTTGTTACTTGAGTACTTACTCGAGTAAACTTACTCTTTGGGTACAACTTACTCGGGTAATGACTTGAGGTTTTCCTTGAAAATATCTCTGCATACTCGGGTACCTACTTGAGGAATCCACTTTAAATAGATTATTAAATACTTGCATACTAGAGTAATGACTCGAGGAAAATAAGGTAAAATTATATCAAGTTAATCGGGTACTACCTTCAAGTTTTCACTTACTTCAGAGCGTTACTCGAGTAGCTACTCGAGTAACATTGGCAGTAGTACAAAGTACCGAGAGCAACACATTTCCAGACACAGAGTTACTCGAGTACTTACTCGAGTATCATTGGCAGGCCGAGAGCAACTGGAAGGTTTTCACATGGTTACTCGAGTAGTTCCTCGAGTAACGTTGGCAGGCCGAGAGCAACTCCAAGTTTTTATCTGGTTACTCGAGTAGCTCCTCGAGTAACATTGGCAGGCCGAGAGCAACTTGAAAATACTTACACTATTACTCGAGTACCTCCTCAAGTAATGTTGGCAGGTTACTGGAAGGTGCCTCTGGTTACTTCAAGTTTTGTCTCATTACTCGAGTACATACTCGAGTAATGCCTTAGAGAAATTGCTCCTGCTTAAGTTTCTCAGCATTTTCTCTTGGTCTTTCCTCATTACTCCAATGCTTACTTCAAGTGATGCTTATCCCTGTTATTACTTTGTCTAAACTTATTTATTAATCAATTCTTTTTCATACCATACTTTTGTTATCATCAAAACATGAGATCTAACATTCTCCCCCTTTTTGATGATGACAAAACTTGGTGATTTTGAACATGGTTTTTAAATTAAATATGTCTTATTAAGTTTAGATTCATAGCATACACCTTGCATTCACAACAACTTCATTAGTCCAACAACGTATCATAATTCAAAACTTAAATGGACTTAAAATGAAATCATAACTTAAACACACTTGCATTAAACTTAAAATTTGCAAATTACAAGATAATAAGTTCAAGAAAACTAATAAAAAGAACTAACAAGTTCCGAAATGCTCCCTAAAACCCATATACACCCAAATACCCAAAATAAGCTCAGACACTTCCACAAAATCACTCTCAAGCTCTTCTCCCCCTTTTTGTCTTCATCAATCAACTGGAGGGCTAGGAGGCTTGACCATGGAAATGGGTGTCACTAGAAGAACCATAGAATCATCTGAACCAGAAGAATCAAAAGAGCTAGAGAGGACTGGTTCAGGCAGATTCACTGGAGGGATATAGATGTCATCTCTGGGAGGAATAGGAGAGGGTTAGAAGACAACCATAGTGGTCTCAGTCTCTGGAGGAGTATGCATCACTGGAGTGAGATGTTCAGAGGAGGAAGAGGGAGATATTTCCTCAGTTTGGGTAGGTGATGGATTCGGTTTAGGAACGGTTTCTAGCTGAGGTTTTGGAGGTGAATCATCAATGACAATGTGTATGGTCTCATTGGTATCTGGATTGTCCACTGTGTATAGAATATCTTTGGCTTGAGACTCAGGTGGACTAGATACCAGAGGGGTAGATGGTTCATTCTCAGTGATAGGAGTGTCAGAAGGAGGGTTCACTGGAGGTGGTGGTGGTGGTGCAGAAGAAGATGGACCGGTAGAAGGTCCGGGACCTACAGAGTCCAGTCGTGCCAGAATTAATCTCAAAATCTCACCCTGGGCATGTTGCTCAGCTAGCAACTCCTCATGCCTCTTGTCCATTTTCTCCACCAACTCTCCCATCTTGGTATTTATGTGGGTTATCAGTTCTGCATTCGTGTTGGCGATATCCACATGAAAACCTCTCAGCATATTTTCCATAAAGTGCTGGAGAGTGGCATTGAGGAAGGATGGCGATGATGTGGTAGCAGCTGGAGCCGATGACTGAGTATCATCCAACTTGCTGGTCTCTGCCTCAGTGGTCTTCCTCTTCTTGACCCAGACTCCAGAGGGCCTTTGAGAGGGATTTCAATGTTTAATTTCCCAATCTAGTTTCTCCCAACCAGAGTCAACCTCTTAATGGGCTCCTTGCTATCCAAATATCATATCTTATTCTCTTTCAGAATAAGTGATACAATTTGAGGATATGGCATTGGTGTTGTAGCCTTTCCATCCACCCTGTACCTCTTCATCTCAGAGAAGATATACTCCCCTAGATCCTTTTGTTCCTTCAAGAGTAGTGAAGCAAACCATCTAAAGTCCCTATCAGAGAAGTGTGTATAATTGTTGGCCTTGTTCACTAGGGACCTAGAGTAAATGTACCATAGGACCCTGTGATGATCACACATATCACTAGGCTTGAAATTTAGAGGGCCAACTAACTCTCCGGGTTTAAGGATAGTGAAGATTTGGTTTGGCTCAAGTTGGGAGTAAACATCATCTGGTAGATTCTCTATCCCTAACCACAAGTTAATCCTAGAGGGTGATATAAGAATCGTTTGGCCTCTAACTGTGGTAGTCATTTCTTCCTCGGCTGAGGTTCTGTTTGGCTCATCTATAATCTCTAGATTACAGTAAAAGTGTGTGATTACTTTAGTACAGAATGGTAATCTAATAGATAGCCATGGCATGAAAGGATCTAAATAAGGACTAAGATCATGCTTCACTACCTCTTGAAGTAATCTGAGATCCACATAGTATGTTTTACACACCTTCCTCCTGGAGAACTGAGACAGATACTTCGGAGATTCCACCAATTTGCTGACATTGAATCCCTTTGGTGGGTTGGTGATCTCTTCTTCCAGCACTTTGGACTTCTTGGAAGATTGTCCCTTCTCCATTTGATCAATGATGTTTGCCATAGCTGCAGCCACATTCCTATCATATTTAGGCTTTTTAGGCGGCTTTGGAGTGAAAGAAGGGGTAGAGGAATCAGAGGGAGTAGGTGTGGAAGTTTTAGTACTCTTGCCTTTCCCAGTTGAAGTACTCTTTTTGGATTGATCCCTTGTAGTAATAGGCTCTTTAATCACTACTCCTTTGGGTTTCGGTTGAGATAGAGGTTGAGTATGAATTTTGGCTTTTGATCTCGGTGTAAGTTTTCTTCTCTTTTTGGGAGGAGAAGAAATAGGATCAGAGTGTTGTTGGGATTCAGAGGAGTCTATGGGAGTAAGGTTTTTAGTTCTCATCTTTCTGAAAGATTGAAAACTGAAATTTTTAGAAAAGCAGAGATACAGACGCGAGATAGGGCACTGAGATTCTGAGTAAAATAGGAAGTTTCTAGGAATGAAATCTGTTGGGTTTTGACGGAAATGAAGTAAGGAATCACTTGTGAAAAATTTCTGTGAGAGAAAATAGTGATTTACTCGAGGAGATTTTGTGGAAATGACCGAGTTTGCGATAGATAAAGACCTAGAACCCGACGTTACTCGAGGCCTTACTCGAGTAACCTTCAAGTTTACTCGAGGCCTTCCTCGGGTGTTCATACAGAAAAATTCTAAAATAATTTATTTAAATTGTGTACCTGGCATGAATAATGTAGTAATTATCCATGGATGTTCCCTCGATCATTTATAACCAATTTTGAGCAGATTTGAGTCATTTTGCATTAATTTGAGAATATAGACTCCGACATTACTCGAGGCCTTACTCGAGTAAGCTTCAAGTTTACTCGAGGCTCGCCTCGGGTAACCTGTCTTTTCAACTTTAGACTCTTCATTTCTTTGTAACTGAACCGTTAGATTTAAATTCCAAGTAACTTGATCCATTACTTCCAGTTTTGGGGGACATTACTCGAGTACATACTCGAGTAAAGTGTTACTTTACTTCAAGTTGTTCCTCGGGTATTGCCTCTCCGTTAGTTATTACTTCAAGTTAATACTCCAGTAATGGTGTCCTCTGATAATCTCTATTTTTGTTTCTCAAAACAGAGTTTCAAACTCCCTGCAAAACAAGTTTCTATATACTCCGATGCTTAAGTTAGTGATCATCAAAACATTATTAGGTGACTTCATCTAATATTATGAAAAGCTTAAATAACTTATAACTCATTGGGATTTACCATTCCCAATTCTCTTCTAATGTATAGAAATTGATCTTTTGCAAGAGGTTTTGTGAAGATATCTGCTAGTTGAAGATGAGTAGGAATGAATATCACTTTCACATCTTTCTTTTGAACATGATCTCTGATGAAGTGATGTCTGACATCGATATGCTTGGTTCTAGAGTGTTGAACTGGATTCTTTGCCAAGCTTATCATACTGGTATTGTCACAATAGATTGGTATTTCTTTGAGATAAATACCAAGATCTTGTAGTTGTTGTTTTAACCATATCACTTGAGCACAACAACTTGAGACTGCAACATATTCGGCTTCCGTTGATGAAAGAGACACTGTATTTTGTTTCTTGCTAAACCATGATACAAGTGATCCTCCAAGAAATTGTCCTTGTCCGCTGGTGCTATTTCTATCTGTTTTGTATCCTCCATGATCAGAATCTGAATATGCAACAAGATATTCACTTCTTCCTTTGGGATACCACAGACCCAATTCGGGTGTGTCAGCAAGGTATCTAAAGATTCGTTTGACCATTTTAGCATGTGATTCCTTTGGTGCTGATTGATATCTTGCACATATGCCAACACTAAATTGGATGTCTGGTCTACTTGCCGTGAGATAGAGTAATGATCCAATCATTCCTCTGTATTTTGTGATGTTGTAGTCTTTCCCTTTGTCATCAGCATCAAGTAACGTAGTTGAGCTCATAGGTGTGTCCGTGCCATTTGCTTCATCCATTCCATACTTCTTCAATAGCTCTTTTAAATACTTTGTTTGAGATATGAAGATTCCATTCTTTCTTTGTTTGATTTGCAAACCAAGAAAGAAATTCAATTCTCCCATCATTGACATCTCGAATTCTCCCTGCATTATCTCAGAAAATTCCTTACACAGAGATTCATTAGTAGCACCGAAAACAATGTCATCAACATATATTTGAACAATTAAAATATCATTGTGTTTTCGTTTTATGAAGAGTGTTGTATCAACCTTTCCTCGTACAAAACCTTGATCAATAAGAAACTTACTGAGCCTTTCATACCAGGCTCTAGGAGCTTGTTTTAAACCATATAAAGCCTTTTTGAGTTTGAAAACATGGTCTGGTTTAGTAACATCCTCAAAACCTGGAGGTTATTCTACATACACCTCTTCCATGATGTAACCATTTAGAAATGCACTCTTTACATCCATTTGATAGGGTTTGAATCCTTTGATGCATGCAATGGCTAAGAGTACACGAATAGCTTCCAATCTAGCCACTGGAGCATACATTTCCTTATAATCAATCCCTTCTTCCTAATTATAGCCTTTGGCCACCAATCTTGCCTTGTTTCTGACAATAATTGCGGATTCATCAAGTTTGTTCTTGAATACCCATTTAGTACCAATGATCGGATGATCCTTGGGTCAGGGTACCAAATCCCAAACTTGATTTCTCTCAAATTGATTCAGTTCTTCTTGCATTGCTATAACCCAATCATTGTCTGACAGGGCTTCATCAATGTTAGAAGGTTCAATCTCAGAAATGAATGCAGAAAAACTTACTTCTTTGAAAATTTTATTTCTAGTTTTGATCCCTTCATTCACATCTCCTATGACTTGATCTAAGGGATGACTTCTATTATATTTCCAGGCTTTAGGTTGACCTAATAGTTGCTCTTCTTCCTTAGTTTCATCAACTTCTGGAATAAGAGACTTAGAAATAAATTGATCATTTTCTTGATTTAAAACAACTTCCTGTTCTTCATCAATGGTTTTGTCAGAGGATTCAAATTCATCAAATACAATATGAATTGATTCTTCAACAACACATGTTCTTTTATTGAAAACTCTATATGCTTTACTTCGGTTAGAATATCCTAGGAAAATTCCTTCATCATTTTTAGAATCAAATTTTCCTAAGTTATCTTTACCATTATTATGAATAAAACACTTACAACCGAAGATGTGTAGATGAGCAATGTTTGGCTTTCTCCCTTTGTACAGCTCGTATGGTGTCTTTCCAAGTTTTGTTCTGATATAGGCTCTATTTGAAATGTAGCATGCTGTACTCATAGCATCAGCCCAAAATACTTGAGACACGTTCTTTTCATTCAACATTGCTCTAGCCATTTCAGTGAGCACTCTATTCTTGCGTTCCATAACTCCATTTTGTTGAGGCGTCCTTGGAGCAGAGAAATTGTGATCAATACCATTAGTATCACAATATTCTTCAAAGGCTTGATTTTCAAATTCTCCACCATGATCGGTCTTAATACCTGTAATGGACATACCTTTCTCATTTTGTACCTTCTTGGCAAAAACAATAAATTCTTCAAATGTCTCATCCTTTGATGATAGAAAAATAATCCATGTAAATCTAGAGAAATCATCAACAATGACCAATGAATATAGGTTGCCACCAAGACTCTTTACTCTTGCTGGACCCACTAAATCCATATGCAATAATTGTAATGGTCTATTTGTTGAAATCTCAATTTTCAATTTGAAAGATGATTTAGTTTGTTTACCCTTTTGACATGCATCACAAATCAAGTCATTTTTGAAATTTACTTTGGGTAATCCAAGCACTAAATCCTTTTAGAGTAGTTTGCCTAGTTAATGCATATTGACATGAGCCAATCTGTTATGCCATAACCAACTTTCATCGGCATTACTCAGAAAACAATTTTCAGATTCATTTCTACTAATATCTAGAGTATAACAGTTACCTTCCCTTTTTGCTCTGAGCTTAGCCTTGATATTCTTCTTATCAAGCTGTAAGTCATTCTTGTTGATAATTAAGCATTCTTCTGAGTCAAATATTACCCAGTTGTTTTTATCTGCACTTTGACTTACGCTTAGCAAATTGTGACACAAGCCTTCAACATAATATACATCTTTGACTTGTATTCCTTTGTCATTTTTGATTTCACCAATTCTTGCTATTCTTCCGGATTGATTTCTTCCAAATTTTACCTTTCCACCTTCCTTAGGTTGCAATGTGGTAAAACTTTCGAAATCTCCGGTCATATGTCTAGAGCATCCGCTATCTATATACCATTTGCTATTTTTGGATGCTTTAAGACATACCTGCAATCAAATGACTAAGTCTTAGGTACCCACATCTTTTTGGGTCCTTTTGGGTTAGTACAAATAATTTTCTGAATATATGATCCTTTAGGTACCCATTTGTAGGTTCCTATTGTTCTTTTCTTCTTATGAATACATGAAGAAGTATAATGTCCTTTTCTATTACAGTAGTTACAAAATGAAAAAGGATTTGATGTATGCACAGAATGCTGGAAATAATTTAAATAAGACTTACCTCCTGCTTTCTTTCTACCTTTCCTTTTATCCGATCTTGGATCATAACCAATTCCAGATCGGTCATTTACAAATCGTTGGGCTTTTAAAATGAAATTTAGCATCTCACTTCCTTGAGTAAATTTTTCAAGAGTTTTTGTGAGATCAATATTTTTCTTTTTCAAAGAAGAACAATTTTCACAATCCTTTTCCAAACTTTCTTTAAGTTTAATTTCAAGAGCTTTGTTTTTCTTTTTGAAAACAACCAATTCTTTAACTACTTTGATGAATTCAGAATGTAAAGCATTATATTCAAAAAGTAATTCATCATAGGTAGGTTCAGAATCATTTACCTCTTCTTCTGTTTCTTCTTGAGCAACAAGACATATATTAGCTACTTCTTCCTCATCACTTTCTTCGTCTGAGGAGCTATCACCCCATATAGCAGATACGAAGGCCTTCTTTTTGTTGAAGAATTTTCCTTTTCTCTTTTCCTTGTTCTTTTGATTCAGGTCTGGATATTCTGATTTGATATGTCCTGGTTTTCCACATTCATAGCAAATGATATGATCTTTGTTGCTATTTCCTCCTTTCTGAAAGTGTTTGAATCCTTGACCTTTCTTGTAGAACTTTTTGAATCGTTTTATGATTAGGCCCATTTCATCATCGTCAAACTCCTCATCCTCATCCTGATTTTCTTCTTTCGCATTTAGTGCTAGACCTTTCTTTTTCTTGTCACCAATGTCATCTAGTTCTCGTTTGAACTTTAGTTTGCTTTCATATTCAGAAAGACTTCCAAATAGAGAAGCAACTGATCTCATTGATTCTCCTTTTGCTTCTTCTATTGCAGTAACTTTTGCTTCCCACTCTTTAGAAAGAATATTCAAAATCTTTCGTACTTGGGTGTGATGATCATAGACTTTCTCAAGAGCTGCAAGTTGGTTAACAAGGTGAGTATATCTAAGTTCGAATTCAGAAATTGACTCACCTGATTTCATTCGAAGTAGATCGAATTCGATGACCAAAGTGTTGATTCGATTCTCCTTTATTCCTGAAGTTCCTTCATGAGCTATTTCCAGAGCTTCCTACATTTGTTTTGCTGTTGGAAATGTGCAAATTCTGAAATATTCACTTTGACTCAAAGCGCTTTGTAACATCAGAATTGCCTTGCTGTGGAGAGTGATAAGTTTCTTGTCATTCTCATCATATTCCGCTGGCATCTTGGGAATTTTCTGAGAATCTACAGTCTTTGTAGGTTGATAGTTTCCACTCTCAATTACATCCTATAGCCCATATTCAGTAGCCATTACGAACACTCTAAATTTAGCTTTCCAGAAAGAGAAGTGTTCTCCATTGAAACCGGGAGGTCTAGTGATGGATGCTCCGTCGGGAAGAATTCCTTCACCCATGCTTGCCATTGGATCCTTCTTAAGCTGTTAAACCTTAACAAGAAGACCTACGATTTGATACCAAATGTTAGAACAAGCGTTTCACCCAAGAGGGGGGTAAATTGGGTGATACTAAAATTTCGTCGAAAATGTAAAACTTTAACAGTGAAATTAAAACAGTAAGGAGTAAGGAGAAATATCACCGAAGTGTACACCGGGAGTTATACTGGTTCGGTCATAACCACTTTGACCTACGTCCAGTCCTCAGAGCTTCTCTGAGAGTTTCATTATAACTTCCAAGATTCAGTGGGTTCTTGGCACCTCAGTACAAGCAAGTTCCTTCGCTTGGACACTCGCTCCCCCTTACAAGTTGTAATCTAATCCCAACTCAAGGTTCCACAACCTTAAGTTATCTCAATAACAAATATTGAGTTTGAATGAAATATCTCTTTTATAGAGTGAATAAGAATCACTGAAGCATAGAAATATAATTACAATATGAAAACAGAGCAATGAACTTGATGATACGTTTGTGTGTGTTCTTGTTATTTTTCCCTGTTTGGATGTTCCCATATATAGATATGTTGGTGAAGACCGTTGGAACATTTTTCTTTCGTCTGTTGCAGAGTGCGCAGCCACTATTGACTTTTCTAGTTTTTGAAAAATATTCGTTGGCGGTGGTTGGCATTTGAACGTTTCATTTGACTTTCATTACTTGATATGATTTCTACATTGTTCATCTGTAAATAGGCTAAGAATACTAATACAATGAAAGATTAATCATATACGAAACAAATCAATGAACGTTTGAATGATTTCTGGATTTCTGGGTTTGCCTACTCGAGTATTACTTGAAGTTTACTCAAGTACTTACTCGAGTATCATCGAGAAATCTTTGATCAACTGCAAGTCAACAGATAAATTTAAGATCACTCGGGTAGTGCATGGAATAACCAATTTTCAAACCTTTGGAAATATATGTTTACTCGGGTACCGACTCGAGTAATGCACTCACAACTTTATGAGTTACTCAGGTACCAACTCGAGTAAACCTTCAAATAAACTTTTGGTTACTCGATGGTTTACTCCAGTAATGTTGGCAGGATTTCAAGGCCGAGAGCACTTACCTTGTTACTTGAGTACTTACTCGAGTAAACTTACTCTTTGGGTACAACTTACTCGGGTAATGACTTGAGGTTTTCCTTGAAAATATCTCTGCATACTCGGGTACCTACTTGAGGAATCCACTTTAAATAGATTATTAAATACTTGCATACTAGAGTAATGACTCGAGGAAAATAAGGTAAAATTATATCAAGTTAATCGGGTACTACCTTCAAGTTTTCACTTACTTCAGAGCGTTACTCGAGTAGCTATTCGAGTAACATTGGCAGTAGTACAAAGTGCCGAGAGCAACACATTTCCAGACACAGAGTTACTCGAGTACTTACTCGAGTATCATTGGCAGGCCGAGAGCAACTGGAAGGTTTTCACATGGTTACTCGAGTAGTTCCTCGAGTAACGTTGGCAGGCCGAGAGCAACTCCAAGTTTTTATCTGGTTACTCGAGTAGCTCCTTTAGTAACATTGGCAGGCCGAGAGCAACTTGAAAATAGTTACACTATTACTCGAGTACCTCCTCAAGTAATGTTGGCAGGTTACTGGAAGGTGCCTCTGGTTACTTCAAGTTTTGTCTCATTACTCGAGTACATACTCGAGTAATGCCTTAGAGAAATTGCTCCTGCTTAAGTTTCTCAGTATTTTCTCTTGGTCTTTCCTCATTACTCCAATGCTTACTTCAAGTGATGCTTATCCCTGTTATTACTTTGTCTAAACTTATTTATTAATCAATTCTTTTTCATACCATATTTTTGTTATCATCAAAACATGAGATCTAACAAATACCTCACAAGCTTCTTATCTTTGACTTGAATCCACACGTAATCTAAATCCTCCAATCTCGGAGCAAGAAATCCTAGGACCAACCGACCAAAGGCTTTTCAGCATCAACTTCAACTGTAGCTCTTCCAAAATTCTTGTTTGAAAATTTATCCTTTGCTGGATTTTCAACCTCAATAACTCTTCCAACTAAACTCACCATCAACCTTATATTTTCTACCATTCTTCCTTCGGGTGAAAGGTTACAAAATTGTACCCAAAACTCACAAGAATGTATGAAGATTTCATTGTACCGAGGAAAGGCTTCCTCTTTTGTAAACTCAGCATGCTATTTCGGACCACCCATGGGTTTTCTTTCAGTATTCTGTTAGCTTTATTCGGTATTTTGAAGGTAAAAGTGAAAAGATTAAACCCTATACTCTTTACCTCCACTTCTCCAATAGCGTTCCATGCCAATTCTTATTGTATCTTTAACAGTTCCCAATCCCACTCTAGTATTTGAAAGCACCTTTCCAATTAGCTTACAGTCTGTCACTTCTTAGTTTACTTCTTTTTTCTACTGTAATTGGATATCAGATCGTCCACTATTCATTATTCTAGTCCCACTAACGTTCCTTGTTCAGAATTTTTGGTCACTTTCTGACAGCACTATGGTCGATGACATGACGCTGGTAAAGAGGGAAAAACCCTAGCAGACTCTTACTTTTGAGAAATTTTTATCCTGAAAAATTTGATTCATTATGAGTGGATACTCTATTTTAGGTGATACATGCACTAATTCAGGAATGTGGAAGAGTCAAGCTAAGGTGTTAGGCCAACATGAAGGATGGGCTTATAAGTTGGCTATTGAGTCCGATAACCAACATATATTCTATACTTATGGTGAATATGGATTAGTACATCATATCAGTAATTGATCTCCTTTGCCCTTTTTTATTTTAATTTTTTTATCCTTTGTTCTACATTCAGTATGGTCTATAATTGGGGAAGGATTATGTACTATTTCCTTTTTTGAGACCCTTACAGAACTGATGAACGGTAACTACAATGATGGTTTCCATGCTTAAAGTGATGCTTTATCCTTTTGAAACCTTCTCTATGACTTTTTTTTTTGTTTTAGATGAAATTCCTAAAATTGTAATCGTAACGACTGCTTGATTATTATCTTTGAGATGCATAGCCTACTGTTGATGCCTATATCTTGCCCTGGGTAGGCTTCTCAAAATTTTTATTTTAGAATTGAATTTTGATATTCAGGTGGCACTCTTCAACATCTCTGTGGTTGCTGGATTAGATGAGTTCACTCAACTTTATGATATTCCCAAGCACAATTGGGATAGATCAACTGATTTTGGTCAACCTATTGACGTATTTTGCCATTCACACTTGATTGGTAATGAGGGAGTTGAAATATCAAGTTTAGTCTTTTCCAAACAGAGTGAATTGCTCGTATCCTACAATGATGACTTCATTTATCTGTTTACACACGATATGGGCTTGGGACCCAAGCCAGTTCCTTAGTCCTTGGTTTCTATGAGCAGTTATGCAAGTAAAATGGGGGGTTGAGCATTGCTCTGCAACATCTCTATCAAACATTGATATGCGTGAGAAAATGACTCCTCAAGTTTACAAGGGGCATATAAATTCTAAGACGGTGAAGGATGTTACTTTTCCGGGGCCTAAAATGTGAGTATGTGGCTAGTGGCTCAGACCATGGCCAGATTTTCAATTAACCCAAAAGACCAATCTTCTAACCTTAGAGTTTAACAATATTACATTATGTCATTACCTTTTCAATTTTTGCATAAGTGACCACATCTGTCAGAATTTTTATCAACTTTGAAAAATTATAACTAAATCTACAAAAATCAAAATGAGGTAATTCCAAAGGCTATGTGACCCTTATTTAGTTTATTTTCAAGAAAAAATATCACCCACAACCAATTAGACACACAACATTCCCAGAATTTTTATTTATTGCGCACTGTCAGAATTCAGCCCAGTTTTCATTAGGGGTGTTCGGGATCGGGAAATGCCATTCCTGATCCCAATCCTGAGAAGGGTTCGGGAATGATTTTCATTCCCGATCCCGAAAATCGGGAAATTTCGGGATAGGGATCGGGAATTTCCCGATCCCGGTTTTGCTTTTTTTAAAAAAAATCTCTACATTGAATTTTTTTTTGTGTGTTTTCTTTAGTCTAATATAAATATATAATTTTTCTAATATCATATTGTACCAAATAAGTCTAATATAAATATATAATTAGTCTAATACATGCTTAAAGTTGTCGATTCAGCTGTAAAAAAACAAAGACAAGAACAAAAAATTAGAATTATTTAATAAATAATAAATAAAATTAACTAACTAAACTAAAAGAATAGATATTACCTTAAGGGTGTTAGGGACTTTCACATTTTATTTTACATTTGGTCTTATTTTCTTAAGTATTTTTAAAAAAATATATATGTGTATATATATATTTTCAGGATCGGGAAAAAGTCGGGATCGGGAAGTCCCGATCCCGATCCCGAAATCACATTCCCAATCCCGAAATTTTTGGGACGGGATTTTCCCGTCCCGATTTACTCGGGATCGGGATGGGAAGGTCGGGACGGAAAATTGATGAACACCCCTAGTTTTCATGACTTAACTTTAAAAATTCATAACTCCTAGTGTACAAATCAAAATGACGTAAATGACCTATCAAATTAAAGCTTGATATGTCTAATATTTAATTGGAAAGTTTCAGAACTTTTAGAGATCATTTGATTATCCAAAATACCACAAAATCAGGGTACCACGCTGGAATCCCTTTCAGCAGAAAATCCAGTTTTGCATTTTGAGTTTCAATGATCCAAAATTCACAGCCCAGGGCTATTCTCACACCGTTTTTCGTTTAGAACACAATGGTAATATCAAAATGAACAAATTCCCACTTATTCCCCACGTCCTATTTTGGCAGAAAAATTCAAAATAAATTCCAACAATTACCAACTTACAATTTCAGCATCAAACTTGTGTCATATGGTTTCTAATCATCGTAAAATACCAAATACATAACCAAAATACCATGACTTCTCTAAACCCTAACTTGAACAAAATCAGGGCAGATATATACTTGCCAAAATACTTATTTAACCAACACAACCAATAGCTCAAATTGAAGCCAATACTCACCTTTTGCTTCTCCTTAGCTCCTTTCTTTGATATGACAACTTTTGTTCTTGAATGATGGCTTAAAACACCTCCTTTTGAAATTATAAAACCATAGAAATGAAGCTCTCATCAAGAGAAATAATATTTATGAGGGGTATTTGAGTCATAGATGAGGTTAAGGAGGTGAAAATCAAACAAAATGACCTTACCTTACTCTTTGTTCTTCCAAAACTCACTTTCTCTTTCCTTGCTTCCTTTGGCTGACTTTGTGGCTATGTGAGGATGCGAGAGAGTGTTTTAATTAAATATCTACTCCCACTCTTTTACTTTTAGATGCTTGGCGGACCTTCCTATTAGAAAAGTGAGGAAATATTTTAATTTCATATTATCTCTCACACTCTTTCTCTTTGGTCGTCCTAATAAACCAAAAAGGTGAGAAAACATTATAATCCAATTCTCTTTTTTTGATTTGATGTCATGACCGACTTTTTAGATGAATAAGAGGATGAGAGAATTCAATTAATCAAATTTCCTCTCTTTTTTTTATAACATAGCCCAAATAATTGACTTGAGGGGAATGAGTTGTGTTAACAAGTCTCTTCTTTTCTCTTGATATGCTTTTGACCCTTTTGACCCACTTTTCTTGAGGAAAAGGTGAACAATGGTATTAAATAAACCCTCCCTCCCTCTTTCCCTTATGATTTGGATGAAAATCATATTGAAATGGAAAGAGGAAAACTCTTGAAATATCATCTTTACTTTAGTTGCAATTGTTGACTAAATCTTCATCTTTTGCTAACTTAGTCAAATTGTCTCCATATGTTATATTTAGTAGCCAATATGTATTTTATCTTGTCATAAGTAAATCATGGCCCCTTGAAGGAGATAATGATCTTGTAAAATATCATCTTGCAATATAATATTTAATTGCTAATTTTGCATGTGAAAATTGGCTTTTCTTCTTCTTTTCCATATGGCATCTAAAGCTTCCACATGGCATGATTTATGGCAAAGTGAATATATATATTTTTTAATATAAGGAATTTTGGTGATTGAAATTTGGGATATTACATTGAGTTCTTATAATCCAAAAAAAGATGAAAATAAAGTGGTTTTTTTCATTTCATTTTTTTAAGCAACAAATAACAAGCTGTTTTATAATCAACGATCCATTATTTATATCAGCGTGGAGGCCATCACTTTTTTTTTTTAACATGTGTTTAGAGTTTGAAAATTAAAACGTAGCTTCAGCAGCACAAATTATTACCCCAACTGTTGATTAATTCTTTGAAAACTAAGTATATAGACACCCACTACTCCATAATCTACTCTATAATCTGTTGCATACAATCCAACAAGACGAGGATGTAGTTTGATGATGAGCTGGTCTTTTCCAATGATGACGGTGCTTGCTCTTTCTGCAGCTCCACTCTACCTCTCCCTTGATTTTTTTTTTTTTTTTTCAGAAATTTTAGTCGCATAATGGAGTTTAAGAGGGGTTAAGGCTAGCATCGACAACTCAAATAGGTGGCAGAAGCTGATTGGCCACTTGGACTTACTTGACCTAAGTTTGGCCCTTTCAACAAAACATAAAATCAATTTTCTCTTATTTTTATTGCATTTGCATGGCATTTATATCATTTAGGAATCAATAAATACTCATTGAGAAGAGACAACGATATTAGATTTGCCTATATACAGTCCTTAGTTAATTTTTTATTGTGAATCCGAAGGCTAACGATAAAAAAAGAGTTCTCATCAGAACTATCCAATGTCAACGGTAAAATACAATATTTCAACAAAGTCAATTAGTTAAGTATTAGCTATTACAAAATGGTTAGAGTTTAATGGGGCAAAATTTTCCTTAAACAAAAGGGTTAGATTTTAATGAATGCTTTATGTAACTTAGTAATATCAAATTTTGTTTCCTAACTATATATAATTAATATATTGATTTTATGAGCTGCAAATAATGAAAGAATTTTTAGAATTTACATATTATTAGGTTAATGATTTTCCTTTGTTTATACAAATGATGTTGAGCATAATTCACAATTATTTTTTCATAAGCATTTTGACAACTTATTCTTTCAAAATATTTTCTAAATTCCAAAATATTTTTATGGTCCGTAGTAGTTTTTCTTCATAACCAGTCAAAAAAGGAGTCTAAACCTACTAAATGGCCCCGTACCTTTCAAGGCCATGGACCAAATTGTTAAGATATTGCCCTAACTATGGCCCAGTCCCTGACAAAAGTTCGTTCACTTAGTTTGAGTGATCTGGGTTCATTGACCCAATTCAGATTCCATCTTTCGGGCCACTACCCAGTTTAGAAACTTGAACAAATTAAAGAGTGTAATCTTTGGGTTTAGCAAAAAGAGTTTGTCCTTCACAACTTAGCAAATCATAGTTTAAATCCCTATTGAGAAATGTGCTATGACAAATCAATGTTTGAATTTCACCATCCCCACTAGGAGATTCCAATGATGTTATGGTGAACCAATGTTTGAATTTCACTTGAAATAGGTGCCCACATAATTGTCATTCTCACAAAATTATCTGTAATAGGAAGATATCTGTGCTTATGAAAAACAAAACGAGAAAAAAAGAATGAAAGAAAGAGTTAAATTCACCCCGCAACCCAAAAAAACATTAAGTGAAAGCTTACAACTCGGGCGAGACACAATCCTTCACCTTAAAAAGGTGCAGATTTCAATTGATCCCCTTTTTGCATTCCCAAAAAGGGGGCAAACAATCGCTGATATTTGCCCTGCTATTTGGCCAACACTACAAGGAATGAAAAACCTCAAATTAAGCAGGCGCTGCATATATTTTGTGTAAATCGCCTCAGTTTTCTTACCACAAAAAGTGTCATACCAAGGGCAGAGAATAAACACACATCTGCCTTTAAAAGGCCCGCAGATAACCCTGATATATGTGTGCGTAAATATCAGAGATCGTAGAAGACATTTTTAAGAATTCTAGTGCATATTATTACTATGATAGTGCACATTTTTAAGAATTCTAGTGCATATTATTATTATGATACGGTAGAAGCGCGCAAGATTTCACTCAATCATTCGTGTTAGTCTGTGTCAGATTTCAGAAGGAAAAGTTTTGATCCTGTGAGCCTCAACTGAGAAAGCCTCTTGGCTGGCCGTGCCACCCCACACCTTCATCATCAGAACCATCACTGTTGGATTCAATGTCAGTATCAACTCTAGAAGGCCCTGACCTGTGGCTGAGTTTCCTTCATAACACTGCCAGTTCGCTTCCTTGGAAGTCAAAATAGTTGCAACATCGGAGACCCTATCTGGTACATTCAACCCCTGCCTTCGGTTTCTATTGGACATACAAACCATCACCAACAGCATCATTACAACCACCAGTGGAAGTATCATTGTTGTCTTAGTCAACATAAACACCAACATCATTGTAAGTATCACCAGCTCCATTTTCCCGTCACTTTACTCTCCATCCACTCCAAATGAACTTCTCCAGATGGAGGGAGGGTTCAGAAAAACATTATTTGCTCTAGGCATCATTGCTGCTAGGGCTTTTCCCTCTTCATCAGTGTGGTGTCATCGGCCATAGTGCTGTTGGAAAGTGACCGGAAATTCTGAACAAGGAACGTTAGTGTACTTCTACAAAATACACAAGCTGCGGCGTTTAATTTAAAAAATACTATGGCGTTTGGGAAGCGCCGTAACTTCTAGTGCCATTAAAATCAACTATGACGCTTCTTGAATATATGGAAGTATCATAGCTTGATTATTATTATTATTATTTAAATATCACTTCCTAGACTTCCTACGACGCTTCCATGGGGAAGCACCGTAAGAAGTCTTTTATTTTAAAAAAATAATTTTTCATAATTATTTTATTTCTTGATGAAAACCTCCATTTACAGTCAAAAATTCACAGCAATTTACAATACAATCCACAGAAAAATGAAATAACATAGCACGTATCTTTTGCAATATTATGTCTTCATGTATCAAGCATAAAAGAACTCCAGCATTTAAGTTGCTTAAACTTAAGCCATACACGTTACTTCTACGGAGGATTAAACTAAGTATTATTATATTTGTAAGCTCAAAAATTAAAAAAACTTACAATGTATAAGAAGTTCAAAAAGATAGAGTTGATACTTTAGATAAATACATGAAAAAAAAATTATGAGCACAAATATAAGATTCAGACAGATTTTAACTAAAAGAAAACGTGAACCAAATGTTGAAAAAAGAAAAACACTTACAGGCTAGAGAGCTTCTGAAGGAGGCCGAGACAAGAAAAAAAAATACATGGGAGAGAAAGCTTTCTACAGCAACGGAGTTCTGGGAAATGGCGGAGCTAGAGAGAAAGTGGGAAGATGAAAATGAAAATGAAAATGTCAGGTTATGGAAATTAAATTACAAGGTGGGAGAAGCTATGACGCTTTTTGTCAAAATGCCGAAGCTTCTCAATTTGGAAAAAAACACGATGACCAATTTACTAAAAAAGGGTAGAAGCTACGGTGCTTCTTCTCAAAATGCCAAAGCTTCTCAATTTAAAATAAGCTTTTTGATAATCCAAGGCATCTGATGGAATCCTTATAAAAACTAAATTGTCCAATATTTTTTTAAACGTGTAATCTAAAATAAGTTTGACAAAAAATATTGATATGAAATAAGACAAATTAATAGTCTTATTATTATTAAGACTTGAGAAGTTAGGTTTTCCAAATATATACAATGATAGTGGCTAGCTTCTTTGGCATCTTCGGTGCTTACTCCTCTCGTTTTGATCACAATTCAAAGCCTTCACAATGCGCCTGGAAGGGAAGCAGCCAGACCTTGGCCAGCGCTTGCATGGCAAGTGTCGGCTTGATGCAAGTGCCAGCCAAGGTCCCTTTTTTTTCAAATATTTTTTTGAAATATTTTTTTAAAATATTTTTTTATCCAAAGTTCGAAATTCATTATAGTATAAAGAGAGATATGAGGGCTTTTGATGCAAATAGAAACTACAATGCAAACAAAGTTGTTAGAAGCAACTGGGTGAAGGATTTTAATGTTTTGCAAGTAAGGGAAAATAAAATTAATCAAGTGAACAATCTGCAAACTTCATATTTGAAATAATTTTTTTTTTGTGAAATAAGAAGAATATAGTGGATAATTAATTCTTAAAGGATCCTTTTTGACTTTCAACGACAAGAGATTCGGAACAATAATGCATTATAATAAATGTCATGATTCAAACTTATACGGCACTTTATTCTTAAGCGCCGGATAAGAGTTTTATTCAAATACAAAAAATGCTAAAAAAATATACTAGCTACGACACTTTCTTGACAAGCGTTGTAGCTTTGGCTTTCATTTTTTTTAAACAATAAATGTTTCGTATGGCGCTCTTTTAAGAAAAGTGTTGCACAAACTGAGTACTAAGCTTTGACGCTTTTATTAGGAAGCGCAGTATCTTCTAAACCTTTTTTTTAAAAAAAACTATTACCTACGGCACATCTTCAAAGAAGCGTAGAAAAAGGGCCGCCGTTAAATCCCTCTTGTGCAGTAGTGGTGGGACTAGAATAATGAATAGTGAACGGTTTAATATCCGATTACAGTGGAAAAAAGAAGTAAACTGAGAAGTGACAGACCACAAGCTAATTGGAAAGGTGCTTTCAAACACTAGAGTGGGATTGGGAATTGTTAAAGATATAGTAAGAGCGGCATGGAGAGCTATTAGAGAAGTGGAGGTAAAGAGTACAGGGTTTAATCTTTTCACTTTTACCTTCAAAACACTGAATGAAGCTAACAGAATACTGAAAGAAATCCCATGGGTGGTCTAAAATAGCATGCTGAGTTTACAAAAGAGGAAGCCTTTCCTCAGTGACAATGAAATCTTCATAAATTCTTGTGAGTTTGGGCTACAATTTCGTAACCTTCTACCTGAAGGAAGAATGGTAGAAAATATAAGGTTGATGGTGAGTTTAGTTGGAAGAGTTTTGAGTTTGAAAATCTTGCAGAGGATAAATTTTCAAACAAGAAATTTGGAAGAGCTACAGTTGAAGTTGATGCTGAAAAGCCTTTGGTCCTAGGATTTCTTTCTCTGAGATTGGAGGATTTAGATGACATGTGGATTCAAGTGAAAGATGAGGAGCTTGTGAGGTACTTTTAAATTACAGCAAATTGGGCCATGAAATTAAGGTTTGCAAGGAGGAAACGGTGGAATTTGTGGTAAACAGTGTGACATGTAGGTATGACGTGAGCTTATATGCATAAATGTATAGGGAGCAGGAACCGGAACTGGGAAAGACAACTGAAATTGAAAAGGAAGCATAGGGAAGAGAAGTGCAATAAAAGTGGGCATAAAGACTTGTGTCAGGTTGTTTCATGGACAGAGGAGAAACTTCCAAAAGTCAAATGATAGAGAAAGGGAACAACTCCAAGGAGTTGACGCAAGTTCCCTAAGTGGTGGTGGGCTTGTCTCATGAAGGGCTACAAAAGAGTGGGGTCTTGTTTAATAATATTATTTATCATAAGGGAATTGCAATAGATATGGGCCTCATCTCAGAAGCCCAAAGTGAATTAAGAGGATCTCAAGAGAATGGACTGGACGACATTTTAAAAATGATAGATAGGTCCTTGAGTGTGTTAAGGGCCAGGAAAGAAAAGCTGCTAAAATCCCAGGCCAAGTATTGGGTCGAATTGGCTGAAGAAGAGGATAATGTCCTTAAAGATTTAGTGCAATTGTGCCCTTCCAGAACATGGTAGTTGGGGATCTGGTGAAGGTAATTCGTGATGTTTTGCTTCAAAGAAAAGCAAAGGAACTATATGTTAAATTCCAAATTTTGATGATAACAAAAGGTTATTGTGTGCAAATTATGTTTATACAAGTCTAGACAATAGTTACAAAGTTATCAAATGCATATAGCAAAGTTTAGAAGTGTTTGCTGTCAGTTTTACTGATGTACTTGAGTGATGGAGCTAGCACTCGAGCATGAAGCTATGTTTCACTAGAGCACATGCAAGTATTGGATAGAAAGTGTTTGACAGAGAGCAATTGCTGTCAGTTTTACTAATGCACTCAAGCAATAGATCTAACACTCGAGCATCAAGCTGCTTTGCACTCGAGCACATAAAAGTATTGGACAGAAAGTGTTTGACAGAGATCAAAGTCAGAAACAAGATATCAATACTTCACTCGAGTATAGTCTATGTACTTGAGTGATGTCCTTATCTGCACCCGAGTCCTAGCGAGTGCAAAACTGTGAGTGCTTGCCCGAGAGTCATGCAGAGCAGAGAAGAGAAGAATAAGCATGCCCGAGTGAGAGTACATGCTCCCAAGTGATACCTCAGCACCCGCGAGTGAGAAATCTAACTCTCTCCATTCTGATACAAGTGCTGAAGACAAAGAGTATCTTATAGAAGAATATTCGCTTCACTCGAGTGATAGTAAGTATGCTCGAGTGAGGGCCCACATCACCTGCAAGTGCCAAATTACACTCTTGATAAAATAGGATGCGAGTGTTGTCCAGATATGTGTCACATAGTGTAAAATACAAGAGCACTCGAGTGAGAGGATTTATGCTCGAGTGAGGACCCACATCACTCGCAAGTGTGAAAATGCACTCTCTTAAAATCACGTGGAAGTGCAAGTGTAAAACTGAAGCAAAAGGAGAAAATATGGTATTGCACTTGAGTGAGACATCACAGCACTCGAGTGATACTCTGCCAGAAGACAAAACGCACCAGTCTTACAGTATTCATTCCGAATATGGTTTAATGTTATTTATTCATTCTATTTTATTATTATTATATAACATCATTTAACATATATTACAAGTGTGCTATAGGAGTTTGAACGTTTGAGAAAACATAGAGGAAGTCAAACAATGGCAGACAACATCATTACGACCAACCAAATATGTACCTACTGCGTCTAAAGATTTCAAACGTACGCATGCTGTTCCACAGTAACATGCTCCATTCCACAACGATTAGTATTCAATGGGCAAAATCAATTGGCTATAAATACAGAGCTTCAAAGACCATAAAAAACAACTAAGAACAAAAATTCACACAAGTAAATTCATGAGTCTCTGTTATTCATATTTTCTCTATATTCATATAGTTCCTCAGTGTTTATCATATTTACTCTGTAAGAGAGTCTGTATACACTTCAAATTCTATTTTCATTTAATCTTAAGGTACTGGGACCTTGAGAGGGGAGATTTCTTTACGAGAGAAGTAGTGAGAGAATTCCTAGTAGGACTTTCTGCTCATAAGACTTACAAGATACAAGCAGTAGAGAACGTTGTTGCTCGAAGACTTACAGTGGTGTAAGCAGGAGAGAACGTTGCTTCTCATAAGACTTGTATACATAAGCAAGAGAGAAAGGTCATAGGTTTGTTTTTCTACACGTAAGACTTGTCGTAATGGGGAGAGAAATGTCTAGTATTTCTACTCGTAGTCCTTCCAAGGATGGTTGTTGCCTTGCGGTGTTCTGAGAGACCACTGAATCTTGGAAGAATAGTAAAAATCTTAGTAGATTTTGATCTCTGAGGATTGGACGTGGGCCTGGGTTTTGGGCCCAACCAGTAGAACTCTCTGTGTGCTTATCTTCTCAACTCAACTCTATCTACAGCTATTGCTATATCATCGCATCAACCGAAAAATTTATCACATCACCCAATTTACCCCTTCTTGGGTGAAGCTTGCCTCTTTCATTTGGTATTAGAGTGAGGTCTTCTTCAAAGAGCCAAACATCTTAAGAAGGATCCAATAAATGGCAACAATGGGTGAAAACATCCTTCCAGACGGAGCTTCAATCACTAGACCTCCTGGTTTTGCTGGAGAACATTTTTTGTTTTGGAAAGCTAAGTTCAGAGTGTTTGTGATGGCTAACGAATACAGTTTACGGAATGTGATACAAGATGGTAACTATATTCCAATGAAGAAAATCAAAGATAGAGTCATTAAAAAGAGCCCAGAGGACTTTGACGAAGATGACAAGCGGTTAGTAATGTTAAATAGTAAAGCTATTTTAATGATACAGAGTGCTCTCAGTCAAAAGGAATATTTTTGAATCTGCACTCTACCAACAGCCAAAGATATGTGGGATGCTCTTGAAATTGCTCATAAAGGTACATCCGGAATCAAAGAAACTAGAGTCAAGACTCTAATTACAGTGTATGATCTATTTCATATGAAACTTGGCGAAGGAATATCAGAATTTGAATTCAGATACACTTATCTTGTTAATCAACTATCTGCACTTAGGAACTCATTTGACCAAAATTCCCAGGTAAGAAAGATTCTTAATATTCTTACGAAAGAATGGGAAGTAAAGGTGACAACTATCGAAGAAGATAAAGGAGAGTCAATGAGATTCGTAGCTGCTCTCTTTGGTAGCCTTTATGAATATGAAGGGAATTTGAGATTCAAGAAGGAACTATAAGAGTTCGATGATAAAAAGAAAAGAGGAGTTGCTCTTAAAGCTATCAAGGAAGAAGAATCTTTTGAAAATGAAGATGTTCCTGATGATGATGATATGGGACTGATCATGAGAAAATTCATGAAGTTCTATAGAAGAGGTCAAAAGAACTTAAAAAATTATCAAGGTGGACCAAGCAAGAAAGAAAACAAGGAGCAACAGATAGCATGTTTTGAATGTGGGAAGCCTGGACACATCAAATCCGAATGCTTCAGAAACAAAGACAAAAAGAAGCAGAAGAAGAAAGCATACATATCATCTATTTGGGGTGATAGCTCATCGGATAAAGAAAGTGATGACGACCAAGTGGCAAATCTATGCTTGGTAGCCAAAGAAGAAGAATCGGATTCTGAGGTAAGTGACTCTGAACCTACTTATAATGAGTTATTATTTGAATATAATGCATTGCATACTGAATTCATCAAGGTAGCTAAAGAAATGATTAGTTACAAGAAGAAAGTTAAAGAATTAGAAAATACTGTTACATAATCATGTGAAGTATATGAAGAAAAAGATAAGAAAATAAGAGATTTAACAAAAATCATGGAAAAATTTACTAAAGAAAGTGAAACTCTTAAAGTTGTTCTAAATTCTTATAGAGTTTCCTTTGATAAATCTGGAATTGGATATAAGTCTGATCATGATAAAAATGTAGGAAATAAGAAAAATAGCAGTAGAGTTTATCTCAAATATTTCAAGAATTCTGTGCATACATCAAATCCATTTGCATCATATAGCTATTGTAATAAGAAAGGACATTATACTTCAACATGTTATTTTAAAAAAGGACAAGTCATTGGCACGTATAAATGGGTTCCAAAAAGGACACATGTACCAAAAGTATTGCATACTAAACACAAAGGACCCAAGAAAGTGTGGGTACCTAAAACTTGATCACCTTACTCTAGGTATGTCTCAAAGCATCACGAGCAAACAAGTGGAACATTGATAGTGGATGCTCAAGACACATGACTGGTGACAAAAATAAGTTCACCATGCTAGAAACCAGAGAAAGAGGAAAGGTAACTTTTGGAGGTAACCAATCTGGACGTATTGCTGGAATTAGTGAAGTGGGAAAATCCGATGGTGTTCAAATCAATGATGTATATTACATTGAAGGATTATGCCACAACCTCTTGAGTGTAAGTCAAAGCACCGACAGAGATAACTGGGTGATCTTTAATTCAAAAGAATGCTTGATAGTAAACAAGAAAGATCTGCCGCTTAATAAAGAATCCATCAAGGCAAAGATCCGAGCTAAAAGGGACGGTAACTGTTATACTATTGATTTAAATTCAAATTCTTTTGAAAATTTTTTCTTAGCAGATTAGAGGAAAGTTGGTTATGGCATAAGTGTCTGGCTCATGTTAATATGAACCATCGTGACAAACTGATTAGAAAAGATTTAGTTGTTAGTCTTCCTAAACTAAAATTCAAAGCTAAAATGATTTGTGAAGCTTGTCAAAAAGGTAAACAAACTAAATCTTCATTCAAAATAAAGTATGAGATTTCTGCTTCCAAACCTTTACAATTACTTCATATGGATTTGGTAGGTCTAGTAAGAGTAAAAAGTTTTGGAGGAAATCTGTATACTTTAGTAATTGTCAATGATTTTACAAGATTTACATGGACTATCTTTATCGCTTCAAAAGATGAAACATTTGTCAAATTTATTATGTTTGCTAAGAAGGTCCAAAATGAGAAAGGTATTTCTATTGTTTCTATTAAGACAGACCATGGAGGAGAATTTGATAATCAACTCTTTAAAAACTACTGCAACAACAAGGCAATATATCACAACTTCTCTGCACTTAGAACATCCCAGCAAAATGGAGTAGTAGAAAGGAAGAACAGAGTCCTCACAGAAATGGCAAGAGCAATACTTAATGAAAAAGAAATGTCACAAGTGTTCTCGGCAGATGCAATGAGTACCACATGCTACATTTCAAATCGAGCATATATTCACAAGTCACTTGGAAAGACACCATATGAACTCTATAAAGGAAGAAAGCCAAATCTTGTTCATCTACACATCTTCGGATACAAGTGCTTCATTCACAACAATGGTAAAGAAAACTTGGATAAATTTGATTCAAAGTCTGATGAAGGTTTATTTCTAGGATATTCTAATAGAAGTAAAGCGTATAGAGTTTTTAATAAATGAACATGTATAGTTGAAGAATCCATTCATGTTGTGTTTGATGAACTTGACTCTCAGACAAAGCATTTTGAGGAAGAAGAAATGGATTTGATAAAGAAAAACAAAACTATTTCAAAACAGAATGATCTTGAAACAAATGATTTTCAAAATATAGAAGATGTCGATGATCATGTTCAACTAAAAGCATGGATACATATTAAAGATCATCCAATTGATTAAGTAATTGGAGATATTCATGAAATTGTCAAAACCAGAAATAGAATTTTCAATGAGGTAACTTTTTCTTCTTTTATTTCTAAAATTGAACCTTCTAATATGGAAGAAGCCTTATCTGACAATGATTGGGTGATTGCTGTGCAAGAAGAATTGAATCAATTCTAAAGAAATCAAGTTTGGTATTTGGTTCCTCGACCTAAAGATCATTCGGTTATAGAAACTAAATAGGTTTTCAAAAACAAACTTGATGAATAAGCAATCATTGTGAGAAATAAAGCAAGATTGGTAGCCAAAGGCTATAATCAAGAAGAAGGTATTGATTATGAGGAAACATATGCTCCATTGGCAAGATTGGAAGCAATACGAGTACTCTTAGCCTTTGCTTGCATTAAAGGTTTTAAACTTTATCAAATGGATGTGAAAAGTTCTTTTCTAAATGGTTATATTATGAAGGAAGTATATGTAGAACAACCTCCTGGTTTTGAAGATGAAACAAAGCCTGATCATGTTTTCAAACTTAAGAAAGCTTTATATGGTTTGAAACAAGCACCTAGAGCTTGGTATGAAAGACTAAGCAAGTTTCTTCTTGATCAAAACTTTATCAGAGGAAAAGTGGATACAACTCTTTTCATTAAACATAACAAAGATGATATTCTAATTGTTCAAATTTATGTTGATGATATTATTTTTGGTGCTACTAACGAATCTATGTGTCAAGAATTTTCCAAGATTATGCAGGGAGAGTTTGAGATGTCCATGATGGGAGAATTAAATTTCTTTCTTGGACTTCAAATTAAGCAAAAGAAGAATGGGATATTTGTATCTCAAACAAAATATTTGAAGGAGTTGTTGAAGAAGTATGGATTGGACAATGCTAATGGAACTGATACTCCAATGAGTTCTACAACATTGTTGGATGCTGATGTAAAAGGTCTTAATTACAATATCACTAAATATAGAGGAATAATTGATTCATTACTCTATCTAACAGCAAGCAGGCCAGATATACAATTCAGTGTTGGAATGTGCACAAGATATCAATATGCTCTTAAGGTATCACATACAGAGACAGTGAAAAGAATCTTCAAATATCTAGGAGACATTACAGAACTTGGCCTATGGTATCCAAAAAGAGGAAACAAATATTTGATAGCCTATTCAGATTCTGATCATAGAGGATATAAAACTGGCAGAAAAAGTACCAGTGGTCAATGTCAATTCCTTGGAGGTTCTTTGGTATCATGGTTCAGCAAGAAGCAGAACACAGTGTCATTATCCTCCACTAAAGCAGAATATATAGTTACAGCAAGCTGTTGTTCTCAAGTATTCTAGTTAAAGCAACAACTTCAGGATTTGGGGATATACTTAAAGGAGATACCAATTTACTGTGACAATACTAGTACCATTAGCTTGGCCAAGAATCTTGTCCAATATTCAAGGACCAAACACATAGATATCCGACATCATTTCATTCGAGATCATGTGCAAAAGAAGGATGTCAAAGTAGAATTCATACCAACACATCTCCAACTTGCTGACATATTTATAAAGCTAATAGCTAAAGATCAATTCTTATATATTTAAAGAGAATTGTGAATGGTTAATCCCAATGAGTTGTAAGTTTTTCTTGTTAATTATTATGTTTAATGAGTTTTAATGATAACCATACTGACTTAGGCATCGAAGTATGTAGAAATTTTTTTTTTCAGGTTTGTCAGTTGAGCACTGGATGTGTCACTCGAGTGCCAAGCTCATTCTCACTCGAGTCAGTCAACAATGCTCGAGTACAGAACTATAGCATATACTCTATTTCTAAGCTTGTAAAACAGGGGCTAACAAAGGAGATAAAAATACCAAGAGATTACTTAAAGTACAACAGGTATAATAGTTCTCACTCGGGAGAGAGAGAATGTCACTCGAGCATGGTATGAATTTACCTAAAGTAAAACAAGAGAACTCGAGCATAAGAGGAAGATTTATACAAATACTTATTCAAAGCATGGTTACTCAAATGATCTTGGAGGATTTGAGTTCAAAGATGAAAAATATAACAATATACATTTAAATCAGGTACACTTTTACATGTTTTATTAGAATTGTTTGAATAGCACTCGAGCATAAAACTATATCACCCGAGCATTGTATGAATAACACTCGAGCACTAGGGTTGTCACTCAAGTGTTGTCACTTATATAAGTTACGCGATAGCTTAGACTGTCGCACTTCCTGCTCTCACTTGAAGCGTCACATCACTCAAAGGGTGTATCTTTTCACCTCCGATCGTTACCCATCGATTAGACGCCTCATATTGCTTTAAATCACCGTTACAACTCCTCAATCATCTTCATAAGGTGAGATTTATCCTTCATACTTCTCATTTCGTGCCCTAACCGAAGAAACTCTCTGAAAATCTTTCTCCAAATTTGTGATTCCCATTTAATTTCTAAATGGCTAGAACTAAGATTCCTATTGTTTCCCAAAGATCCAATTCACCTTTACCCACACATTTAGCCTCTAGTGCTTCAGAGACTCCGGTGGCCACATCCTCTTCTCCTACACCTTCTCTGTCTTTTACTCCTATACCTCCTCCTAAACCCAAAACCAAAAAGAGAACTCCAGCCAAGAAACCTCATCCTAAGCCTCAAATGGCTAAGAATGATCAACCTCCGTAAAAGAAACCAAAGAGAGTGGTTTTCAAAGAACCGATTGTCACTCGGTCTCAATCCAAAGAAGTCAAAGGAAAAGGAAAGAAGAAGGACATAGAGCAACCACAACAATCTTCTTGCTCCGATTACTCTTTCAATATGCATCTCCGGGAAGCAATGGAGAGGTCAAAGCTAGATGCATTGGTTAGCAAAATTGCCTCATAAGCCAGTGCCTCAAGTTCACATCATGTTGGTCAGTCCAGTACGGCTGCTTCAGGGGTACTTTCTACATCACAGACTCCAGAGGAAGAACAAGTCACAAGTCCTCTTGAAGGCTTCAATGTTAAGGAACTGAAGCCACTAAAACAGAAGGTATATGATTCTGAGTTTGCACATAGACATTTTTGCCCTATAGTTTATGTGGACTTGGATTATTTAAAGAAGAATTGTAGTTTGGATTTTCATCCTTTTCTTGGATATTATGATCCCTGGCTGAGTGTTCATATCCCTTATTTAGCTTCTGTTGTGAGAACCTTTTACTGCAACATGAAATCTCATAACATACACTCTAGGGCCGAAGAGTTGATAGAGGAAGCAGTATCTACCACTATTAGAGATCAATTTATTATGATATCTGCTAATATCATTAATGACATTCTTGGCTATGTTGCACCACCTTCTGATTCACCCACACTTTTAGCCAATGAAGCCTTCCAGCTTTTAAGACCAAATGACCCAATAGGTTCTCTTAACTTTAAGCCTATCGACATGCCTGATTCTAATCGAGCCCTTCACTATATATACTCTCATAGCATTATTAACAAATCCAAAAATTATACCCATTTTGCTCAGAGAGATTACTACTTGCTGGCCTCCTTCCTAGCCGGACAACAAAGAAATGTGGGGGAGATTATTTTTAGTGAGATGAGAAGATTTCAATTTTCTTCATCAAAATCTGTGACAATACTATATCCTCAACTTGTGTCCCTCATTCCCAAGAAAAACAAAATACAGTATTTGGAGGGAACTAAGAGGGTAATTATTCCTAGGTTCGGCAAGACTCAACTGACACATTTGAGTATCAATCTTCTAGTGAGTAAAACCAGGGCAATATCTCAGACAGAAGCTACTCCATCAAGAGGTGATGAGGCTTAGTCATATGTTCAAGGACCAATTCCACCTCCATCTTTCCTGAATGCATCACTTTCAACCCATCTGGCTGAAGTGATCAATCAAGCTGTGACTGGTCTAAAAAAGGAATTGATAAATGAGTATGAGAAATTGGTGAACACGATGGAGTTACAAGTCTTAAAGTTGGTGGATAAGGCAAATACCAACTTTGACTTGATGTTCAAGACTCAAGAAGATATGTCGAGAAGAATCACTGATATGGAAATCTTCCTGCGCACTCATTTTCTGACTACTTCTGAGATACCACCTGAGTCTACTCCTACCACAACTTCACCTCCTCAGACACAGACTCATATTCTCTTCACAGACCTGGATTCCAATGTTGATGTCACTTATGATCGGTCGACTTCACCACTACTTGCAGCCTCTGTTCCTCAGTCATCATCTCCATTTTTTTAGCCTGAGCCAATTGACCCTTCCACTGCCATGGTACTCTTTACTCCACCATCTGATCTCAATTTTCCTCAACCCCTTTCTGATGCTGACAAAATGGGGGAGAAGGATCTGTGATGGTTTCTGAGCTGTTTTGAGATGTATTGGGGTAGGATTATTGTTATTTTCTAGTTTATTTTTGCTAACATGGTTGTATATGGGGTTTTATGGGTAGATGTTGATTCAAGCTTAATATTGTACTTTACAAGTTCACTAATGGTTATTTTCAAGTTTGTTAAGTTTTTTGTTCAGATTTAATGGTTTCTGTGATACTATGACTTATCTTGGTTTTTAAGTGTCCATTGGAAGTATTGCAGGAAACATATGAGGATAAGTGCAAAAATATGAAAATGAGTATAAACTTTTGTGAGATATGCATTTGGAAATGTTGATAATGTTTTTCAAAATTTTCACTCTAATCAAGATTTTTCTTAAAACTCATCACAAAGGTTTTGTCATCATAAAAAAAGGGGAGAATGTTAGATTCCAAGTTTTGATGATAACAAAAGGTTATTGTGTGTAAATTATGTTTTTACAAGTCTAGACAATAGTTACAAAGTTACCAAATACATATTGCAAAGTCTAGAAGTGTTTGCTGTCAGTTTTACTGATGTAGTCGAGTGATGGAGCTAGCACTCGAGCATGAAGCTATGTTTCACTCCAGCACATGCAAGTATTGGATAGAAAGTGTTTGATAGAGAGCAATTACTGTCAATTTTACTGATGCACTCGAGCAATAGATCTAACACTCGAGCATCAAGCTGCTTTTTACTCGAGCACATGAAAGTATTAGACAGAAAGTGTTTGACAGAGATCAAAGTCAGAAACAAGATATCAACACTTCACTTGAGCATAGTCTCTGTACTCGAGTAATGGCCTTATCTAGATCCGAGTCCTAGTGAGTAAGAGACTGCGAGTGTTTGCCTGAGAGTCATGCAGAGCAGAGAAGAATAAGCATGCTTGAGTGAGAGTACATGCACCCGAGTGATACCTCAGCACCCGTGAGTGAGAAATCTAACTCTCTCCATTCTGATACAAGTGCTGAAGACAAAGAGTATCTTATAGAAGAATATTCGCTTCACTCGAGTGATAGTAAGTATGCTCGGTAAGGGCCCACATCACCTGCAAGTGCCAAATCACACTCTTGATAAAATAGGTTGCAAGTGTTGTCCAGAGACGTATCACATAGTGTAAAATACAAGAGCACTCGAGTGAGAGGATTTATGTTCGAGTGAGGACCCACATCACTTGTAAGTGTGAAAATGCACTCTCTCAAAATCACGTGGAAGTGCAAGTGTAAAACTGAAGCAAAAGGAGAAAATATGGTATTGCACTCGAGTGAGACATCACAGCACTCGAGTGATACTCTGCCAAAAGACAAAACGCACCAGTCTTACAGTATTCATTCCAAATATGGTTTAATGTTATTTATTCATTCTATTTTATTATTATCATATAACATCATTTAACATATATTACAAGTGTGATACATGAGTTTGAACGTTTAAACTAGGAAAATAAAGAGGAAGTCAAACAACGGCAGACAACATTATTATGACAAACCAAATCTGTACCTACCGCGTTCAAAGATTTCAAACGTACGCATGCTGTTCCACAGTAACATTCTCCACTCCACAACGATTAGTATTCAACGGGAAAAATCAATTGGCTATAAATACAGAGCTTCAGAGACCATAAAAAACAACTAAGAACAAGAATTCACACAAGCAAATTCACGAGTCTCTGTTATTCATATTTTCTCTGTATTCATATAGTTCTTCAGTGTTTATCATATTTACTCTGTAAGAGAGTCTATATATACTTCAAATTCTATTTTCATTCAATCTCAAGGTACTGGGACCTTGACAGGGGAGATTTCCTTACAAGAGAAGCAGTGAGAGAATTCCTAGTAGGACTTTTTGCTCATAAGACTTACAAGATACAAGCAGTAGAGAACGTTGCTGCTCGTAAGACTTACAGTGGTGTAAGTGTAACCCCCTGCCGTAATTAATATTCGGATTACACAATTAAAGTGAAATAGAGACCAATAAGAAACAAATAACATTTTACAAACCCATCCACCAGACGGGGTTTTCATAAATACCTTTCGAAATCATTCATAACCTGGTCTCACATTCACATTCCTAACACAATTACTACACAAAGATAAATCACATTTAAATATATCAGAGTACGCAATATAATAATACCGGCAATCCCAGTTTCCATATATTAACTCAAGATTTATAGGGCACATTTGCCTATTACATGCCCTCATATGGGAATTACACAAATCCATCTCAAATACATATCAAATCCTCAATCACATACATATATACACATCCAAATCCATATACTCTCAACTATGATAACCAACTACCGAATCTTCAACCCGAAGGAAGTCCTTGCCGCCCTTGATCACTTACTCCATCCTCGATCCACTACCCTATCTGAAAGGTTAGTAGGGGAGGGTGAGATTCGAGAGAATATCAGTAGGTAAACAATATCACTATGCATGTACGATAGATGTTTAATGCATGACATGCTTGCATCACATAACTCATGCTAACACAATGACAATTTGTAAGCTCAATGCTTCAAACAACATACTAATGGCCATAGCATAAATTGAAACATTGCTTCAAATTACATATACTCATGCAAAGCTAAGACATGCACCAACACACTAACACATATATCAAATACAAGCAGAAGAGATATGGTCCCTACACTCTTTCCACGTATGCTCCAGCCCCGCTTACTCACGATCAGAACGAATATCAAACCACGTTCAGGGCGAACATCAACCCTATAATCAAAGCAAGGACATAGGGTTATTTTCTATTCCAAACTCTTACTTTCATATCACTTAAAGTTGGTTGTCATTTGAGTCCCTTAAGTGTCTAATAATAAGCTCAACAAAAGCTTGAAAGGATTGGGACGTACTAGGTTGGAAATCACTTTTCAAAATCACCAAGTACTGAAATGGGGGTTGGCTGCAGTCAAAACACACACAGAAGGTTTTTGGCTGGAGCCAAGAATTTTTGGCTGCGGCCAAAACGTGCACAGAAACTTTTGCGTTGCAGCCAGGATTTTCTGTTGCAGCCAAGGCAACTTAGGAAATTCATAACTAATTCCAAAAAAATCAAAATGAGGTGATTCTAAAGCCAAATGAAAGCTATTTAAGTTCTATTCATAGGAAAAATATGAGCAATTACTGGAAATCACCACAAAAATACAGAATTCTCCAAAATCCACTACTGCTCCAGAATCAAACCCAGTTTCAACCTCAAACTTTGGGCAAACATAAATCCCAGTTCACAAAACGAAATGGCACAAATTATATGTCCATTTTGAAGCTTGGGATGTGATATTCAAGACTGGAAAGTTTCATAATTTTCTGACATCATTTTCACATTCTAAACGGCAACACAAACAGACTGTCCAAAACAGAGTTTCAAAAGACAGAATTCTAGTTTTGTAACCATTGTGTCCAATCCAATTCAAACCAATTCCAATGATTAAATACCACAACATGGCACCATTTTCAACACAAAACAACATCCAATTCCACCATTCACATTCCACACGAAAATACCATAAAATCAGGGCAAAATTCACAAAACTTAGATCAAAAGGAAGCAAATGCTCACCTCTTCCTCTTTCCCAAGCCAATTTCTTGATTCTCCATCTTTCCACTTTTGCTCAAGCTCTCAAACACCTCCAATCAAGAATCTAAAACCATAGAGATGAAGCTCTCATCACTATGAACAACTTTATAGAAGATGGTTAGAGCTAAATAGGTCACCAAACAAGCTAAAATCTCACCTTAAGCTTTCTCTTTCTTCCTCCAAGCTTGCACGTCCATGGAGATGAGAGGAGAGAGAGATAAATCAGATTTTTGGACTCAAAAACCGTCCAAATAAGGGAGGAGAGGAGAGAGGGAAGAGTTAACAAATTGGCCAAGATCTAAGGGTCCAAATCTTGCCACTTGCCATGATCTTGATCTATCTTCATGAGCTCACATAAACTTACACACATGGAATTCCACCCTTTGATCTCTTGCACAAATCAATCTCAACCATTGATCTTGAAGTTACTAGTGAGTTTCCTCTTCGGTAACCGATCAATCGATCGGTAACTTTACTGTTTTGCCCCTGATTATGGTAATCTCTCTTGGATCACCAGCAAATTCATTTTCTTATTCGTTTACACCATACACATGCCCTCCCCCTTATTTTAAGTCAATTTAGATGTTAATCCATAATTGAACTCAAATACGGGGTTTCGGTGCTGCTCACAACATATACGAATCACATCGGGTGCCAAATTACACCATAATCTCCAAAAGGGTTTATTTATCACTAACCACCTCCACTTTTGGAGTGATTAACCCTTAATCACAGTTTAGAATCTTGCTAAACTGGGGCTTAGCAATCCACTTATTTCAGGCTTATTCTCTAACTTCAAATATCAAAATTCGGGGTATTACAGTAAGCAGGAGAGAATCTTGCTTCTCATAAGACTTGTATACATAAGCAAGAGAGAAAGGTCATAGGTTTGTTTTTCTACACGTAAGACTTGTCGTAAGGGGGAGAGAAATGTCTAGTATTTCTACTCGTAGTCCTTCCAAGGATGGTTGTTGCCTTGCGGCGTTCTGAGAGCCCACTGTATCTTGAAAATATAGTGAAAATCTCAGTAGGTCTTGATCTCTGAGGATTGGACGTAGGCCTGGGTTTTGGGCCGAACCAGTAGAACTCTTTGTGTGCTTATCTTCTCAACTCTACTCTATCTACAGCTATTGCTATATCACCGCATCAACCAAAAAATTTATCATATCACCTAATTCACCCCCCTCTTGGGTGAAGCTTGCCTCTTTCACTATCTGACTCAACGCTGGTTAAAAGATGGAAGGACCATAACCAAGATTCTCCAAAGAGTGGTGGGGATTATAGGAAGGCTGAATCAAAGCAAAAGAAAATCAAAGAAATCGAAGGCTTAAATCCATTCAGTTTCAGGTACGATGGTAAATTGAGCTTTGATCATGGAAGTAGTACTAGGTTAAAAGGATGGGATGCAAAGAGATTAAGAAAGCATTATTTGTAGAAAATTATCCTAGATTAGAAATTTTGCTAAGTCAGGAAAGGAAAAAGGATGAAGTGAGAATGGAAGAATAAGGGGGATGTGGTCATGAAGATGATATTGAAAGGTGTGGTGGCTGGCCTGATACAGCTACCAAGGAGCTATGAATTGTCTAGGATGGAACCGTCAGGGAAGCTAAAGCCAAAAATTGTTTTTCTCTCTGAATCAAAAATGGAAAAAAACAAAAATAGAAAAGATAAGAAGGAAAGTTAAATATGATTATAGAGAGTATTTCGAACCTATTGGAAAGTTAGGTGGTCTTGCATTTTGCTGGAAAGAGGGGGTCCAAATGATTGTTGGGTTCATTAGAAGATTCATAATACACCTAGTGAATATATGAGTAGAAAGGAGACAGTGGGCATTATGACTCTAGTAAACAGTCTAAATGAAATTAGCATGAAGCAATAATGGTGGGTGGAATTGTAAAATCTTAATCATAGGCCAGATATACCATAGATAATGTTAGGTAACTTTAATGAACTATTATATGCAGCAGACAAGGAAGGCAAAAAGGAATGTTCACATAAGGACCTTGATCGGTTTAGGAAATTCATGATTGATTGTGAGCTAATAGAGCTAGAATTTAATGGATGCAGATTTACATGGATGAATAATCAAGAAAGGGTTGAATTCATTAGAGAAAGATTAGAAAGGGAAATGATTAACATGAAATGGAGAGTGCAATTCCAGAAAGGGATAAGACATGTGTTAGAAACCATTGGATCATATCATAGTCCAATATATGTTGAATATGAGAATATAGACTCCAAAACTCACCCTTTGTTTCAATTTGATACGAGATGGATCAGTCATCCAAACTTGATAGAAGTGATTAAAGCAAATTAGAAGATTGAAGGGCACAGTAAGGAATTGGCAAATTTTGTTAGGAATTTGAACGAGCTAAGGGAAGGTCTTAATGATTGGGGTAAGAAGGAATTCAAGAATAGCTAGAAACTTATCAATCATCTTATGAAGAGGGTCTAAGTGTGCATCGACTCAGAATAGACTTTCGAGGTAATTGACAAGGTAAAAGAACTGAAAAAGAAGATAGAAGAATTATTGGAACAAGAAGAGGTATATTGGCCTCAGAAATCTAGAGTTGCGTGATTGAAATGTAGAGATAAGAACTCAAAATTCTTTCATATGACAACTATTCGCAGAAGGGGAAGGAACAAAATTACAAGAGTTAGAGACAACCTTGATGAATGGTTAGATTCTGAGAAGGACATTGGGGATCATTTTGCCAACTTTTATTCATCACTATTATCGACAACAGGCTCCATATATTTCACCCAAAGTGCTAGAATGCGTGGAACAAGGAGTAATAGAGGAAGATAACAGAGCATCGATGGCTGAGATATCATCAGAAGAAGTTAAGCAAGCTGTTTTCCAACTAGGTGGACAAAAAGCATTGGGCCTTGATGTATTCACTAGTCTATTTTGTCAGAAAGCTTGGGATATCATTGTAGAGCAGGTATGTGATCTTGTTAAAGATTTCTTTCAAAATGGGTGTCCATTGAATCAAATAAATTCCACAAACTTTGTTTTAATACCAAAAGTATATTGACCTGAGAATGTAAATGACTGTAGGCCAATTAGCTTATGTAATTTCTCATACAAAATAGTTTCAAAAGTGATGGCCAATTGCTTGAAACCCTTGTTAGAAATCATTGTTGATTAGAGTCAAAGAGCTCTTGTATTGGGTAGATTATCTAAGATAATATTTTGATAGTGCATGAGTCTTCCATCATATGAAAAATAAAAGGTAAGGGCATAGGGAAATAGCTCTAAAGTTAGACAAGAAAAAAGCATATGATAGAGTGGAATGGGATTTTCTCTGTGCTACATTGTTGAAAATAGGATTTGACAATATATGGGTTGAAAGGATTTTTTTGGAGTCTAAGCTTAGTTAGTTTCTTAGTAATGTTATCTGGGAAGAAGGTATCTACTGTGATGCCGCAGAGAGGACTTAGACAGGGAGACCTTTTATCCTCATATCTTTTCATACTAGTCAACAATGTCCTATCTAGATTAATTGAACAAGATAATAGGTGAGGGTTATTGAGGGGCATCAAACCTGCTAAGGGTTGTCTTGAAATTACTCACAGCTTCTTTACAGATGATTTAGTTTTCTTTCTTCGAGCTGAGATAGAATATTACAGGAATCTAAAAAATATAATTAAAGATTATTGTGAAGCATATGGCCAGTCTATCAATGCGGGCAAATCTTATCTATATTACTCCAAAAATTTCCTAGAACTTCAAAAAGAAGAAATTGGCCAAATTTTTCAGATTCATGTAGTAGATATCTTGGGTAATTATCTGGGATTGATAATTATTTTGGGGAAGATCGAAGGCTTAAGCACTAAACTTTGTTCTACATAGGATGTTAAAAAGGGTACAAGGGTGGAAAAAACCTTTTTATTTGAGGTAGGTAGGGAAGTATTGATTAAATCGGTAGCCAACCCAATCCCTGTGTACTATATGTCTTGTTTTCTATACCTAAAGAATGTGCTGAAACGACTAGATAGGATAGTGTCTAAATTCTAATGGAATTGTGAGGAAAGGAAAAGGAAAGTCTATTAGGTCTCTATGGATAGAATGAGGGGACAAAAACTAGAAGGAGGGTTGGGGTTCAAAGATTTTGAGGCATTTAATCTTGCATTACTATCTAAGTAAGGATGGCACATCCTCCAACACCCAAACCAAATTTGGGTGCAATTACTTAAGGCAAGGTACTTACCAAACTGCTTTTCCATAGAGGCAGTAAAAGGTAGGTCAACCTCATGGTTATGGTCTAATGTTCTAGAAGGGAGGAGGGTCTTAGAGAATCAGGTTATTATCAATATTGGAAATGGAATGAATGTGAGGGTTTGGCAAGACCCATTGCTAGGGAACCTACCTGGGAAAAAATTGATATCACCTTGCCCACATGAAGTGCTTTAAGATCTTAGATTAGCAAAATTGATAAATGTGGAGGGGTGGAACTTATTGTCAATAGAGGGCTGGATATTAAAGATAAAGAAGGAGGCTATCCTAAGCACAATTGTTACTTTTAACAATAAAAGAAAGGACAAGTAGGTGTGGATAGGAGGAAGGAGTGTGTACTTGGTGAAGGAGGGATATGAAGTTGCAAAAAAAGAAGTTTTGAAAGGACTAGAGAACATCCCAGGATCTTCAAACAATGCTCATAGGTCAACCTGGAAAGAAGTTTAGAACTTAAAGGTGCCCCAAAAAGTTAGAAATTTTATGTGGAGATTGTTGTCAAACGCTATTCCTACCTTTAGAAACTTAATAAAAAGAAGATGTTGTCATGTGGGCCTTTGTTTGATTTGCAAAAACAGCCTGAAACAGTGGAGCATTTGTTTTTCCTATATGAATAGGCTAATTTAAACTAGATGTAAACTGATGGGTGCCATATTACCTCAGGAAATCCATATTTTCTCAATGGCAGAAGGCTCTTCTAGCTATGACTTTGTGGTAAATTTGAAAGGCTAAAAATGCGTTTCTATATGAAAATATGACCCTTGAACCTATATATGTATTTTCCTAGGCATGTAACTTGTTGAAAGAATTCTGGAATGTGAGAGGATGGACTGGGCTGGATCAGATGACTGCTACGCACAACATTTCTCAAAGTAATGCACAATGCTTGTGGAAACCACTAGAAGGTAATCACATTAAAATTAATTCTGATTGTGCTTTCTTGGAAATGGAAAATAGAGCTGCGGTAGTGTTTGTTGTAAGAGACTCCAATGGTTGGCTATTGGATAGAATGACACGAATAGTAAATATAGATTTAGCCTTAATGGCAAAAGGAATTGCATTACTTGATACTGTTCATTATGTTAATGAAAGCCAGCTTGAGGATGTCCAGTTTGAGTCTAACAATCAAGTGTTGATTAAGTGTCTAGCTAATGACTCTTCTCCAAGTAATTGGAGATGCATCAACCTCTTTGAAAATATTCAAAATTCAAGGAATCTAATTGGGAACCATTCTTGTAATTAGATTTCCAGGAAAGCAAACATAGTAGTCAACTGGGTTATGAAAGTTACATTAGGTGGATCATGCCCAAGGGACTAGGTCCAATGACCACCAGAGTAGTTGAGGAAGTTATTGGAATATGACTTAGGATCATTGATGAAAGCTCCTAACTATTGTATTTTGTTTTATGAAGTTATTATTATATTTTGCTTGTTTGATAGTTAGTTGTTGTGTACAAAAACTTATGTACTGTTTAACTAGGTTAATGAATCCTTTATTTGGAAAAAAAAAAGAATCTACTTTTTCAAACGAATAACATATAAAGATTCATCAATATTAATAATATAGAGCATCATTATTTATCTCAATATTGGAGTATATAAACAAGTATGGTTCCTTTAAGATCCTAATTTTTATATTAGGATTTAATTACAATTAAGAAACAATAAATCATGATAAATAGATGTATCATATAATTACTAAAATAAAAAGGGTTTATCTAAAATATGATTTATAATAGTGAAATAAAATATTAATATAGATGTATAAATAATAATATTTTATTACTATTGTTATTGATAATATTATACCAAAAAAAAAAGAAACTAGAAACAAAAATAATATGATTAGAAAGTAAAAGGAAAAAATAATAATGTGAAAATCCTAGAAAAATACTTTCAAAATTGGAAAAAGACAAATAAGGGGCCAATATCTGAATTCTCAAGTCAGACTGCAACTAAAAATATGTGATTTATAAATCTTAACGAAAGACCTTTATGCCCTTGCACTTTTTATTTCTCCCTCTCCTCTCTCCTCTCATTCTTACCATCGGCCTGTGTTCCTCTCCATTGCAAAACCATTTCATTACAATTATTGCCTTCAAAATTAATCTAATATGACCTTTATGTTATCTTCGTTGCTGAGAAGCATATAAGCTGGTGAACCCCAGCCATGTCAGACTCCGCAGGTCATTAATGGTGAGGTGAAACAACTTGGGATGGTCCAGCAAGACACCGCCGAGAAACTTACCCACTGGCATTTTCAGCTGAAGGGGCAAGTTCAAGCTCTAGGTACTGAACTCACAAGGACTCTTGCTAGCACTCACTACAACCTTATTGGTCAGCAACAACAACTTAAGCAGTTAAAAAAAGAGTCTCATGAGAAGAAACCATGGCCTTGTAAGAGAAATTACAGGAAAATTAGGGTTTGGGAGAAGAGAACAAAAAAGAAGAAGAAGCAGAAGAATAAGGGAGGGTGAAATTGGGAAGGTGATGGAGACAATTCTCCATGAAAAGAAGTCAAATAGAGAAGGCAGGATTTGAATTGAAAGAAGATTGAATTATTGGAATATAGACATAGAAATACTAATATTTTATTATTATTATTATTATTATTATTACTACTACTACTACTACTACTACTAATATTATTAAAAAAAAAACTAGAACAAAGATTCATCAATATTAATAACATAGAACATTATTGTTTATCTCAATGTCGAAGTAGATAAACAAGTATGGTTACACCTACACACATTTGTTTAATGGAAATCTTAAGGTAACACCTATAAATCAACTCTTTTTCTCTGTTTTCCCCCTTTCTTTTTCACATTATCGTTCAAACTCCAAAGGAGATTGTTGAATTGGTGCAGTGGCGAGCCATAACGCTACCAGATAGATACATTGAGCATGGATCTTAGAAGGATCTAATTGAAGTAGCTGAGTTGAGTTTAAAATAAATTGCATATACTGTTTTGTCTTTAACAAATACTCAATCAGATAATCGTTATCGATTTAGTCTTCATATATGAGAGAGACTTTAGCATAAGATGAGACAAAGTGATTTATTTGGAAATCCCCCTGTAAATACTCATTGTTTGATTTGATGCTCTGAGAATAAAAAAGGGTTAAGGTGCAAAAATATCCATAAACTTTTACCCAAAATATACTTAGCACTATATGCTTTTCGGAGGTGCAAAAATACCCACAAACTTTTAAAATTAGAGCAAAAATACCCATACTGTTAATTCTTAAAATATTGATTGTTAAATGAGACTTACTTTGACCAAAAAAAGGTGATGTGGATGCAGACTGGGCTTGCAAATATTCTAGTTGGCAGGCTCCATTGTTGACTAAGGAAAGGGCGAAAAGAAGAAGACTGATAAAGGAATCTCCAAGCTTCTTCTCCGATGACTGGTTTGGACTAGTAACATCGACAATTGCCGATCGCTGCTCTCAACTCTCACAGTCACAAACGCATGCTCTCAACTCTCTCAGAAATCACATCTCTCTTTGCATTGGTAACGTTGACAATCTCCGGCCGCCACTATAAACTCTCAGTCACAAACCACATGATCTCAACTCTCTCTAAAATTGCATCTCACTTCTCAATCTCCTGAGTATGTGGTTAACAAACCATCGGTGGTAGCTACGATTTCAAATGTAATAAATCACCAAAAGCCAAATTGAAAATTAGTTCAACCGTATCATCCCCTCAACAAACCCAGATCAAGTATTTAATCAAATCAAAATAGAAAAAATTTTAAAAAAATAAAGAAGAAACCAGCAATAAAACCAGATCCACAATGAGGAAAAAGGGAAAAGAGAAATGGAAAAGCGTGGTGTCGAAATCATTTTGAAAACAAAAGCACGCTGTCAAAATCTTTAAAGGCTCACTGTGACGCCCTTAATCTCATAAGCTTTAATGAAGACAAGTCGTTCTCTCCCCTGATTTGAAATCCTTTGAAAACGGATTTTAAGGTATCCTTTGAAAATGCAGAACTTTGTAGAAGAGAGGAAGGGGACAAGGTGCGACAGGATGTCAGATTCTTGAAACACGAGATGTGCCGAAGAGATGAAGGAGATGATTGGATTAAATGAATCCTTGCAGAAGAGCCGAACCACGAGTGTCGAAATCCTTTAGAAATGCAAGATTTGCGCAAGAGAGAAAAGAGACAAGGTGCGACGGTGTATTTTTGCATTGACATATGGGCAAGTTTTTTAATAATAAAATATTAAAGACATGTAACTTTGCCCCCCCATTGCCTGCAAGCTAACAAACCATGATGCCCACATTAGCTCCATGTAAGCATTTTTAGTTAACTAGTTGTCAATATAATAGAGATTTAATGGTATGGGTATATTTGCTCCAATTTTAAAAGTTTATTGGTATTTTTATATTTTCGAAAAGTATATGGTGCTAGACGCACTTTGGGTAAAAGCTCATGGGTATTTTTACATCTTAACCCAAAAAAAAATATAGTTATTTATATTTTCATTGTTATACCTATTCATTTAATTTGTGCTTATATGCAATTCTATTTTACATATTTTAAATGCTATTATTTTTTGTAAAATTATAAAATCAATAATTAATTTATGGGTTAAGATGTAAAAATACTCATAAGTTTTTCTCAAAAGTGGCCATGACACCATTAACTAGTTCAAACTTTCATTTTGTGCAACCCACATTATTATTATTTTAATAATTATTTAATTAAGAACTCCCCACACTCCCCCCTTCCTCTTCAGTGTAGGCGTCAACTGTAGAAATATCCTTAAGGAAAATGTTTTTTTGCCTACTCCTGTTCTCATTCTCCTATCAGAGTCTTGTTCACCAGTTTCACCACATCGCACCTTTCCATAAAAATTATAAAAAAAAGAAGAGCTTGTCTTGGCTTTCTTAATATTGGAGCAAGCATGTGTAACATTGACTACGTGTGGGTTTGGGGGCGGCGATTGGACCCCCAAACGCCCAATTGATCAGCAAACGCCAAATTGCTCATTTGAAAAAAAAATTGTGAGTGTTTGTTTTCTAAGATGAGCAATCGAGCTTAATTCTATCTTAATAGCTTTTACCAAAAGCTCCATTTCTCAGCTTTTACTGATTTAGCTTTTGGGGAGAGTGAAAATAGTTAAAATATTTTTTCAGTTGTGTCCAATGTACTATCAGACTTATTGCAATTTTACCCTTAATATATTTTTTTTTGCTACAAAAATTAATTTCAACTATTATTTGGTGCTTTTAACCCTTAAAATATTTTTTCAACTGTACCCAATGTATTATCAGACTGATTGCAATTTTATCTTTAATATACTTTTTCAATTCCAAAAATTATTTTAAACTATTTTTTGGTGTTTTTAACCCTTTAAAATATTTTTTCACCCACTCTCTCTTACTATTATCACAAAAGTCACTTGTGCTTAAGTCAATCCAAACAAGTTTTACTTTTGCAAAAGTCATTTATACAATCGCTATTCCAAACATAAATCACATTACATAATTGGGCTTTTACCAAAAATAAAATTACCAAACGTTAAATTGAGAAACTCTATTTTTCCTATCGTTGTTCCAAACACACTCTACCTTATGCTGTCAATATTGACTATTTGTGCAATAATTCATTGAAAGGGGATTTTTTTAGGAAGGGTACCGACAACGTAGAGATTGATAGGTAAAATAGTAAAACTGTCATAGATGAATAATTGGAAATATAGAATAGCTTTATTGTGAGTATTGATCCAGTACATAGTAGTGTGTGAAAAGAAGAATAAGTAGATAAGCATGATAGAATTGTGTGTGTTCAGTATACATGGAAACCTTTATATATAGCATTTGAACTAACCAAGATGGTCAGTTAATTCTATTTTCTATGGCCTTTAGTAGATCTAGGGAGTAGTTGCTATTTTCGTGGATCTAAATACCTGCTTGGTAGTGGTTTTACTGAGTAGTTAAGATAGCTGGCAGACTTGGCCTTGGGTCGTAGGCGAATGGGATTGTCTACTATTAGGCTTGTCTAGTGCACCAGTCCAAAGAAACAATTTTGGGCCCTACAATAGCCCCCCACTCTCCAAGTCTATTAGGCAATTGATTTAGAAACTAATTGTTCATCCTAGCCATCGAGCGTTGTTGAGCATCTCTGGTATGTCAATCCGTGTTTATGAAAAACCAACTATAATTTGTATGTACATGAATGTTTTACCTTATAGGCTTATAGGTTTATACATATCAGTATGCTTTGCCTGTAAGTGTTGGTGGTGTGTTTCATCCTTTAGAATGCTTACGTTTGCTATTACATAATTGAAATAATGTCTGACCAAGCATGAGACTTTGGTCAATATATATGTATATTGTATCTTCATGGCCTAGTTTGTGTTCCGCTTGGGACACCTTAAAGCTGGGTGACCAACATTTAGAAGCGTCAGTAGAGAGATTTATTTTCTAGAATGTTTATGTATGCGAGTACATACTGTAGCATTGAGAAAATTTTGACCAAGCATGTGGTTTTTGGTTAGTAGGTACGTCAGTTATGTGTAGACATTTGTAACTAAGGTGTTTAGCATTTTGCACCATGCAATGTAGTACTTTGTGGCTTGTATGACTAGTGTCTTCGATGCGTTGGTCCACATATGTGGTAAATTGATCTCAATTAAAGGTGTTTTTGTATTGGATAGGTTGCCATTGTAGAACCTTGTTGGTTAGTGAGTTCGTGTATGCTACTACGCACTATCATAATATCTGACCAAGGATGAGAATTTTGGTTAGTAGAGCGTATATCTCACCTTTATAGCCTGGTTAGTATTCCGCCATAAGATACTACTAAAGTTGGGTTCTCAACATTTAAAAGTGTCGGTAAAAAGCTTTATTTGTTAGAATATTTATGTGTGTTATGTTAAAATGTTTATGTATGCTAGTTCGTACTGTAGTGTCAAGATAATATTCGACCAAGCACGTGGTTTTTAGTCAGTAGGTACGTAAGTTGCATCTTGGTGGCTCGGTTTGTGTTCCGCCACGGGATGCCCCTAAAGTTGGGTAATCAATATTTAGAAGTGTCAGAGTAAAGTGTTCATATATTGTAATCGTTTATGTTTTATTCTACTTTATAAGTCATTTTGACGTACCAAGCATATGTTCGTAAGTAGGCAGTCATAGGTCAAAGAAGACAATAATTGTAACAGTAAGTCAAGTGTTAAAAAAGAATGACTTTTATAAATAGAATATCCCATAATATAGAAACTAATATGCGACATAGTGTTTTCAAGAGGTTACATTGTCGTAGTAGTTATGTCGCAAGAGAATCTCGACTAACCAACAACATTTGAATGGTACATCATCGAAAAGTAAGGTTTTCAGTATGAGGGAATCTTGTAATAAAACAAAGTAAATGGATGGTAGGACTTTCATTATCAGAGTACTGAACATGACCAAACCATATAGTTTAGAGCATCGGTCATAAGTTGTAGTCATATTTATGATATATATCGTCATGTTCATGCCCACGAGGTTAGTAATTGTGTAAAATATGAAAATGAACCTAGAAGGTATGGGTTTAGAAATTGTACATCATTTGTATGTATCGTGTTCCAACTTTATTTAATAAGTTTATTGTTTTTGTTCCTTAGTTGGTATGCCCTTTGACTGACCAGTTACTTGGTAAGGGCCTTAATATGTCGGACCTAGATATTATAGTACTAAAAACGACCAAACCACATAGCTTAAAACATTGGTTGTATGTTATGGTTGCATTTACGGTGTAGATAATCATGTTTTCATGCCTTGCCTATAAGGTTAGTAAGCATGATAACGTAGTAGGTAAATTAGAAAAATAAAAGCTTAAAAATTGTACCTTTTAACGTGTATGCCGTTCCAACTTCGTTGGATGGGTTTTTCCGTTCTTGTCGCTTAGCTAGTAAGTGCCTTGTCTCACTATCTTAGTTACTCGATAGGGACCTTCATACATTGGACCTAACTTACCATCGATGTCTCTTTATTGTTTTGGAAGACTCTTTGTAGAACCCAGTTCCCCACATTGAACTGTTTGGTGCATACATTCCTATTGTAGTATTGGGCTATCTTTTGTTGGTACATTGTGAGTTTGATCAAAGCTTGTTCTAGACACTCATTAAGTAAGACTAGCTGATCGGTTATGGCTTGTCTGTTAGACTCTTCATCTGTCTAAATATACCGTAAAAAGGGCATTCTGACCTTAACTGGAATCATTGCTTCGGATTTGTATACCAAGGAAAAAGGTGTCTCCACTATTGATACGTGAGGGGTGGTTTGATATGCTCATAAGGTTGAAGGGAGCTATTTGACCCATCTGCTCCTTGCCTTGTCAAGCCTCTTCTTTAGTGAGTTGATGATTATCTTGTTGCTTGATTCTGCGTGTCCGTTGGACTTAAGGTTGTGTGAGGTGGAGAAATGAAGTTTTTCCCCATTTTAGCAGAAATTTTGTGAACTTACACCCTATAAACCGGGATTCATTGTAATAAACCATTCCTTAGGTAGTCTGAACATTTAAATGACCTTATATGGAGCTATAGGTAGTCTTCCAACTATATCCATTTCCTAATCCATGAATGACTAAGCTGGTGTGATGGTATGTAATGTTTCAGGTGATTGGTGTGTTAGGTTGGCGAACCTCTGACATCTATCACACTTCTTGACTAAGGTAACAATATCTTTATATAAGGTAGGCAAATAATACTCAGATCTGAGCATCTTGTGTACCAAGCTCTTACTCCCTGTATGGTCTTTACACTTCGTTTCATGAATTTCTCTTAGTATGTAATTGGCCTCTTGTGGTCTGACGCACTTTATGAGTTGTCCTACATATGATCTTTTATATAGTTTGTCATCTAGAATAAAAAATTGGGCAACTCAGTGCTTTACCCTACGAGTCTTATCTTGCAAGTTTCGTAGAATAAGGCACCTTTAATCTCAATTTAGATTATTTGATTATACCATACCTGAGCTTGGGTGGATCACTTGGAATCATTAGTGAACCATCGGTACTAACATTGTTTGGTCGATTTAGATGGAGGATCCCAAATTGGCTAGTGCGTTAGCTTTTTGGTTGCCATCCCTACCGACTTGAGTTATTTAGAACTCTTAAAACTTTTAGCCATAGAGGTCTCCAGCTTGTGGTAGATATGTATGCACAAGTCTTTCGTCTAGTACGTACCATCTAGCTGCTTTAAGACCATCTAAGAGTCACACTTGACTTCCAGTCTTTTGACCCCAAGTTCTTTCGTAAGCTGTAAAGCTGTAATCAAAGCTTCATACTCTTTTTCATTATTAGTAGCTCTAAAATCACAACATACAAACTGTTGTATGGTGTCACTACTCAGAGATCTTAACACCATGCTTAGCCCTGTAGCCTTTATATTTGATGAGCTATCCACATACAATATCCATTTTAAGTCTTGGTTTTCACCACTTACACATCTGATTCTTTATCAGTGTTTAACTGTATGTCTGGACTAAAATTAGCTATAAAGTCTCCTAGGACTTAGGATTTTATTAGTGTGTGGTAAGTAGATTATATCAAATTTACTAAATTATACGGCCCACTTGACTAACCTACTTGATAGGTATAGTTTATGCAACACATGTAAGCCCTAACATGTATATAAGGGATTATGACTCCAAAAGTGAATGTAATTATTGTTAGACAAACATTTTTAGAGAACACAATGTGAATTACAACTCGAATTAGTAGTCCGTGTCCAAACCCTATATTTAAGTTTAATTATGTGACAAAGCCAATATTAGGCTAAAATAAAAGGGGAATGGCGCATGGAAGGAGGAATAGGGCTAAATAATGTGTTTAGTGATAATTAAATAGAAATTGCCATAGTAAGGGGCAAAACGGGAAGAAAGAAATTTATCAGCCAATTAGTAGGCTACCGAAGAGGACATTCACCATCAACTAAAAGAGCAAGAGATATGACTAAATGGCTAATGGAATTAGTTAGAATAACCATATGATTACATGCATTTGGGAGAAGCCACAAGATGAAGACACATGGCACTATTAGATTGAAGTTAAAGTTTCAAACCTTCACACTGTCTTCCCTCTCTCCTCTTCAAGTCGGCCAAGAGAGCATGAAGGGCTAAAAATTTGATATCATCATCATCTTTTACTCTCTCTAGCTCAAGGTCGTCCATGGTGAAGTAGGAAAGAAAAAGAAGAGTTTGAGAAGTTGAATGATTTCTCTTGTTTTGACCTAGTAGATGACCTCTATTGCTCAAATCCTCTTCTTTAATCTTGATCATCTTGATGAGAGCTTCATTCCTATACTTTTAGATTTTCAAGAGGAGGTGTTTTGTGTACACAAGAAAAGCTAGTGGTTAAAGAATCAAATAACAAGCTAGTGGAAGTAGTAGAGGTAAGCAAAGGCTCCTCTTTAATATGCATAGTGTGGCCATTGGTTGAGAAATTGAATTTCTGGAATTTTGCCCTATTTTCATGTGACATAAGGTTTTAGAGAGTTCATGGTGTTTTGTTTGTGGTAATAGTGTCTTATGTTGTGTTTTAGGTAATTGAATTGATTAGAGTCTTGAATGTGAAATGTTGGCAAGGGTGAGTTTTAGGTTGAATTGCTGCCCAAAACAGAACATATAAAAGGAGTGAGAATTTATTTATTTTTATATTCCATTGGATTCTATATGAAAAACTGCGTAGGGAGTAGTCTCGATAATGAATTATGACTTTTGGAAACATTTGTTGAAATTCTGGAAATTCTAGAAATTTTGTCAAGTGAAAATTTTGTGTAGGGGGCTACTTTGCATGGTGTTGTGCAATAGCAAATAATGTCAAAAAGTTATGAAACTTTCAAGTTTTGTAGTAGACATGACAAGCTTTAAAATGATATAAAGTATGTGTCATTTCGATGTTTGACTAGAAGTTATGGTCGTTTGAAGTCAACCAAGAAACATGCCAACTTTTGGCTGGGCTAGGCATTTTGGCTACAGCCAAAAAGTATCTGACCAGTTCTTCGCCGCGGCCAAAAAGGTCTTGGCTATGGCCCAAAAGTTTCTATCCTGTTCTTGGCCATGGCCAGTGATTCTGAGCCGTTGCCCAAATCTTTATGACTATCTCTTGGCTGTAGCCAAATAGTGTCTTGGCCGCTCAGCACTTTGAGTTTTGAAAGATAGTATCTGGTTTAGTTCTTCCCAACCCTTTAGGCATTTATTTGAGCTTCTAGTAGCTACCTAAATGTCTCAAATAATAACCAACCTTAAGTATCTTAGAGTTAAGAATTGGAATAGGGAATAACTTGTCGTCCTTGATTATGATTTATAGAATTTGATATCTGCCCTGATATATGAAACCAGTGTTTGAGCAGGAACGGAAAGAACAAGGTAGTGACTCTTTCTCTTATATCATGTATAATACTTGTATGTATGTGCCTATCATTGAATTGTGATGTGCTTGAATGCTGTGGTATATGCTGCTCTGAATATAGTTGTGAAAGCTGTCGTGATTGTGAATACAGCTACGAAAGCTATCGTTATTGTGAATATAGTCGTGAAAGCTGTCATTAATGTGACAAAATTCATAAATGTGCATACATCTATGAAAGCTTCCGTTATGTAACAAAATTCATGGATGTGATTGCTACTGTAGATGCTATTGTGATTTTGCTTTGTGATTTGCTTACATGCTTTTCTATTTTATATCATATGAGTGAAATATTACTATTGAGATTTATTTGAATTTTACTCTTTCCGATGACTAACATACAGCCAGGGAAAGCGAATTGAAGGAGAAGCAGGTAACCAAGGGCAGCTAGTGCTCCTTGCTAGGAGTTTAGATTCTTGTGTTGGTTATCAAATTTTGGGAACAATGTATATATTTGTATATGATGTAAAGTTGTATATTGTTTTGTAAAGTAAATAAAAAATAAAATAAAAGAGACTAAGAAGTCCTACATCGACTAACAACGAATATATGTTTGCTTTTTTAACTATTGGATTGGGCTGGAATTTGGGCAACCCATCCAAGACATCCAATTTGTAACTTTCAACGGTTAGATTAGAAATTATTGTCATGGGTTATGAGTTACAAAGCCTGGAAGATGAATGAATTTTTGGAATATGGAGAACAAATCCTAGAGGAAAGAATTAACACTTCCGTCTAAGTCCACCATTGGATCGTCAAGAAACTTTGTAACCTTGTTTGAGACATCATTTTAGGAAAAACCAATGGTAGCATTTTTTATTGGATACCTTGGGTAAGAATAATTTATCATGTAGTGAATCTGTTATTTGAAAAATAGGAATTGTCATAGATTTAGGAGTTTTCTAGAGGTTTCAAAGGTTAAAGTCCCAAATTGAGATCATGGAAATGTTAGACAAGGTTAGTCTAATGCTTTGATGATCCCAATTCTCAAATCTAATATGGTTCTAATATAACATTTCCTATTCGTAGGAAATTTTGAGCAACTCGTTAGAGGAGAAATTATAAACATATAGTGTTACTAAAAGACTTTATGTTAATTAAGTTTCTTGTTACTCTGAGCTTTAGGATAAGGACCTTCCTTGGTTGGAACTTAAAGAATACCAGGTAAAGTGGTCGAATACCAAGTATTGTGGTCCTATCTATCTTACTTTTCAGTACTGGTCTTAGGTTTTTCTAAAAAGCTTCACAAGCCTAGAATGAGTAGAACTAGTACGAACCTTGCTATTTGATGACTAATAACACCTCATGGAACCTTGTGTGAATTATAGGATTGGATAGATTGATTTATAGAATCATTAGATACTACTATAGGTTTGCATGCGTAAACCAAATTGTTTTTAGTATCTTCGTGATTCATGCCTCGTGGTGGCCCTGTATGGGCAATTGAACTATTGGTGCGATGTGTTTTTGAGTATGGACTTGATGAATATATGTGTTATATATGTGATGCACTGAGATCCTGCACTATTCATATGTTGCAATTAATTAGATAAAGGATGTATACCTGTGTTAGAACATGTGGATTCTATGTTATGAATTGGAATGTATGAGTATGAGAATATGAAACCCCTTAAGAATAATATGATATAAATGGTAGAGTTAGTGAATGGGTTGTGATTGATAAAGATTGAATACCACGTGCATGCCGCTTGTTTAATTATTGTGCAGCACTAACTAGCATATATTTTATATGGTAGTATTCCTTGATACTACACTCCAGGGGCATTTAGGCAGTATTATCAGGGCCTAGGCAATATTTCTGAGGGCAGTAATCCTATTGAAGGAACCCATCACTACTACAAAAAAATCTTTTAATGTCCCTTTTTAGGCCTTTTAATGTCTGAAAATAGGGGGACGTCTATGTGACCGACATAGTAAAAAATGGCAATAACGTCCGTAAATAAAAGGATGTCTAAAATCTGGACTTTAGACGTCCCTATTTTAAAAAGAGACGTCTAAAGTTCTACACTGACACTTTAGACGTCCACCTTTTAAAATAGGGACGTCTTAGACTTCCCCATTTTAAAACGGGACATCTAAAGTCCTTTTTTTTTAAAAAAAATAGAAATGGTTTCGACTTCCCCATTTTAAAACGGGGACATCTAAAGTCCTTTTTTTAAAAAAAAGAAATGGTTTTTATTACAGATCTGGACTAAAAATATTTAAAACCATAAATTACAGATTATAGTCAATAAAATTATAGATCTAGTATCTGAACTCCAAATCCAAAATCTATACAATAATAACTCTAAAGATGAAATCTCATAGGCAGAAGATGATAACAATAAGAGGAATCAGTTGCAAAAAACTTATCTCCTTCTATTATTGAAATTTATTTTCTCATAATAATGAATAGAGAAAAGCGACTGGGAGAGATGAACCTCATTTTCTCGATGGGAACATGGCCATGAATCATGTTTTAGAGTCTCAATTTACAAGCCATAACAACACAAGTTAGAAGATAAAATAGAAGGGAAACCCAAAGAAAAAAAAGAAAGAAGATAAAAAAAATAAAAAATGGTAAGAAAGCATAACAGACCTGGAGGTGAAAAAAAGAGAGAAAAAGGAAGAAGCAAGAGTAAAAAGAGCATATAAAGAAGAAGAAGCAAGAGTTAAAAGGCCTGGTGGTAGTGGTTCTTCTTGTGGTTGCGGCGATGGGAATGGGCTTCCATTTAAATCAATAAGAAAAGAAAGATAAGTGTAAGAGTATAAAATTGACAAATAAAGATTGTCAGTTTAATTTTAAATTGTTTTTGGCATCCCAAATTTAATTTTGGGACGTTTAAAGTTGTCCAGTTACCATTTTTTTACACTTTAGATGTCTCCAATTCAAATAGGGACATTTAAAGTGTGACTTTAGACGTCCCTATATGCATTGGCGATGTCTAAAGTAAAACTTTTTATTAAGGGCGTCCCTAATATATATTTTGGAGTCCCTGTACATGATGGCGTCCTTGATATCATGTAAGGGCGTCTCTAAAATATATTAGGGACGCCATGTCCCTGGTTATTATTTTTTTTAACTTTAGACGTCCCAAATTCAAATAGGGACATCTAAAGTGTAACTTTAGAAACTTTAGACATCCCTATTTGAATTAGGGACGTCTAAAGTTAAAAAAAAGGTTATTATTTTACTTTTGGCGACCCTAATTCAAATTGGGATGCCTAAAGCTATCCAGCTACCACCTAGAATTATAAAAATGCTACAGGCTTTGTTTTTACTTTACTTTTTTAAAAAAGGATGTCCTTTAGGGTAGTAGAATCTATATTTTGTAGTATTGCATGGTCCCTTATGTGTTTTGTAGTACTTTGGCTAGTTTATATCACACTTGCAGAGAGCTTGTAAGAGTAAACCATCAATATGAAAAGTACTTAGCCCATAGATTCAGTTAGAGGAAATAAGGAGGATATAAGTATGGTTAAGGGTTAATGAAAGATAAAGTGTAATAATTCATAATGATATTTTGTGAAACAATATGTTGTGTTGTGAGTAAATGTTCTTTGAGAATATGAATAGATATGATCATACTCATGATTAGTGCATCTACTTGACCTCTTGCTTATTATATATGCTTGCCTTTCTGCTTAATATATCTACTTGACATGTTTGTATGTTAGTCCCACCTGGCACCCCATGGGTGGTATCGATAGGTAAGGTAGGTAGTGATTGCATCACTGAGATAGTGGTCTTATCCCATTACTTCTCACATTGTTTTACGTGAGAGCTTGAGGGCAGGAGCAACTGGGAAGGCATATGATGATATGGCTACATTAACAAGTAACTAACAATTACTGCTTATTTCCTTTTTATTACCACATTTAGGAAATTTTTCCTGTTACACATGTTGTATATGAATTTACTCAGAATATATAATTGCATTCTTTTGATATATGGCTAAGGACCTAGAATGCTTATTTACTTATTTTGGATTGTTGATTGGAGACACTCATTTTGAGGTGATCTTTGAAGAAATTTTTGAAAATCATATTAAGCTCAGGGTTAATTAAATATGGTGTTACAGAGAGCATTTTCACATTCTTCGCTCCATTCAAAGCTATTGTTCTTCCTTAAGGCGTAGAAGAACAAATGGCACTTCTCGAACGATCCAGAGATGAATCTACTCAAGGCTACTACTCGACCTATAAGCTTATGGATGTATTTGACTCACCTTGGGGATGGTATGTCGAGTACCGCTTTGATTTGGTTCAAATTTTTCCTCGATTCCCCTGTGCGATACTAGATATCTTAGGAACATCCCTGAGTAACGCCAAACTAACATTTCTTTGAGTTTAGCTTTATGTTGTACTTATGGAGTAAATTGAAGGTTTGTTCAAAGGTGTGCCACGTGCTAGTCTGCATGGAGGGACTTTACAAGTATGTCATCATTGTACACTTTCATGGTTTTTCCTATCTATCCTGCAAATATCTTATTGACCAATGTTGATTCTGCATTCTTTAGTCTAAAAGGCTAACTTTATAAACACCTCATTCAGTTATAAATTCCATTTTCTATTGATCGTTAAGGTGTATTAGGATTTGGTTATAACCAGAAAAGGCATCCATAAAACTCAATAATTCATGTCCAGATGTGGCATCAACCAAATAATCAAATCTGGAAAGTCTATATATACTCGATACTTACCATTCATTTTTTGTACGACTACTACGTTAGCAAGCCAATTAGGGTACTAAACCTCTCTTATGGATCCAATTTTTAGTTTATATACTTCCTCATTTATGATATAATTCCTTTATGGTGCAAACTTATGATGCTTTTGCTTGGCTAGTTTGTATGACAGCTCGACATTCAACTGGTGTGTTAGTTCCACTTTTTACGACTTGTAGTAGATCTAGCGAGTAGTTTCTATTTTTGTGGATCTGAATAGTTGCTATTTTCATGGATCTAAACATCTACTTGGTAGTGGGTTTGACTGAGTGGTTGAGAGAGCTGGCAGACTTGGCCTTAGGCCGTAGGTAAATAGGCCTGTCCACTATTCGGCTCGTCCAGTTCGCCGGTCTAAAGAAACAATTTTGGCCCCTATATTGATCATGATTTTGACCCACTTCTTTGTGAGTATGACTCTGCAATTGAACTGAAAAACACATTCAAGTTGGTGATATTTGAGAGAGAATTGGAGTCATTCATCATTTGCTGGGTTGCTGTTTGAATTCTCAACATCTATGCTTATGACAGGACAATACAATTGAACTTTCATAATCCAATTAGTAATAGTTCAAGGATAATAAACCCCTGACAGAAGAGACTTTCAGTGTTATTTTCTTTTTATAGAAGGTATAGCCTTCTAGTGAGTCTACTAATCCCTTTAGTCATTCCATTGTATATGTCCTGCAACACAAATTTCAAGGAAAAAGGAAACAACAAGCTTGTTGCCCAATACAAGTTTAGCAATAGAAATTAGTTTATAACAAAATTCTTTTGCATATAGAACATTCTTTAAGAAAACATTGTTACTTCGACTGGGATCATGAATTTCAGTTGGTCTAGGAAATTCTTGGGACAGGGACAGGGACAGGATTTTCTCAAAATTTTTCACTTTGTTTTTTTCTGTTAACTTTTTTCTGGCCATAGGAAATCCTCGAGATTAGGACAGGATTTTCCTAAAAATTTTGACTTTGTTTTTTTAAAGCTTTTCCCGATGTAAAGAAGAGAATGAGGTGTAGTAGTATGAAAAAAAGCAAAATGAATACCATTTGTTTCTCTATAAAATAATGAGCATAAATATTCATGAGGAAGCATAACCAACCACGCACTAACCTAAATTTATAACCAGCCATGCATCAATCCAAATTCATTTAAAGAGGAAGCAAGAAAAACTACAAACTTTAAAGATTCTTGTAAGCAATTTGACCATATTCAAGGACTAAAAAATGAATCAGCCACTATATTAGAAATTACCTTTGCTACAAGATGGTTTTAGAGTGTAACATACAATAGCCACAAAGAGAGGATGATCATAGGAAATCTATTCAAAATCAGAGACGACTAAATCTTATGATAAAAGAAGTGGTCAAGAAGGAAGTCATCAAGTGGTTAGATACTAGGATTATTTACCCCATCTCTGTAACTCATGGGTTAGCCCTGTGCAATGTGTTCCGAAGAAAGGCGGAATGACAGTGATTGCTAATGAGCAAGATGAACTCATCCCCACTCGCACAATTACGGGTTGGCATGTTTGCATGGATTATAGAAAGCTGAATGATGCTACAAGGAAAGATCATTTCCCACTTCCTTTTATTGACTAGATGTTAAACCGATTGGCAGGTAAATAATTCTTCTCCTTCTTATATGGATATTTAGGGTATAATCAAATTTTTGTTGCTCCCGAAGATCAAGAGAAAGCAACATTTACATGTCCTTATGGCACTTTTGCCTTTAGAAGAATGCCGTTTGGTTTGAGCAATACTCCTGCCATCTTTTAGAGATGCATGATGAGTATATTCTCTTATATGATAGAAGAAATAATGGAAGTTTTTATATATGACTTCTCGGTATTTGGTAACTTATACGAAGAATGCTTAACAAATCTAGATAAAGTGTTGAAGAGATGTGAGGAGACAAATTTAGTCCTTAATTAGGAGAAGTGTCATTTTATGGTGACTGAAGGAATAGTTCTAGGATACAAAGTCTCTAAAAATAGGTTGGAGGTTGATAGAACCAAGACTTCTGTGATTGAACAGCTTCCTCCTCCTTCTACTGTCAAAGCTGTGAGAAGTTTCTTGGGTCAAGTTAGATTCTATTGTCGGTTCATCAAAGATTTTTTCAAGATTTCAAGCCACTTTCACAACTTTTTGAGAAAGACACTCCTTTCCACTTCACTGATGAGTGTATAAAGGCTTTTGAAGAACTAAAGAGAAGATTGATTTTAGCCCCTATCATTATAGCTCATGATTGGTCACTCCCTTTCGAAGTAATGTGTGATGCAAGTGACTATGTTGTTGTAGCTGTCTTAAGACAAAAGCGTGACAAGATCTTCCATCCTATCTATTATGCAAGCAGAACCCTAGTGGCAGCTCAGGTAAATTACTCAACTGCTAAAAAAGAAATGCTTGCTATAGTGTTTGCTTTTGAAAAATTTAAAGTGTTTTTTATGGGTGCTAAGATTATAGTTCACACTGATCATGTTGCTATTAAATATTTGTTAGGGAAGAAAGAGTCTAAACCTAGATTGATTAGATGGGTTTTATTACTACAAGAATTTTGTGTGCATATAGTTGATAGGAAAGAAACTGAAAATCAAGTTGCTAATTATTTGTCTAGGATTATGAACACTTCTAATTATGTGAATGATTTGTTGATTATAGAAAGTTTCCCTGATGAACAATTGTTTGCTGTTAGTAGTTATGGTTTGCCATGGTATGCTGATATTGTGAACTATCTTGTGTGTAAATTTTTACCCCATGATTTGAATTTCTATCAAAAAAAGAAGTTTTTGCATGATGTTGTTTACTATATCTGGGAAGAGCCATTTCTTCTTAAGAGATGTGCTAATTTGATTATTAGAAAATGTGTGCCTCAGGTTGAACAAGTGGCCATTTTGAATGCATGTCATGCATCTATGTAACCCCTTTCATCATCAAGGCCAAGACTAAGTTTATAAATATGTGATTATGCGGAATTAGATACCGTAGTATGATTTGAGACTTATTAAAAATAAATTTCCCAAAATTAGGGATTTCTAAAACTTTTCTAAATCTGTTCAATAATGGTCTTATATTCACATTTCAATTACACAAATAGCCTGTACCATATGATTCAATTTATAAATATCAAAGTACACTGTAAATTCCCGACACACTTAGGTTCCATTAATCAATTAAGGGTTTTACAAGGCACAAAAGCCCATAATCAGTTTTCCCTTAACTAGGGAATTACACAAAACTATATCACAATCCAAAATATACAATTGCTTGCCATCAACTATCCAAAATACATAAAACTATGATAACCAATATCCAAAATAAAACTTCTTTCCCGGAGCACTATCCACTTTTCGTCACCCGCTTTCCTTTAGATCCTTCGGCCCTGTCTAAAAAATTTGTTTTTGGGAGAGTGAGATTATAAGAAATCCCCATAATGTCAAGTCACTCATAGTATGTACAACCACAAAGCATGAACACAAATCGTCACACAACACATAACAACTACAATGGCAGTTACAGCGGCAATGGCAGGTATGACTTGCGTCACCCTTACGTTTGCTCACGCTGTATTGTACAACCACATGATCATATCACATAATCACCACAGTTGGGATCCACATAAAATTTTTCACATACGCACAACCACACTGACCGGATAATCAAACAGGAATCCACGATTCCACAACGCAGCCTTAGTAATTACAATGATAGATGCAGTGGCAGGGGTAGGTGTGATAACTATCACCCCCTACGACTGCTCACGTTGTAATGCCCTATGGTCGATAACACATCCACAAGTTCGCAATGGCCTCATGCCAAAGATTTTCACAACAAAATAATGGTAAGTCATGCATACCAAGCATCATATACAACATGAGAGAAAAGTCACTACCTTGGTCCTTCAAGGTGTGCTCTGGCACCGGTCTCTCCTGAGTAGGGAAAATGTCAAATCATATATGCATGATTAGGGGCGAAGTGTTATTCTCTATACCAATACTTAAATAACTTCATATCACTTAAATTGATTATCATTTATGCTCTTTAGGAAGATACAGATGCCTTTAATAAAAGCCCTAAAGGGCTGGAAGAACTATCCCCAAGATCCCCTTTTTGAAGTATAAGACTGGTTTTTCACTATTACACTTGAGTGAAGATGGCCTCACTCGAGTAATGATGCACTTTGCACTCAAGCACAAAGGTTAACACTCAAGTGATAGCTAAATGCTCACTTGAGTTCTAGGAAGTGAAGCACAGGAAGTGTTAACCTGAGAGTAATGAAAATTTTCAAAAAAGAGGAACACTCGAGTGAAGACCCCTGTCACTCGAGTGATAAATTAATACTCGTAAGTTTTAAGGCATGCTCTTGAAACTTGGCAGCGAGTGACAACCCGAGATGAGAGTTCATGGTGTCAAATACACTTGTACTCGAGTGAGAGAAGGCTTACTCGAGTGAGAACCCATAATACTCACAAGTGAGCCAACACTCTTGCCTTTCGTCCGAAAGTGCAACATGAAAGCTAAAGGCAGAAAGGGAAAATGCACTACCGCACTCGAGTGGACCCATCCTCACTTGAGTGATGCTCATCCCTCACTCGAGTGAACCCCAGATCACTCAAGTGATAGTTATCAGAAACTAGAAAATGCAGAAAAAATGACAGCACCTCCAGATTTTACCCAAGTGTTTCCCAATGATCCCAAAGCCTCAACCAAAGCTATCCCCATATAATTTCACCCAAGGAATCACATGAAAGCATCAGAATTACCAAATTCCTATTCCATTATTATGCTTTGTTCTTAGGCCACAATCAATGCAAATTTCCAAAATCTCCAAAAATAACATTTCAACCTCTATTCCATTTCTATCCATCCAAAACTCATACCAAAACACTCATTTCCATACCAACAACATGTCAAATACCCAATAACCCCTATTTTTGAAGTTAAGGCAAAAAATACCAGAAATTCTAAACTAAACTATTTGGCACAAAACCTAGATAGAAAATTTTGTTTCACTTACCTCTTCAACTTTTCCAAAGAGGTTTCTTGATCCTTCAAACCTTACAATTCCTTGAGAGCTCAAATCAACACCAATGGCAAATCTATCGCCATAAAAATGAAACTCTGAAGCCAAGAAGCAAGATTAATGAAATGAGTTTTGGCATTTGAGGTGATTCTTCCTACCTTTTTCAAGCTCTTCTTTTTCCTTCCAAAGCTCTAATGGCTGCCGAATGGAGAGAGAGAGAGATAGAATGAGAGAGAAGAGTGTGGAAGAAGATGAGAAAATAATGATGATACTCCCTCCCATGCTTGCCCAGTGTAAACCAAGGGAAGGAAAGAGAGAGAAATAAATTTTTTATTCCCATTTGACTTTTCCTCTCTACCACTCTCATCATATAAGCTTGCCAAGTGTCACATTCCCATTGGTTCCCATAAAGCAAGTAACTAATTAGTTATTTTAACCACTCCATTAACTATTTAGTCACAGATCTTATTTCTCATAGTTAGTAATTAATTTCTCCATTAATTACTGACTAATTAACCGATAATTTCCCACTGATTTTGGCACATTTACCAAAATTGCCACAAAATATATAATAATTCAGATTTAATTCAGACACCATTCTCAATAATTGTCATTAGCCCTTAATCAAAATTTGGGGCATTACAATCTACATATAGGGGACATTATGGGGGTAAAGGACTGCATCTAAAGTTCTTGAATATGGTTTTTATTGGCCTTCTTTATTTAAAGATGCTCACCAATTTGTTTCCAAGTGTGATAGATGTTAAAGAACATGTAATATTTCCAGGAGACATAAAATGCCTTAATCTAGAATACTTGAGGTAGAGTTATTTGATGTCTAGGGGTGTATTTCGTGGCTCCTTTTTCTTCTTCAAGAGGAAACAAGTTGCTGTGGAATATGTAAGTAAATAGGCTGAAGCTATTGCTTGCCAAGATAATAATGCCAACACAGTGATTCGTTCTTGAAGAAGTATATCTTCATAAGATTTGGTACTCCCATAGCCATACTTATCGATGGAGGTACCCACTTCAACAACCAAAATTTCAAGGCTCTCTTGATAAAATATGGATTGCACCACCAGATGACATTTACATACCATCCATAAATGAATGGCCTATGTGAGTTGACTAATAGGGAGATTAAAGGATTCTTGAGAAGATTGTGGGTCCAACTAGAAAAGATTGGTCTGATAAGCTTGATGATACTTTATGGGCTTATTAGACATCTTTTCGTACTCCAATTGGCATGTCCCCTTATCATTTGGTTTTTAGAAAGGCATGTGATTTACCACTTGAATTAGAATATAAAGCATGGCGGGTAATCAAGAAGTTGAATATGGATCACAAGTAAGCTGGAGACAAAAAATTACTTCAATTGAATGAGTTTGAAGAAATAAGACTTCAAGCATATGAGAGTACAAAATTATATAAAGAAATGACAAAGAAATGGCATGACAACCACATCTTGAAGTGCTCTTTCGTGCCAGGGCAATTGGTGCTTCTCTTCAACTTAAGACTTCAGTTATTTCCAGAGAAACTTAAGTCAATGTGGTCTGGTCCTTTTAAGGTGGTTTCTGTATCATCAAAAGGTGTAGTTGAAGTTAAAGGTGAGCAAACAGGAGAATTTTTTAAAGTGAATGGGCAAAGATTGAAGCATTACCATGGTGGGGAAGTGGATCGACAGAAAACAGTTCACTATTTGTCATTATCCCCATAGATGGAGGATATAGTCAGGCTGAGGACTATAAAACAAGCGCTTGTTGGGAGGCAACTTAATGGTTTAGTTTCCAGTTAATATTTTTCCATTATGTTTTCTTTCTTTCATTTTTTTAGGTTTAAAGATGATCGCTCTTTCATATCAAGGCCGAGATTTACGTTCAAAACACTTAATTAACTTGAATTAGAGACATCAAAATAAATTGAGACTTATAATTGTTTCCATTTCTTGAAACAGGGTTTACAAAAACCTTTTAAAAACCTATTCAACATGGTCTCAAGTTCGTATTTCAATACACAATTGGCCTGTACAGTCTGATTCCATTCATAAATATCAGAGTGCAATAGAATTTCCCAACACACTCAGGTTCCATTAATCATCTAAAGGGTTTGCACAGCACAAATGCCCATAATTAATTTCCCTTTTAAGGGGATTACACAATGCTATTTAATAACTCCTACATATACAAAATTCCCAACAAAATATCCAAATGTTAAACTATATAACCAATCATCCAAAAGTAAAACTCTTAATCTAGAGCTCTATCTGCCCTTCGTCACCTGCTTCTCTTTAGAACCACCGGCCTTGTCTGAAAATTGTTTTATGGGAGAGTGAGATTCTAAGGAATCCTCATAATAACAAATCACTCATAATATGCACAACCACAAAGCATGTAAGCAAATCATAACACAACATACATCAATTACAATGGCAGTTACAACGGCAAGGGCAAGTATGACATGCATCACCCTTACGTTTACTCATACTGTATTGCACTACAACATGGTTCACAACCATATATTTTACCACAGCTGGGTTTCATATAAAGCATTTCACAATATGTAGTCACACTAGCATATTTCTCGAAGTAGGAATTCACAATTCCATCACACCGCCACGGCAATTACAGTGGCAGTTACAGCGGTAGGGGCAGGTGTGACACACATCACCATCTACGACTGCTCACGCTGTAATGCACTAAGGCACATTCACATTCACATTTTCACAATGGCATCATGCCCATAATTTCACAACATCAAGTTTTCATAAGATGCATTTCACAAAAACATAATAATAAGTCATGCATACCAAGCATTATACACAACATGAGAGAAAAGTTATTACCTTGGTCTTTCCTTGCATGCTCTGGCACCGGTCTCTCATGAGCAAGGCAAATATTGAATCCTATTATTCACAATAAGGGATAAAGTATTATTCTCTATTCTAATACTCAAATGACTTCACAACACTTAGATTTAGTTATCATTAATGTCCTTTAAGTAGCTACAATTGTCTTTAATAAAAGCCCTAAAGGGTTGAGAAGTACTATCTCAAAGACCACCTTACGATAGTGAAAAGTTCTAATTTTTGCATGTTGGTCGTGGCCAAGCATCTTTGGCTGTGGCCAAAATAGGTCAGAAACTTTTAGACTGCGGCCAAATACTTTTGGTTGTGGCCAAAATCAGGTCTGAGAGTTTTTGGCTGCAACCAAGAGTCTTCTGGTTGAGGCTAAAAGTAGGTCAGAAGCTTTTTGGCTGCGGCTAAGAAAAATTTCAATTTCTGGGATAAACTTCCAAAAATCATAACTAATTATAGAAAAATAGAAATGAGGTGGTCCCAAGTCCTAATTAAAGCTTCTTAAGTTCTCTTTATTGGAAAAATATGAATCATTGATGTCTATAACCTCAAAAATACAGAATTGCACCAATCTCCTTGCTGCTCCAGATTTGATCCCATATTTAACATCAAACTTTGGAAATGCATAACTTTTAACACACCCATCAAAATGACAGAAAATTTATGTCATTGGAAAGCTTGAGATATATACTACAAATCTAGAGAAGTTTAAAATTTTTTGACACCATTTGCTATTTTAAATTACCATGCAAAGTTGACTACTTGTACAACAATTTACACTTAGCATTTTCCAGAATTTCCAATTTTGTAACTATGTCTCCAATGGTTCCAAAATCCAATCCAAAACTCATTCCTATACAAAATTTCATAAGGGAGCCAATGGAGACATCAAAATGACCAATTTTATATTGCTTTCACCAGATATAACATCAATAACAACAAAATACACTTTTCCAAAATTTTCAAACTCTATAATTCAAACCCAAACTCATTCTATCTATCCAAGACACTTCACAAAAGACTAATTCCATAAAATCAACATGTCATACCCACAATGACCCACATTTTCGACAATGAGGCCAAAATCTCAAAAATTAAAAGCTCAATCAAATGCTACAAAACCTAGGTTGAAAGGTTTATCTTACATACCTTAACAACTTTCCCAAAGAAGTTTCTTGCTTCACTAATCCTTAGATTTCCTTGAGTGCTCAAACACCACCAAATGGAAAATCTAAAACTATCAAAATGAAGCCCTCAACCCAAGGAACAATATTAAAGAAAGGAGTTTTGGCATTTGAGGTCATAATCTTACCTTAATCTCAAGCTTTTCTTTCCTCTTTCTTCTTCAAAAATGGTGAAATGAGAGAACTTGGAGAGAGAGAGAGAGTTTTAAGATGAGGATGATGATGAAGAATGACAGAGTTTTCTGCCCCCATGCCTTACTCATACGCACAAAGAGAGAGAAATGAATATAAAATGATTTATTTGACTTTCTCACTACTTCTTCATGATCTCCTCTTCCCACTTGTCAAACTCTCATTGGCCCTCATAAAGTAAGTAACTAATTAGTTACTCTAACTACTCCATTAGCCATTTAGTTACACATCTCATTTCTTCTTAGTTAGCAATTAATTTCTCTATTGATCACTGACTAATTGGCCCAATAATTTCCATTCTTTCAATTTCTCCACTGATTATGGCATATTAACTTAAATTTCCACATAAAACATACTTTAAACATTTCTTACTCCTCATTATGCGCCCTTCCCTTCAATTTTAGCCCTTAAATTACTCTGTCAAATAATTATGCTAAAATATAGGGTGTTGGGCATTTCCAATATTTACTTCATGTCTCAATCATCTTAATTTCACAAAATCATTCTCAATAATTATCATTAGCCCTTAATCAAAATTTGTAGCATTACATGCACTCTTTCCTCTCTCGCAAAAGTTGAAACATCATGGATGCTACTAGATGAAGAGCTTCACATCAGAATTAGAGACCTAAACCAGGGGAGTACTAGTTCCTTTCCCTCTTTGTTAATTTTTGCAACATTGAAGACAATGTTTGATTTAAGTGTGGGGGAGGGATATGTTTTTTTTGTGCTTGTCCTTATGCAATTGAAAATAATTTTTCTTGGTAAAAGTTGAAATTTTTGAATTGCTTACGATTGATCTTAACTTTAAACCTTCCCCATCTTAGAGAGTGTTATTGAAAAAAAAAGACTTAAATAGAAAAGAATGTTTCAATTAAGCCTCTAAGCCATGATTTTTTGTATAAATCTTGAGATGGACTATGAGAATAGGAAGTAATTTGTAATAAGATCAACAAATTATTAGTTTATAAATATTTTGCTACTTGATTTCTTTAGGAAATTAGATTATGATCCTTGCAGGCTAAGTAAGATTTTGTTTAAGGACATGACTCTGGTGAAAAAGAATAAAAGAAAATCAAAGAATAAGAAACACAACTCCAATGGCTTCTCTAGACCTAACTTAGTAACCGGGGGCACTTCATCACCAATGTTGGCACTCACGTCAAACGGTAAAGTCAAAGAGGGCTATGAGTTAGGCTAAAAGCCTCTTGAGATATCTGTTGGAGTAACTGAGTAACCGGTGCTGCATCACCCATGTGCTGGGTCACGTCAAAAGAGGATCTACAACAACTCAAGATAAAAAAAAAGGAAATAAAATAAATAAAGCAATTTTCTACCTGAGGATCCTGAGTAAATTAAATGAAAAGCTTAGTTAAGTGGGGCATTTGAATTTTTCTAAAGGAGTTTAGTGGCGTAATATTCCTTTACTAATCTTATTGTTGCACTTATTGCTTACCGATCCTTTGACCATGGGACATTAAGAGATGATTACAATTGTTTAAGGCTATTGACTTAATGACTCATTTTTATAAGACATTAAATTGAATAAAATTTGATAACATGATCTAAGTGTGGGTGTGCGATGCTCTCTGTGTAGGAATTTCATAAGTAATGTGTTTCTTGTTTAAATAATAATTTTTCTTTCTTTTGCTCGAGGACAAGCAAATGTTCAAGTGTGGGGGAATTTGATAAATATATACTTTTAATTAAATAGGTATAGATTTTAGGACATAATTGATTAAATTTATTAATATTTTATACATATTTAATTATCTTTTATATATTTTCTGTCTTTTAATTTAGTTTAGGATAAAAAGAAATATGGACTTAAAATCTATCTATATCCTATTTTATGGTGCAGGAGATATTATATGAAGAAAAAGATAAAATCAAATTTAAAAAAAAATAGTTGCAACGAAAGAGCGCAAGCGATGAGCACTCCATAGGGCCCACGACAATTGAAGGAAAGGCAATAGCAACCGTCCATGATGAGTTGGCAGCAAGCAATTGTATATTATATCTAAATAAAAGGTTAATAGATATCCCATGGCGAGGGCTATCAGGAAATGGAAATGGATACAAGATTTGGAAAAGAAAACAAAACCGAAAACCGGCATGGTGAAACATCTATAAAAGGGGGGGGAGTGCCGAATGAAAGACACATCAGAGCAGAATAAGAAAGTTAGCAGCAGAGATCAAGAGGGAAAAGAACAAAGAAGCAAGAGAGGCATCGGTGAAATTCAACAGATTTGATTTCTTCTCTTCATCTTCTTTATTCTTTGAATCTGAATTTCTTTGTTTCATTATGGATTTTATTTTAGCCATAAGTGGCTAATTTTTTTTAGACCTAAAGAAACTATGAACTCACTAGTGAACTATATTTTATTTTCATGATTTATTAGTTATGATTTATGTTAATTTTGGTTACATAATCTTGTTTTTCTATGTCCGTTTGATGATTGGCCACCATTAGATGTGAATTTGAGCATTAGGATTTACCTTGATAAAAGGAATTTTAATTAGGCTCTGAGATTAAGAAATATGGGATTAGATTATGTTTTAATTTGTGATTATTATAGACATATACCTAATAGCCCCATATAATTGTTGAAGAGTGTGTTTGAGTTATCTTGCCTCTTGAGTAATTAGGTTAGACATAACAGTTATACTTAAGAGAGGGTTGTGAGTGGATCGACAGGCACTTATAACTATTTATACTCGAGATTAACAAAATTAACATTTGAGATTAACTAATTAAATGGATTTGAGATTTAGAGAGCTAATGAGGAATTAGTGACTCTAGGTTGTGTTTGATATTGATAGTTTTTGTTAATTAATTTCCTTTGAATTTACTCATAACTAGATTCGTTTAACTTAAATGAAATTAGGATTTTAATACCTAAAAATTAATTGATTGATTCCTCATGGGATAATACTCTACTTATCATTTTATTACTTAGCACGACCCGTACTTGCAGAGCGCATCAAGTTTTTGGAGGTCATCCATCACAACAACCCTTGCATATTGTTTAAACTCATTTTGATACTCTGTTGCTTTGTCCCTCTTAAACTTGACTTGCTCATCACCAAGTTGTAGAATTATCTCTCCTTGTTCGACATCCACTAATGTTCTTGCAGTAGCTAGGAATGGTCTCCCAACAATTAGTGGAATGTCTTGATCCTCTTCCATTTCAAGAATAATGAAGTCAGTAAGATATATAAAAGAGCCAACTTTCACCAGCACTTCACTAATGATACCATATGGATAAGAGAAACTTTGATCAGCTAGCTTGAGTGTAATAGTTGTAGGATTGGCTACCCCTAGCTAAAGCTTCTCAAAAAGAGATAGGGGCATAAGATTCACAGCAGACCCCAAATCACACAGTGCACAACCTTCAAATTTGTCACCAATCACGCATGGAATAGTGAACAAACCAAGATCTTTACACTTTAAAGGAACATTAGGCTTAATGACACTAGTGATCTCCTTGGTTAGTGTTACTGTTGCAAACTCTGTAAAATGCTTCTTCTTACTTAACATCTCCTTTAGGTACTTAGCATACTTAGGCATTTGCTCCAAAGCTTCTATCAATAGGATGTTAATGTGTAATTGCTTGAAGATATCTAGAAACTTCTTGTACTGCTCATCAAATGCCTTCTTTTGAAATCTTTGAGGAAATGGTAAAGGTGGTCTCCATTTAGGAGTCTCAATAGTTGTCACCTTTTTCTTTACCTCCTTCGTTTGGGAGTCCATATCCTCATCTAATCCCTTAACCTTGTGTTGACCCTTTATCATTTTCCACAAGAACCTCTGGAGTTTCTTTGCTATTAGAACCTGAAGGCTTAGATGTTGGCTGCAGCACTTCAAGTAATTCTTTATCACTTCTAAGGGTAATAGCTTTACATTCCACTTTTCTATCTCTACAAGGATTAGGCATAGTATTACTTGGCAATTCTCTTTGTTGTAATGCATTTACAGCAGTTGCAAGTTGTCTTATTTGTATCTCAAGATTCTTGATGGATAATTCTAATCTTGCATTAGTAGCGGCTTGATCCTGAGTACTCTTTAGTTGAAAACTCGTGAGCTTAGATATCATTGCCTTTAGATTAGGTTTGGGCTCTTGAGTAGGATTTGATTTCTTTTCCAATTGATAAAAGCCAGGAGGTGAAACTTACCTTGTATTAGAAGTTGATGCTTCATTAAGAATTGCACAATTTTTTCATGAGAAGTTAGGATTGTTATGCCACCCAGAATTATAGGTGTTTGAGTATAGATTGTTCTGGTTATTGCTATGATAGTTTCCAGTATAGTTTACTAACTTTGTCTGTTGAGATATGAGACATTGGCCATTAACATGGTTATCTCCACAATAATCACAAGGAGTATAGATAGCATTTACTACCATATGCCCACTATTAGATCAGTTTACTTGTGCTTCTAAGTGGTCAAACTTCTTATTGAGAGTCTGTAACATTGCCATTAACTCTGACGAAGGGTCTTCAGCAACTTTCTTTACTGCTCTTCTTTCATTGTTGTTATGGATAAAGTCAGCTGATAAGTCATCTAAACATTTCCAAACATGATTCACTGGTTGCTTTGTAATTCCTTCATTAGTGATGACGTTTAATTCAGATTTAGATTCAGGTGTCAAATGAGTACAAAAGATTTGAAGCAATACCCATTTTTCTAGATTATAACCTCGACTCTGCCTGACAAGCAACTTAAATCTCTCCCAAGCTTCATACAAATATTCACCGAATTGTTGACAGAAGTTAGTAAGAGTAACTCTTACGCCTACCATCTTGCTGTGTGGAAAGAATCTTGATTTGAATTTTTCCTCCAATGTCTCCCAAGAGGTTATGCTGCCCTTTTCTAAACCATTGAGCCATTCTTTGGCTTTTCCTTGTAGAGAGTATGGAAAGAGCCGAAGACAGAAAACATCACTAGGAACACCATTCTACTTGAAACAGTCACAAACATCAAGAAATTGTATGAGATGTCGATTTGAATCTTCCGTATAGTTTCCTGCATAGTGACCCTATAGTTCAAGCATCTTAAGCATAACCTGCTTGATTTCAAAATTGTTGGCTTGAAACGCAGGTACTTTTATTCCGGACTGATTACCTCAAGATTGCCTTCCTAGAAAATCATTGACACCTAACGTATCATTGTCATCCCCGGCAACTTTTTTTTAATCTCAAGTATTAATAGCTATAAGTGCTTGTTGGTTCACTCACAACCCTCTCTTAAGTATAATTGTTATGTCTAACCTAATTACTCAAGAGGCAAGATAACTCAAACACACTCTTTAATGATTATATGGGGCTATTAGGTATATGTCTATCCTAATCACAAATTAAATCATAATCTAATCCCATATTACTTAATCTAAGAGCCTAATTAAAATTCTCTTCATCAAGGTAAATCCTAATACTCAAATTGACATTTAATGGTGGCCAATCATCAAACGGACATAATAAAGCAAGATTAAGTAACCAAAATGAATATAAATCATAACTAATAAATCATGGAAATAACATTTAGTTCACTAGTGAGTTCATAGTTTCCCTAGGTCCAAAAAGAAAATTAGTCACTCATAGGTAAAATAAAATCCATAATGAAACAAAGAAATTCAAATTCAAAAAATAAAGAGAAAGAAGAAAAAAGAGTAAATCTGTTGAATTCTTCTTCCTGTCCACTGCTGACACAGAAGGAAGAAAAAATTGTTCGATTCCTCACTACAAGTTGCTTGCTATTCTTCAATCCTTCCACGCCCTGTGGCTGCTATTGCCACTGAGAAAGACATTCTTTGTTGCTATTCAGATACAGAAAGGCATCGCTTCCCTCTTATTTATAACCTTCCGACCCTTGTACCATATGCCCGTTCTTGACTCTATGCAAACCATTAATTGCGGGGTCCACGTCTTTGTCTATCTTATCTAAAATCTCTTTCAAATCTTTCATCTAATTCCTTCTCTCTCCAATATGATATATCATATATATTATAACAATATATATAACCACTTCCAATAGTAGCTCACGTTTTTGCTCTTTCAGATAGTTCATGTGTTGTGGGCTCCATGTACTTCTTAGATCTCATATATATATATATATATATATATATATATATATCCCTTATGATTTTCTTCATATAATACATACACACACATATATATATATATATATATATATATATTATTCTTCTCCCATCTTCACACGGTTTCTATATATATATTCTTCTAATTTTTCAACTCTTAACTATCATAATATTTCCTGCAAAATAAAATAGAATATAACTAGATTTTAGATCAATTTGTTTTTATCCTGAACTTAATTAAAAGATAGTAAATATATAGAAGATAATTAAATAGGTATAAAATATTAATAAATTTAATCAATTATGTCCTAAAATCTATGCCTAGCTATTTAATTTAAAAATATATATTTATCAAATTCCCTCACACTTGAACAATTGCTTGTCCTCAAGCAAAAGAAAGAAAATTTATTTGAACAAAAAGAACATTGCTAATGAAATTCCTAAACGGAGAGCAACACCACCACATTTAGATCGTGTTATTAAATTTTATTCAAGTTAACATCTTATAAGAATGGGTCACTAAGCCAATAGCCTTAAACAATTGTAATCATCTCTTAATGTCCCATGATCAAAGAATCAGCAAGTAATAAGTGCAACAATAAGATTAGTAAAGGAATATTACGCTACTAAACTCTAAAAAAAATCAAATGCCCCCATTTAACCAAGCTTTTCATTTAATTTACTAAGGATCCTCAGATAGAAAATGATTCATTTATTTTTCTTTTGCTTCCTTCTATTTTTTTCATCTTGGGCTATTGTAGGTCCCCTTTTGACGCGACCCTAACATGGGTGATGTAGCACTGTTTACTTAGTTACTCCAACAGATACCGCAAGAGGCTTTTAGCCCAACTCATAGCCCTCTTTGACTTTACCGTTTGACTCGAGTGCCAACATTGGTGATAAAATGCCCCCGGTTACTAAGTTAAGTCTAGAGAAGCCATTGGAGTTGTGTTTCTTATTCTTTGCTTTTTTTCTTTTATATATTGTTTTTTACCTGAGTCATGTCCCTAAACAAAATCTTACTTAGCCAGCAAAGGTCATAATCTAATTTCCTACAGAAATCAGGTAGCAAAATATTCATAAACTAATAATTTGTTGATCATATTACAAACTACTCCCTATTCTGATAGTTTATCTCAAGATTTATACAAAAAATCAAGGTTTAGAGGCTTAATTGAAACATTCTTTTCTATTTTAGTCTTTTCTTATTTTCAATAACACTCTTAAGATGGGGAAGGTTCAAAGTTAAAGTCAATCCTAAGTAATATAAAAATTTCAACTTTTACCAAGAAAAATTCTTTTCGATTGTATATGGAGAAGCACAAAAAAAATCATATCCCTCCCCCACACTTAAATCAAACATTGTCCTCAATGTTGCAAAAATCAATAAAGAAGGAAAGGAACTAATACTCCCCTGGTTTAGGTCTTTGATTCTGATATGGAGTTCTTCGTCTATTACCATCCTTGATATTTCAATTTTTGATTGAGCAAAGAGTGCACAAGCAAGAATTTACAGCCACAAGAGGAGCGATCATCTTTAAACCTGAATAAGAATGAGAAAAAAAATGAAAAAAAATAATAAATGAAAATCAAATATTGGGTTGCCTCCCAATGAGCGCTTGTTTTATAGTCTTCAGCCTGACCATGTCAGAAGGTTATGGAGGTTGAAACAAGTAGTGCCAATGTAACACAAATAAGGATGCAGAGGTGTTCAAAACCTTCTCACTTTGCCTATAAGCATTCTCCACAATATTTTTTTCAACAATGATAGTTGTTTTAAGGGGGTCTTTAGTGGCAAATGAATCAATGCTATGCAATACTAGTAAATCGTATAATTCTATTAATCATCAAGCAAAAGCAAAACCAAGTTTAGTAACATCACCACCAAACACCAAAACAAACAAACTGAAATAGAGTCTCTAAAAAGGAAAAACAAAACCAGCCAACATAAAAATGCAAGGAACAAAAGGAAAACCACGGTGCACAATCCAAGCAACTACAAAGCAGTCACTAAAGTCAATGCACTAGTGTCCAACTTCTATCTCTATAATTACAGTAATATATCATACATAAAAAAAACCAGGACAAACAATGACTTCATATTGCAGAACATAAAATTAGACAAAAAAAAAATTATAGAATTAGACATAGTAGAACATAAAATTAGACAAACAAAAAAATCGTACAGCAAAAAACCCAATATTGCAGAACTCACCAGGCCCCTACGATCTTGGAATTTGGAGGAAGATCAAGACCCACGATGGCACAGTGAAGGCTTCAGATTGAATGAGTTCATACTAAAGACTCCTACCACAATCAGAAGGAAAACCTACAACAATGACACAAAAAAAGAACCACGGCGATACCGCTGTGATACGAACAACGCAGATAACAGAGGGGCTAATAGAGCTCTTTGATTAAGGCTGATTTTGGCACAGAAGACAATGGTAAGATGACAACAAAGTTTTATCGAAGCTCTATCTAGAATCCAACGAAGTTGCGAAGTTGCATCCATGTAACAACAATGAAGGGAAGTTGTGAAAGTAGAGCGGTAGCAAAATTCATATAGAGAAGCCATGAAGTTAGCAGAGTGGTGGAGCCGTGGGTTTGTTCAATGCATTAGGGCATCTATTGGAGTAGAATCCGATGCATTATTCCCTTTTATAAGAAAAAAATAATTAACATATTTGTAAGACTTCCTTAGAGCCATGTGGGTTATAATTAAGGCTTTAGGTTCCTATAGGACCCGATACTATAAGTAAGCTCAATAAATAAATTATAAATTATGGGTCAAGTTTCATTCATAAATTGATCATCCAATTTTTTTTTATAATTAACTAGGTTTAATTTAGTAGTTAAAAAATTCACTAATATCTACTTGATGGTCCTAAGCTATAAATGATTCACTTAAAACAAGTCATTTATAATATAACTATAATATAATTATAGTTTGGGAACAAATACTTTTTAAAAATTATTATAGTATTTAATTACAATTATGACATGTTATATTTCTAATTTATTTATTTCTCAAGTAAATTCCAAAACTTTATATTAATTATGGCTTTTGGTGCTTATTAAACTGATTTCATAATTATTATTGTTATAACATCTTAATTACAACATCAGTTAAATATACAACCGATGTCATATTGTGCATTACGGCATCAGTTAGACTTAAAACATAAGCAAATGTATGTCATATGAATTATCACTTTTGTTCTTCAAGTAACTGATGTCATATTGTATATTACGTTGTCAGTCACAAGTAAAACAGAAGCGAAATTATGTCACATGAATTAGCACTTCGATTCTTCAAGTAACTGATGCAAAATCATGTAGCTAAATTAGTGTTTTGCACTAGTGGAGGAAGCTGTCTGAGATATTGGAAATTCATTTTCATTCACAGTTAGCGAAATATCTAGGTATATATATTGATGATCATAAAGCAGAGAAAGGAAATTTGATGAGGTGACTCAAAAGGTTGAAAAAGATTGGCGGGTAGGAAAACTTGTAACCCCCTCCGTAATTATATCCGAAATACACGATTAAAATGAAATAGAGACCAATAATAATCAAATAACTCATTTACAATCTCATCCTTGATATAGGATTTTCTCAAATACGTTTCCAAATCTAATACACATTGTCTCATATTCACATTTTGAATACAATTACTTTACGAAGATAAATCACATTCATATTAATATCAGAGTGCATAATATAAATCCTGGCAATCTCGAGTTCATATCTTCACTAATGGGTTTCAAAGGGCATATTCGCCCATATACAAGTTCTCATACAGAAATTACACAATATCATCTCTAAATCTACATATAAATTCCAAATACATATCCGAATATGAATCCAAACATATACAACTCTAAATACATCCAAATCAAATACAATTATCCCAACTAGCAATGATAACCAACCATCAAACTCAAACGGGAGCCCTAGCCGTCCTTGGTTGCTTGCTCCTTCCTCGATCCACTTGTCCTGTCTAAAATGTTGGTAGGGGGTGAGATTCAAGAGCATCTCAGTAGAAAATAAATACCAATATGCATGCAAGATAAGTGTCTAATGCATGACATGCTTGCATTGCAAAACTCATACTGACACATTTGCGTGCTCAATATTTCAAACAACATACTATGACCATAGCATAACTAGAAACAGAGCTACAATCATTCATATATGTTTCACATAATCAAGCAAAGCAATACATGTATCAATACACTAACACAGATATCAAATACATGCAGAAAAGGTAAGTTCCCTACACTTGTTCTTTCCACGTATGCTCCAGCACCGGCTACTCACGATCAGGGCGAATATCGAACCCTATAACCAAAGCAAGGATATAGGGTTAATCTCTAATCCAAATCCTTACTTTCATATCACTTAAAGTTGGTTATCATTTGAGTCCCTTAAGTGTCTAATAAAAAGCTCAACAAAAGCTTGAAAGGGTTTAGACGTACTAGATTGGAAATCACTTTTCAAAATCACTAAGTGCTGAAAATAGGGGTTGGTTGCAGCCAAGAATCCTCTGACTGCAGCCAAAAATAGCACAGAAGGTTTTTGGCTGCAGCCAAGATTTTCTGGCTGCGGCCAAAACGCACACAGAAAGTTTTGCCCTGCAGCCAAGGAAACTTCAAAAATTTATAACTAATTCCAGAAAAATCGAAATGAGGTGATCCCAAAGTCTATTGAAAGCTCTTTAAGTCCTCTTCATAGAAAAAATATGAGCCATGACCAGAAATCACCACACAATTCCAGAATTACACAAAATTCCCTTGCTGTTCCAGATTTGCACCCAGTTTTAACGTCAAACTTTGGAAAACCATAACTCCCAGTTCACCAAACGAAATTACACAGATTATATGTCCATTTCGAAGCTTGAAATGTGAACTTTATGATTGGAAAGTTTCATAATTTTTATACATCATTTGTCCATCCAAAACGTTCACACAAACTGACCGCCCAGAATAGAGTTTCACTGGACAGAATTTCAGATTTTGCATCTTTGCTTCCAATGGTCCCATTTTCATACCAAACATCATTCCCACATAAATTTTCACAAGCAATCCATTGGAAACACCAAATCAATCAAATTCACATCACATTGACATGTTTTCACAACAATCTCAGCATGTCAATGCAATTCACATTTCAAAACCTAACATTGCAAACTTTTCCATTTCCAATGCCAAACCAATTCCAATGACCAAATTACACAAAAAATCACCATTTTCAACACAAATCAACATGCAATTCTCTCAATTACATGCCACACAAAAATACCACAAAAATCAGGGCACAATTCCAAAATTCTCAAAATTAAACCACAAGTCACAAAACTTATTATATCAAAAGGCATCAAATACTCACCTCTTCCTCTTTCCCAAACCAATTCTTTGATTCGTCATCTTTCCACTTTTCCTCAAGCTTTCAAACACCTTCTTTCACAAATCTAAAGCCATAGCAATGAAGCTCTCATCACTATGAACAATATTAAATAAGGGTATTAGAGTATTATAGGACATATACAAGGCTAAATCTCACCTTGATTCTTTCTCTTTCCTCCTCCACTTTGGGCGTCCATGGAAGCTAATGAGAGAGAAAGATGAGATAATGAAGAAGGAGGGTCAGTTTTTGGGAACTAAAAGCCTCATTAAGCTGACCAAAAAGGAAGAGAGGAGAGAGGATGTGTGTTGACAAATTGACCAAGATCCAAATGTCCAAAACTTGCCAAGCGTCATGATCTTGTTCCATCTCCAATAAACTCACAAGAACTCATGCACATGGGATTCCACCCATTCAATCTCACAACAAATCAACCCTAATCACTGATCTTCAAGTTACCAATGAGTTTCTTCTTTGGTAATTGACCAATTGGTTGGCAACTTTACCGTTTTACCCCTGATTATGGCAATTCCTCCTGAATCACCACTAAACACATCATACTTTTCCATTTAGCCACAATATGAGCCCTCCCTATATTTTAAGTCAATTTAGATGTTAATCCGTAATTGAACTTAAATACTGGGTTTTGGCACTGCTCACAATACATACGAATCACAGTTCTCATCATAATCTTTAAAAGGGTCCATTTATCACTAATCACATCCACTTTTGGAGTCAATTATCCTTAATTGAAACTTGGGATCCTGCTAAACCGGGGCTTAGTAGTCCACTTATTTCAAACTTATTCTCTAGCCTCAAATCTCAAAATTCAGGGTATTACAAAACTCAACTCCTCTCTCAGGCTGGTTGCATGGTGCTCACAAAAATTCTATCACTTCACTATTGGTATATCCATTTTCTTGTATGAAATTCCCTGTATCTGTGCCATCATATTGGGATGAAAATGGCTAAATTCTTCTAAGGATATACATCTGAATCATAAAGAGCTCACTTGCTACATTGGAATGAGATTTGTTTGCCAAAGGCCAAAGGCAAATTGCAGATTGCTCACCTGGAATCCTTTAGTACAGTACTTTTGGCTAAAAATATGTGGCGAATTGTTTCAAACCAGAATACCTTAGAGAGTAGAATTATGATGCAAAAATATCAGGATGATGATAGGGATTTTGTCTTCTGAGCTATTTATAATAGCGCACCTATATGGAAGTAGATTATTAAAGCCAGATCGTTAATCACTGACCACCTCACTGGGCAGGTTTGAGATGATGCAACTATTTCTTTAAATAACAGGCTTTGGTGGCCCTTGTAGCAGTCAGGAATGTCATATCCTTCTCTCAAGGTGGTAGACCTTATACTATGCCCTCAATCTCGATGGAATTATTGTCTTATTTCCTCTCTATACCCCAGACAGGTGGTCAATCAATTTGATAAATTTCCGGTGCCAATGTTGGAAGTTCGGGATTCCATAAGGTGGACAGGAAATCAAGTGGGGCATGTACAGAGTTCAAGATGGGTACAAATCACTCTTGTCTCAATTAGTTTTATTAGGAAGATTGCAACCTCATCCTTCTGCTTCTATTCTATTCTCGAGAATCTGGAAGCTTAATATTCCTCCAAGAAGTCAAGTCATCATTTGGAAAATGCTTCGAGGTTTACTTCCAACTTCTAATCTCTCAAGATACAAGCATTTAACAAATGTAGAGGTATGTTTCTTTTGTTCTTCCAATGATGAATCTTTGGATCACTTGTTTTTATACTGTCCTTTTACTAGAGCTTGTTGGTTTGGAAGTTCTCTGGGTATTAGGATGGAGGATTATCAGCAGCGAAATTTATCTAACCGGTTTTTCATTTGGATTGAATCACAAGGATCGTAGAAATTTCATGTCATACTTGCCTTTTCAAATGCTAGAATCTTTGTGGTTTGCAAGAAAGCAGACTTGTCATGCGAGAACGAAGTTTACTCCTCAGCGGGTTATTCATATGGTGCAGTCAAGAGCCGTGGCTTTTACGTTTCATGTGAATCAGGTGGAATGTCCTCAGACTGGTCAAAGGGATACTAATTTCAACCTCTCACCTAGAGACAGCGTAAAAACCATTCTATCCGATGCATGGTTGATTAAATTTCAAATCAGAAGATCTGCTAGTGCGACAAGGCAAATACATACGCAAATTCTACTAGGAACCGAGATCTGATCTTCAATGCTTGGACTGAATCTCCACAAATAAAACTAGGTCCTTTGCATCTACAATTGATGGCATTAAGAATGCGGGTAGCTTTGTACTGCAGCAACAAGTCATACACCACCCGGGAGAACTTCCTTATTTTGTAAATTGGTGAAAACCTCTCATGCAAAATTAATTTTGTAAAACAGGTCTGTTACGTGGAACTTAGCAAATATACTACAAGATATCTCCCATATGCTTAATATATAGCTTTGTAATGTATAACTTTATTTCTTAATGTGAAATTAGAATTTCATCGAAAAAATGTATATAACTAACTGGAATCAAATATTATTATCGAATTTAAGCATGATGCAATATTTTTAATCTTGCTTTTCATCATATTATTTGTTTTAATAAAATTTAATAAATCAAGTGAAAAACTGATAATTTAAAAAATCTTGACAGTGATCATAATTGAATTAAATTTGTCTAAGTTCAATTATCAATGATTAAGAAATTGGGCTCGTACCCAATGGGTTGGGATGAAAATAGGTTTGGCTTTTAATAGGGACCTACAGTTTGATCTAATTAAAGCCTGATATTGGTAAGCCCTAACCTTTTTAAAAAATATATCAGACTGCAAGCCGAATTAAAAGTTTAGTTGTTTAAATAGGTTAAGCTTTTTTTAAAGAAATAAGATGTAAAAATACTCATAAAATATTTTCAAAAGTGTATCCACCACTATAAACATTTTTCTGATGCTAAAATAACCCTAAGCTTTTAAAAATAGAGTAAAAGTGAAATTTGTGAGAGTTGGAAAATGGCTGTTAACATTTTCTTGTGGATCCCACACTATTAGAAAAATAAAATAATTCCTAAATTTTTTAATTTCCTCCCCTACCATTCCCTTATTCCCTCCCTCCATCCTCTCTCAAGCCCTCACCTCTTTCATTCGACTCCTCCGTTTCTTCTCACATCCCGGTGACAACGGCCGTATGTCATCTAAATGTTCCATTGTAGCCATTGATTCCTGGATAACTCTTGGCATGCTGTTATCGATCAATCCATGAATGACTGAGGGCCAGCAATTTTGTTCAAAATGTTGTTGCCGATCTCCTGGGGCATAGTTTTCATTTGAATTCAACTTTTGACAAGGTGGGAAAATTACGTTAGAGGAGCCAACTCAAGCAGGTCCCAGCACTTCCTCTTCATGGCCGCCAGCTCTGAGTTCAGTGCCCCATTCTCTCTCTTGAGTCTCTTGTTTTCATCCACAAGATTAGAATGCCCAGAAGACGAAGAGGTTGAAGATGACCTTTGCTCTTCCTGATTATTCGCTTGCTGTTGTTGTTAACGTTGTTGCCTGTTCGACCACGCCTCTCTTCGTCTTATCTCACTTAGTTTTTCTTTCTCCCCTTTCCTGAATTTGTTGTTGGAAAATTCCCATGTTAGTTGCCGCTTTACGAAATCCCTGTCATCCATCATTACCAACTAATTTAATCCTTAATTTTGCTCACCAATATTATTTTGATCATATAGCCCGACTACTTTACTCAATCTATCAAAGACGACAGACGCTTGGACTAGTCAGAACTACATATAACTGAAGAAATAATTCTAAATGTTGTAAATATTGCATATAGGTATGTCAAAGAATGAGTTTCTCCAATATTATGGAATATGTTTAAATAAAGAGATGCATTTTGAGAAATTATGGTCTTATGGATTAAGGAATATGTGTTGGTTTATGAAATTAACAGATAGTTATGACCTTTTAATTGAAGAGGTATAGTTTTTAAGATGCATCACTTTAAGGTATCGATTCAGTATCTATAAATACCCCAATTGTGACACCATTTAGACGAGAGAAATAGAAGCTTCGCTAATATCTTACTAAGTTACTTTATCTTTCGCCGGTTATGTTGCCATGTATCCTTATAGGAAAGATTCATTTAATCCTGGGGAGATGTCGCTTCCTATTTAGAGGGGGCTGCGGAATATCTTTTAAAGATAATGTCCTCGGATGCGACTCGAACCAAATATTTTCTTGTTTCTTTACAGATTTTGCCAACACTAAATACCTTCTTTGAAACGAAATCAGAATATTCCAGTTAATGTGAAATCCAAAAATAGAAGATAGCTAACCCATTATCAAGAAACCTACACGAGTTATGATGAAGCGATGAAGCGGGGAAGGTGTTGGGGTTTCAGATTTGATGGGTAGAGTTTGATGATGATTTCAGATTTGTTGTTGATGATGAAGAAGGAGAAGGTGAGTGGGATGGGAGTTTCAGAGGGAGACCCCTTTTTTTTTTTTTTGTGCGAAGGGTATTTTGTGTTGTGGGTATTTTGGTACTTTCATGCTGAGATGGACGTCAGTTATTTTAACAATGTGTTATTTTTGTCCTCTTTTTGAAAGTTGATAGTTAATTTTACAATAAAAAATACTTATGATGGTAGGTGCACTTTTAGAAAAAATTTATGAGTTTTTTTATAATTTAACCCTTTTTTAAAAATGGCCTAACCAGTAGGCCTAGTCTGTTTATAACATTATATATACACACACATATTATTTTGTTACAAAAATATATGACATTTATTTTTTATAATTTTTTTGATATAAATACATAAATGCTGGTTTTTACTTTTTAGTAGGTTTAAAATCTACCCACAGCTTTTAAGGCTTGAAATATGAGACATTTTTAAAAGGTTACATTGTAAAAAAGCCTTTAAAAAGATTTCAGGCCTTATCAAGCTTAAGTTGATTGCCTTGTGAATTTCACTCTAATTTAATTATTTGTGTAAACTTAATAATTAAGCTTTCAAATAAGCTTGATTTCAAGGTCCAAAAATAAAAAAGTACCACCCCTATGGCCCTTTTAGTGTCATGCATTGATTATTTAAAATTCACAGTTCTTAATCTAATGTTAGCAACAATGATATAAATGTTTTATATAGTATCATGTAAAATTCGGAGAAGAATAACTTCATAAATTTTGTTTGACAAAGAATCTTTGAAAATGTTCGTTGCTGTATTTTGTCCTTGATTCTCATTGGTGACATGTGGCCAAATCTTTAGGAAATAAGATATAAATATTTGCATTAATCTTGGCGGACAGCAGAGTGAGATAATTAAGAATATATTATTTTTAATTTTCCCGATTTCATCGAAATTACCATATCAAGGGGTATATACTATATTATTATAATGATGATGATGATGATGATTTGGCAGAGAAAACAGGAACTAGAATAAATGGACGATATTAGAGATCTCAAAATAAAAAAGGTAAGATATATGGAGCTTTCTTATTTCTTTTTAAAAAAGAAGTAATAATCCCTCGGGAAATAACTGTATAGAAGATCAGCGACAGACTAATTAATTAAAAGCAAATCAAAACATAGGAAAATTAGCGAAAAACGCCAAAAAAGAGGATGATTATGACCATAACGCCAAGTCCAAGAAGGACGAAGATGACCGTATTTTTTAAAAAAATGATAGCAATGAGAAACAATATGGTCAAAAAAACCATTATACCATCGCTGCTGAGATGAGCATCGCTTGTCTCTAAGCTCATCACTTCTTCTCCTCTTTCGCTTGACGTCAAGCCTATGTGTGTGTATATATATAATCAAGACCCATGCATGTATACTCTAATGCACAATCTATCTGATATATGTATTAAACAGTCAATAACCATCATAATTGTAGTAACTACAAGAACCATAAGCATCACATCGATCTGTTATATGTATTCAACAGTCAATAAGCATCACATTATGAGAAACAAAAGCAAATCAAGTACATAAGTACGAGATCTTAAGTCAAAGACTATGAGACACAGGAAAGCTTATAATAAATCAATGATCAAATAACATATATAGATCATATTGCATAAACCATTGGAGGGAATGAGATATATATATAGAGAGAGAGAGAGAGAGAGACAAGTAGTGTGGAAGAAATACTTACAAAGAGAGGGGATCACTGAAGAATAGTGAGGAACGCAGAAGGTGGAGGAGGAGTCATCAGAAGGAGAGATTGTATCCGCCGTGTGAAGCGGTGCAAGAGAAGAAGCTCCGAAGACTATTAACGATAAGATGCAAAGCAGCACGAGGGAGCTATTCACGACTGCCATGGCCTTAGAACAAAGAAGGGCGTAAATACGTAAAACTGTTTGCCTAGTGTTGAAGTACGTGTGTGTCTTAACTGGTAGGGGGTATTCGTTTATATAATACTAGGGTTTACCGTTTTTGTTTCATATATTACTTGTCCCATAATTAATATTTACGATAATCAAGGAAATCATTGATTAATAATAGATCTTATAAAATTTGTGCGTACTACTCCTTTCCTAAAATAAATACTGCTCCTAATTTAATTAATTCTTGGAATCTAAAATTAACAAGGAACAAAATAGGAAATAAAAATTTAATGCAACATTCTTAGAATCATAACTAGTACTCCCTTTGCTCCTTTTTATAAGAGTCAAAATTTGAACTGCATTGGTCCTTTTTGTAAAAGCCCAACAAGAGTTGTCCGAAAATTTAATAGTTGTTTTTATCTTTACCACTCATTAATTATATATATTACATTAATTAAAATATAAGTGATATTAATATTCACTATATTTCTCTCTCTCACTTATCCTTCATAAATAAGGACATACTTAGTAAAAAAATTTATTTTATAAATACTTATTGTTTTTAACTAATTTTAACTACTTTTTTAAACTGTGTAATTCAGTTATCAAGCTCCTATGGTAGAATTGGAGAGAGTAAATATTATAAACTATTAAAATTGATATAAAGCACAAAATTTGGCTTGAATCACTTATCTAATAACTAGTAGTCTCTAGACTTTTTAGTGTTAGTTACTTATTTGTCATATACATATTGGTAAGGTGTGTTGACTCCTAACTCATAAATTATTTATTTTTAATATGATTAAATGAGGCCTTTTAGAAAAAATTCTACATATTTATTATAAATAAATAATTGAATTAATTTTCTAATTATATATAAATTAATTCTAGCTAGCATATTTTAGATCGGAACGGGTACTTATTTGTAAAATAAAGCTTGAACCACCACCACCGCCAAAAAAAAAAAAAAGGTTGAACAGTGGGTGGGAAGAAAGGCAGTGCCGCTATACACCAAGCCTACAATATAGATAAGCACCATAAATTTGTCTCATTTAGGTTATTTAGTTGGAATTTGGACAGTCTAAATTTATTTTTTATTTTTTATTTGTTCAAAAAAATTATTTTGATTGGTATAGATTTTTAAATAAAGATAATCTTTTAATTAATATATTTTTCAAAAAAAATGATTTTCTTATTTAAAAAACGATCATTTCTTAAAAGAATATAAAATTTAGACGGTCTAAATGAGATGAGCTTATGGTGCCTATCACTGGTTCCACAATATGGCATTATTACCATATATGGTTCCTTTTCTTTTTTAAAAATTAGCTCTTAGAATATTCCCTCCAGTCCTAATTATAAGACAAAGTTGACTTTTTTAGAGAAATTAAGGAAGTTAATTAAATTACTTTAGAGTATTTATATTTTTAGTATCTTTAGATTATATATCAATTTATTAGTCAAACTAATTAATTTAGAGAAAAAGATAAAAATATAAATACTCTAAAGTAATTTAATTGGCTTCCTTAATTTCTCCAAAAAAATCAACTTTATCTTATAATTAGGATCGGAGGGAGTATTTTTTTTTATAACAAGATATTTTTCTTGATTACTCCAATAAAAGGTAAAAAGATATGGAAAATCCCAGAAAAAATCTTTTAAAATTGACAAAAAAACATATGAGAGTGTCCAATATGTAAAATCACGTGTCAGATACTCAGATCAAGGGTATGAATATGAGATAATGAAATGTTTTTAGATTACTTCATTGCCCTTCATCTTCGTCATCGTCCTTGACTTTCTTTGACCGCCGTTTTCTCACCGTCTCTCCAATCTTCTTCTTTACCGGTATCAATGTGGATGGAAGATTCTATGCCAAAAGTTGTCATCACTTCAGGTTTCATGGCTGCCACCGGTGGCCTTCGATTCTACTGGCATTGGCAAAGAACAACAAAGCATATAAGGATCACCCAAATGATTTATCGTTCGCCGGAGATGGGTTCGACACAGTGATCTGGGCAAAAGCTGTGTTGGATGCGGTTCCTCAGTGCAGGAACAAAGTGTCGTGTGCTATAGAAGGAAGACAAATGTGGGCAGTGAAGCAAGCTTCATACAAAGAAGAACAGAACATCTCCGGACCCTTTCACTTTCAGACTGATTCAACAACCTGGGTAGCTGATGTCAAGCAAGTAACTTTGGTCCCGGTAGTAATTTAATTTCGAGAAGCCATTGTTGAACATCATATGTGCAGACCTCTTGTCTGCAACTTCAGACTTTGATAGAGATACCTTTTTGGCTGAAGGTTGGGCCTGTTTATAGAGGCCGGCTTTCTGCCTGGTGGGATTCATGTAGTAGTTAATGTTCTGGTTGTTAATGGGCTCTATCTTGACATATCAAGAAGCTGCAAGGGAGCTCGAGTATCTTAGTTGCATCAAGCATCCCAATCTTGTTCCTTTAACCTGGTATTATCTAGTTGGAGTAAGTGGATTGCTATAAATGAATACATGGAAAATGGGAACCTACAAAACTTGCTTCATATACAGTGTCACCACCCAAATTACTCAAAGGCCAAATTCCAATCCAATTCCCTTATCTTTCTTTCTTTAACTTTTTTTTCTCATCACATGCATGTGGTTCAATAGTATCTCACATTAATGAGTGGACTTGGTAATTCAGCTCGGAAACTAGTGTTGAGTAAACTAAAATTAAGTCAAAGAGGATCAAAGGGAGAAACTCGCAGAGAGAGAAGAGGCCACTGTTCATGTAATTGTTTATTACCGTCTTCGAAGAGCTCGACCCAGACTGGGTTTTCTTCTTTCAACAATGGCGTGCAATGAGCTGAGATTGAAAGGAGAAGGTCGAGAGAGGGAGAGAGGACGTCATGGATGGAAAGTAAAAGGTCGTCTTCTTTAGTGAGACACAGTGAGGACGGCAGGACGCGATCTTGGTTAGAGGAGACAGCACCATTAGAGAGTTGTAATCTGGTTCCTTAGCTGGTCGTCTTCTTCTTCCTAAGCTAGAGAGAGAGATAAAAGCATGACTGGTTTGTGGGAGAGAGAAAAAGCAAGAGACGGTAAAAGAGAATGGAAGAGGAAAAAAATCAGAAAGGGCACTAATGGTAAATCAACAACATCCAAAAATCCCAATTTGACAAATCTAGTCTGTTTGATCAAAAACAAATCTAGTCTGATTTGGAATATAATCATTGTAGCTATTGGTCTTTTGAACTTAAAGCCAGATCTAAACTGATAACACTTAGTACATAGAGACGTTGGTGGTTTTATACACTTAAAACCAACACCTTTTAGACGTATACTAGAGGCATTAAGAGTTAGATTATAACCCATATTTTCCGCTATTAGAGCATTTTTTGCAAGTTAAAATGGCCATATGCATGTCCTAGTATTTAATAAATACTCTAGAGATTTCACCATGATCTCATAAGAGCGGCCTCACTCATTCATATAGGCGATTTCATGAAATGTACCTGTAATAAACATGTCATCCCGTAGGATTATGAAATAATTAAAAGCTTTCACTCAGCCTCACCAAAATGCATTATAACACTTTCTCATGCGATAGGAAGGAATTGATAATTTATTTTAGTGGCAGCAGAACTAACAAACGACTTGTTCTTACTCATTTAACCTCTTTCATGAGATCACCAATCATAAAGGTTGAGTTGCCATTGTTGTTAATTTCAAATTGGCTTTAGTCTCATTCCCCTAGGCTAATTAATTCTTCTTGGGGTTTTGTTGACGGATCCGCAGGTCAAACATTTCTCACTGGCACCATTTCTCTTTCTAAATGGCTATTGTGATTTAGCAATCACAACTCATCAACATTAAATGTCAATTTTCCACGAAAATATTTTCTAAGAGGTTTTCAACAACTTAGCTTCCAATTTTAGCTAATTCCAAAGTAGCGAACTCTGACTCACATAATAATTTATTTTAGCTACTAATGGTTTTTCTCACATGAAATTGATATTCAATTAACATCCATATATCTCAATACAATGGGAGTCCATTGATACCAACATTTATAGTACCTCTCAAATATTTTATTTCCACATATATATATATATATATTATATATATATATATATATATATGCTCAATCTCCATATAGTATAAGCTATATCACAAGGATTAATGTCCGTTAATTAATGCAATAAATTATCAAAAATTCCTGCATATCCATATTAAGCAGCAAAACCTCTTCAAACTATGTTAAAATCATAAGGAATATTCAAACACACATATTCTTAACCAAGATAATCATATAGCCTCAAATTAAATTATGAAAATCTCACATTTATCTACGATAGATAAATGATTAAATTTTCATACTGCATAATGCTTGTTTCAAGCAACACAAAAATTTTTTGATAATTTACAAAATTTGCTCTCAGCCATAAATAACAAAACCACCACTTAAATTTTAGTGACAACACACAACTTGATATTTATCAAACAGGCTAGTAGCAATTTTGCAACTTCAAAATGAAGCATATTTTTATGAAGTACTCCCACACTTTCAAATATCTCAATTATATGTAAAAAATATTTTCATGCCTATCAAAATGATAATAATTCTAATTAAATTAGAATCTGCCCACATTATCTCCACCCATTCCAATTAAATTAGAATCTGCCCACATGATCTCCTCCCATTCTAATTAAATTAGAATGTCTTCAAGTTAAAATAATCATAGCAAATGCATGATCGCAATTATTCGCATGTCAACATGCAAGTCATACTATGTCCCCATATTTTAATACATCAATTACACCTTTGGAAGATCACAGACTAATCATGAAAGCTCATTCTCCAGGAGAAGTTAAATCATATGGCTATATTCAGAATTACCCAAATCTAATTTTCCAAAAGAATTTGAAATCTCAATCAATGCATCAATGTGAAAGGGAAAGGGAAAGAAGTCATACATCGCATGAATTATTTCATCCCTTTTGGCGTCGAAGGCTTAAAACATGGTTACTAAAAAATTTGCGACCGTCTAAAAGACCCCACGGTATGCCAGACACGATCTTAAGCTTCAAACACCTTGGAGGTAAATCTTCTTGGCACTCCATCAAAACAGCCTCGACCTCAGGTGTTAACTGTAAATGGTAGTGTTCATGCTCACACTGTCCTAGCCTGTTGACCGTTAAACCTGAAATGTTATAACACATTCCCCTAAAAAATCTCCACATTAACCGTTCAGTGACCTCATCAGAGATCAAAGAAAGGATCATCCGAGTACCCTGGAAGAATTCAAGTAATGGTTAGTAACCATACTAAAATGTAGTTTCAAACAAAGGGAATAAGAAGGCAGAGAAATACGACCTGTTTATCGAAGATCACAACATCTACAGTAACGACTTCCTTCATAGGCCGAAAGTCTGTTGTGGCATTGTTGCGTATCATTTCCCTGTTGAAGAACCGATCAACCCTGGCGGTGATCCTTCTTCCTTGCAAGTTGGGGTGGACGTTGGCCAAGAAAACCTTTGATAGTTTTTCCATGCACTACTACAGAATTAGGATATAACCACCCCAAAGGACGTCCCAAATTTAAAATTGAGTGTTAAAAAGGAAATCGGTGGCATTTTTGAAATTATATGTATGTAGGAAAACCTTTAGACAAATTTGGGACGCCTAAAGTTCTTATCATCGCACAATATAAATTTTGCAAATTTTTTTTAGTGCCAAGAGCTGGGTTTAGATGTCCCAAAATTATTTTAGGACGTCTAAACCCATACTTTAGAAGTCCCAAATTTTTTTGGGACGCCTAAAGTCTGACTTTAGGATTTGAGACGCCTAAAGTATGACTTTAGGTGTCCCAAATCCATTTGGGACATCTAAAGTCCCAGCTTTATGCATCCCAAATCGCATTTGGAATGCCTAAAGTCACCTTTAGGTGTCCCTGCGCATGTCAGACACTTGTATGACATGCGTCTTCTCCAATCTCCACCCACCTTCCCTCTTTTCTGACCAAACAACTCCCTCTTTCATTCATTATTCTCACCGTCGACGCACACCCCTCCCTTCTTCAACTTTATTCTTCCTCCTCCCTTCTTCTTCCATTGTAGGCCGTCGACGCATACCCCCCTTCTCCACACCTTTTTGGTTTTTTTCCTCCACCTCCTTTTCATTGACGACAACGCATGTACCACTCCCTCCTCCACAGTGTTTTGGTTTTTGCTCTCCTCCACCTCCTTCCTTCCATTATCGTCCACACCTCCTCCACACACCGTGGTCTTCTTGCTTTCTCTACCCTCCGGCGTACCTCCTCCACCGTGCATACACCTCTCCAACGTCTTCTCACTACCTCTCCACCGTACATAGCCGTCGGCGCCCCCCTTCATCAGGTTAGTTTATTTTCTTTTTGAAATATAAATTTACTTGAAGAAATTAAATTAAAACTTGCAATGTGAAACATGACGTTAAATTTCTTATTGAAATATAAATTCTAGCTCACATAGAGATGAGTTTGTTAATTGTGCTTATATATTGGCTAAACAGGACGTTTAATTTTTTTAGAGAAAATAATTGAAAAGCCTAACCAATGGGAAATATCACGTTAATATATTGTTTGTTTGATATGTTTGGAGCTTAGAAATGTTTGTTTTATATGTTTGGAGGTTGGGAATTGAGAGGGAAAATACGTATATATATTATTATAAATAAATGGAGCTTTTGAATGATTTTGATGAAATGAACAACAATTAAACAAAGTAATTTTTGTTTCTTTAATATGATTGATTTTATTTTTTTTAGATTATATTAGTAAGATTATTAATGTAGTTTCCTTAATATAATATAGTAAGTAGTATGATTATTATTCATGTAGTGGAGAGATAGGGTTGTTTGAAATTTTGGGATGTATTACTTTTAAGGAGAAATGTTGTCGAAGTTTTTGTTGAAAAAAGTGAAAAAAGGCAATCCCATCATATATCATTGACAATTGTACTAAATATGTGTGTTATTGGGAATGGCTTAGGTGGTAACAAAATATATCACAGTTGTATGAATGCTTTGAAAACTAGTGAAGAATATGAGAAAGGGGTGGAAGAATTTATTGAATTCGCTAGAAAGAATGCTCCAGCAAAAAATGGGAAGTATTTTTGTCCTTGTGTCAATTGTTTGAATGAGAGTCGATGGGATGTTGATGTCATAAAGGATCACCTCCTTTGTGATGGGATAAATCTGCAATACTGATGCTACTAAATTTTAAAATAAGCACTGCAAGTGTACGGGCCGTTGGAATAGTATAGTAGCAAATCAAGGTCATCCCATAGAGATTCAAGGTAATAGATAATTAGGTATTAAAATTCTCATTTTCATTTAAGTTGAACAAATCAAAGCAAGAGATTGAAAGACAATTTAAACAAATGCAAAAGAAACAAATCTAATCATTTAAAGACTTGAATTGATAAAAACAACCTAGAGTGGCTAATCCCTTCTTTAAGTTTTTAGAGCATGTATTTACCCAATTAAAAGCACTTAATGTTAATTTGGCAGTGAGCCGAGAAATCTTTGGCTTGGGCTTTGTACAGATGGCATCAATCCATATGGAACTCTTACTAGCACACATAGTCCGTGGCCGGTTCTCCTTGTAATATACAACTTGCCTCCCTGACTATGTATGAAACGCAAGTATATGATGCTTTCTATGATGATGTCTAGACCAAAATAGCCAGGGAACGATATTGATATCTACTTGGTGCCTTTGATTGAGGACTTGAAGAAGTTGTGGGAGGAAGGCGTAGATGTGTTTAATGCTTATAAGAAAGAGTCCTTCAAGCTACATGCAATGATTTTCACAACGATAAATGACTTCCCTGCGTACGGAAACTTGTCAGGGTACAGCGTGAAGGGTCATAAAGCATGCCCGATATGTGAAGCAAACACATACTTCCATCAACTAAAGTGTGGAAGAAAAACTATCTACCTTGGCCACACGAGGTTTCTTCATCGGTTCCACCCATATCATAGGCTAAGAAAGGTCTTAACGGCTTACCAGAACATGGAATGGCTCCAAAGGCATTAACCGAAGAGGAAGTTTATAGTCAAGTAGAACGTATGAATGTCACTTTTGGTAAGAATCAGAGGACTGTAGGTGAGAAGAACATATGGAAGAAGAAATCCATTTTTTTTATCTTCCATATTAGCGTTTGCTTGACGTGAGACACAGTATTGATGTGATACATGTGGAGAAGAACTTAGTGATAGCCTTATCAGTATACTTTTGCACATACCAGGGAAGACTAAGGATGGGATTAGTGCGAGATTAGACCTTGTTGATATGGGAATAAGAGAACGGTTACATCCACAACTAAGAGATTATGGTATGAGGGCATACATGGAGCCAGCAGCTCATACACTATCAAAATTAGAGAAAAGAAGTTTGTGTGGGTGTTTGCATGGAATTAAGGTGCCACAGGGGTATTCCTCGAATGTGAGAAGATGTGTCTCAATGGATGATTTGAAGTTATTGGGAATGAAGTCCCATGATTATCATGTGTTGATGCAACAACTATTACCAGTAGCTATTAGAGGCATAATGAAAGATGAAGTACGAACCACTGTAACAAGATTGTGTGTTTTCTTCAATGCTATCTGTAACAAAGTCATTGACACTGAAAAGTTGGATGAACTAGAAAATGAGGGTCACATTATTTTGTCACAACTAGAGATGCATTGTCCTCCTTCATTTTTCGATATAATGGTGCATTTGATAGTTCATTTGGTAAGGGAGGTAAGGCTCTGTGGTCCAATTTACCTGAGGTGGATGTACCCTTTCAGTAATACATGAAGATCTTAAAAGGGTATTTTAAAAATCCTTATCTACCAGAAGCCTCAATAGTAGAAAGATATGTAGTTGAGGAGGCTATGGAGTTTTGTAAAGATTATATGTCAGGGAAGAAGGAACAATCTCGGCATGAAGAGGGGAGAAGCAAGGGAACACAAGGACTGAAAGTGAAGAATGTTCCTCGTGAAGAGGTGTTGCAAGCCAACTTGTATATCCTGAAAAATATGGAAGAATTTCAACCTTATATGGATGAACACAGAAAGACTTTAAAGAACAAGAATCCAAGGAAGAATGACATGCAGATTGCTATTGAGCAAAACAAGACATTCATAGAGTGGTTTGAGGAAAAGGTTTCACACGAGACCGGTGTGTCTGAGACAATCAAGTGGCTAGCTTGGAGGCCTTCATTTCAGGTCATTACTTGGACCGGTTATGATATAAATGGCTATTCTTTCTATACAAAAGAGTAAGATAACAGAAGTACCATGAAAAAAGTGGGGTCATGGTAGAATTTGAAGCCATGCACCTTTCTAGTTCAAGAGACAAAAACCCCATATTAGCGTCTATGGCCTATTATAGAGTTATAAAAGAAATATGAGAGATTATATACAACAAGTTTAAAGTTGGTTTATTCAAATGTAAGTGGGTTAGCAATAATGATGTGGTAATAGATAAACAATTTGGATTTGTCTCAATCAATCTTCGAAGAGTTAGCTATAGAGATGAGCCCTTCATTCTGCAAGCCAGGCGAAATAAGTGTTTTATGTCACAGATCTTGTGAGCAAAAACATGTCCATTCTCCTTAAAAGTAAAAAACAGAAGTATAGTGATCCGACCTTCAACCTTTACAACATACCACCTTTCACAACAACTCCACCTCGAACAAATGAAGTAGAATTTGTAGATGATGACGAATATGCTGTAAGAAATGACCATGGTGAAGGAATATGGGAAACAATATCGAGTAAGACCTTAATTTATAAAAGAGAACTATGTGTTTTTTTGTTTTACTCCTACTTAGTTTATTTTATTTTCATTGCAATTTATTTACGTATCTAACGATGCTTTTTGTGTTAATAGGAATATGGACAACTCTAGTGACTCAAATCAAAGTGTTGGGGATGACGAAAGCCATAGAGATGACGAAAGCCCTAGCGATGATGAAAGGCCTAGAGATGAACCCATTGCAAGAAGGAGGATTAGAGGCTGTATAAAGATGGGAGCATTGGTTGCACGTCATGAACATCAACAAGAGAGGCTACATATAGACTTCGATGCCAATCTTAATCCAGTTGGTCCTAAGGAAGACCATTTCATTAGCTACATAGAGTTTTTGGGTCGAAGCAAAGTACGTATTACCTACGATAATTGGAAATTGGTTCCCCAAAAATGGAAGACATGATTTGGCAGCAACTTTTGGTATATAAGTTTTGATACATCTATGATAATTGTAGCTTTATTCCTATTGTTTCAAATATAATTATCTTATATTTTACCTTACAGCAAACATACGATGTCCCAGACACCAGGGAGATGTACAGGCACTGGATGGATGAGGTTCGTCTATGATGGAAAGGTTTCAAGAATAAGCTAACAGTAAGGTACATTCAAGGGGGCCAGAGGGGTGAGGATCCATGTACACATTATTCATATTTGTCTCCAGAGGACTAGAGGTTGTTTGCGACATCACGGGCAGATCCTCAGTTTTTGGTAAGATTTCTGTCATCATGATATAGAGCTTTTAATTTTCATATACTTGATATCATTGATTTATTTTTTGTTGTTTTTCATTCATAGGAATTAAGTGCAGCAAATGCACAGAGGCAAGCAGAAAATAAATATCAATATTACATGTCTCATTATGGATATCAGAAACTTGAGCGGCAAATGATGCAAGAAGAGTTAGAGAAAATGAAGGAAGCAGCGGAATCTGATCCTAGCGTTGTTATCCGAGCCCCGACACCTCCTCCACATCACAAAAAATGGAAAGCAGGGAGGATTAAGGGTGGGAAGTACATAAATTCGGTTGTTGCTGAGGTTGCTGCGAGGATTGTAAGTAGTTATACCATAAGTACCTAATTTTTTGCATATCGAGAGTGGTTTCGATACATTTACGATAAACTGTATGCTACAGGATGAACTGGAAGATCATAGTAACCAAGGTTCATTCAATCCAAGTAGACGGATGGACATCTTGTCAACGGCTATTGGGAAGGCAGATGACCTTGGTCGTGTTCAAGTAGAGACACGGGGAGTTAGTGCCGTGAGGTATTTTGGACAAGACTCACTTTATTCGTCACAAGCTGGACCTAGTAGGGACCTTATGGCCAATATTCGAGAGGACCTCGAACGAGAGCTCGAGGCCAACCTTCACGACAAGCTTCGACAAGAGCTGTTGCCAGAGCTTCAACTTGAAATGGCAAAGATGTTCGAAGCGCAAAGGGTAAGGGACGAGCACAGAACTCAGGAATCCCTGGCCTTCAATAGCACCAAAGGAAGTACCCTCTAAAGGAACCACTTGGTGACCCTTCTCCCACTCCAACGTCGGGAGACCCTTCCACCCTCTATTTGGATGATCCACTGTTGCGTGTTGTTTTCGATGCTCTCATTCACACACATGCTACCACCCACCATCATCAGCAAATTCTGCAGGATTTTCGTAGGGTGAATGTGATGAGTGTTAGAAAGGGGGAAGAAGGTATAGCCATCCATGTTCCTGATCCAGAAGTTGGCACGTTAGGTCAGGCGATAGGATCTTTCATCCTTTGGCCTCACAATCTTATTCGTTTAGAGGCAACACCTCCAATGGTAGGTATTACCTTACTATTACTGAAAATCTATTGGCATCCTAATAACAATTTTTTTTTATGTTCTAAAAGGATGATGAAGATGCGAGGAAATGGCCCTACTTAGCACGGCTGCAATAAATCTACAAGGGCATTAAACAGGTTGACTTGAAGATGCCTCAAGGGATTATGGGCTTTACATTGGAGTATCCCTACACGATTGACAAAACAGATCTCAAGTAGTTTATCAGGTTGGAGGAGATAGATGCAGAATGGGTGAAATTTGCAATCCGATAAGTTTTTTTTTTCAATTTTCCCATAGAATTCATTTAGTGGTTTTTTAATTTCATACATTCAATAATTCATTCCCTATTTTAATTCTATGATAGCAACTTCCACGGCCTCTGCACAAACATGGAAAGACGTGATTGGTATGGATTCTTATGTCCTGCGAATACGACAAGGGATACCAATACTGTGGCGTATAGGACACACTATATGGGCTACGCAATGGGAGAGAACAAACTTCATTGTTATCTAGCACCCATTGTTCAACGGTTCGTATTTTCATTTTGTTAATTTAAGATGTTTAATAAATAATTGCCTTGTCATCTAACTTCATTTTAATCTGTACATGTTGTTATAGTTACCGCTAGAGTTTGTATGTTATATGTCCTCACCGCAACATAGTCTATTGGTTTGACCCCTAGCGAAAAGGCCAGACAAAGATACAAAATCAGTCTTCGACACGTAAGTTATTCTGTTTGTATTTTTTTGACTCTTAAAAAAATGAATATTTTTAATTTCTATTGATTTTGATTTTCATGATAGTAATTGTCAAACATATAGAGTCCTAGGCGGGTCACGCGAGGGTAAAGTTGTTAAAAACCCAAAGTGGTTTTATCTGATAGTAAGTAGTTTCGATTCTAATTGTTTCATTGACGGTCATTTTAGACACACCTTTATTGATTTTAACAACCAATTGGCTTTGATTTAAAGTGCCCTCGACAACCTGGCAACACTAAATGCGGATATTATGTTATACTTTATATGTATAACATCATTCAAAGTGGAATTACTAGTGATTTTGAAAAGGTAATCGCTTTTTCATTCTCAAATGATAATATTTTTGGTGTTCTGATTGAAATGCTAATTAATTCATTTTCTTGATTCATTTCATCAAAGCTTATTTTCTAATTTTCAGATTTTTGATAATGGAGATGCCTACCTACGTGGAGACCTTAATTTGATCAAAGACCTTTTGGCTGGACATCTTCTTCAACATATAGATCAGTAAACTTTTTATTTATATCAGTTTGTAGTTGTGTGATGATAGCGTTTTGACACTTTTTGGTTGTTATTATACATATATATAGTAGTAGGTTGTATGAGTTGTTAATGTATTTATATATAGTAAAGATTGTAGTGCTGGATATCCTTACCATTTTGTAACGGACATTGTGATTTATGAATCCATTTTCTATTATGTTTCTACAGTTTGAATTCGCTAGGTGATGCAGAATGTAAATAATCATTTTTTTTAAAAATCAAGCCTTTTAACATCCCAAATTAAGAATTGGGACATCTAAAATCCCCCTGTTGAGGAGTTTAGACGTCCCAAATTGAGATTTGGGACGTCTAAAGTCCCCCTAAAGTAAAAAGAAATCCTATTATTTCACTGGGGCTCAAGAATATGGTAAAAAGAAATCACTACTGGGAAAAACCATTTTCATACCGCCACATTTAGATCGGTTTTGGCGGATAAGGTCTTAAAAATTTGCGCAGTGGCAGTTTGTAGTTATATTGACCTTATAAGACCGATTCCTAAAAAAACTGGCCTTAAAAAATTTATTTAGACCGGTTATAAATAAAACCGGTCTTAAAGTGTTAAAATTTTTATGAATTTAGAATGTTTTAACATTTAAGACTGGTTTATATGTAAACCGGTCTTAAATGTTCAAACATTTTAAATTCAAAATGCGATAACGTTTTAAGACCGGTTTTTGTACAAACCGGTCTTAAATGTGAAATTTCCCTCTTTTAAGACCGGTGTTTAATAAAATTGGTCTTAAAGGTAAGATTTTTCACCCTTATTTTTCCTCTCGCGCCCAGATCGTGCGCTCTGTGAACCCTTTCTTCTCTTTTTTCCATTTCTCTGTGAGCTCTGTTCGTGCTTGTTCTAAACTCATCTATGGCATCTCGTCCCTCATTTGCTCAACTCTCCTCCGTTATTACCGCTGCCGTTGCTGTGTTCGTTGTCGCTATTCTTTGATTATCGTCAGTCTTCTCCGTCGCCACCTCTAATCTCCGTAGTGACCATTCTCCTTTGACTTGACTTCCCTTTGTCAGTGTCGTGAATTTAAGGACTTCATTTTAACCTCAATCGATGCCACCGTGACTTTGGGTTGAAGCTCACTCCTTGGTCTTCAATCAGGTTAGTGTTCGATCTGTTATTTAGTTATACGTTGTTCAATAATTAATAATGTTCAATGAAAAAATGGTTCTTGTTGTTGCTTTGAGCACTTAAATGTAATATGGAAAAAATTAAATCTGCACATTCTTGTTAGATATATCTCTGACTTTTAATTATATCCCTGTGATATTTGGCTTGGATTAATACCACTCTATGTTCTATTTTAGTTTAGTGTGGTTGTTTGATTATTGTCAGTGTTATTGGTTTATTAAAACAATACTAGTTTCAAATGGTGCCTGTTAATTTCGTTGAAATATCTAAAACTCTATTGTTGTTGTTTTTTTTTTGTCTATCATTTTGTTGTTGGATATAGGGTGCTAGAAGTGTTGAGATATATATGGATCATAGTTAGATAAACGTTAAATGAACGAGTGTTGAATATGATAATGGGGTCAGGGGTTTTTTAGACTTTGCTAGTAGAAATGTCGATGATGGTAGTGGGAAGTTTTATTGCCCCTGTGTAGTATGTTTGAATGAGAAGTGACTAAGTACTGTAGATATATATACACATTTAATTTGTGAAGGATTCTGTAAGAGTTATACAGTGTGGGTATGGCATGGTGAAGAATTAGAAATGCCAAGTTCATCTCAACAGGGGGAGTGAACTTTGATGATAATGACACGGATACGGATGATCGGATAGAGGATGTTATTCGTGATGTAGGAGAAGAGACTTTTGAGCAATCACATGCATATGGTAATATGTGTAGTGATGTTGAGACGCTGTTGTACCCGGGGTGTAAAAAGTACCAATTGTTGAAAGCAGTATTAAAATTGGTAAGCTTGAAAGCACGGCATGGATGGAGCCACAAGAGTTTTTTAGAAACGCTTGAGGCTTTTAAGGACATGCTTCCAAATGATAATGTGTTGCCTTCTCGATACTAGGGATGAAGTATAAAAAGATCCATGCATGCCCTAATGATTGTATATTGTATAGAAAAGAGCATGAAGAGGAACAACAGTGTCCAATATGTGAAACCCCGAGGTACAAATCAAATAACGCTCCTACAAAAGTATTGTGGTATCTTCCAATCATACCAAGGTTTAAGCGCTTGTTTGCTAATAAAAACGATGCAAGAAATTTGAGATGGCATGTGGATGAGAGGATATCCGATGGAAAGCTTTGACATCCGACTGATTCTTCTCAATGGAGGAAAATAGATCAATTATTTCCTGCCTTCGGTGAAGAGCCTGGGAACCTTAGGCTTAGGTTTAGCACGGATGGCATGAATCCTTTAGGTAGCCTGAGCAGTATATATAGTTCATGGCCTGTTCTGTTGGTAATTTGCAACTTATCTCCTCTGTTATGCATGAAACTAAAGTACATCAAGTTATCTATGTTCATTTCGGGACCAAAACAACCCGGAAATGATATAGATGTTTACCTGGAGCCCTTGATCGAAGACTTGAAAGAGTTGTGGGACAAAGGTGTTGATGTTTTTTACGCGAACAAGAAGGAGGTTTTAAAAATGCGAGCCATGATCTTTTGTACTATAAATGACTTCCCTGCATATGGAAACTTGTCAGGCTATAGTGTTAAAGGCTATAAAGCATGTCCAATTTGTGAAGAAGGAACATGCTACCATCAACTTCAACATGGAAGAAAGACAGTTTATCTTGGCCATAAGAGATTTCTTAGACGAGGCCACCCATATCGCAGATTAAAGAAAGCTTTTTTTGGTGGACAAGAGTTTGAAGATGCTCCGAAGGCATTGACTGGGGAGCAAGTTTATGAAAAGGTGAAAAATATGAATGTTATCTTTGGTAAGACTACATAGAATAGTAATGAGAAAAGTAAATGGAAAAAGAGGTTTATCTTCTTCAATCTTCCATATTGGCCGAAGCTTGATGTAAGACACTGTATTGATTTCATGCATGTGGAGAAAAACGTTTGTGATAGTATTGTTGGGACACTGCTTAACATACAAGGTAGTTCTAAGGATGGCGTGAAGGCAAGATTAGATTTGCAAGAAATGGGGATACGAGAAGACTTGCATCTAAAGTCATATGGTAAAAGAACTTTTTGTCCTCCAGCAGCTCATACTTTGTCTAAGGATGAGAAAAGAAGCTTTTGTCAGTGTTTACATGGCATCAAAGTTCCTTCAGGGTATTCTTCAAATGTTAGGAAGCTTGTGTCGATGAAAGACTTGAAGTTAGTTTGGCTAAAGTCTCATGATTGTCATGTCTTAATGCAACAACTGCTCCCAGTAGCTATTCGAGGCATTGCCAAATATAATCTTCAACATATTTTGACTAGACTTTGTTTCTTCTTCAATGCTATTTGTAGTAAAGTCATTAAGACAGAAAAATTGGATGAACTGGAAAATGAAGGATATCTGATCTTGTGCCAGCTTGAGAAGCTTTTTCTTCCTTCTTTTTTTGACATCATGGTACATCTAATTATTCATCTAGTCAGGGAGATCAAGTTGTGTGGCCCTATCTATTTACAATGGATGTACCCAATTGAAAGAACTATGAAAATCCTAAAGGGTATGTGAATAACCCTAATCGGCCTGAAGCATCTATTGTTCATAAATATGTTTCTGAGCAAGCCATGGAGTTTTGTCAAGATTACTTGTCAAATGTAGGACACATTGGACTTCCTGAACGTCATGACAAAGAAGGCGGTAGACGCGGGGCTTCAGTAAAGAGTATGGATCCTGATGAATTGCAACAAGTCCACTTGTACATCTTGAATAATGTTGATGAAGTTCAAGATTACATTAATGCTCATAAAGAAATTGTACAGAAAGGAAATAGTTGAATGACTGAACAAAGGTTAATTAGGGAGCATAACAAAACTTTTGTACATTGGTTTAAACCAAAGGTTGACGGCGAAGAATGTGTTTCTGATACAATTAAATGGTTAGCACGTGGTCCTGAGGCTGATGTCATAAGTTGGACTTTATTTGTGATCAATGGTTATACGTTTTATACGAAGTCCCTTGATGATATGAGCACCATCCAGAACAGTGGGGTTATGTTAGCGGCTGAATCTATGCACTTCTCTAGTTCAAAAAGATAAGAATCCTATATTGGCAACAATACCTTATTATGGGGTGATTGAAGAGATTTGGGTGGTTGATTATGTTAAAGTTAAACTTTCCATTTTCAAATGCAAGTGGGTTGATGTCAACAATAGTGTGATGATTGATCAGTTGGGATTTACATTGGTTGATTTGAATAGTAGAAGTTTTAGAGATGAACCTTTTATTATGGCATATCAAGCGAAACAAGTGTTCTATGTTACTGATCAGGCAAACAAAATGTGGTCTGTAGCTCTCCAAGGAAAAAGGGTCATTGATATTAATCAGGAAAGTCATTCAATGAATAATCTGCTTGAGACTCCTTCTTATTCTAGGGGTTTACCAGAATTGAATGAAGAAGATGAAGCAGACAATGAACACGACACAAGAAACGATCATCATGAAGGGATATGGGAGGATATCCCTTTATAAAACTACATTGAAGGTTAGTTAGCTAAAATAATTATCATGAACTATATTTGAATTATGTATATTGTTATTGGTGATATATATAACTACTTTTTTTGTTGTCGTCACTGGAAAATGAAGGATATGAGGTGTACGTCTTAGTGTAGATTATCCGAAGTCAGGCCAGCTAGTGATCATCAGCCTGAGAAGAGTGTGTATAAAGTATTTTGGCCCTAATAAATAACAGAATTGTCATTAATGTAATTTAATCTTTAATGTATGTATGTAAGTGAAAAGATAAGGAACTTGGTCAAAACAGCATTGTCATGGTTGTATGATTTCCTTGTATTATGATTCTGTCTATGATTATGAGTTTATTATTCATGGTTGTTTTCTTTGCTTCTGTTTCGGCCAGCACTGTTTAAGCACAAGGGAGTTGAGTTTTAATATGTTCCAATGAGTTTTGAGTCTCTCACATGTCATTAAGATGTTAGTTATATAATCTGTAAGAGAAGATTTATTTGAATGTCGTTGAACTAGCTGCTGCTTGCTGAGTGAAATGTTTTAACAGGGGAAATGGCTTGCTGGGTATATCTTTTAAACAAAATTTTTCTTAAAAAAAAATTCAACTTTTAAGACCGGTTCTCTCCAAAATCGATCTGAAAAGTATATTTAAGACCGATGTTGGAGAAAATTGATCTATAAAGTTGACTTTTTAGACCGGTAAACCGGTCTAAAATTTTAACCTTTTAGACTGGTTCCTCTGATAACCAGTCTAAATATATTTATTTTTATACCGATTTTATAATAACCCGTCTTAAAATGTTTTTTTTAAGACCAGTTCCATAAACGGTCTAAAAAGTAGCAGAATTTTTAGATCGGCTGTATCAAAACCGGATTCAAAACCGGTCTAAAATATCTTTTTTAACTGGTCTTAAAAATGATTTTTCCAATAGTGAATCTTATTAATAGAATTTCTTTTTACTATATTTTTGAGCCCCCTTGAATTTCACCGGGGGGCTCCTTACCATATGCTCAAGAATATGGTAAAAAGAAATCCTATTATTTCACCGGAGGTTTAAAAATATGAAAAAAAGAAATCCTATTATTTCACCGAGGGCTCAAGAATATGGTAAAAAGAAATTCTTTTTACCATATTCTTGAGCCCCCAGTGAATTCTTTTTATCATATTCTTGAGCCCTCGGTGAAATTTCAAGGGGGGACTCAAGAATATGGTAAAAACAAATCCTATTAATAGGATTTCTTTTTATCATATTCTTAAGCCCCCTTGAATTTCATCAGGGGGCTCAACAATATGGTAAAAAGAAATCCTATTATTTCACCGGGAGCTCAAGAATATGGTAAAAAGGAATCCTATTAATAGGATTCCTTTTTATCATATTCTTGAGCCCCCTTGAATTTCACCGGGGGCGGAGGACTTTAGACGTCCTAAATTGAAAATTAGGACGTCAAAAGTCTCACTTTAGACCTCCCATTTTTTTGGGACGTCTTTTCTTAAAATATACTACGCCCTCCACATAGACGTCCTCTAGTTTTTTGGCGTTAAAAATACTAAAACAAGACCTTAAAACCCTTTTTCTAATAGTGATGATCAGCATATTGATCAAACAAAAGAGAAGGAGCTTAAAAGTGTATGAAGGATAGGAATAAAGGAATGGAACAAAGGAGAAAATGGTTGGAGGGTATGTTGGAATGGAACTTGCAGAGTAGGGGTATTTGTTCTGTACGGTGCAGAGCAGGGGTACTGTTTATGTACGGTGAAGGACTGAGTGAACAAACACTTTGTAGATACATGGAGTCTGACCTGTTAGCAAAATTTGGTTGAAAGCTTGGCGGGAAATTTGAAGCTTTATTTTGATTTTGATTTTCAATTGGAAAAAGACAACACCAGCTGTGATGAAGCAGGAGAGAAAATGGCTAAGCTGGACGGGATTTTTAAAGGACGATGAACTGCGTCTGCAGCCGAAGATACACCGATTGAAGAGGCGGCTTGCCGGAACAGGTTTTATTGATATGACCTGGATATTCTCCTCTGTCATTTTACTTCGCTTGATCAAGTATGATGTTCTGCTGAGATTATCTGGTGGTTTGATGGCAGTCAAATTCTTTTACTTCTAATAATTTTTTGAGTTACCCCCTCCCCAAAATTAGAAGTATAGGATTTGGTACAATTGGAGTTCAATGCTCATTTTATTTACTACATACGAGATAAATCAACACTCATTCTACATGGATTACTAACGAATTTGGCAAAATTAATGAGTAATCGAACTGTTTGAACGATTATGCGAGAATCTGCTACTTCGCTGTTCTTCTTTTGATTAAACATTTGGTGTTGTCTTGTTAATTGATTAGATAATATCATATTTTATAATGCATTTTTAATAATTTGGATTGAGTTATTGCAATTTTGTATTAAGTTATGTAATTGTAGCCTATTTTCGGCCTGTCATGTTTTCTGACCAACGCCTGCATTTGACTTGTTTAGCATTTTGACATTTTAGTTTAGTTGAAGTTTTAAAAAATACAAGCATTTTTAGGTTCTGTTTCTATAACACGTAGGAGTTTTGGGTTATTTTCCCCCTCACTTTCTATCATAGATTGTATTGCTTGTGACTTCATGTTTAACGATTGTTTGACCGACATATAGTGTGCGTTTGGAATGGCTTATTTTTGTCCAAAACGTGCTTATAATTCGTGATTCACGGTATACGAGGCAAATATGTGAGAGGAGTTTTTTCTCGGTTTGCGTAATAAGTGCGTTTTTCCTGTACAAAACGCTGAAACAAACACAGGCATAGTGTTCCAATTATAGTTATTGGTCTATTTTTATTTTTTTAATTTCTTTGACACCTTTATTTTATTTTATTTTATTTTTTTGTGCCAAGTTTGTCAACTTTATCGAATTTGTGCTGGTCTATAGCGCTTTTTATACCACGGAAATAAGCTAGTCTATGCGTTTTGCTATAATGAATTTTGCTTGCTTCTTCAAAGTGGTTTGACTCACTTTGACCTATTTTCTAAAGCTCTTTTTAACAAGACCTATTTGGACTACTAAAATATTCCTTCGGTCTTCGATATAATATCAAATTAATTAATTTAATTATATAAAAGCAGTTTGTTAATATGAGATGTTTTATTCTAAAATACCTTAATCAGCTTTTTTCTTCCCTCTCCTATTTAATTATTACTGAAGGAATATCAATAAGACTTAATTTAGAGGAAAATTGATAAATGTATAAGATATATCTTATATTTATTACCAATTTCAACCCCAATTAGGTTCTAAATTGTTTTATAATATTTGTACATAAATGCAAGGATTAGCTAGTACTCCTCTACATTTGTAGAAAGATTAGGGAACAATATGAAAAATTTAATCTATAAGGATGAAATTGTAAGTTAATTTAAGGGAACTCCGGTGGCAACTTGTAGAGGAGTTCCGGTGGCAACTTGAGTAATGAGATTGATTATTTGAGCTCCACAAACCTTATCCGACATCATTAAAAATTTTAATAAAGGTAATGACAACTTGAATATAGCGATTAACAAATTACGCTTCCAAAATGATTAATAGCTACACTCAAGTTGTCATTGCCTTTAGAGCCTGTTGGGTTCGAAGGGAGGGGATGGAAGGGGATGGGATGGGGGGAGGAAATGGAAGGAAAGGATAGAGGGTTAACCTTATTTTGTTTAATTAGATGGGAAGGAAGGGGAGGGATTTTTAATGATTCTTTATTTTGTTCAAGAGGAGATGGGAGGGGAGATAATATTTGATTTACCATTTTACCCTTTTATATTAGCTTATATTTTTTTTACTTATATAGATTATTTAAATTAGTTTTTTTGTTCATAAAATATTTAACTTAGTTTACACCTCAATATAAATTACATAATTTATGAAAATTCAAATTATGAAAACTTATATAATGATATTTGTATCTCTCAACAAATGCTTAATATTTATAGTATTAGTTACACATGTAAATCAGTGGTTGGTCACTATCATCAAAAAAAAAATTGTCATTGTGGAAAAATAATGAGAATGGAGTAGAATACATAAAGGTAAAAAAAATCCTTTTATTATACTTGAACGGTCACTTCTTAAGTTTCAAGATATGGAATTGGCAATTAATATCAGGTGGTGAACTCTGAGAGAATTTGCAATGCTGATCGATTCAATGAAGATGAGGTCTTAGAATTTATATAACTTAGCCACTGCAATTAAAAGCAACCATGTTTGAATATTTGCCAAATGACTGTTAGTGGTTACCATTGATTAGATTTTTCTTCCAGCAACTAATATCTAGAGTTAGCTACGTACTGTCACTCAAAGGTAGTTTACTCAATGTTAGTGCTTAATGTTGAATCGGGATGAGTTTTATTTTTTCAATGATGATATTCAAAGGAATTTCATAAATTTGATAGGGATAAATTAGTCAAGATTTTTGGCTTCCCTCATAAACCCCCCAATTTGGAGGAAACCAAAATAAGAGGAGGGAAGGGCAGAAAGAAGCAATGTTTTGCTACCCTCTCCCCTCCAAATTTCCAAACCAGATGAGGGGAGGGGTTCATTTTTTTCTCCCCTTCCATCCCCTCCTCTCCAACCAAACATGCCCTAAAGAGAGTCAAATTTATTATTCATATTTTTTATCTTGTTTTTCCTCATACCCCCAAGGAAAGCCTATACTTTTATAGTTGTTGTCACACATGTGATACTTCAACACCAATAGCTAAAGAGAAGAATCTAATATGATGAGGATTGATTCATTTTCTTATTATATTTTCATTTTTCTTCTCTCTTCTATTTTTCTTTTCTTCTCTATACTTGAGGAAATCCAATGTTCCGTGATTGTTGTCACACATATAATGCTTCAACGCTAATGGCCAAAGGGTACAATCCAATGTGATTTGGATTATTGTTTTTTTACCTTCCTCTTTCCTCTATTTTTCTTTCTTCCTCATTTTTGTTCTTTCTCTTTATGTTTACTACTGGTATCAATTTTCTTCTTTGGTTTGTAATGCCAAACTCTCTTATTTTGTTTCTCATTTCTTGTGCTCCATCTTCGTCCTATTACTGCTCTATTTTTTTTATTTGTTCTCTTTGACTCCTCTTACACTTTGTTACTAGAATGTTATATTGTTGTCATTATGATGATCTCCTTCTATTGGTGTTGCAATGATATACCCAGTAGCACTTATGTGTCTTGTAAACCAGAAAATCAAGGGTATGCATCCTGCTTCATCTCTTAACTTGATACGTATTGACTGAAGCATGAACTTTAATTCTCCTCTATTTCTATTGTTCTTCATGATAACTTGAGTCGGTGTGTTTTCTCTTATTTAACGTTAACACTGCATCCTATCTTTTTAACCAGTGTTGTGTGAGGTTTTTAGAGCCTCCTTAAGCATTTAGGTTCATTGGTAAACCATGTGAGATTATTGGAGTCTCATTGGGAATACCAATGGACTTGCCTAGGTTCTCTTTTAAAAAATGGAAGAAGAAAAATGATTTTAACACATTTTTATATATGAAAGTAAAATAGAAAAACTGTCTTTTTATGAAAATAAAAATAATAATGATTTTGAAAAGGGGTATATGCGGTGTGTGGCTTTTAAAGCCTCAGGTAAAAACCGATTATTCTTCAGTATATGGGAATCACCTTAAGAAGTTAAATCCAAAAAGCCTTTCAAGAAGTTTTCTTTTCTTCAAATAAAAAATAAAACAGTTATTTTCATAAATAATAAAAAAAAACACAAACCATAAAAAAAATCATTTTCTCAAGTAAATTAAATAAACATTTTTCTAAGAAAACACCAACAAAGTAACACGTCTTTTTACCCCAAACTACGGCTTTGATTCTTCGAAAGGGTACATAGGCCCCAGGCCATATTCCTATGTCAAGTCAAACTTTGTAAATAAACATATTTCTTCCCTTATTTTTCTTTCATAAATAAATAATCTTTTTTCTTAGTTTCATTTTATTTCTTTTTGGGTAATTATAATAAAATTAAAGGCCATATTCATTTTTAAATAATTGACTTAGGGTAACTATTCTTATGTATAGGTACTGTGGGATGCCTAGCACATTCCTCACACACAATCAACTCCCGAACGCTATTTGGTTTTCATTTTTCAAAAAATGTTTCCAAAATTATATTATTTAAAAATTTTGGTGGTGGCTCTATATTTTCCAAATTTCGGGCATTATAAAGATCATAACAATAATATCTTCACTCAAGATGAAAATTGCTAAAAATATTTGAGCATCGAAGCCATCTAGACTTTTGTTAATCTCGAGTATAAATAGCTATAAGTATCTGTCGGTCCACTCATAACCCTTACTTAAGTATAAATTGTTATGTCTAACATAATTACTCAAGAGGTAAGATAACTCGAACACACTCTTCAACAATTATATGGGGCAATTAGGTATATGTTTATCCTAATCGCAAATTAAATTGTAATCTAATCCCGTATTACTTAATCTCAGAGCCTAACTAAAATTCCCTTCGCAAGGTAAATCCTAATACTCAAATTCATATTCAATGACGGCCAATCACTAAATAGATAAAGCTAAACAAGATTAAGTAACTAAAATTAATATTAATTAAAACTAAGCAACGAAAACAAAGTCTAATCCTGTCAAACCCTTTAATATTTTGACATTCATCAAAGTATTAACGCGCAATTCAATGGGCGAACAGGAATAGCATAAACATACTAATATAAAGTACTTGATTATATTACAGGAATTTTCACAGGGTTCGTACGTAACATTTGCAAAACCCAAAATAACATAAAAACTACAGGTAACCAACATTACTGCTTAAATAGGGTTACGGGCTCAACCCACAAGTTGAGGCAGGGTTGGGGTTGGGATTTTCCAAAACCGCAAAAATATGGGCCATACAGGCTCGCACCCTATGGGCCATGGGTTGATGTAGGCCAGCCAGCGGGTTGGCAGGTTGGCCCGTAAATTTTTTTTACATAAAATAATTTCACAAAACTTACAAGTTGTCCACTCTTATCTTGGTATCTCCCAATTCAAAGAGAAAAAATCTTAGCATCTTCCCTTTTTCTTTAAACATAATTATTATATCTTAGTTGCTTGAGGATGATTTTATGTTTTTTGTTCATAAATTTTGACAAATTTGATAACTTTATCTCTTGAATTGTGGATTATGATTTTAAATTTTTATAAGAGGAATGATTGATACTAGGAAGGTAAATTTAATGACTCATATATATGTGTATCGTATTTTCAGCCACCTTTAAAAAATAGGAAAAAAAATTTCCGCAGAAAAATACGGGCCCAAAGCTGGCCTGCAACCCGTACACTATGTAACCCCCTCCGTAATTATATCCGAAATACGCGAATAAAATAAAATAGAGACCAATAATAATCAAATAACATTTACTAACCCATTACATGATGGGGTTTTCACAAATACCTTTCGATTTATAAACTTGGTCTCATATTCACATTTCGAATACAATTACTACGCGAAGATAAATCACATTCATATAAATATCAGAGTGCACAACATAATCATCCCGGCTATCCCGGGTACATACCTTCGCTAAAGATACACAGGGCACAATTGCCCATTACAATTCTTCAAATGGGGATTACACAATCTCATCTCAAATTCGTAACCCTATATTCAACTGAATCATATACAGTCTTCACAACTCATTGATAACCAACTACCAACTCTCATCTCGAAGGAGTCCTAGCCGCTCCCTCCACGAGCCACTTGCCCTGTCTAAAATATTGGTAGGGGAGGGTGAGATTCGAGAGAATTTCAATAGGGAAACATTATCAATATGCAGGCAAGATAAGTGTTTAATGCATGACTTGCTTGCATCACATAACTCATGCACACATACAATGACAAATCTATAAGCTCAATGCTTCGAACGATACACATATGGCCATAGCACATATTGAAACATAGCTTCAAATCATTCATACATGTTTCACATAATCAAGCAAAGCAATAACATGCATCAACACATTAATACGTTATCAAAGCATGCAAGAGAGATGAGTTCGCTACCTTAACCCTTTTATGCCTCGAAACGTGTGCCTTAATCTACGTGCAAACAGCTCGGGGCTTCATATTCGATCCTACAATGTCAAATGTACTATTTAGACACTTCCATAGTGTTTATGGGGGTTATATGAGGCTATATTGAAAATTTACTAAAATGCCCTCGGGGACCGGGCCTGGCCCCACCATACCCAGTCTGGCTGTACTTTTTTTGAAATTTTGACATTGGCTATTCTAACATATTTTCGCCCAAGGAATCCATTTTTGAACTTGAAATTAGCAAATTCAATGTCAATTACAAAATTACCCTTGGCAGCCCCACTTTAAGGGTTTCAAGGGCGTTTTCGTAATTATGCTTTTTCGGCCTTTTCCGAAAAAGTGCCCAACCATAACCCCCACCTAATTTTTGCTCCTGAACCCAATAGAATCATCAAATCATTGAAAATCCAACTATAAGACCCATTTCTAGAGCTGGCCGAAATTCTCAAGTATTCTAGGGAAAATTGGGGTTTTTCGGTTTCGGCTCCGTAAATGCGTTCCTTTATACTCCTAACCACTTTATTGACTATTCCATTAGGTCAAAACTACCATTTAGTACCAATTTGGGTAGCATAACAGCCGCACACACCCATTTTCCATTTTTGAAACCAATGACAATCCGGCAAAATTTCACCGATTAAATTGTCCACAGCAGCCAGAATAGTCAATACACAAGAGTTTGGAAGTTACCTCAAGCTCCTACTAGCTTTTCTCAAGATTGGTTGAAACCCTAGCCCTTCTTAACCATGAAAATTGAGCTTCCAATACCTTAAAGAATATGAAAGAGAAGCTTAAGAGCAAGGTTATACGCGTTAGGAGCTAGATCGCCGGAGAAATCGGCTTACCTTGTGAGATTTCTCCTCTTTCTCTCTCTAAGAGCTCTCAACTTTCTCTCACTAGTTTCAGCTAGTTCAGCACGTCAGAAATGAGAGCTGAAGATGATGAGAAAATATTTAATTCCATGCTGATGTCATCTTTTATTTTGATGATGTCATAATTCCCATTTTCTGATTTTCTAGCAGATTTTCTACCCAAACTTTGAAAATCATAACTAATTCTAGAAAAATCGAAATGAGGTGATTTAAATCCAAATGAAAGGTATTTAAGTCCTATTTATAGGAAAAATATGGGCCATTACCCAAAATTACCAAAAAATTCCATAATTACATAAAACGCATCGCTGCCCAAAACAGAGTTTAGTTTCCATCCCAAACTTTGGATGGTCATATCGCCTAGCTCATAAAACAAAATGGCACAAATTATATGTCTATTTTGAAGCTTGGGATGTGAAATTTAAGACTGGAAAGTTTCAGAATTTTTAAACACCATTTGGTCATTCAAAACATTCACACAAACTGACTTCCCAGAATAGAGTTTTACTGGTCAGAATTTCAGATTTTGCATCTTTGCTTCTAATGGTCCCATTTTCATACCAAACATCATTTCCACATAAATTTTCACAAGGAATCCATTGGAAACACCAAATCAATCAAATTCACATCACATTGACATGATTTCACAACAATCTCAACATGTCAACACAATTCACATTTTAAAACCTAACATTGCAACTTTTCCATTCCAAAGTTCCAAACTAATTTCAATGACATCAAAACACACTATGGCACCATTTCCAACACAATACCCCATTCAATTCTTCCCTTTATTCAAAGTCAATTTGGATGTTAATCCACAATTGAACTCAAATACAGGATTTTGGCACTGCTCACAACACACACAAATCACATTCGAGTGCTAAATCACATCATATTCTCCAAAAGGGTTATTTATTACTAACCACATCCACTTTTAGAGTCATTAACCCTTAATCACAATTTGGGATATTGCTAAACCGGGGCTTAGCAATCCACTAATCTCAGGTTTATTCTCTAAGCTCAAGTCTCAAAATTTGGGGTATTACATACTACAAGTTAGGGTTGGCATTTTGCCAACTCGCAAAAGTGCGGGTTGTATGAGCTTGTACAGTGTGGCTCGCGGGTTGGTGTGGGCCAGCCTGCAACTTGCGGGTTGGCTTACATTCCCGGCTCTAGGTATTTGTTTCCTTACCCTTGGATCCACTGTCTCTTGCTAAATAAATTTTTAAATATTAGGAAAGAGGTGAGATTCATACGAATCCCAATAGTAACACACAATCAATCATATAAAATGTGATAAATAAGCATGCAATGCACATATAATTTAACAGAACAAATATACTGCAAATATGTATGTCTATTTGGCATTCAGGATTGAATGAATTTTTGTCCATACTGGCCACACTGTGTACATTGTTCAGGATCAAATGATAGCTTAACCCTTGTTGTAATGTTCCGAAGCAAATAACTGCCTGTCCGTACTTGTCTTACTACCTCAGCTGGGTCCCACTTGGGCTGATGGTACTTGTGATTTTCCCACACCACAGCTAGATTTTGTAACAAACAATTCATATCGTAGAACATGGCAACACAAAGCATATAAACAATCATATAGTGTATGGAAGATAGAGTTACTTCTTGAAACGCTTTTCAACTATCTAGCTACTTCGGTTTTATAATTCTTAGTCCGGCTCGGGCAAATGTCAAATCTTGAAATTCCAAATTTATAATAAATGAGTTATTACTCATTCATGTCTCATTCTTAAATTCATATAGTTGGTTATCTCTACCAAAAATGCATAATTACCAAAATGCCCTTAGGAATCTTGTCTAATTTCCTTTTATATTCGGTATAACTGTACTTTACCAAAAATTATGACCCAAGCTATTCCTATACAATTGTACTTGCAGAATCCATTTTTTATCTCAGTTTTGCCAAAATCACACTCCATTTCCCAAATTACCCTTGCTCCCACATATGTCAGGGTTTTAGGGGTCAAATTGTCATTTCATACCCTAAATCCTCCATACTTCAATTTTCACATGTTCCCTACACAATTTTTCATTCTAAACACAATAGGAACATCAAATCCATCAAATTCCAGCCCAAACATAGCAAATCACCCCTGGCCAAAATTCAAGAAAAATTGAAAAAATTGGAGTTTCATGATTTCATTCAACAAAACACCTTTTCACCCAAATTCACTTCTTGAATCTCTTAATTACACTTTCTACATGATTAATCAAGAATTGGACAGCACCTTCCCTTAGGGTTTTTGCTTCCCGAATTACAAAATCATGACAACCAAGCCAAACTACCAACCAAATCACCAACAACAACCACAAATCAACAAGGAAGACAAGGTTTCATGATTTACCTCTTGATTCTCTTCTTCTTCCTCTTCAACCGCCCCCTCTCCTTCTTGTTTCTTCTTGATTTTCTTCTTGCTTCATGTAATTTCAAGAAAGATATGAGAATTAGAAGAGGTTTTTAAGGATTTAAAGATAAGAACAAGTGAATTTTGCTTGCAAACTTACCTAGGTTTGCATCTCGAATCATTGTCTCTTCTTTTGCTCTTTGCCTTCTTCAAGATGTTTCTCTCTCTCTCTTCTCTCTCTATTTGGCCAAAATTTTGGCCCTTTGGAAGAGCTAAATGGCTTCTTGAAATATTATCTTCCACCTCCGTAAAATAATAATTATTTAATGGAATTTTCATATGATTTTTTCTCCTCCTTCCTTCCTTCTTGGCCGACTTTGGCCCTTAATTATGAAGAAATAAGAGGCTTCTTGAATTATTAGTCAAATGACCATTTTGCCCTTACATTTCTTCATTTTTTTTGAACTAAATTTTTCCTTCCTTCTTCTCTTTTTATTTTGGCCAAAAATTTCATATTAAATTGGGCTAATAATTGTGCTCTTGCTTTCTCCATTTTGGGCTACAAAATTAGGCCTTTAAGAAGACAAGAAATTGAACTTTTATGTCTTAATTTAGCCAAATTACATGTAACCTCTACCTCTAATATTTTTCCATTTCAAGTGCATCAAAATCCACCATTTTATTCCATACAATCTAATAAATATATAAGGAATTTTGGTACATAAAATTTGGGATATTACAAATCCACCCATAAGTTCATAGCTCCTCTAGGTTGCACAAACTAACTAAACATTATTATATCCTATGTTTTGATGATAACAAATGGTGTTACAAACGATTTAATTAAACAAAGGTTTTTGAACAAAGAAACATTGTTCTGAGGCATGCAGAACCATCACTCAAGTGACCACTAGAGTAATGAACAAAAAGAAGAAGTCACAATGCAAGAAGAGAAGTCTCTGGCTAATTTTAGAAGTGATCACTCAAGTAGTACCCCTTCATCACTCGAGTAACATGCTTTGAAAACTCTTTGCCAGATTTTAAGAGGTATCACTCAAGTGACTACTCGAGTAATAGGATAAGAAAACTAGTCTGTGACTCTTTGCCAAGATTTGCAAGTGATCACTCGATTGATGTCCCTAAATCACTCGAGTGGCACTAGAGTAATGAGGTCAGAATTGTTGCTCCAACTCTGTGCCAAGTTCTGGAAGGAATCACTCGAGTGATGAATCTCAGAATGCATGATAGCCATCTGTTAATCTTTGATGTAATGTAATTATGACTAACACTTCATTGTATTAGTGTTTGAAGTATTTTGATAGGAAAACAATGAAGATGTCATGCTAAAGACAGAGAAGCCACTTTACGAAGAACGTAACATTTGTAACGCTTGCCAACCGCAACAGCTATTTTTCAAATATGAAGAATGGTCAGAAGAAGCTACGTGACTCTAACGGACATATTGAAATGCTGAGAATAGCTATCAAACTCAACTATATATACATAAACATTCAATAGAGAAAATTAGAATGACATATTAAGCCATCAACGATCAATGCACACTTGCTCTATTTTCTATTCATTTATTTATTCTGTACTTTAGTGATTCTATATACACTCTGTGAGAAAAATTTTCATTAGAAACTCAATATTCATTATTGAGATTATTTAAGGTTGTGAAACCTTAAGTTGGGGATTAGTTTACATTGTGTAAGGGGGAGCAAGTATCTAATGAAGGAACCTGCTGTGTACTGAGATGCCAAAAACCCGCTAAATCTTGGAAGATATAGTGAAACTCTGATAGAAACTCTGAGGATTTAACATAGGTCAAAGTGGTTGTGGCAGAACTAGTATAACTCCTGGTGTACACTAAGATTATATTTCTCCTAGCTCTTAACTACACTTTAATTCTATCAATTTATAGTTACGGTTCAATTATTATGTTATTACCCAAGTCACCTCCCTCTTGGGTGAAACGCTTGTACTAACATTTGTTATCAGAGCGTAGGTTTTCTTGTTTAGGTATAACAACATAAGAAGTATCCAATGGCAAGAATGGGTAAAGGAATACTTCCCAATGAAGCTTCTATCACCAGAACACCAAGTTTCAATGACGAACACTTCTCCTTCTCTAAAGTAAAGTTTAGAGTACTTTGATGGCCACGAAATATAGATTATGGGAGGTAATAGAAAATGAGAACTATGTACCTATGAAGATTGAAGATTCACAAAAAAGCTCCCAAGCCACCAGCAGAATACAATGACAATGAAAAAAAGCTGGTCACTCTTAATAGTAAGGCAATCCTGATGATTCAAAGTGCCTTAAGTCAAAAAGAGTATTTCTGGATTTACACACTTCCAACAGCTAAGAAAATATAGCAAGCTCTTGAAATAGCTTATGAAGGAACTTCAGGAATAAAAGAAAACTGTATCAACACCCTTATCACCTAGTTCGATCTGCTTCAAATGAAAACAAGTGAGTTAATAGCTAAATTTGAACTCAGATACACACATCTTATGAATCAACTTATAACACTTAGGAAATTCTATGATCAAAATACCTAAGTAAGAAAGATGTTGAACATACTCTCTAAAGAATGGGAGGGTAAAGTTACGGCAATCGATGAGGCAAAATGCAAATCAATGCAATCCATAGCTTCTTTGTTTAGAAGCCTCTTAAAGTATAAAAGCAAATTAAAGTTCAAACGGGAACTAGAAGAAGTCAGTGATAAGAAAAAGAAAAGCCTCACACTGAACGTAATAAAGGAGGAAGATCAAGACGATGACGAAGATTTCAATGATGATGAAAGGAGCCTAATAGTTGAGATTCAAAAAGTTCTATAAGAAAGGCTAAGGATTCAGAAATCTTAACAAAGAAGGAACCAGTAGCAGAAAAGATAGTAAAGAACATATCATTTGCTATGAATGCGAAAAACTACGACACATCAAGTCAGAATGTTTAAAGCTTTATAGTAAAACAAAGAAAAGAGAAAAGCCAAATCTTTCAATAGAAAGAAAGCCTTTATATCTGCAATATGGGGAGATAGTTTTTTCGATGATAAGAGCGACGAAGAAGAAGTAGTCAATATCTGTCTAGTTGCTCAAGAAGAATCAGAGAAAGAATAGGTAAGTGATTCTGAACCTACTTATGATGAATTACATTATGAATATAATGCTTTACATTATGAATTCATCAAACTAGTTAAAGAACTTGTTGCTTTCATAAAGAAAAATAGAATCCTTGAGGAAAAACTTAAGGAAGTTTCAGAAAATAAATTGCGAAAGTTGTCATTCTTTAAAAAGGACAAATAATGATCTCACTAAAACTCTTGAAAAATTCATGAAAGGAAGTGAGATGTTGAATATCATTATGAAAGCTCAACGTTTTGTAAATGATCGATATGGTATTGGGTACAATCCTAAATCAGACAAAAAGAAAGAAAGAAAGAAAATAGCAGGTAAAATGTATTTAAATTACTTTAGACATTATGTTCATATATCCAATCTTTTCGCACATTGTAATTTCTGTAATAGGAAGGGACAATATACTTCCTCTTGCATTCATAGAAAGAAAAGAAACATAGGAACCTACAAATGGGTACCTAAAGGCTCATATGTTCATAAAGTAATTTGTACTAACACAAAAGGACCCAAAAAGATATAAGTACCTAAAACTTAATTGTCTTTAATTGCAGACTTGCTTTAGAGCATCCTAAGCCAACAAATGGTACATAGACAGTGGATACTCCAGACATATGACAGGAGATCCCAAAAATTTTACCACATTAGAGCCCAAAGAAGGTGAAAAGGTAAAATTTGGAGGAAATCAGCCAGGAAAGAATACAGGAATTGGTAAGATTGAGAGTGACAAAGGCATTCAAGTCAAAGATGTTTATTACATTGAAGGCCTCTGTCATAATCTGCTTAGTGTGAGTCAAAGCACAAATAAAGACAACTGGGTGATATTTTACTCTGAAGAATGTCTAATTGTAAGAAAGAAGGATTTACAATTAGAAAAGAAAAATCTTAAAGAAAAACTCAGAGCAAAAAGGGAAGGTAACTGCTATACCCTTGATATGAATTAAAATGTTTCTAAAAATTATTTTCTAAGTAATGCCGATGAAAGTTGGTTATGGCATAAGAGACTAACTCACGCTAATATGCACAAACTAGGCAAGTTACTTAAAAAGGATTTAGTAATTAGTTAACCTAAAGTAAATTTTAAAAATGATTTAATTTGTGATGTATGTCAGAAGGGTAAACAAACAAAGGAAGCTTTTAAATTGAAAAATGAAATCACAACAAACAGATATCTTCAACTGCTTCATATGGATTTAGTTGGACCATCAAGAGTCAAAAGCCTCAGTGGCAACTTATATTCATTGGTCATTGTTAATGATTTTTCTAGATTTATATGGACTATTTTCTTATCATTGAAGGATGAAGCTTTCAATGAATTTATTGTTTTTGTCAAGAAAGGGCAAAATGAGAAAGGTATGTCCATTACAAGTATCAAGACGGATCATGGTGGAGAATTTGAAAATCATGCCTTTAGAGAATACTATGACACTAATGGCATTGATCACAACTTCTTTGCTTTAAGGACACCATAACAAAATGGAGTCGTGGAGATAAAGAATAGAGTACTCACAGAAATGGCCAGAGCCATGCTAAATGAGAAGAATGTGCCACAAGTTTTTTGGGCTAATGCAATAAGCACAGCATGCTACATTTTAAACAGAGCCTACATCTAGACAAAACTTGGAAAGACACCATACGAACTATTCAAAGAAAGGAAGCTAAACCTTTCTCATCTACACATCTTTGGTTGTAAGTGTTTCATTCATAATAATGGCAATGATAACTTAGGAAAGTTTGATTCTAAAACTGATGAAGGAATATTCCTAGGCTATTTTAACCGAAGCAAGGCTTACAGAGTGTTTAATAAACGAACATGTGTAGTTGAAGAATCAATTCATGTTGTATTTGATGAATTTGAATCCTCTGAAAAAATTATTGACGATGAGTAAGAAATAATCTTGAATCAAGAGAATAGGCAACCTATTCCTAAACCTTTCAATCCTAAGGTTAACCAAACCAATGAAAAAGAACAATCACATAGACTAGGACAACCTAGAGCCTGAAAATATAACAAGAGTCATCCTTTAGATCAAGTTATAGGAGATGTAAATGAGGGAGTTAAAACTAGAAACAAAATCTTAAATGAAGTAAGTATCTCTGCATTCATTTATGAGATTAAACCTTCTAAAATTGACGAAGCCCTATCAGACAATGATTGGGTCATAGCAATGCAATAAGACCTCAATCAATTTGAAAGAAATCAAGTTTAGGATTTGGTACCCTGGCCTTAAGATCATTGATAAACCCATGTCATGTGAGTTCTCAAAATAAAACTAGGTTTGAAAATGTAGCATAGTAGCGCAACCTAGGTCATTTTTGTAAGGAGATTAATTTCCAAGTTTCTAAATAGTAAAGTGATAAAAAATTTAAAGTTGTGAAAGATCATTTTGAGAATTTGATTTTAAAACTAATGAAGTAATCTAATCTAATTCAATATTTTTGTATTTTTCGGTTTTTGAAACAAAGAAGCAAACGAAATTGAAATTAAAAATAACAACAAAGTAAATTTAATAAACTAAAATAATAATGAAATGAGATTCCCTTGAGTTGAGGTTTTAGTCTTCCTTGCTTGTTAATGATTTGAATTCCATAATGAGCCAAGAGGATGGAACTAAGCTACCACTAGCTCCATACTTGCAATAATCATTTAATTCATTCAACCAAAGCAATTAAATGAATACCACAAATTAATTGTAACTCAAGGAGATGAATAATTAACTCCCAATTCTAAATTGTAATTACCATTACAAAAATTCAAAATATTCAGTTTAATCATTTAAATCCACTCAACCGAGTTGGAATAAACAATTCAGCCTACTCCTAATATGAATCATACAAAGCCTAATTAATCAACTCCTAGTTCAACCACCAAGTTTATTCACTTGGTATAGAACAATCTAGACCACAATTACATACTTAACCAAGCTACATAATTATGAAATAGAAAGAGAGCTTAAAGAAATTCTATTGAAGTATAGAAGCTCAAACCATTACCCAACTCAAGGAAATCACCAAAACTTAACAACTCATGAAAGAGATAATTGAAGCTTGAAGAAGGAAGAAGAAATCAACCATAGAGAAATCGATCCAGTAGCCTCCACGTCAATTCTTCATAGCGCCTCCTTCTCCTTTTCTATTAATCAATCTCGGTCCCTCTACTCCCTATACGCCTCCCCCCTCAATTCGTTTCCATCCTCCTTCTTTATTCATTTCAGCCCCCTTTCCTTTCTCTCATGTCTCTTCTTTTATTCCCTTTTTCCAGCCGCCACCTTATGCTCTATTCCATGCTTCTTAACCCTTTTCATTCACGTGGTCCCCACTTTCCAATTCTCATTTTCATCTAAATCCAATTTTGGTCCACCTCTTTAATTCTTCAATTGTCTTTAGGTTCCCCTTTTTTTCTTTCAATTATGCAATTCCGTACAGCTACCCCCAAATAATCCAGCCACCCCCTCCTTCAATTCTTCAATTGTCTTTAGGTTAAAAGTGAGTTGTGCCTTGTTTGGATGAGAGGTAAAAATATATTTTAGGATTAGGCATAAAAGTACAACCACCAAACAAGGCCCTTACTCATTTAACCTTCTCTTAGAAAAAATATGAAAATAAATTCTGCACTTGTGATGTTCCACTTTTATCCTTCATTAAGCTCTAAAATAACATCTTTGACCTTAGCCACTCAAGTTGTGCCACATCATCACCTACAAAATTATATTCACAAAGGTAATATCTTTTTCTTACAATTAAAGAATAATGGGAATAACAAATATTAATTAAAAATATAACAATTTAACTAATATAATTCCCAAATTATCCTTTCACTAAAATCTCACTTTAATACTTGATTATGCCCAAAATATTCAATTAAGTCCTATAAAAGCCCACGATTAATCACTAAAAATATATAAATATTAAGCTCTATCAATCATCCGGTCATTGGCACTTAATGGGTATTCAAGGACAAACTTGATGAATCCGCAATCATTGTCAAAAATAAGGCAAGATTCGTGGAAAACTAAGGTATTGACTATGAGGATATGTATGCTCCTGTGGCTAGACTGGAAGCTATAAGAATACTCTTAGCCTTTGTGTGTATAAAGGGATTTAAACTTTATCAAATGGATGTAAAGAGTGTATTTTTAAATAGCGACATCATGGAAGAAGAGTATGTAGAACAACCTCCAGGTTTTGAGGATGTGACCAAACCTGATCATGTTTTCAAACAAACAAAAGCTTTATACAATCTAAAACAAGCCCCTAGAGTATGGTATGAAAGACTTAGTAAATTCCTCATCAATCAAGGTTTTGTACGAGGAAGAGTCGATACAACATTTTTTATAAAACAAAAGTGAAATGATATTTTAATAGTTTAAATATATGTTGATGATATCATTTTCGATGCTACTAATGAAATTCTGTGCAAAGAATTCTTTGAGATAATACAGGGGGAATTTGAGATGTCAATGATGGGAGAATTGAATTTCTTTCTTGGTTTGCAAATCAAGCAAAAGAAGAATGGAATTTTCATATCTCAAACAAAATATTTAAAAGAGCTATTAAAGAAGTACGGGATGGATCAAGTAAATGAAGCAGACACGCCTATGAGCTCAACTACATTGCTTGATGCTGATGTTAAAGGAAAAGACTATAACATCACTAAATATAGAGGAATGATTGGCTTATTACTCTATCTCACTATAAGTAGACCTAACATCCAATTTAGTATTGGTATGTGTGCAAGATATCAATTAGCCCCAAAGGAATCACATGTTGAAACCATCAAACAAATCTTTAGATATCTTGCCGACACACCAAAATCAGGTATCTAGTATCCTAAAGGAGAAAATGAATACCTAGTTGTATATTCAGACTATGATCATAGAGGTTACAAGCTGATAGAAAAAGTACCAGTAGGCAATAGCAGTTTCTTAGAGGCTTATTAGTTTATGGTTCAGCAAGAAACAGAATAAAGTGTCTCTTTCATCAATAGAAGCTAAGTATGTTGTAGCATCAAGTTGTTGGGCACAAGTACTGTGGCTGAAACAACAACTACAAGACCTTGGTATATACTTGAAAAAGATACCTATCATTGTGACAACACCCACACAATAAGCTTGGCAAAGAATCCGGCCCAATACTCTAGAACCAAGCATATCGATGTTAAACATCACTCAAGGATCATGTTCAAAAGAAGGATGTCAAAGTGATATCCATCCCAACTCATTTTCAAACAACAAATATCTTCACAAAACCCCTAGCCAAAGATTCATTTCTATTTATAAGAGGAGAATTGGGAATGGTAAATCCCTACGAATTGTAAGTTGTTATATGTTAGAAAACGTAATTTGATTATGTTTTGATGATTACTGACTTAAGCATCGGAGTATCTAGTAATTTACTTTTATAGGACCTTGATACTCTATTATGTGGTAAGTAAAGCAAAGGTAAATAGAGATGCTATCAAGAGATCACTCGAGGGATAATTGGAAGTGATGGTAAGTATCACTCAAGTGATGACCTGGAAATCAGGGCAGTGGGCATTAATTCAAATTTATTCAAATTGAAATAGCATAACAGTTAAATCTGAATATTCAGAAGTTAAAGAGACTTATCACATGATTGATCATTAGTGGAGATGAGAATTCAACCAAGTTTCAACTCAAATCTGTCATCTAGTGCCTTCAAATCATAAAGGGAATATACATGGATAATTACATGCCAGGTACGCATTAATATTTTGATTTTTTGCATCAGTCATACATGATCTCTCAAGTAACCACTCGAGTAATGCCTCAAAATCACTCGAGGGATGTCGGGCACAGTGGCTATATTTGTCGTCACTCTGTCATTTTCATCACAATACTCCCAATGATTCTCTTTGAACTCTGTCTAAACTTTTTCTCAAACACTTACCCACCAAATTTCAACCAAAACCTAATAGATTTTAGCATAAAAAAGCTTTTGCAATTCCTAAAATCTTGTGCCTTAACCTACGACTATCGGCACCAATGAAGAAGAAAACTGTAGTTTGAGTTCAAATCACAATGGTTTGGACCAAAGTACCTCACAATGATCCTCATATAAAGTCTTAAGTCCCCAAAATCATTTGAATCTCCTTCATCTCCTCCACCTAAGAAATAGAAGAGATCAACAACTCCAAAACCCAAAATTCAACCAAAAGCTAAAAGGGTTGTGATTCAGGAGCCAATGACAACAAGGGCAAAATCCAAACCAGTAACTATAGGAAAATGGAAGAAATCTGCCACTCCAACTCCACTATCTATAGATTCTTCTAACACTCCCTCTTGGTCTGCAGAAAGTCCAAAAGGATCTAAGTACGATAAAACCATTGCCAAAGAAATGGCAAACATATTGGATGAAGCTTTTCAATCTAAGGGAGCCAAGCAAGGAACCTCATCCAAATCCACCAAGTCTCATCCAAAGACTGCAAAAGGAGAAATTGAGGAAGTAGATGACACCGTTCCTCCAAAAGGCTTCAACACGAACAAGTTTGAATATTCAAAGAAATTCAATGAGTACTTTGCCCAAAGAAAAGTATGTAAGATGTACTACGTTGATCTTTAAATTTTACATGAAGTCATTAAGTTTGATTTGAGTGAATATCTCAGTGGCTATATGCCTTGGCTATCTATGAATTTGCCTTATTGCATTAGGGTAGTAAGGCATGTGGAGGATGCCTTGAATTAATCAATTGAAGAGGAATTGGAAACAAAAGTGAGGGGAAGAAATTCACTATCTCTACCTCCAAGATCAATGAGTAGTTAGGGATTCAGGATCCCCCACTAAAAAACTAAGCCAACCTTAATTCCAACCAAATTTTTAATATCCTAAGGCCCAGTGAGAGAGTTGGACCCTTGATCTTTAATCCGAGCGATATGTGTGACTTGCACAGAGTACTCTGGTACATCTACTCTCGTGTAATAGTCAACGAGTCCAACAATTTCACTCACTTCATCGACCGAGACTACGAGAATATGGCCTCCATATTGCTTAAGGAGAAGAGGAATTTAAGAGAATTGATCTATTCTAAGATCAAGAGGTACAAATTTTCTGGCACTCGTACCACACCAATGCCATTCCCCCAGTTGATATCCCTATTTCTGAAAGCCAATAAGATTTGGTATCTGGAGATGAATGAGTTAGTTGAGAGGTTGTTACCAGTGGGGAGGAATCAAATTAGCAAGTTGGGAATCGAACCACCCCTAAAGAAGCCAATGGAATCAACTCCCAATAAGAAGAAGGTTTCTAAGGCTAAGACTAGCAAACTAGAAGATACTCAGTCCTCTGCTTCCACCACTACATCATCACAATCTTTCTCCGGGTCTACAATCCAGAATTACTTAAAGGAAGTACTTCAAGGATTTCATGTGGAAATTGCCAATACCAAAGCTGAACTCATAATCCACATGAACTTCAAGATGGGAGAGATGGTTGAGCATGTGAACAAACACAATCAAGTAGTATTGGATCAGACACGTGTACTTAAACAAGCACAACTAGCAATGTTGGCTCAGCAGGAAGCTCAGACTAATGCATTAAATAAGATTGCCAATCTTCTCTAGTCTCTCCATAAAAAGGTTGATGCCCTGTCTCTGAGCACCTCGACTCATCGTCCATCTGTTCCAGCCTCAGCTCCAACCTCTACCTATGTCCCTGTATTTGATCCACCACCTATCATCCCTCACACGACATCGAGCAATGTACTTTTCACTATGACTAATCCTTTATTATCCACTCAGGTTTACATCATTATGGATGAGCAAGCCACCATTCAACCAAGCCCAGTGACTACACATATAGCTTCACCCACAGGCACTAAGCCTTTAACTCAGACTCTATCTCATTATTCATAGCATTTAGAAGACATACAGGAATTAGTAGTCAGCTCCCAGCCTTTACTACTACCACTACAGAGTACTCCTCTATATGTCCCTCACCTATGGGATCCTCTTTAGATCTACCAGAGCCTATTCCATCTGAGTCACCTACTTTTACTCTAAGAGGAGGTGATACTCATGATAATACATCCTCACCCATCTAAGCCATGCCTATCACTATTAGAGACCCATCCCACACTAGCTCCAGTTCCAGTTATCTGCCTAGATCACCCTTTCCAATGATGTCAAAAAAGGGGAGAAAAACCATGAGTGCTTTTGGTGAACTAACACATATGCCTACATTTATATAGCATAGGGATATATAGGTGTATAGGGATTTTAGGGAGCTTTCTGACTTTTATGAACTTTTATGTCACGATATTGAATTCTGAAGTTCAATATTGATATTGGATTACTATAATCTTCTTTGAACTAATGAATTTTGTTTTTGCTTATGTATGCAAGGTTGTTAATTTAATATCAGCAAACTTAAGTATATGATTTGATTGAAACTTCAAAATATTTTTAAAATGGTTTATTCAAAAATCACTAAGCTTTGTCATCATCGAAAATAGGGAGAATGTTAGATCCTATGTTTTGATGATAACAAATGGTGTTACAAACGATTTAATTAAACAAAGGTTTTTGAATAAAGAAACAGTGTTCTAAGGCATACAGAACCATCACTCAAGTGACCACTCGAGCAATGAACAAAGGGAAGTCACAATGTAAAAAGAGAAGTCTCTGGCTAATTTTAGAAGTGATCACTCGAGTGATACCCCTTCATCACTCAAGTGATGCAATGAAAAATGCTTTGAAAACTCTCTGCCAGATTTTAAGAGGCATCACTCAAGTGATAACAAAGAATCACTCAAGTAACCACTTGAGTGATGGGATAAGAAAACCAGTCTGTAACTCTCTGCCAAGATTTATAAGGGATCACTCGAGTGATGTCCCTGAATCACTTGAGTAACCACTAGAGTGATGAGGTCAGAATTGTTGCTTCAACTTTCTGCCAAGTTTTGGAAGGGATCACTCAAGTGAATATCACTCAAGTGATAACCCTGAATCACTCGAGTGATGAATCCCATAATGCATGATAATCATTGTTAATCTTTGATGTAATTTAATTATGACTAACATTTCATTGTATTAGTGTTTAAAGTATTTTTACAAGAAAACAATAAAGAGATCATGCTAAAGAGAGAGAAGCCACTTTACGAACAATGTAATGTTTGTAACACATACCTACCGCAACAGTTATTTTTCAAATATAAAGAACGATCAAAAGAAGCTACATGACTCTAATGGACATGTTGAAATACTGATAACGGCTATCAAACTGAACTATATATATGGAAAAATTCAACGGAGAAAAACAGAACAACATATTGAGCCATCAATGATCAATTCACACTTGCTCTGTTTTCCATTCATTTATTCATTCTGTACTTCAGTAATTTTATATACACTTTGTGAGAGAGATTTTCATTACAAACTCAATATTTATTATTGAGATTACTTAAGGTTGTGGAACCTTAAGTTGGGGATTAGTTTACATCTTATAAAGGGGAGCGAGTATCCAGTGAAGGAATTTTTTGTATACTGAGGTGCCAAGAATCCACTGAATCTTAGAAGATATGAACAAAACTCTCAAAGGAACTTTGAGGACTAGACGTAGGCCAAAGTGGTTGTGGCTGAACCAGTATAACTCCTGGTGTACACTTCGGTAATATTTCTCCTAACTCTTAATTGCGCTTTAAATTCTATCAATTTATAGTTACGGTTTGATTATTCTGTTATCAACCAATTCCCCCCCTTTTTAGATGAAATGCTTACACTAATAAACATAACTAAAGAAAAACAGCAACAAGTTCATAGTCCAAAATCTCAAGAAAAAGAAAAAAGAAAAAGAAGTGGAGTATTGATTATTCAAAGCCTCCTTTTTAAGCTCCAAATGTTCCTCTTTCCAAGCAACTACTCTGGTCTCTTCCCTTCTCCATAGTCCTCTCGTCCTCCGTGTAGAAGAAGAAAACGAAACTCAAACTCCTTTCTTTTTCTTTTCTTGTGCTTCAAGATAGTAATGCCCAAATGAAGAAGACAGTCTTCATGATCAGGGTGCCTCACCCTTTTTATTTCAATTGTGACTTGTGGCTAAGGTTTTCCTCCTTTTCTTTTATTCCAAAAGCAACGTACTATCAATCAATAGAAATGGGACACAATATTATAATAATAATACACTAAAACTGTTTTTTTATTTTTTTTAGAAACTTTCAATTATTATTTTTCTTATAATTATTTCTTTCCTAAACTTGAAAACTTATATTCTAAGTTGAAATCCCATAAATGATGCACCCAAATTGATATCTCTTAAAATTTCGAGAAAATCTATTTAATTTAGCATTGATAACTTCCTAAATATATCAAAATATATTCAAATATATTAAAAATGGGAAGTCATCAACGCACCCAACTTTCGCATATGGTTGAAGAAGTGCAAATGGGGTCTGATGGAATGGACTTACGCATGAGTACTTTATGGGTAGTGGTGGTAATGCCAAAGTAAATGAAATGCAAAAGAAACGTAAACCGAATTAAGATCAAACCAGAAACATAAGTAAGTTTAACATTATAAGCAACCATAATCCATTATCCATAAATTACAAAAACAATAACCTACGCTTGTGTTCTACGACCCCTAATCATCTTTAAGAAGTTCTGACGCACTAGCCTATGCTGATAAGTTGAAGGGGGTGGGGGAAGGTTCATGTCATAAAGAGAAGGGAATGGCCTGGACAGAGCAGCTAGTGGGTTGGATGGTGGAGAGAACACAACTATTATAGTTAGGGTGTTAGGCAATGAATCCATCAAAGTTGAGGGAGTTGGAACCATTTGCATAGTGGCTTCTGACACAATTGGATAAATGAATTCCTTAGCTACTTCAGATACTGGTTTTGCCTCATTCTCAGCTGGAGTAGAAGATAAGTCAATGACATCATGAGTGGCTTTGGTAGGTGCCTGTGTCACCTCATCAACAGCTTCTATGGCAAGGGCAATCACTTGGTCTGGGCAAGAGGACTCAGCTGGAGCTTTGGAGTCCACCTGCAAATCAAGCACCTAAGTACTATAAGGGACATCCTCTAAATGACATTGAGAAGAGTCATCCAGGATAATGTATACCTAAGAGGGACCAGCGATGTCATTTCTATGACCATTGTTATTGTTAGGAACCCCTGCCATAGCATTAGCCAACTATTAAAGCATGGACTCATACCTTTCAATGCTCAAATGAATGGCCTTGGTAGACTAACAAAGGCACTCATCCCAACACCCAAAGCATCTATTACAGCATCAGCCACTTTGAAGGTATCGGTGACAACCATCTTATTTTTTGGAACAGCTGATATTGAAATGATGTAAACTCCTATGTAAACAACTTCTTTAGACACCTAGCCACTCTGGCCTTAAACGCAACAAGCTCCTAGTTAAAGATATTCTTCATAGTCTCTGCCAAAATAGAGGGGCCAATAGTAAGAGCAGGTCCAGAAGGTGCCTTTACCTTAGCTTTACCCTTTCCCTTCCCCTTTTGAGACACTTTTAAAGTAGAGGAACCAGGCAAGGTGATGTGCAATCTGGTAAGGTGGGTCTTGTCAAACTCAGGGATGGTGCAAACCTAATCATCGTCCTCTATGTAAGTGATGTTATGACAAGACAAAATGTATGACATCAACTGAGGGTATGAAAGTGGAGTTTGAAAGGACTTGGAGTCAACCACCATCTGCATATCATCTAACACCATTGCCCCTACATCTCTCTTTTGCTTTACGGTGATAAAGGCCGGCACAGGATAGTTATAGTCGTTGATATTAGAGTAGTTCAAGCACTTTTTCACCAGACATAGAGAGTAAATGTAATAAACCACCCTAATATCGTCTGGAAAATTAGTTGGCTTTAGCTTCAACTGTCTGGGATAGTTGTTCTTCCCACTCAGTAATTGATGAATCTCTTCAGGCTTTAAGGGTGTCAAACCCAGTAGTATCTTCAGTACCTAGAAGAGAATTGATGTCAGATGGAGTTAGTCTAAAGATAATTTGGAACTCCAAAACGAGCATTAAATTAGATGATGTGAAGAATGTCAATATAATGCCAACATGAATGTTTAGTTTCACTACGTCATGCCATAAAGAGAAATATGGATCAAATGTGAATCTTTGAATGACTACTACCTCATGCCATAAAAACGATAATCCAATGAACACTTTAATTTATACAATTTATATAATTGTTACGTCACTTTGCAAACCAAATTACAGGGTAATATTTAAATATTATGGTAACAAGAAATTGGATAAACTATATTTTTTTTACTCTTATATGGATGTCGTAAAGTATAAAGAAGCAGCTGAGCTTGCTGATGAATCTCCACAATGAATCTTACACCCGAGATGGTTGTCGAATTTCAGGTATATTATGTCATGTTCCTGCTATAGCTTTATAATATACCTATTTCTTTGATTTATGATACTTATGATATGCTTCTTTGCTATGTATTTTATCTTGTAGATGTCAAGCTATGTCAATTTTGTTCACAATTGAGTTTTGGACGATCAATTTCTATTTTAGATTTTTTATTCTTAACCCTTAATAACTCCTATCTCATTTTCTTCTGTGCTGGAAGACAGGTTTATTGTCATGTTGTGATTATTGCTTTATTTAATTATTATTCAAAGAGACTCATATTGAAACTAAGTCTAACTAGACAGTCATTTTTGCTTGTCTTAATAGAATAGTTGGTATCCTTTTCTATGTTTGTGGTGGCTTGAAGGATTGAAAGTGATGAGATTGGGAGTGTTAGAGGCTATGGCGATGTTGAATGAGCAAACAATGATGGTGTGTTGAAGTTTGTTTGTGTAATAACCCAAAAATGGTATTGAGGGCTAATGACTTCCAAAATGGATGCAATTATTGCTGAATAAACACTTTTGGAGAATGTGTGGTAGGAATTTGGTTGTTTTAGTAATTCCAATGGTTTCCTTATGAAAAATTGTGTGGGAATATGTTTGATTGTTGATTTTTGAGCCATTGGATACATTGGTTGGAAATTGGAAAAAATTGTCAAGTGTAATTCTGTGCAGGACAGTTGGTTTGTATGGACATTTTGAATAAGTAAATAGTGTCTAAAAATTCTAAAAATTTCTAGTCTTAAAGTTCACATGTCAAGTATCAAAACCGATGCTTTATTCAGCTGAACTAGAGAAAAAAATGTTTGAGATTTCTATAGAGAGAAAGGAGAAGAAAATTCTCAAGGTAAGCTGATTCCTCCGACGATTTAGCTTCTAACGCGTATAACTCTACTCTTAAGCTACTCTTCTTGGTCTTTCACAGATTTTGCAGCTCAAATCTGTGTTAAGAGTTAGGGTTTTACAGCCATTCTTGGAAAAGCCAAAAAGAAGTGACAGGTAACTCCCAAACCTTCGTGTATTGCTTGTTTTGGCTGTTGAGGACAATTTAATCGGTGAAATTTTACCGGATTGTCTTTGGTTTGACAGATAACTCCCAAACCTAGGGGTTATGCTGCCCAAATTGGGTCTTAATGGTAGTTGTAACCTAATGGAATCGTTAATAAGGTGGTTAGGAGTATAAAGGAACACGTTTACGGAGTCGAAACCGAAAAACCCCAATTTTTCCTTGAGAACCTGTACATTTTGGTTAGGGCTGTTAGAGGGCCCTAGAGTTGGATTTTCAATGATTTGATGGTTCTATTATGTTCAGAAGGGAAAATTAGGCGGGGTTACCGTTGGTCACTTTTTCGGAAAAAGCTGGAAAAGTATAATTACGAAAATGCCTCTGAAACCCTTAAAGTGGGGCTGCCAAGGGCAAATTGTAATTTGCATTGAATTTGATAATTTTGAGTCCGGAAATAGATTCCTTGGGTAGAAATATGCTAGAATAGCCCAGGTTAGAATTTCAAGAAAGATGCAGCCGGACCGGTACTGTGGGCCTGGGCCGAGTCCTCAGGGGCATTTTTGTAAATTTTCATTATAGACTTGTATAAACCCCAGAAACACTATGGAAGTATCTAAATGATACATTTGGAATTGTAGGATTCAACATTTGCCTTGTTCGCGAGCAGCCGGTGCCGGCACCAGTCAGGAAAGAATAAGGTAGTGACTATTTACCTTATACTATATGTGATGCATTATATGTGTGTTTATCATTATTTTGTGATGGTTACGGATTTTGTGAATTTTGTGGTTGTGAAAACAGAAAGGCTCTTTGTGAAAGGTGTAAGGCTATTTATGAGCCGTGAGGCTATGTGAAAGCTGTAAGGCTATTTGTAGGCCGAAAAGCTATTTGTGGAAGCCGAAAGGCTATATGTGAGCTGTATGGCTATGTGTAGGCACCGCCATGCCAATAGTCCCTGAGTCACTAACAACGGTTCAGGTAAGGACTGTGTGCCTTCCCGACGGTTAAAGGGGATGAGGATGGGGTGTGATATGTGATGATACTGCTGCTTGGTGATTTACTTGCATGCTGTGTCATCATGTATGGTATGAGTGATTTGTTGCTATTGGGATTCTTTAGAATCTCATTCTTTCCATTGACTAACATTTAGACAGGGCAAGTAGCTCAAAGGGAAAAGAGATGACAAGGGCGATTAGGGACTTTACAGTGATATAATTTGGGTCGTTGGTTATCGAATTTTGGGTTGAGATTACTGTATGCATATTTTGGGATGTAAATGTTGAAATGATTTTGTGTAATCCCCTTTATGGAAAACTGTAAACCTTAGTGTTGATATATATATGAAAACCGGGGTTGCCGGGATTTTTTTTGTACACTCTGATATATATATATATATATATATGAATGTGATTTAACTGCGCAGGGCAATTAGATTCAGAAGATGACTCTGAGACCGTATTAAATGAATTTTAGAAAAGAAATTTGAGAAAAATATATCTGTCGGTCTCTAATTCATTTCAATTACGCACTCTTGAATCTTAATTACGCTTTTCAAGGCAGGGGATTACATTTATGGTATCAGAGCTGTAGTTCCTGGCAAAGGTAGAGTTTCCCAGGATAGTTCTCTTATTTTTTACTATAAGGATAGAAGATAATATGTGCTAGTTGTTGTGTATACATATATATATATATATATATATGTGTGTGTCTGTGTTGTGAATATATGTATGAGATTTGCGGACATATATGTATACCTATTTGTGATATTGATAGGATGAGTTATTTATAGAATGAAGAAAACAAAAGGTCACCCCATAGTTCAGCAAGTAGACCCTGAGCTGGAAGAAGTTAATAACAAGCCACCAGATCTTATGTAAGAGCTTATGGGTCTGATAAGAGATTAGCGAGATATGATTAAGAAGCTGAGAGAAGAGCTCAGTGTAGAGAGAGCAAAAAACAAAGAAGACCCGGTTTAGTCCACTCCGGAAGAGACCCAGAAAGAAACTCGCTATGAAGAGACTACAGAAGGGTCGGTACAACCACTTGAGTCACATCCTCATGCTGGGCCAAACCAAGAATCACATGGGATACCAGTGAGAGAGGAGAGGGATCTTCAGTATTGGGTCTCCAAGTTCTGCAAGCATCCTCTAGTGTTTACATTAACCTCCAGTGTTTAAAGGTATATTTGATCCCTAAGAAGCCGAAGACTGGTTGAACAGGCTGGAAAAGATCTTTGAGGTCGTTGAGTGCCCGGATGAGGTGAAGGCACGATTGGCAATATACAAACTTGAAGGGGATACGGATCGTTGGTGGCGGAATATTGCCCTAATGCTACGAAGTCACAATGTGCCACTGACGTGGGAGTTGTTCCAGCAGTAGTTTAATGAAAAGTACTTTCCCAAGTCGGTAAGGCTCGAGAAGAAGACCGAATTCCTCTCTATCAAGCAGGGTGATTTAGAGTCTTTCGATGAGTATCTATCTTGTTTCATACATATATCTAGATATTCCTCTTATCTACTGAAAATGGATGATGAGGAATGAAGTTCAGATATGCTCATAACTAAGAAAGAGGTTAGCCACCCACCAGTTCACCATATTCAGTAAGGCACTTGAGGAATGCAGAATTACAGTCACACCGTCCTAACCCAAACCATTGTTAGTGACTCAGGGACTATTGGCGTGGCAGTGCATACACATAGCCTTATGGCTCATATAGCCATTCGACTTTCACAAATGGCCTGTCAGCCTTCACCAATAGCCTTTCGGCTTTCACATAATCACAAATATCACACCCCATCCTCATCCCCTTTTACCGCCAGGAAGGTACACAACCCTAACCCGAACCGTTGCTAGCGACTCAGGAACTATTGGTATGGCGGTGCTTACACATATCCACAATCATTGCAGCATTCGAATCCATCACAAATCAACGATATAACACACATATAATGAATCACATATGGTATAAAAGAAAGAGTCACTACCTTGTTCCTTCCTGACGTTTGCTGGCACAGTGGTCTCACGAGGACGGCAAATGTCAAATCCTATAAACCAAATTAGGGACAATAGATCAATCTCTTTTCCAAGTTCTTAATTCCATAATACTTTAAGTTGGTATTCATATAAACTCTTTAGGTGGCTATTAAATGCCTAAACATATGCCTAAAGGGTTGGGAGAAACTACCCCGAATATGCCTTTTTGGAAGTAAAAGCACTAATTTTTGGTCAGCTCACTCGAGTAGAGATGACCTCACTCGAGTGATGACCCCCAAATTCACTCGGGTCCCCAAAAGTACCACACTGGAAGTGTTTGCCCTAAAGCAAACCTCAATATGTCTTACACCCTCACTCAAGCACAGACATCTGCACTCGAGTAATGACCTCAAATGCACTCGAGCACCAAAAAGTGAGACACAGTGAGTGACTACCCGAGAGCAACCATAAATCCCAAAAGCTTAAACTTACTCCCTCCCTTGAGTGAAACCAAGATCACTCGAGTGATGACCTATATCACGTGCGAGAACGAAAGTGCAATCTTGAGCTTTTCTTGAGAATCCAAGCGAAACTGAAGGGAAAAAGGGAAAATGTCTAGAGCACTCCAGTGAACCCTCCCTCACTCGAGTGTTATTCATCAGAAGCCAAAAATCGCAGCAATTGACATATGTTCCCAGATTTACCCATTTCACTACCAATGGTCCTAAAACTTGTGCCAAAGCTCATTCTTACTCATTTTGACACAAGGAACCTCTTAGTAACTACAAAATACCCAAAATCACATCCCAACAACAATTTCACTCTTAGGTCTCCACTTTACTTGCAAATACTCAATTACCAACATTTTCATTTCCAATTCCTCCAAATCAATCACAATGACTCAAAGACACAATAAGCTACCAATATAACAGTAACACTCTATCCAATTCCTACATATCACTTAACATCGTGTTTAGGGTAAAATTCCAGAATTCACAAAGCTCAACCAAAATTCACCATAAATATACCAAAATGCATCAAATTCTTACTTCTTTAACTTGGTAAGATCAAATCTCTGTTTTCCCAACTTTTAAATTTGTGGAAAAACTAAATCACCACTTTTCAAGATTCTAAAAACATAGAAAAGAAGCTTTCAACTTCTTGAACAGTTCAATAAAGAGGCTTTAAGCATAATAAGACAATTACGTACTCAAAATCAAACTTTTATCTTTCTCTTTCTTGCTTTACTTCAGCGAAAATGGAGAGTGATGAGAGAGAAGGTGAGACATGATGGTGAATATATAAAAATCATATTTTTACCCATACATATACTCCCATAACCGACTTAGGGAGAGAGGGAAGAGAAGATGAGTTTGAAATTTTGACTTTGATCCAAGGGTCCTTATGATGACACTTGGTAAGATCTTACTCTTCCTCTATGATTTCACATACATCCATTAGCATAGTATTCCACCCCTAGGATCTTTAAATCCTAGCAATAGATTCCTTTGACTTTCCATCACAACCATTGGTTTTCAAGTTACCAATGAGTTTCCTTTTCGGTAACCGACCAATTGGTAAGTGAATTTCCCATTTCGCTCCTGATTATCATAACCTCTTACCAAATCATCATCAAATATACATATAGGCTTAAGCATTGTTTACCACATATTTACATTAATTAAATAATGATTACACCATTAGGGACATCATTAGCCCTTAATCACAAGTTGGGTTATTACAGGGGTACTGGTAAGAAGCCCTACCAACCCAGAGATCGTGAGCCTCTAAGATTTATGATAGAGTGGGTATGTCCTCGTTGTAATCAACCATATTATGGCAAAAATTTTTGAGGTGAAATGATCTGCTTTAATTGTAAACAACCGGGACATCTCTCTATAGATTGTCAGCGGCCGCGGGCAGAGCAAAGACCGAGGACTCAGGCCAGGGTATTTACGATGACCCACGAGGAAGCCCAGAAGTCCCTCGATCTTATTTAAGGTAACGTTCTTCTTAATGGTAATGTATTGCAAGCGTTATTTGACTCAGGTGTAAGTCATTCCTTTATTGCTTATGGTTGTATGAAGTGCCTCGGTATGCAAGTGCATAAATTGCCATTTGATTTAGTTGTATCGACACTGATGGGTGTCAAGGCTGTGACTGCTGAAGCCTATTTGAATTATGTCATAACCGTGGAAGGGCTTGAGTCTACTGTGGATTTGATTTGTTTGCCGATCTACCAATTAGAAGCATTCTAGGTTTGAATTGGTTAACAGCAAATAATGTGCTACTTGATTGTGGAAACAAGAGGATAGTGTATCCTGCTTCTCATAGTGTTGAGGATGCGAATGCTAGTTTGAATTTCCTTTCGACAGCTAAGGCTGAGAAATATCTGGAGAAAGGTTGCCAAGGGTATATGGTGTTCTTTTCCGTATAGGGAGACATTGGAGAAATTTTGAGTTGTATACCCGTGGTAAATGAATTTCCTGAGGAATTTCTGGATGATCTTAGTAGATTGCCTCCAGAATGGGAAGTTTAGTTCCCAATTGAAATTGTGCCTGGAGCTGGTTCTATATCAAAGGCCCCATACCGAATGGCTCTAAATGAAATGGCAGAATTAAAGAAGCAGATTGAAGACTTGCTTGAGAAAGGGTTTATAAGACCCAGTGTGTCACCTTGGGAAACTCCAGTATTGTTTGTGAAAAAGAAATACGGGAGTCTACGTTTGTGTGTTGACTATAGGGAATTGAACAAGATTACCGTCAAGAACAAGTACCTTCTCCCAAGAATCGATTACCTTCTAGATCAACTGTCTGATTCGTGTGTGTTTTTGAAGATTGATCTAAGGTCGGGTTATCATCAACTATGTATGAAGGTAGAAGATGTTCCAAAGACTGCTTTTAGGACTAGGTATAGGCACTATGATTTTTTAGTAATGCCCTTTGGCCTCATCAATGCACCTGCGGTATTTATGGATTACATGAATCATGTCTTTCGACAGTATTTAGATCAGTTTGTTGTTATGTTTATCAATAGCATACTGATATACTCCAAAAGTAAGGAGGAGCATGAGCATCATTTCAGGATTGTGTTGAATATATTTTATGAGAAGCAGCTCTATGCCAAAATAAGTAAGTATGAGTTCTGGCTACCAAAAGTAAAATTCCTAGGCAATGTAATCTCATGAGAAGGGGTCTCTATAGATCCCAGTAAAGTGGAAGCAGTACTGGACTGGAAGAGGCCAAAAACTGTTGCCAAACTACGCAGTTTTCTGGGTCTTACTGGTAACTACGTGAGATTTATTCATAATTTCTCCCGTATTGCTTTGCCAATGACCAAGCTCACGAGAAAGGATCAATCATTTGTGTGGTATGAAAAATGTGAAAATTGCTTTGTGGAGGTAAAGGAGAGATTGACTACGACACCTGTGTTGATTATACCTGATCCCAGCTTGACTTATGTTGTGTATAGTGATGTGAGTAAGTAAGGATTGGGATGTGTCCTTATACAGCAGGGACATGTGGTGGCCTATGCCTCTCTACATCTCAAACCCCATGAAATGAATTATCCGACTCATGTCTAGAGCTTACGGCCATTGTGTTTGATTTGAAAATTTGGCGGCATTATTTGTATGGTGTGACGGTAGAACTTTACTGCGACTACAAGAGTCTCAAGTATCTATACGACCTGAAAGAATTGAATATGAGATAGCGTCAATGGATGGAGATGGAGTTGCTTAAAGACTACAACCTAGAAATCAAATATCATCCGGGTAAAGCAAATGTAGTCGTGGATGCTCTTAGTCGAAAGACAGTGCTTGTGGCAGCAATGATGATACAAGAAAGGAAGTTGATAGCAGATTTCTAAGATATGATTTGTTGAACGAGATCATCTGTGCCAACTACACGGTTTCCCAAAGGGAAAATGATTTAAGAGCTGATATTGAAGAAGCTCAAAGGCAAGATGGTTGGATACAACATAATTTGGCCAGAATTGAACGGGGAGAAGCTTAGGGCTATGATTTGTCGCCTAGTAGACTAGTTCGTTATCAGAAGAGAATTTGTGTTCCACTTAAGGCGGAGTTGAGATAGAAGATTCTGGATGAGGCGTATAAGAGCCAATATACTCTTCACCCTGTATGACCAAAATGTAACATAATTTGAAATCTGTGTATTGGTGGCCAGGATTGAAGAGTAATGTGACAAAATATACGGCGCGGTGTCTTACATGCCAGAGGGTAAAGATCGAGCACCAGAAATCGCCAGGTTTATTGTAGAGTCCTGAGATTACGGAATAGAAATGGGAAAGTGTGACCATGGAACTTGTTATGGGATTACCCAGGATCAAGAACTATTATGCGATCTGGGTGATTATTGACTGGTTAACGAAGTCAGCACACTTCATACCGATCAATGCTGTTTATTCTCCAGATAAACTAGCAGAGATTTACATTCGGGAGATTATGAAGCTCCATAGCATACTGAAGAATATCATTTCCGACCGAGATCCCTGATTCACTTCGAGATTCCAGAGGGCTTTGCATTAGGCCCTGGGTACTCAGTTGAGATCTAGTACGGCCTACCATCCTCAGATAAATGGACAGTCAGAGAGAACTATTCAGACACTAGAGGATATGTTGCGAGCTTGTGTCCTCGATTTTAAAGGGAATTGGGATAACTTTCTTCCACTTGCCAAGTTCACCTACAATAATAGCTATCATGCGAGCATTCATATGGTGTCGTATGAAGCGTTATATAGAAGGAAGTGCCAACACCCTTATATTGGAATGAGTTATCTGAGAGGAAACTTTACAGGCTGGATCTTGTTGACTAAACCTTAGCACAGATTCAAACCATTCAGAAAAGGCTCATTGCAATGCAGAGTGGACAGAAAGCTATGCTGATAAGAGAAGACGGCCTCTAGAGTTTGAGGTTGGTAATCATGTGTTCTTGAGGGTGTCTCCAGTCACCAGAATCGGGAGAGCTATCAAGTGAAAGAAGCTGAGCCTGAGATATATAGGTCCTTTCGAGATTCTTGCAAGAATTGGGCTTATTGCGATCAAGTAGCCCTACCCCCAAACTTGAGCAGACTCCAAGATGTGTTTAACTTTTCCTAACTGAAGAGGTACCAACCGGATCCGTCTCACATTGTCAAGTACGAAGAAGTCAAATTACAAGACAACTTCACATTGTAGGATTCGACATTTGCCCTGATCGCGAGCAGCCGGTGCCAGCGCCAGTTAGGAAAGAATAAGGTAGTGACTCTTTACCTTATACTATATGTGATGCATTGTATATGTGTTTATCATTGTTTTGTGATGGTTGTGGATGCTGTGAATTTGTGGTTGTGAAAACCGAAAGGCTATTTATGAAAGGCATAAGGCTATTTGTGAGTCGTAGGGCTATGTGTAGGCACCACCACGCCAATAGTCCCTGAGTCGCTAACAACGTTTCGGGTAAGGACTGTGTGCCTTCCCGGCGGTTAAAGGGGATAAGGGTGGGGTGTGATATGTGATGCTGCTGCTTGGTGATTTACTTGCATGCTGTGTGATCATGTGTGGTATGAGTGATTTGTTACTACTGGGATTCTTTAGAATCTCATTCTTTCCATTGACTAACATTCAGACAGAGCAAGTGGCTCAAAGGGAAAGGAGATGACCAAGGGCAATTAGGGACTTTACAGTGATATAATTTAGGTCGTTGGTTATCAAATTTTGGATTGAGATTACTGTATACATATTTTGGGATGTAAATGTTGAAATGATTTTGTGTAATCCCCTTTATGGGAAACTGTAAACCTTAGTGTTGATATATATATGAAACCTGGGGTTGCCGAGATTTTTGTTATACACTCTGATATATATATATATATATATGTGTGAATATGATTTAACTGCGCAGGGTAATTAGATTCGATTGATGAATCTAAGACCATATTAAATGAATTTTAGAAAAGAAATTTGAGAAAAATATATCCGTCAGTCTCTAATTTATTTCAATTACGCACTCTCGAATCTTAATTACGATTTTCAAGGCAAGGGGTTGCAGTTAGCAATTACAAAGATTATGGTGGTAAATTTAAAGAGCCCGATCAAGATGATAGTACAGCTTCCTTTGAAGGGGGTTGAGGTATAATCTTTCAATCTTGCTATATGTCTTTTGCCTGCAAACTTTTTGTTTTTCTTAAGGGCTGCATGATGAACATTGCTTTTTTATTTTTTCTTTTGTCACCTAGAAACTGTTGACTTCAAACACTTGGCCACCTGCCCACTTTAGTTATACTCCTGCCTTCGATGAACTAGCTTTTTGAAGAATATTTAGTTATACACCTCCCTAAGTCTACTGCCTTACCTAGATCTACATTTTCATCTATTTTATCAATCCATATAGGTGTGTCACTAGGTCTGCAACTTATCATCCCTGTTTCCTTTAGAAATTCGAGTACATATTTCCTTTAGGAGATATAAATTCCTTTATTGGATTGGGCAACTTCTATCCCAAGAAAGTACTTCATTTCTCCAAGATCTTTAATCTGGAATTCTCATGACAGGGCCATCTTGATTTGATTGATTTCTACCTCATCATCTCCTGTAAGGATTATATCATCAACATATACAGTCAGAAATGCCATCTTACCCTTATGATGTTTGACAAATAAAGTATGGTCGCTTTGCCCTTGAGTATAACCATGTCTCTTCAAAACTCTGGTGAATCTGTCAAACCAAGCACGCGGAGATTGCTTTAAGCCATATAATGACCTCTTTAACTTACAAACTTAGTTAGCCTTTTTTTCCTGGGAACCCTGGAGGTAGCTTCATATACACCTTTTCCTTGAGTTCTCCGTTGAGGAAAGCATTTTTTACATTGAGTTAGTGCAGATTCCAATCTAAATTCACTGCAATAGATAAGAGAATTCTGATGGTATTTAACTGGGCTACTGGAGTAAATGTTTTAGTGTAATCTTCCCTATATACTTGGGTGAAGCCTTTTACAACTAGTCTGGCTTTGTATTTCTCGAGGGTTCTATCTGCTTTATACTTAGGAGTAAACACCCATTTGCACCCAACAGGCTTCTTCCCTCGTGGTAGATCTACTACATCCCATGTCTTATTAAGCTTAAGAGCTTCTATTTCCTCCAAGACAGCTTATCTCTACTCAGTTATAGCCATAGCCTCATCAATAGTGTCTGGTATCCTAATTCTATCAAGATGAGATACAAATGCATTGTACTTAGATGAAAGGGCCTTATAGAAGACAAATTTCTCAATGGGATATCTAGTGGATGATTTGGGTTGCCTAGGTTGTTTTCGTACTGCAATGGGAATATTAAGATCAGAACCTTTTATTTCTCCTAGACCTACATCTGGTACCGACTTCTGGTGAGTACTAATAACCTATGGCTCATTACCTCTTTTATATCGTCGTATGTAAGTATTACCCCCCATATTTATTTCTCCCCCTGGATTTAGCACATTATTAGAGTTATCAAGGTTATCATGATTATCAGGGACATCAAGGTTGTTATCAGGAGTATCAGAGGTATTAGGATTAGGTTTTGTACAAGTAGGTATATAAATTGTGATTGTTTGGTCATCCTTTAATGTTTCTTTTGTCTGAAATTCACCATCTCTCCCTCCTGAATTGCAGACAAGGCATAATAGGGAGTATTTTCAAGAAAGGTGACATCACAGGTGACAAATAAATGTTTAAAGATTATATCATAGCACTTGTAACCTTTTTGGGAATGAGAGTAACCAAGGAAGATACACCGAAGGGCTTTAGGGTCAAGTTTGTTGGTGTGATAGAGGTAAACATATAATGTGCAGCCAAACACCCGGAGTGGTAGAGTGTTTTCAAGGTATGGGAGAATATGGTATTTGTGAAGGAGTTGAAGTGGCGTGTTGTAAGACAGCGGTCGGCTTGGCATTCAGTTAATAAGAAATGTGGCAGTAAAGACAGCATCATCCCAATGATATTTAGGAATATTACTGCTAAACATGATGGCTCTAGCAGTCTCAAGAATATGGTGATTCTTCCGTTCAGCAATGCCATTCTGCTGAGGTGTATTGGGATAAGTACTTTTGTGAATAATGCCATTTTCGGTCAGGAAGGTAGACAAGGCCTAATTGAAGTATTCAGTCCCATTATCGGTGTGCAGGATTTGGATTTGGATTTAGGTTTGGAATTGGGTTTGGATCATATTGTGGAAGTTAAGGAATGTTTGATACACCTCTGTTTTATCCTTTAACAAGTAGACCCAACTGACATGTGTATGGTCATCAATGAATGTGATGAACCATTTTGTTTTTTATCAGTTTGGTGTAGGGGAAGGTCCCCATAAGTCACTGTGTATTATGGAAAGAGGTTTTGATGCTTGGTATGAGATTTTTGGGAATGAAGTACAATAATGCTTAGCCTTTTCACATGAATCACAATGAAAATCAATGGTGATTTTATGAGGAACGAGGGATAGAAACATTTGAGACATGTAATTTAAATTTGGATGACCTAAACGTTTGTGCCATAACTCTAAGTTACCAATGCTTAAGAGAGACACTTTATTGCAAGATTTAATCCAATGACTATCAAGGTAATAAAGACCATCAAGTTCTTTTGCACTCCTGATCGTCGTTCTCATCAGCAGATCCTGAAAAATACAGTGAGTAGCAAAGAAGTTAACTTGACAACGTTCATCATAAGCTAATTTTCTCACAAATAGTAAATTACACTTCAACTTTGGAACATGTAATACAGAGTGAAGAGTAAGTGTAGCTAAGATTTTAATGGAACCAATTCCAGTTACAACAGACTCAGAGTCATCAGCAATTCGCACGGTCACTCCTTTAGTGATAGGAGTACAGACTGGGAATAGAGCCTTATTGTCAGTCATATGATCCGAGGCACCTGAGTCAACAATCCAACAATTCCCTGTACATAGTCTTTTATCACAGGCAAAGCTTGAAAGAAATTACCTCTCCTTACTACTATGACAGTAGGCTTTATCGTAGTTTGTAATGTGGCTAGCATTTCCATGATTTTGTGCAGTTGGTTACTTTGGGATGATTCAGCCACATAACCTCTTTCTTTCCCTTTTGTCAACTTCCAGTCAACAGGTTTGCCATGGAGGTTCTAGCAAGTGTCCTTTGTGTGCCCCTGTTTATCACAATGATCATAGAATGGACAGTTTTTAGAACCTTTGTTTTATGGATCGAACAGTAGAGATGTCATGAGCACTAGATCGTGAAACAGATGAAGATCATTCGTATGACATACTGATAAATTTAAATAAAACAATTTGACTGGTTCAAATTTTCAAAAATGACAGAGTGGTCCTTTGAGTTTCCAAAATGACAAGTTGGTCCTTCTAATTTCGAAAATGCTAATTCAGTCCTCTAAATTTTTGAAATGACAAATTGATCCTCCGAATATACACAATGACAGTTTCGTCTTCAGAAATTGCAAAATGACAAATTAATCCTCCTGATTAAATGATCTAATTAAGATGCCGAACCCCAACGCAGCTTTTCGAAAAATCAAGACGAACAATGAAGTCCACCCTAAGCTGCCGAGTTGATGACGGTGAGGTATACGCAACAGGCCTGCGACAGTGAGCAAGGGCCGACGGCGACACCCAAGGCTGTGGCAACACCCAAGTCTACCCAAGTTGAGCTCTACGATGGGCCGACAGTGACGAGAACTGAGGTTGGGGACAAACAAGGGAAAAATCGCGAGCTAGCAGCGCAGTTGAAGGCGAGTTCGGCGAGAGTTGCGAGAGAGATCGCCAGAGTAGAGAGGGTGAGAGGTGCCGGGATGTTGTTGAGAGGTGACTAGGACAAAGGCGCCAAGATAGAGATCGACACCGCCGCCGTCTATCGTCGAAAGGTACCACCTTTTTCCTTCTCTCCATTCAATAGACCGAGAACGTCAGAAATTGCTAAGAAGAATTTCTGGCCACACCGAAGAGGATCCAATCGCCGGCAGAGGGAATGTCGATGGAGATGGGGATGCTAATACGCGTCGACTACGCCTGAGCCAAAAGCACCGATACTGGTTCTAACAGGAATGAAGAAACCCAACAGTGAGTATGTTTGATTCAATCTCGATTATTTTCATCTTCAAAGCTCTGATACCATGAAGAATGTTTGGAGACTAAATTGATTGTATTGAAATAAGAGGATTTACATGGTATTTATAGGACAAAAAATAGAGACAAAGTGAGAGTGATTAACATGAGAGATGGAGAGACAAATAAAGAGTGATTGACTGAAAGGGAGAAGGAAGTCAGCAATATCGCTTGCACCGAAAGAGCTTCTGACTTTAACACTTTCAATTATTTGAAGTGAAAATAATGGTTATTTCTTCCTAACAGTTTCTCAAACTTTCCTAAAAAAATGTTTCTCGATGTAGTTTTATGTGAAGGTAATTATTTGCTTGCCTGTCTTTATGTTCAGAACTTCAGATGGATTAAATGCATAGCTGTTCTTTATTTTTCCCCCCTGTTTCGCTGTGACGTTATGGGTAACACTTATCTAATGAAAGAATGTGTTTGTATTGTGTTTGAATTTGTCGGTTTAGAGTGATCAGTGCGTAATTTCAGCCCCTTAGTCTGTCTGTCTCATGCACAGGATGCTCCTCATCATAATACTGTCTATCTTTTTATCTACGTTCGCTTTCTTTTGACAATTTGATTTCTTTCTTTTTTGTTCAATGTAATTTCCTTCAAGACTTTTGCCAACAAGTTTATCCTTATTCAGTTTTATGTCAACATATGCTTGAATTAAAGGTAAACTTATAATTCTACAGAGTCTAACGAGTCTAGGTGCCGAAAGTATATTTTTTACATACACATCTGGTAAAGGTCTCTTCAGCCTTGGGATTTATGTCGCAACTGGTCAGAGTTTACAAACATATTCATAGTTGGTCTCATTCAATGATATACCTTTTTCTTAAACATTGTTGGAATCGACATGTTTTATATATTGGATTGCCGTTAATATAATTTTCTGTAATCAGGTGGAAGTTTGTCAGGGTCACGTCTTTGTTCCTATCCTTTTTGTACATGCAACATTTTGCAAAGAGACTATAACTTCTTGCAAAAATCAAGTGGTTATGTGAAGCCGAAATGCCATTTAACAGATTCTGATATTGAGATGAATGCGTGCAGGCTATGTTCTTGTCTATGACACTGGATGACAAGGCAATGAAGCAATGACAATGTCTACTTCATGTTAATTTTTAAGGGATTACTAACGGAATATGAGCATATGACCTTATTCTAGGTGTTGAGGTTTTGAAGATCATCCGTCCTAATTGCTTACTCCCTACAACTCATGAGAATATAATATTTTTTGTGATTTATTTTAAATTTCTCTAAATTTATATTAATTTTCAATTTAGTCTTTTAATTTTATAAAATGTATTTTTAAGTATCTTAATCTTAATATCATCGATTTTATTAACAGAATATAATGATGACTTAACAAATTCAAATGGTCACGCTGCAATAAACTTTGAGGCAATTATACTAAAGGTGAAATAAATATACTGATCTTTTTACATGTCAATGACATTTTAGTGTTTCTAAAAACCTACAACTTGTCCCATATGTAAAATTATATCTCTTTGAAATTAAATCATTTTATACATTAATAATTATTTTTTAATATTTACACCCATGACTCTTCAAAGGAACAACCTTAGACGGATGGTTACTGGCTCTCGGCATACAGCACATAAGGAAATTTTGGACGCACATTCTTCACAAGCCTGCAATATAATCAATCATAATTCTCGTCATGTTAAGAGGAAAATCAAGTAAAAAAGGAAAATAAATGAAAAATCTTTGGCAGAGCTTACTGTATGCCTGCATCCAAATGCGATTTCCTTTTTCTTGTCCTGGCAAATCACACAAACCTCAGTAGCAATAGCTCTTCGTCTTATCTCGTCAGATTCTTCTTTTAGCAACTGTACTAGCTGTTGCTGTCGTTCCAACTCTCTGTTTATCTCCATCCATTTGTTCTAAACATAAAAATGTTTTTTGACTAATTAATAGCCATTTATGAACTTATTCCTATCCTTTAATAGGAAAATACGAACGTCGAATGAATTTTACTAGCAATATGGATTTATAACAACACAAGTATTTATCATAAATGCAGAGATTTTTGTGATCATATTAGCAGTCAACACTATTGGTCTGAATATTTTCTGAGCTTTTTGAACTTTTTATTTATTTATTGCTGAACCTTTTATTGGTTTTGTTGGGGGTTTTAAATAGGGAGTGGGATGTCCATACTTGGGCCATAAAAGGCTTTTTTCCTTTTTTGGGGGAAATTAGGGAGAGGGACCAAGTACAAATATTATTTATTGTGAATGACCTTAAAAAATATAATTATTTAAAAGAACCAAATTTTAAAATATAAATATAAAAATACTAAATTACCCTAGCTCAAACTTCTCACATTCTCTCATTTAATTTCTCTCACATTCTATTTTAAAAATAATTGGAATTTTATTTTCCTCTAAAATTACAACAGTCAAAATCATCAATGACATGATCCTTTCTTAAGTTTTATTTTTCATCAACATAATCATATGATAAATATATTAATATTATATTAAATTTTTTATTTTTAAAATTCACATAAATTTATTTCTTAATAAAAGTAAAATTTTCAAACTCACTAATTTTAATTATATTAAAAAAATATTAAGTTGATGTTGGTGAAAAATAAAAGTTAAAAAAATCCTGTGATGATGATTTTGACTATTTCAATTTTGATGGAAAATAAAATTTAAATTATTTTTAAAATAGAATGCTGGAGAGATTGAATAAGAGAATATAGGAAATTTGATAAAGGTTAATGTGGTATTTTTAATTTCATGTTTTGAAATTTGGTCCTTCTAAATAATTACATTTTTTAAGGTCTTTTCCAATAAATATTATTCTTTTCTTAGTCCTTCTCCTAATTTTCCCTTTTTCTTGGTTACAACTGGGCCCTAAAAAGCTTTTGATGGAATTGTTTTTTGTTTTTTGTTTTTTTTTTTGGTTTTAAATAAGGAGTGGGATGTCCATACTTGGGCCTTAAAAGTCTTTTTGATGGAATTGTAGATTGCCCGGCAAAGTCATGGACTTGCTAGTAACATATGAGAGGTTGCCACTGCATTACTTGTGAGTCTGAAATCTTGTAGGTGTAGCCCATAAAAATGGTTTATTTTATTGAATAGAAAAATGAGTAATAGTATAATTTAGAAAGTGAGATTTCACCTTACCCCTTACCTCTAAATCGTGAATAAGCCTAATCCCTTTCCTAAAATTTATGTATTAAAAAAAACTAGTAGTAGTATTTTCCATGTAAATGAAGTAGTCCAAGCCCTTGTACACATCCCGATGAACATACCTAATATCTACGCCTACTGACTTAACCCAGAAAAATACAAGTGTTTACATAATATATAATACAGCAATTACACTGTACCCAAAAAAACAATACAACAATTACAAAACTTAAATCCCTCTTTATCAAATAATGACAGTTATTCCACGAATGTCCACAAAGCTTCAGTCACAGAGAATTCATTTAGGCATTCCTCATTTAAATTTTCCATTCTACAGGGGCTAGCGTGGTTAACGGATCGGAGGTAACTTAAAGGAGGGAATAAATACCTGTGCAGCAGCTACAGCTCTGGATTCACTCCCTGTTAGCTCGTTACAGGCGAAGCATCTACCGCCTTGCTCCTCATCCAATGCTTGCCAGTCCCGGGTGGTGCTTCTTAACCAATTGTCAAGGGCATTCAACCCCTTGACAACATACACTGCTACTGGGATAGCTGCCAAAAACACGAATATGCAGGCTCGAATCCAATCATTATCCATGATGCCGTCGTAGATATCGAAGACAGTCGTCACAGCTGGCGGTAACGGTGTGTGTCTCTCGCCGGCGGTGAAGGTGTGAGGCTGAGGGACGACGTACGCGTGTGCGCCTGCTGTTGGCAGAGTTGTCAGCTGAAACTTGAAAAAGTAATATTCGTTGATGTAGACAATTAACAAACCAAAGTATTTAAATAAAAATGGTATAAATGAAGCAGAAGAGGAAGAGGAAGCAGAAGCAGGAAGAGGATTCTGATCGGAACACGAACAAGAGAAGTATGCAGAGGAAGACTTGGGTTGCAAGTCTAAGTGAGCCGTTTATAGTTAAATGTCTTGTTTGTATTTAGTAAATTAATTCTGCTTGCTAATTATAGTAAAGATCATGGTTCATCAACTTTATATTAAAAATTTTGTAATACCCACTTAATAATCAGTTTAACTCACAAACAGGTGGAATATTCACACCATCAAAATTATTCATCCATTATTATGGGCTTTGATTGTAAGAAAGAAAGCAAATTGAATTTGAAATTATACATTAAATCATGAATTATAATTATATTAATGTGATCTAAGCATACGAATAAACTTTATATTCCATGATTGTAAGGATCTTCATAACTAGTTTTTAGTGCAATAAATTATGTTACAAATTATATTAGTGTAATTAAATTTGAGTTAAACGATTTATTTTATATTCAGTTGATATGACAGATAATTAATCACACCATCAAAATTATTCATATGCAATTATTAGGGTTTTAATAAGTAACAGACTATGACATTGATATTTATAGTATATGAATATGATTATAAAAGTACTTTAAGGCAAAAACAATGATGATAAAATTACTTATACAGCAATACAGACATCAGAATGTATACTTCTGGCCAAAAAAAAAAAGGACATCAGAATGTATAATTTAACATGGTTTCATTAGTAGCATTAAAAGAGTTAAATAGGAATACTCAATGAATATTTATTGGGATATTATTAGTTGAGATAAAATCAAATGTTGTGTATAATATATAATAAAATCAAATTGTTAAATATGATATTTGAAGAAAGTGATGAAATCAAAACCAACTACTACTTTAGCATTTATTTTTTATTTTAACAAAAAGTGAGCCTTAGCACATTAATAAGGTTACTGCCATGTAACCTATAGGCCACCTTTTTTTTAATTGTGAATGAAATTAAAGTGATTACTTCAGCATTTAACCCTTTTAAATTTAAGTTTTGTAATGATAAAACATTCTATTAATAATTGGATATTTTTTTATAACACATATTTGAGTATTAAGAGATGATTATTAAGAAAAATTATCAAGACAAATATTATACAATTAAGTTATTGCAATGATGTAATATTAGCTTTTAATTTTTCACGCATAATTTTTTTAGGTATTAAAGCCTTTTTATACCAACTCAGTCAATTATTAGACACATGCATGTGTTTGTATTAACATGAATGTTAATCACATTTTAAATGATTTGTAACAATTATATAAATAAAGAGATATTAGACAATATAATTTTAAATTATTTATAATGTTATGAACATTAACGGTTTGTCTCACAGGACATTCTTATAATTCTTAAGCAACGGAACGTTAATGAGCACCAACCACCTCACCGACAACGACCAGGATCAATTACAGCAACAACTCATCATTTAGGGTTGCCGTCGTCACTGTTGCTGTCATACTGGCCGTAAGAGGAAGAGGAAGGTGAAGACGAAGAAGAAGCAGGAAGAGGATGACTGGTCAGAGGCCGAAGATGAACCCGAGGATCGGGGTATATTTAGTAAATAATTTTTTTTTTTTACTAATCATAGCAATGATTGCCCTTTCAGATTATGCCATTTTGTACTTCTTCTCCCAGTCAAATAGCAGAGCTATAGGGTTAGATGGCTCTTAACTGTGAGAATTTGTCAATATTGGCCTGTTTCATGGTTTTAATTTTATGATTTAGAATATTCATTCTGTCTTTCAGTTTTTTTTTTTTTTCCCCTCAAGGCATTTGCTGTCTACAGAGGTGCTCATATATCAATAATTCACTTATTCATTTGGCGGAAAGAATATTCTTTGACCCACGAATTTCTTCCCTTAGGTCCATCCATCACATTGGAAATCTTTTTCCTAGGTCATTTCTCCCCTTGATCTGAGAACAAGTGATGGGCATATTAATTTTTCTATTTTTCTTTGAATATAATTGTTATTTACTGTTGTGGGCTTAAGCACTGAGAGAGTATGCTTTTGCTTAAATTGACGGATATTGTCATGCATCAACGTGTGCAGCGGAGTTATATATAGATAAATATGCGTCCTGTAACAGGTAAATTTAATTCTGATTCATCATTAATATAGAGTGTTGTTCTTATAATGGCTCAATATAATATTGTGTCTTATGACCCGTCAATCATACAAAAATATTTCAGTTTTCTTCTTCTTTTGCATGGTAGCTAATAGTTAATTAACAGGTAACTTGGTCTGTGCTGTGAATTCAATCTTTATACTTTTATATATTGTTTTTATATCTGTGATGTGTTTCCCTTCAAGGCTCTGATATGTAACTTTATCTTTGTTTTTGTAAGTTTATATCTTGTTCTTTCATTTTTCCTATGATCAATGGTTAGACTTTATGCTCTGAAATGAATGGAGCAAAGGTTATTATTGGGTTAGACATTGTTATTGTATCCTCTGTTCTTTTCACTCTGGTATCTTTAAAAAAAAAATAATTGAAGGGGAAGATATGCACATTTAAATTCTTCTTATGTGTGTGCGAATGTGATGTTACGTCATCCTTATTACTTTCTTTACTTTCAAGTTTTTAAATATTATTGGATTCATTTTTGTGGGTTCAACATTTCTTAAGTAGTGAATTGTTATTCAAAGGCTTTCTCATAGAGTAACTGTTATCTACTCAATATTTTTGAATGGAAAGGAATTTCATTAATTAAAATTGACTCACATGCATTAGCTTCCGATGGGTAATTGACTCACATTTCGACAGATCCCAGTTGGCCAAATGCCAGCGACAACGAGCTCCGGGGTTTTCGAAATGGTAGCATTTCCACTCAATTAACTACACTACACTAATATGTTATTGGCACAATTAATTCCTACTATTGTAACCAAAAAAATAATAATAATTCCAACTATGGGCTGGCACGTGTGATCAATTACAAAAATGGATCCAGAACTGTACTTTCTGGTTCTTTTCTGCTACATTCCCTATTACTAATTTTATATATGATCTATGTAATTATATAATAAATTATAACCTCCACCCTATTTTGATGTTAATTGTCTTAAAATATAATTAGTACCATACAATCCATGGTTTTCCACGACCTAACAATAGTTTAGGTACGTTATGAGTACCATTTAATTTTGGCAAAACTTCAGGCAAAAAGAACAAAAAAAAAAACATTGGCTAAACTTCACAATACTATAAAGGAAAATTAGTTAACTTATTAATTATGAGTTAAATTTTTAATTTTTTCTTTATATATGATTGGTTCTAATAATCAACATAAATAAATTCTTTTTGTTTATTTCAATTAATAGGGGTAAAAAGGTATAAAACGCATTCACTACCCTGAAACTGAACTTATAAATAAGATCAATTTTTTTAGTTAAAAGGACTTATAAATAAAACTAGAGTAGTATGTTATTAAAACTCAACAAATTTTTTGGTCAACGAGAAGTGCCACGTCATCTATGTTCTGCCTAATCAAAATATAACACCTAAATGAATATTAATCCGAGCTGGCATTCTCAATTTTTTTGCTGAAAAACATGGAAAAAGGCCCTTCCACCAGCTCACATGCTCTTTCTTCCACTTCCACCCCATCTTCTTCTCCGACCTAACAGCCTAATTTCTGATCCCGAAAAATCCCAACCCAAACGACTACGGTGTGCTGCAGCAAAGGAGACGAGGCTCGATTGGCAACGGCTACAGAGGAGACAAGGCTCGGATTCAGAGGTTTTTGAGTGCTACAGAGAAGCTTGATTGAGGAGAGGAAGCAAAATAGCGATGGTCACCGTTTAGACCTTATTTGGTTATATTTTTGTTCATTTATTTATTTTGTTGTATCTATCATCTCAAGTGTAACAAGTGATGGCTGCACTGATATACTTCTAAGATGTAGGTAGTTGTAAGTCTTTAGCAAACTCAACTGAAGTTGTGTGTAGCTTAATTATAAGTGCTCATGAACAGGTGATACAATTTTGCCATCCATATTATACTGATTTTTTTATTTTTCTTTTAATTTTTCCCACGCTATTCTTTGCAAATTATACAGGAAAGTGTGGAGGCTGTTCCACTTCCATCTCTTGGAGTGATCCAGATGGAAGGATTGGTAATTATTTATGTTTTTACGGATTTGAACTTTCTCTGCTGATGCTTATATTCGTTGTTTACCAGCAGCTTAGCTTGAATTTAGATGTCAACAGCTTATGCCCTGCATGTTGATTTTGTGTAGCTTTGCCATTAATTTGTTTTGGGTGTCTCATCTGTTTGTTGCCTTTGGAGAGCCCCTTTCTTGCCTGTACATATTGCTTTCTCAATTTTTTTAATCGAAGCTTTGAGTGCATCAAGCATGATGTTGGTATGATCTTATCTAGCATTTTCTCCAACCCGCCAAAAATGGATAGACATTGTAGATAATTTTGTTTAGTTTCTCTCTTTCTTTAGGGACCAACCCTATACTCTTTCTTTTACCTTGCTTTCTTGCCAATATAGGTGTAGAAAAATTGTGCCATTAAACAAAAACTCACTGATATTCAGTTATGTACAGTTAATTAAGGGTAATGGATAGATATTTAAACTATAAATTTATTACATGAAGATTATAGAAAGTCAGCAAATCAATGGTTCATTCACGGATTTTGGTTGCCATAGACTCTTGCAAACAGATTTTTCTTTTTGTTAACTATCTCTCTTTTCTTAGTTGGTGAATATGTATCTGACTGTGCTTATAATTTCATTCTTTTCTTTCATTTGCTTTATAGTCGAAAACTGATACACTTCTTTTTGTTGATAAGTTTTTATTTTGTCAATTTTGTGGCCTTCCATCTTGGATTGCACTCATGTTTCATTTGAAATATGAACATTGTACCTCCAAATTGGGGAGACACTGATTTTTGATGTACATGGCTGCATTAAAAGTTCATGTATTATGTGTCTCTTTAGCATTTTGTCATTACTTGCTTGTAATTGTATAGTTTATAAAGATTAATAAAGCTATGGAGGTCATGGAATCTATGAAGCCTTGGAGCATTGTGTCAACTTTAAAGCATTTAAATATTTCAAATGGATTGAGTGAAAAATATGGATATCATCGTTTTTTTTTTTTTTGGTGACTGCATATATTTCAATCTGTGTCATTTCATTTCAATACTTTTATAAGAACTGTATGTCATGTACCACCTGCATGTTGTTAACATTATTTCAATAATCAGCTTTCATTTTTTATTCTGAATTCCAATCATCAACATGTTTACTATGTTCTTTTACAAAATTAAATTACCAACAAGTTTACAATGTAGATTGTGTCTGAAATTCTTATGCTAACTGGTAGAAGGCTTGATGTTGTTTTTTCTTTGGTAGCTCGCGAAGAAAATTGTGCTTCTGATTGTTTAATAGCTGCATCTAGCATAAAGTTGGAGCCCAATCGGTGGCTGGTAGCAGCACTAACTTTCTTAATGGAAGTCCTAATGGCTGATACAGTTATATTAAGAAGCAAAGATCAGGAATGTGCACAGGAACAAAATCAGCGCAAGGGTCTTGGCTAATCTGCTGCTGAATAGGGACAACTTTGTCTTCAAATACAATCTCTTTTGTTGTCTGTTGTTTTTTTCCCCTGTTTTAGTGGTGTGTTAGTATGTATTAGTGGTTTTTTTGGGTGACTCTTCCGCTGGGTGTAATTTGTTTTTTGGGTGATTTGTAAAATTAAGATTAATATATAGTTAATAATGTATAGTTTATAAAGATTAATATAAGCTTCAAATGTGTGTGCAACTGCTATTAGCTTAACTTGTATTGCAGTTTAATTTGGCACGTAATAGGGGTACAAAGAGGTATGTCGTATGCTTAATTGGAACTGTGATCTAGGAGATGATGTCTTGTGTTTAGGATTGCACGATTTGTAGGTGAGGGCGGTGACCTGGGGAACAATCATTAGCTTATAGAAGAATAAGTTACCATCACGCCTTTCTATTAAAGTTTGTGGTTTTATGGGGCACATATTCATGCGAATTACTATTTTAGTGTTTTGTGTTTTGAACAATGCAATAAATTCCCAATACTTTCATATTAAGTTGAAATATAATGTGAAAATTGGTACTTTATATTATATTATTTTATTCTTGTAATAATGTAGTAGGGTTGTATGTTACATCTTCTGTGAGAAACTCTGTACAGTCCAACTCTGTCCTTGTAACCTATCTTAGTCCCACATTTTCATTGATCACTTTCTAGTGTTAACATTCAACTATTAGCTGAATGGGTTCCATTAACTATGAACTCCTAATGTACAGTAGAATGTTTTACTAGCTGCGCATGAACTATATGCTGCTTGTTTGCATTCACTGGATATTCCCTTGATCCTTAGACTTCTGTCTTGTATTTTCTGAATATGTTATTCTTCCCCCATGTAGAGGAGATGATAAGGGGTCTCACTCAAGTACCGTCGGAACGTGTGGATGTTAGCTGCAAAAAGAGTGGACAGCGTTATATAGCTCACAGTACAATCCAGGTAAACTTAATAGCTTAACCTCTTATCTTCCTTGCAGTCTGGGTGATGTAACCCCTTTATTCTTTTGATTATTAACATGTGAAAAAAAAGACTAGTAAAGTGAGGCAGTAACGAAATTTTCCTTTCAATCTTTCAATCAGTTAACAAATACTCCTCCGGTCCTTAATATAAGATAGTATTTACCTAATTTGATTAGATTAAGAAAGTAAGTTGAGTTAGTTAATATGACATGTGTTTTCTAAAATACCTAAACCATCTTCCTTAATCGCATCTTTCATTCTCCTCCTTGATTATTGTTGAGGAAGCTTCAATAGGAGTAATTTACGAAAAGATTGACAAATGTGTAAACTATGTCTTATATTTAAGACCAAGATCAACTCCCTAAATATGTCTTATATTAAGAACCAAAGGAGTATTTGAATTAAAGACTAGTAAAGTAGCAAGATATAGGGGGAAATTAACAAAATCAGTGACCCATCTCTCTAATTATACAAGACATCTTGAGGCACACAACGGCTAGGAAGACAGTGAGAAGTACCTGATTTTCAACGACCCCATCCTAAAGTTAGGGAGCGAATGTTGATTATTTCTAGCTTGGAGCTTAATTGATTAATTCTTCTAACTTGACTGTTGCAATTGTCTTGGTAGATTAGGAATCCGAGTATGTATTGGTTTTTAATAGTTCCTTTTTCTTATTTCTTATCTGTTTTGTCTCGCTTTCAGGTGAAAACCTACTGGTTGAATTCAGATGGCGCTGATGTGGTTTTTCATATGATAGATCACTTCCTTCTTTAGTTCTTGACAAGTTTGCTGTCAATAATCTGTGATCTGAAAATTGGGTGGATGTATTTAATTAGTTTCACCCCCTCCATTTTCGTAAGTTGAGGACAGAGGTGCAAGCCTTAAAGAATTCGTTCTGTTCTGGTAAAATTGTGCAAGTAGCCTGTTTTTTTAATTCTTTGAAATATATTTATGTGTTTGATTGAGCTATATTCATATTTTCCTTTGCTCTGTAAGGGGGAGTGTTATTGGTTGGGTCAAAGATCAATTACGGATATGGTGGCTTCTTGATTTGAATGTCATTTCGCAGAAATTGTCAAAGGTTTTGATTTAAGGAGGTTATAAACAATAGGGAAAAAGATAAATAAAAAATATCACTTGAACTTTAAAATCCTAAATTGGTTCTGTTGATAATAAGAGTAATGGAATTGACAAAAAGAGTATGGTAATTGACAAATCAAGTTTTTGAGAAATCATTGATTTAGGATTTTGAAGTTCAAGTGGTATTTATTTATCTTTTTTCCTAAACAAAATTCAAGGGGAAAAAAATGACATTTTAGGGTACTACAAGAACATTAATGACAGTTAAGGATCTTAAAATATTGAAATACCGAAAAATGATCGTAGTATTTGACAGGAATTTAAAAAAAAAATTAGGTGAATTTTTTCGACACTAATCTTTTATATTTTTAGTGTACAAAACACATCTTCTGCATTTTTAGTACTCAATTTTTCAATGTCTTCAGTAGCCATCTTTCATTTTTTTAGTACTGAAAAAGAATCAAAGATAAATGTTTAAAACATGGAATATTACTGAGATTAGTATTGAAAACATTTAAGATGATTATTCAAAAAAAATAAAAAATTGTTTATTAAAAATGCTAAAGATGATAATGGAAATGTGAAAGATGAATACTGAAGATAAGGAAAACGAATGCTAAAAATTCCAACAAAAAATCATGGTCCTCTTTTATAATTTCAAAATTTTAATATATTTAATTGTTATTAATGATTTTAGAGAGTCCTTAAATGTCGTTGCCCAAAAATTCAATATCATGCATACTTAAATTTGGTGCATTTAAAGCATTTGGGGATATTAAATTTAAGTACATTTTGTGATGGATTGAAGTCCATACACTGGGAATAGAATCAATCCCATCTTGATTGTTCATATTATTGAAACAAGAAATTAGGATTTCATCATAGTCCCCATATTAGTAAACAAGGATAGACTCCAAATGACATATGCAGCTTTTTTATTTATTCTCCACTCATTTTAGAACTATACATAAAGAATAGGTGAACTAATAACAGTTAGATCGAGTGGAAGAAACTCGATTCTTCTTAAATAAAATTGAGAATTTAAATCTTTCAGACTGAAAAATTATGTTGGAAAAGTTATATCTAATTATAATAGAATAGTTGAAAGAACAGGGTGATAAGTGACAGTTAAAGGGTAAAAAACTTAAGCTCAAAACTTCTAATTTACCAGATGGGATCACAAATCTCTTCCTCTTGGTGTGGTTGGCCAATTACACTATTTAGAGAAGTAGAGAATTAACACTACTACTTGTGGAACGAACATTCCAGTTTCAATACATTCCATATTAAGGACATGAGAGGAAGTATTACACTTTGAAATGAGAAATTTCTACGGTTGTTGTATTCTTTCTGTCCTCCCTAGCACTTTTTTATTGTCCTTTATATAAGCAGAATAGTATATGATGAGGATTATGTGACATTTCATGTGATACATTGCCTTATTTATTTTTGTCCGGAATATTTATTAAAATATTACTCTGCTGTTTTCATAATCAACTAACGTAAAAGTTAATGTTATGAGCTAGTGGCCAAATTTTTGGCCGCACATACAGGTAGCTTCTCATGGCTCACTCAGCATTTGTTGGCTTTTCTTCTTTAACACTGGTAGTAGTCCGTGCTTGAGGTCTCTTTTTTTTTTTTTTCATTAGCTTATTCCTTTTCATGTGACAAAGGTGTGCAACTTTAGTGTATCAAAAAAGAAAAAAAAGGTGTGCAACTTTTCAATACCGACAAGAATTTCAACGAGAATTTGCTCTTTTCTTAACAAAGGTGTGTAATTTTGTGTCTTATTTAAAGTATTTAGAACCTTTCATTCTTTAAAATTGAGACTCAGTAGATAAAAAAGACCCATTTCTTCTATTTACATCTACCATCTGTCAAAATAAATTATATTTCATCACTTTTAGGATTGCAGAGGATCAATATTATTCATCATTCCAACTTTCAATTATTGCTGATGTGGCTTTAATAGAGACATAATTGGCAAATATATCTGATAAAGGAGCTTGAATTGCTGCAAATTTCCATTTCACATTGAGATAAATGAAAGATATGTACAATTTGATGAACTATTTAAGTGATAAGTTTGTATCTGTCAATATGTTTGCGATGAATGAAAAACCAAAAAAAAAAAAACGGAGAAGAGAATTCTTGGCTTGAACTTGAACTTGAACTTATCAGAATTGTTTTGGACTTTTGGTTTATCAACAAAAGCCTGTCCCACGCTTATTCACACTAGAAGAAGGATGAAGACAAAGACACTGGTAAATCCAATCTTCAAGCAGATAGTTTACTAAAAAGCAGATATATGATCATGAATGCCTTTATTATCTTCCTGGTTCGACTCTTCAGAGCTGCAATAGTTAATTTCAAGTTAGCAAATAGTTTCAATGAACATAATGACTTGTTTGGTTTCACTACAAGTGTTTTTACACTTTATGAAACAAAACATCCTCATATGTGTAAGCGCAAAATCACTTATTAGTTGATCCAAACAAGTAGGGATAGACTCATAACTGCCGGCCAGCATCTTGGTTATTCTTTTCCGTGATGCATTCTTCGATAGACTCATGGGATTGCGATAATTCAACAGATTTTTCTGTCAGTAGATTGGATAGACTTTGACAAAACTGGTCATCAAAATAAAGCAACTTAGTAAGTCAAACAAAAAGAAAAAGAAAAAACCAATGAACTTGCATAACCAATAAAGAGGGAATGACATCTTACTTGATTGTAGATTATTAAATCTCCTGCAGATTTTGATATTTCAACAACACAGTGAGCTGGAGCAACTTCAATCACCTGGAAGTTAATCACTTTTTAGTAATAAAAGAGACAAATACAAAATAGATCATAGTATGGAACAATAAATTACCTTAGCTGATAGGTCATAATATGATCTGGAACATCTAATCATGGTTCGTTTGGGTTGCATTTTTAACTGATTATAAGGGAAACTCCATTAGTTTCTATCCTCAAGAAAAGTTACACAATGTAGATTCAGTAAGAAATCCACTAAGCCTGGTTTTTTACCGTGAAGTTGTTCTTTTTTTCTATTGACAGCTTCACATCTGTTGCTGCAGTTTCTATTTTCTCTATGGTTTCATCAATGTTGTTCTTGGATCCTATTCTTGTTATCTGTCTGTGATTCTAAGCAAAGAAACAACACCCAACACTGATATTAATGATTGAATCATGAAACATATAGAGATCACTTCAAGATGGTACTTTTGAATTTTTAGATTTACCTGTTCTTCAAAAAGACCTGATAGATCAAGGTCTTGAGACATGGCTATAAGTTGGAAAGCATTAATGAAACTTGAGGACTTGGGGATTGTCGCCTCTAAGATATTCTCCTGGAAAAAACAATGTCAGGTAATTTTTTGGGTTTCCTTTTTAGCTTGTTATGCTATTTTGTTGATAAATTACCTCAGCTGAACCAAAAGCAGCATTAACATCATCAATGTGAATGTTCTGATCACACTCAGATTCACAAGCAGGAACATAATCTGTTTGAAACCATTCATCTTCCATGATCTCTGGTATAGTTATTCTCTGAATGAAAGTCGAAAAAAGCATGTTGTTACCACCAAGTAAGTCACATTTTGCAGAACACAGTTCATCGTTTTTAAAAAAGTTTCTACCTTTGTAACTCGTGGTTCGAGTATTTTGGCAATTAGTTTCCTTTGACTTGCTGTAAACCATGGTGGACACATGTACTCTGCTCTACATATCTGCAGAATTGAAATTTTTTACAAGAGATTGTAAATTGCCTGCTGAGTTTTTCTATTAAGTTTTACTTCTGTATTTTTGATAGTACCTATAAGAGTGTGTGTATGTATATATATACCTTCTTATACAAGTTCATCAAGTTGTGGTCATCAAAAGGAAGACGGCCTGCAAGTAATTCAAAAAGGATCACCCCACATGACCAAACATCAGCAGCTGCTCCATCGTAGCCCTTGTTCCATAGAAGCTGATCATGAACGTAAGTTACAGGATTAATGTCATATATAATATAATCATTAGCTTTATTCCCAGAAAGCTAATTTGATTTGTTCAAGAAAATTTGAAATTTACCTCAGGTGCCACATAGCTTGGGGAACCACATGCAGTTGTTAGAACATTATCAGGCTGTGAATATGTATTGAAATTTGAATCAGAAAACAAGTTATCAGTGATTTGGGATGATAAATTTTTGGGAAAATCACTGAAGTTCCGAGGAAAGAATGTGATCACCAAAAAATTCCAATAACAAGCAGCATGAACCTGTTGGCCCTTTTCTATATTAGAACTTGTCATTATTGTATGTTTCTCACTTCTTGTGATACTTTTTGGTGATTATATTCCTTCCTTGGGATCTCATAGTAATTATTCCTAAATTTTTCAGCATAGACACTACCTTTCTCAGTGCGCTTAGTCCAAAATCAGACAGCTTCAGATTCCCTTGGCTGTCGAGAAGCAAGTTTGCTGGCTGTTATTTAAATACACGCCATAGATCCAAGTTACTGATTTGTTGAAATTTCCTTTCAAATAGGCAAAAAAGACAGAATTTGATTCAACTGACCTTGAGATCTCTATGGTAAACTCCTTTGTTATGGCAGTAATCTACAGCATCAACAAGTTGCTGGAAAAGTTTCCTTGCTTCATTTTCATTCAACTTTATGGCATAAGACTGAAATTGATCATTATAGACAGAGATTAGAATATTGAATCAGCACACAACAAAACAATACTTAATTAGTTTGAACAAGTTATAATATTCATCAATCCTCACCAGCTTGTCTGATAATTGTCCTCCTGATGCATAATCCATCACAATATATATCTTCGTCTTCGTGCCAAGAACCTGTTTTCAGATCGTTTCAATGCTAAAACAGGATTCACAACTCACAAGGGTACTGTTAGGAGTCCCACATTGTGAAGCCTCACAAATGAAAGGCTTCCTGATGTGGGAATCATAACAGGTACCCATTTGCACATCTCAAACTATACATTCATATATACATACCTCATGGATTTTTACAATATTGGGATGGTTCAGGAGCTTCATTGTTCTTATCTCTCTTTGGACCTGAAACATGTAACTCAGTAGTATGAATATGCAGAGAAACATTTATTCTAAACCAACCAATATTAGTGACTAGTTTCTCAATTGAAGGGAAAAAAAGGAGGAAGACAAAGGATGATATGAAGGTTGCCTGATACTTGAGATGGCTCTCCATGACCATATTCTTATCAAGGATCTTGATTGCCACATGTTGACCATTGATGCTGTTAACAGCATGCTTGACCTTAGCGAATGTCCCTTCGCCAATCGTCAGACCAAGTTTGTATTTTCCAATACTGCTTGCAAACCCCATTTAACTGGTAATGTTCAGTATCAAATTAGCTTGCTGCCACAGACAAGGTAATGGATATGTTCCTTCAATGGTTGACCCTCTTGAATGATCGTTGTTTGTTCTTAAACTTTGTCTCTGTGTCGAACTATGTGGTGAGGATCTGATCTGATGATGAGTCCCATTTAACTGGAGATGGTGATGAGAGAACACTTCAAAGCTTTTTGTTAGTGGTGACTTCCATGGGGGCTGCTTGCCTCAATAATGCAGAAACATATTGTGTGTGAGAGGTGTTGGAAATTTCCAAGAGTGAATGTTATCCCTGTAATCCAAATTTTTTCGCAATCATGAAGAAACCGTAACCTTTTAAAAAATAAAAATAAAAAATCTTAGGCTGTATGAGAGGGTAGTTGCATTAACAGGAGAAAATCCAATATCTTTCAGATGACTCAACCACCCTCAAGTATAACCAATAGCATATTATACGGACAAAGTGACAGGCTGTAAAAAAGATAATTGGATTAGGAGGATGAAAATCCATATAATTAACAAAGTTTAGTCTTGTGAATAATTCAAAGAAAAAAGGGTACATTCGGAAAATGAATATAGATACAATACGGTAGATACGTCAATAAGGAAAAAAAATTGTTATTGTTGAATGATGGATCCATACATAAGATGTGGGGTTCTTAGGAACAACGTAGGATGTCTTTTATCCCAACTAAACTTTTACCCACCGACATTAGAATAAAAAACAAGTAATGTAATATGATTTATGTTTGAAGTATTTTATAATAATTTTTTTTTTACAAAAACTTATTTAAATAATATATTGAAAAAGTCAATTTTCAAAAGATAAGTATAAGAAAAAGACGGAAACCAGGAAAAAAAATTGATTCAGCTTTAAAAGTGATATTTGAGCAAAAAAAAAATCAGTTACTTTTAAAATTACATAAAACATCATTTTAAATCTAAATTGGTTTTATAAGTTGAAAATGTCACACTCGTAGTCCCATGCATAAAATGCATTATATTCTATATTAATGTTGCAGAAAAGATGAAGTCACATACCTATCGTTAACAAAAATTAGGTCAAGTTAAAAAAGATAAAGAGTTTGAATTTTGTGAATAAAAAAAAAAAGGTAATGTTTGAGTTGTCATTCAAAAAGTATGTTCACGTAAGTTGACATAAAACTCCTCTCACAAACTCACTTCGTATATTATAAATTATATTGGAAAAACAGTTTCTCTCGCTAATCTAAACAAACACTAAGAGCTTGTTTGAGAAAACGGTGAAAAATCACGTTCACATAAGTCAAGATAAAACTCATATTATTAATTTATCTCATATACCATAAATTATATTGAAAAAGGAATTAATACGGCTAATACAAACAGGCACCTAATTAAAGTTATGTGCGGGTGTAAACGTGGGTGGAAAGGAAGGTGAGGGACGGGGTGGTTGGTGGAACGTGGTTTTGAAAGGATGGTAAGCGTTTAAAAGCGCCAGTGTTTCAAATATTTATTTGGAGGGCCCTTTTGTTATTAGGTTTCATATTATTCATTCATATGTGTGTTTAAATTAACTTTTAGAAAATAATTTTTATTATTTACAAGGTAAATATATAAGAAGAGTTTTATCTCGATTTATAGAAAATTGCTTCTGAAACTATGGTTTTGGTGTCTCCCTTACCAATTTTGAGCCTCTAATCTTTTTTTGATTTAACACAGCCACTCATAATTTGAAGTTATCTGATTCTAAGTGCTCCATACTCCATCTCATGTATCTGACTGTAACCACCTCATTAGAACTAACAACTGGTCATAAGTCATTAGATTTATTTGAAAATGAAGAAATTTCCAAATTTATATGTATTTAATACTGTGAGTTACATTTAGAAAGTGATAGAAGTTGTCATTAATGTGATTTTAAATAAGAACACTTTTTTTTTAAAAAATGTAATTGATCGCCTTCTTGATAACTTATAACCAGGAACATGTAACTTTTCTAAAAGGCACCTTATAACAAAGATTGAAGGGAGCATAAGGTCTTTATAATCATAGAATTTTAAAAAATAATTAAATTTGTTATTTGTACTTAAAACTGTATGTGGAGAATGTGTGACACTTTTCATAAGTGCACAAACTCTTTAATGATTAGAACTTAATTTGCAGAGATAAAAATGCCCCAAATCAAAACTTTTGAATAGATCTCTCATATTTAGAATAGAAGGAACTTCTCCTTATCATTGACTCCTTAAAATTGTAATATTTATATATCCTTATTTTGATGATTAGTTTAATTTATTTATGTTTTATACATACCATTTGAGCCTCTATTATAAGCCCATTTTAAATAATTCTCACATAATAAAAAATGACAATTTATTTATTAAATATGCCTTAAATTGATAAATAATATTTTCTAAATTTATCATTATTAAAAAAATTCTTTCATTTTCTACATTTACAAATAAATCTTGTAATATCCCGAATTTTATTTTTCTAAGCTTAGGAGGTTTGTTAAAACCAAATTTAAGTGTAATTCTACTTAAGAATCTAGTCATATATAGAAATTTAAAGTAGAAATTGACATCAAGCACCTCCTTAAACCTTGATTTAATTAAAAAGCTGTGAGTTTAACCCTCCTTACATATAATTGATACGTGAGTCCTTTGGTAAATGATGACAAAAAATTAAGAAGCCTTATTTTTAAAAAAAAAAAATGATTGTTGATATGGTCATCAATAACAAAGTGTAATTCACATGCCCAGCCCCACTTAATAAAAACCCACTTAATAAAAAGGCTGGTAGTTGTTGTTGTGAAGTTTAAATTTTTATATTTTCAGACAAAATTTACACTTAAATCATTTAATTTTGGAGTGTTTTGAAATCTAGCTTCTAGAAGATGAAGAGGAATATTCCAAAATATAATAATTTTTATAAAGTTTTGCGTTTCAATTGATAAGAATTTACACAAATGAAAAAATTCTAAGAAATATTGTACTAATATTAAAATTCTAAATTAGTTTTGTTTACTACTACTAAATGACAACACACCTTTAGTAGAAATCCGAATATAAGATTTTCTAATTCTAAAGATAGTTAATTAAAATTTTTCCTTTAAATTTCAACCAAAAAAATTCCCTTTACATAATTCAAAATGCAATCAATATTTTTTTTTCAATTAAAATAAGCATATAGGATCAAAATTACTTGATTTCTATTAGATATGTAATCAATGATTGGTGCCAAATATTGATAGTATTAAGAAAATTCAAAACATAACTATTTAATTATTATTTTTGTGGGAATGCGTTAGAGGAAAATATTATTTTAAAAAGGTGTAATGACTTTTTTCTTTTCTGAAAGCGTAAGTAGGGAATTTTTGTGTCTTTGATCATCTTCCACCTAAGATGCATGAGGTGGAAAATGATGAAAGAATATAGGCTGGCTATAGGGGGTATTTCTGTATCTTTGATTAGGTATTAGATGATTTCCAGTTTGTAATAAAAAAAAAGAAAAAAGCGTAAGTAGGGTCAACGACCTACCGGCGATAGTTGACTAGTTGAGTATGAATTATGAAATGGTAATATGATGGCATATCGACATTTTTGTTTTCAAAACTTATATACCTTTTGGTAATATCTCATGTTCCACGTGGTTATTACTTTGTTTTACATGCACCGGCTTGTTCAGTCCTTTCTAGATTGAAGGTCCCCAGGAAGTCCTTTTAAAAAAAAAAAAAAAAAAAAAAAAAATCCCTTCACCAATAATAAAGTACGAGTATCAAATTTGGATAAATTTTAGGTAAGCAACCTAATTACTGCCTTTTTTTCCCAAAATAATTACAGCTTTTTTTCCCAACATAATTACAGCTTTTTTTAACCTAATTACTAATACCTCATGTACTTAATTCAAGAACTGTTGCAGATAACTAATTTCATAAATGAGTATTGATTTTTCTAAAATATTCCCTCCGGTACTTAATATAAGACATATATATTTACCTAATTTGATTATATTAAGAAAATGATTTAATTTAATTAATATAACATATATTTTCTAAAACACTTTAATAATTTTCCTTAATTCTCTCATTCCCTCATCTTCTTAATTATTATTGAGGGAGTATTAAATTAAGAAATGATTGAAAAATATAAAAAAGGCTAAACTACATACAACTCCCATGAATTTTAACCAAGTTGCGTATAACCTAGTTAAACTTCAAAAGTTTAAAATGGACACCCTAAACTTTTTCAAACTTTATTTATTAACCCCCTAACTGTAAAATGGCGGTCAAACTTAACACAAAAGGCCACCTCAGACCATTGAAGAAGAACACATAGACATATGACATAGCTTAAGGTGAGCATAAAGAAGAAATTTAAAAAGCAAAAAAGTGAGCAGATTTGAAGGAAGAAGATGACGGAAATGAGATGAATAGGGATGCCTTTCGAATAGCCAACGATCAAGAGGACCAGCAAGGCTGCAAGAGCTGTAGAGAACTAGGGATTGTTGTACGTAGTAGAATCACAAAATTAGCCTTGAGTCTATATATGGGTTTTTTTTATCATGAGCCTATATATGGGTTTAACGTTAATAAAATATTTATAAAAAAAGCTGCATGTCATCATTTGCTAGGTAGTCTTAATTAATCTGATGTGGAATATATCCGGTTAGATTTGACTATGATTTTAACAGTTGGGGTTTAATAGTTATAATATGAAAAATGTGGGTGTGATTTTTAATTTTTTGAAGATGAGGGAGATTATGTGCAACTAAACTAAAGTTGAGGGGAGTTATGTGTATTTTGGTCATATTTAAACTATCAATGCTCAATTATCCCAACAAAATAGGTAAGTGTTATACACATGATGACATTTTTATTTTTTTTATATATTTTTAAGTATTATTCCTTTAATTTTTGCCAACAAAAAAGCTATTTTAATTGAAAAATCAAATTAAAAATCTTAATAAATTTATTAAAATGATAAAAGTAATGACAATTTGTTTAATATTATAAATCAAAATTTTAAGGGAATTAAATTTAAATTTTGAAATGTTATTGGGTTATTTTATAACTAATGAAAATTCAGAGGGTTATCTGAAATTGGTTAAAGTTTAGAAGGTTTTATGAAATTAATAATTTACATAGAATGCCACTTGTTATCTTTTAATCGGACATGACAATTTTTGTTAAAAAATAATCGTTAGTTAAGGGCAGAGTGTTAATTATAAAAAAAATAAAAACTCGGGGGATTAAATTTAAACTTTAAAATGTTAAGAGGATTGTATGCAACTAATTGAAAGTATATAGAGGTTTTATATAATTTAGCCTATAAAAAATATGTTTTATTTTAGAAGCAAGATTAACTTCCCAAATATGACATATATATATAAAGACTAGGGGGTGTACCATCTTTAATCATATGACTTCGAATTACTCTTTGATATTTTCCCTTCATGTACGCAATTAATAGAGATACTTTAATTTGAAGAAAAAGTAATAAATATGTAGTACAAATTAAATTTAAATCTTATATTTAGGACCTATATAAATCCTTTGTTTAACTCTTATATTTGTTATCAGAGCAGTACCATATTTTCTAAAAAAATGACAAAAAATATGAAATATAAACATTTAAACATTGATATTTCCCCACCCATGACAACTAAAACCACAATTTTACTTAAAAGTGATATCAAATCTCTTGTTTCTTATATATGCTGTATTAGACTAGAAATAAATCCTTGAAAATATAAACTTACGATAAAATCATTTAGTGGGTCCACTAATTTCAAAACAAAAAAGAAATTTAAATATTATGCCACAAAGTTACATCATACGCAACCAAATATATCAAATTTCACTACTGTCCACAAGCCCAAAATATATCCCGTGGGTTACGACACAATTTATTATGTGTGTGTAATATAATAGATTATAGATTAAATATCTGTGAATATGTGGTGGTGAATTGACTATAGAAGATCAGATCTGAGATTTGGAGGGCAATATACATCTACCCACGTGATTGCTTTGGAGGGAATTAAATGGGAAAATTCTAAAAAACTATATTAGAAATAGTAAAAAGACAATTCAGTACATTGAAATTGTAAAAGGATAAATCAGGCGGTGTCAGACAGGCAGAGGAATCTGGCATTTTGAAATCTCGGCCAAATGACGAAAATGCCCTTCAGCTCTCAGTCGGAATAACAACATAGGAGTTGTTAATGGCGAATCCGGAGTTGTTAATGGCGAGATCGATGGTGTTATTGGCCCTGAAACTTGTTATCTGTGAAAGAAGAAATTTGAGTTGTTAATTTCGAATCCAGAGTTGTTAATTAAGATATGGGTGTTGTTATTGGCCCTGAAATTTGTTAAATACGAAAGAAGAAAATGGAGTTGTTAATATCGAATCCGGAGTTGTTAATGGCGAGATCGGTGATGTTATTGGCTCTGAAACTTGTGAATTGTAAAAGAAGAATTGAAGTTGTTAATAATGAATCCGGAGGTGTTAATTATGAGGATCATGTTGTTATTCTGAAGTGGGGATGGAGGGCTGAAGGGCATTTTTGTCATTTGGCCGAAATTTCAAAATGTCAGATTCCTCTGCCTGTCTGACACCGCCTGATATGTCCTTTTACAATTTTAATATACTGAATTATCCTTTTACTATTTTTAATGTAGTTTTTTGAAATTTTCCCTAACTAAATATCCATCTACCCACGTGCTTTCTAACTCAACAACCAAGGAGGGACGAGGTCAACTAAAAATTATTAAAAGTTAAAGCCCACTTTATAGGTTTGTGTTTCTCTCATTGTCATCTTTCTCATTTTTTTTTTCATAATCTTATATCCATTGTTAAATTAAAATAATGGTTCATATTCAATCTTTTATAAAATTATTTTATAAACATAAATAAATAAATTTAAACTCTTAAAATATGATCTATATCATTCATAATTGCAATTTATAAAAAATAAATAAATTTTAATTTATAAAATATAATAATAATAATAATTTTATAAAATATTAAATCTAAACCATTCATTGCATAATCTAATGGTAGAGATGAGATGATGAAAAGATAATGAGAAATAGAACAATAAGAGTATCCTCTTCCCACTTTGGGTGTGTGTGTATGCGTGTAGGAGCTTTTTTTAGATAAGAATTAATCAGTTAATTAAGAAACACTTGTAAGATTGAATGATTATGGGTAAGACCAAGGTTCTGAAACCCGGACCGGTCACTGAACTAGTTGGGGTAATGGATCAAGAGTCAATGGATCAGATCGGAGTTAAACTGAAGCTAACCCGAGAACAAACTGCTGAAAAATTGAAGATTTTAAGGTTATTAATATAGAATTGTAAAAAAAAATTTAAAAAAAAGATTTATTTTTTAAAAAAATACTGAATTGGACTAGTTTATCGCCCGTTCAATTCAGGTTTAATAACCTGAGGTAAGACATATACAGTATATGCATATTTGGATGAACATATTTTAAATGATTTTGTCTTCTACACGGCAAATATTATACTAGAAGAGCTTCTGGCAAAAAATAAAAAAATTACTAGAAGAGTCTTGTCTAATAAAGTGTAATAAAATAAATTTAAACAAAAAAAGAAGCTAAATACCTATCATTAAATCCAACAATGCTTGAATCTATCTAGGTCATATAGTGATATGAAAGAAAAAAAGCAGATGATGAAAAAAGAATCCATCTTATGTGTATGTGTGGAAAGGAGATAAATTTATATCTCTAGCATACAATTATTTGGGATGAGTATAAAGTTATAGGAGAAAATTATAATTTTTTTAAAAAATAAGTTTTGGATGATCCCAATTTTCAGCTTTAATCGTCTTCTTCTATTTGGAATATATATTCCTTAACTAAAACACATGATGAGATAATTGGATTCATATATAGTTATAGTCTAAACGCAAGCTCCAAGAATTTTTATTTAAGTTAAATTTATAACAAGCGTTATATATATTATATAGGCTTTACCTTTTTTTTTTTTTGGGTCAACCATATAGGCTTGACTTACAGCCACATGAGGTGACAATAACATCTCAATCTATTCCAAATCCCCTCCCCCTCAATAATCCAAGATTTGTTGTGTAAATGAAAAACTAATTTAATATGTGAAAAGCCCTACTCGCACTACTACAAAAAGGGATTTTAATATCCCTATTTTGACACTTTTAACGTCTAAAAACTAGGAGATGTCTATGTGGGGGGCGTAGTATGTTTTAAGAAAAGACGACCCAAAAAAATGTGACGTCTAAGGTGAGACTTTAGACGTCGCAAATCTCAATTTGGGACATCTAAAGTCCTCCACAGGGGGACTTTAGACGTCCCAATTCTGGATTTGGGATGTTAAAAGGTTTGATTTTTTTTTTAAATGATTAATTACATTATGCATTACCCAGCGATTTCAAACTGCAAAAAAAGAATAGAAAATAGATTCATAAACCACTATATCCATTACAAAATGGTAAGGATATCCAGCACTACAATCTTTACTACATATACATACAATATCAACTCATACAACCTACTACTATATACATGTACAATAACAACCAAAAAGTGTCAAAACACTGTCATCACATAACTACAAACTGATATAAATAAAAAATTTACTGCTATATATTTTGAAGAAGATGTCTAGTCAAAAAGTCTCTAATCAAATTAAGGTCTTCACGTAGGTAGGTATCTTCATTATCAAAAATCTGAAAATTAGAAAATAAGCTTTGATGAAATGAATCAAGCAAATGAATTAATTAGCATTTCAATTAAAACACCGAAAATATTATCATTTGAGAATGAAGAAGTAATTACCTTTTCAAAATCGCTAGTAATTCCACTTTGAGTGATGTTATACATATAAAGTATAATATAATATCCGCATTCAGTATTGCCAGGTTGTCGAGGGCACTTTAAATCAAAGGCATGCAATTGGTTGTTAAAATCAATAAAGGTATGTCTAAAACAACCATCAATGAAACAATTAGAATCGAAACTACTTACTATCGGATAAAACCACTTTGGCTTTTTAACAATTGTACCCTCGCGTGACCCGCCTAGGACTCTATATGTTTGACAAGCACTATCATGAAAATCAAATCAACATAAATTATAACTATTCATTTTTTTTAATAGTCAATAAAATACAAACAAAATAACTTACATGTCGAAGACGAATTTTGTATCTTTGTCTGGCCTTTTACGCAAGGGATCAAACCAATAGACTAGGTTGTGCCGAGGACATATAACACACAAACTCCAATGGTAACTATAACAACATGTACAGATTAAAATGAAGTTAAATGACAAGGCAATTATTTATTAAACATCTTAAATTGAAAAAAATGAAAATACAAACCGTTGAACAATGGGTGCTAGATAACAACAAAGTTTGGTCTCTCCCATTGCGTATCCCACATAGTGAGTCCTATGCGCCACAGTATTGGTATCCCCTGTCATATTCGCAGGGCATAAGAATCCATACCAATCACGTCTTTCCATGCTTGTGCAGAGGCCGTGGAAGATGCTATAATAGAATTAAAATAAGGAATGAATTATTGAATGTATGAAAACAAAAAACCACTAAAAGAATTCTATGGGAAAATTGAAAAAAATACTTACCGGATTGCAAATTTCATCTAGCCTGCATCTATCTCCTCCAACCTGATAAACTGCTTGAGATCTGTATTGTCAATCGTATAGAGATACTCTAATATAAGGTCCACAATCCCTTCAGGCATCTTCAAGTCAACCTATTTAGTGCCCTTGTAGATCTGTTGCAGCCGTGCTAAGTAGGGTCATTTCCTTGCATCTTCGTCATCCTTTTAGAACATCAAAAAACAAATTGTTATTAGGATGCCAACAGATTTTCAATGATAGTAAGGTAATGCCTACCATTGGAGGTGTTGCTTCTGAACCAATAAGATTTTGAGGACAAAGGATGAAAGATCCTATCACCTGACCTAACGTGCTAACCTCTGGATCAGGAACAGGGATGGTTGTACCTTCTTCCCCCTTTCTAACACTCGTCACATTCACCCTACGAAAATCCTCCAGAATTTGCTGATGATGGTGGGTGGTAGCACGTGTGTGAATGAGAGCATCGGCAACAACACGCAACAGTGGATCCTCCAAATAGAGGGTGGAAGGCTCTCCCGATGCTGGAGTGGGAGAAGGGTCACCAAGTGGTTCCTCCAGAGGGTTGTAACTTCCTTTGGTGCTATTGAAGGCCGGGGATTCCTGAGTTCTATGCTCGTCCCTTACCTTTTGTGCTTTGAATATCTTTGCCATTTCAAGTTGAAGATCTGGCAACAACTCTTATCGGAGCTTGTCGCGAAGGTTGGCCTCGAGCTCTCATTCGAGGTCCTCTCGAATCTTGGCCACAAGGTCCCTACTAGGTCCAGCTTGTGAAGAATAACATAAGTCTCGTCCAAAATACCTCACGGCACTAACTCCCCGTGTCTCTCCTCGAACACGACCAGGGTCATCTGCCTTCCCAATAGCCATTGACAAGATGTTCATCTATCTACTTGGATTAAACGAACCTTGGCTACTATGATCTTTCAGTTCATCCTGTAGCATACAGTTTATCGTAAATATATCAAAACCAATCTCGATATGCAAAAAATTAGGTACTATGGTATAACTACTTACAATCCTCGCAGCAATCTCAGCAACAACCGGATTTATGTACTTCCCACCCTTAATCCTCCCTGCTTTCCATTTTTTGTGACGTGGAGGAGGTGCTGGGGCCTGGATAACAACGCTAGGATCATATTCCGCTGCTTTCTTCATTTTCTGTAACTCTTCTTGCATCATTTGCCGCTCAAGCTTTCGATATCCACCACGAGACATGTAATGTTGATATTTATTTTCTGCTTGCCTCTGTGCATTTACTGCACTTAATGCCTATGAATGAAAAACAAAAAAAAAATAAATCAACGATATCAAGTATATGAAAATTAAAAGCTCTTTATTATGATGACAGAAATCTTACTAGAAACTTAGGATCTTCCCGTGGTGCAGCAAATAACCTCCAGTCCTCTGGAGACAAATACGAATAATGTTGACATGGATCCTCACCCCTCTGGGCCCCTCGAATGTACCTTGCTGTTAGCTTGTTCTTGAAACCTTTCCATCATATACGAACGTCATCCATCCAGTGCTTGTACATCTCCCTGGTGTCTGAGATATCGTATGTTTGCTGCAAGATAAAACATAAGATAATTATATTTGAAACAATAGGAATAAAGCTACAATTATCATAGATGCATCAAAACTTATATACCAAAAGTTGCTGCCAAATCATGTCTTTCGTTTTTGGGGGAACCAATCTCCAATTATCGTAGGTAATATACACTTTGCTTCGACCCAAAAACCCTATATAGCTAATGAAATGGTCTTCCTCAAGACCATCTGGATTCAAATTGTCATCGAAGTCTATATGCAGCCTCTCTTGTTGATGTTCATGATGTTCAACCAATGCTCCTATCTTTGTACAGCCTCTAACCCTCCTTCTTACAACGGGTTCATCTCTAGGCCATTCGTCATCGCTAGGGCTTTCGTCATCTCTACGCCTTTCGTCAGCACTAGAGTTGTCCATATTCTTGTTAATACAAAAAGCATCGTCAGAAACGTAAATAAATTGCAATAAAAATAAAATAAACTAAGCAGGAGTAAAACAAAAAAACACACAGTTCTCATTTATAAATTAAGGTCTTACTCTATATTGTTTCCCATATTCCTTCACCATGGTCATTTCTTACAGTATATTCGTTATCATCTACCAATTCTACTTCATTTGTTCGAGGTGAAGTTGTTATGAAAGGTGGTGTGTCGTCAAGGTTGAAGGTCGGATCACCATACTTCTGTTTTTTACTTTTAAGGACAATGGACATGTTTTTGCTCGCAGGATCGGTGACGTAAAACACTTGTTTCGCCTGGCTTGCTAGAATGAAGGGCTCATTTCTATAGCCAACTCTTCGAAGATTGACTGAGACAAATCCAAATTGTTTATCTATTACCACAGCATTATTGCTAACCCACTTACATTTGAATAAAGCAACTTTAAACTTGTTGTATGTCATCTCCCATATTTCTTCTATAACTCCATAATAGGCCATAGACGCTAATATAGGGTTTTTGTCTCTTGAATTGGAAAAGTGCATAGCTTCAGCTTCTACCATGACCCCACTATTTTGCATGGTACTTCTGTTATCTTACTCTTTCGTATAGAAAGAATAGTCATTTATATCATAACCGATCCAAGTAATGAACTGAAACGAAGGCCCCCAAGCTAGCCACTCGATTGTCTCAGACACACTGGTCTCGTGCAAAACCTTTTCCTCGAACCACTATATGAATGTCTTGTTTTGCTCAATAACAATCTACATGTCATTCTTCCTTGGATTCTTGTTCTTCAAAGTCTTTATGTGTTCATCTATGTAAGGTTGAACTTCTTCCATATTATTCAGGATATACAAGTGGGCTTGCAACACTTCTTCATGAAAAACATTCTTTACTTGCAGTCCTCGTGTTCCCTTGCTTCTACCTTCTTCATGTATAGATTGTTCCTTCTTCCCTGACATATAATCTTTGCAAAACTCTATAGCCTCCTCAACTACATATCTTTCTACTATTGAGGCTTCTGGTCAATAAGGATTTTTAAAATACCTTTTTAAGATCTTAATGTATTGCTTGAAAGGGTACATCCATCTCAGGTAAACTGGACCGCAGAGCCTTACCTCCCTTACCAAATGAACTACCAAATGCACCATTATATCAAAAAATGAAGGAGGAAAATGCATCTCTAGTTGTGAAAAAATAATGTAACCCTCATTTTCCAGTTCATCCAACTTTTCAGTGTCAACGACTTTGTTACAGATAGCATTGAAGAAAACGCATAATCTTGTTACAGTGGTTCGTACTTCATCTTTCATTATGCCTCTAATAGCTACCGGTAATAGTTGTTGCATCAACACATTATAATCATGGGACTTCATTCCCACTAACTTCAAATCGTCTATTGAGACACATCTTCTCACATTCGAGGAATACCCTTGCAGCACCTTAATTTCATGCAAACACCCACACAAACTTCTTTTCTCTGCTTTTGATAGTGTATGCGCTGCTGGCTCCATGTATGCCCTCCTACCATCATCTCTTAGTTGTGGATGCAACTGTTCTTTTATTCCCATATCAATAAGGTCTAATCTCATACTAATCCCAACCTTAGTCTTCCCTGGTATATGCAAAAGCGTACTAATAAGGCTATCACAAACATTCTTCTCCACATGCATCACATCAATACTGTGTTTCACGTCAAGAGAACGCCAATATGGAAGATCAAAGAAAATGGATCTCTTATTCCATATGTTCTTCTCACCCACAGTCCTCTGATTCTTACCAAAAGTGACATTGATACGTTCCACTCGACTGTAAACTTCCTCTCTGGTTAATGACTTTGGAGCCATTCCATGCTCCGGTAAGCTATTAAAACACTTTCTTAGCCTACGATACGGGTGGAACCCATGAAGAAACCTCCTGTAGCCAAGGTAGATAGTTTTTCTTCCATGCTTTAGTTGATGGAAGTGTGTGTCTTCTTCACATGTTGGGCATGCTTTATGACCCTTCACGCTGCACCCTGACAAGTTTCCATACGCAGGAAAGTCGTTTATCATTGTGAAAATCATTGCACGTAGCTTGAAGGACTCTTTCTTATAAGCATCAAACAAATCTACGCTTTCCTCCCACAACTTCTTCAAGTCCTCAATCAAAGGCACCAAGTAGACATCAATATCGTTCCATGGCTGTTTTGGTCCAGAAATCATCATAGATAGCATCATATACTTGCGTTTCATACATAGCCAGGAAGGCAAGTTGTATATTACAAGGAGAACCGGCCACGCACTATGTGTGCTAGTAAGAGTTCCATACGGATTGATGTCGTCAGTATAAAGCCCAAGCCAAAGGTTTCTCGGCTAATTGCCAAATTGAGGGAACATTTCATCTATTTTTTGCCATTATGGAGAGTCATCTGGGAGCCAAAGATATTTCCCATCAGATATTCCCTCATCAGAGTGCCATCTCAACTTCTTCGCTTTTGTTGCAGTCGCAAACAAACATTTAAAATGTGGTATTATTGGAAGATACCACATAACCTTTAAAGGTTGCCTTTTAGTTGTCACATCGCCACAACCGCCATCTTTTTTCACTTTGTATCATGCAGTTTTACACTTAGGACACTCACTAAGACCTCCATATTCATTTCTGTACAGTATGCAGTCATTAAGGCAAGTATGTATCTTTTTATACTCTATACCCATCATAGACAGGATTTTCTTGGCCTCATACATACTATTTGGAAGTACATTATCCTCTGGAAACATATCACACAATAGTTCAAGCAGCAATGTGAAACTACTATCAGTCCACCCACAAGTTTCCTTTAAGTTAACCAAATGCAATATTCTCGTTAGCTGCGTGTACTTACTCACAGGGTACAGTGGTGTCTCTGTATCACTCCGCAGGCTGTCATACTCCTGCGACTACTCAAAGGATTCTACCTCAACATCGTGAATCATTTTCTCCATTCTATCTTCATCTATAACATCTACATCTTCCTTCTTATGCGATGGACAATCCGTTACTTCCTTACCATGCCATATCCATCTTGTGTATTGCAGATTTATTCCATCACAAAGGAGGTGATCCTTTATGTAATACCCCAAAATTTGGGATTGGAGGCTTAGGAATAAGCCTAAATTAAGTAGACTACTAAGCCCCAATTTAATATAAGCCCAAATTTATCCCCTAATGATTCCTATATCTTCGGGGTATTAAGAAAGTAAAATGGTGAACTTTGGAGAATATAATTATGTTTTCGGTGAAATCACCTATGAGGTAGTGAGCTTGTCATATAATTTTGAATGACCAAATGATGAGCAAAAATTATGAAATTTTACAAGATGAAATTAGACATCCTAAGCTTTAATTTGATAGGTCATATGACTCAATTAGAGCTATATACAAAAAGATATGAATTTTTGAAGTCAGCATAGAAAACTGTGAAATTTCTGGAACAGTATGTAAAGATTGAAATTCTCGAAATTGTGTGATTCCATTCAGGAAAATTCTATATTTTTCCTTGAAACTACACTCAATAAGGGTTCTATAGGCTTTAGAATCACTCCAATTCGATGTTTCTAGAATTAGTTATGATTTTTCAAAGTTTGGGCAGAAATCTGCCAAAATTTTGTAAAAATCCGAAATTGGGAAAATTAATTAATTAAATTGGGATATCTTATTAAAATCATCATCCTCTTCCTTCAGCCTCATACCTGACATGAAATAGCAGCCAAGGAGAGAGAGAAAGTTTGAGAGTTTTAGAGAGAGAAGGAGAGGAGAAAACTCATGAGATAGGTCGATTTCTTCGGTGAATTCGTACCTAACATGTATAATCCTTCTCCTAAGCTTCTCTTCTATGTGATGTAAGGTATTTGAAGCACAAATCTTGGTGTTTTGAAGTTAGGGTTTTCAGCCACAAGAAGGAAAAGCTAGTGGGAACTTGAGGTAACTTCTTAACCTTTGTATATTGACTATTCTGGCAGTTGTGGACAATTTAATCGGTGAAATTTTGCCGGATTGTCCTTGGTTGTAAAAAAGGAAAATGGGTTTCCCTAAGGGTTATGCTGCCCAAATTGGTACTAAATGGTAGTTGTAACCTAATGGAATAGTCAATAAAGTGGTTAGGAGTATAAAGGAACACGTTTACGAAGCCGAAACCAAAAAACCCCGATTTTCCCGGGAAAACCCATATATTTCGGTCAGGGCTATAAATAGGCCTTAGAGTTGGATTTTCAATGATTTGATGGTTCCATTGAGTTCAGGAGCGAAAATTAGGTGGGGTTACAGTTGGGCACTTTTTCGGAAAAGGCCGAGAAAGCGTAATTATGAAAACGCCCCTAAAATACTGAAATAAGGGCCGCCAAGGGCAATTTCTTCTTTCGGCAGTGAATTTGGTGATTTCGAGTCTGGAAATAGATTTCTTGGGTGAAAATATGTAAGAATAGCCCATGTCAAAATATCAGGAAAAGTACGGTCGGACCGAGTACAGCGGGGCCGGGCCGGGTCCCTGGGGGTATTTTAGTAATTTTTCATGATAGACTCAAATAACCCCCCAGAAACACTATGGAAGTGTCTAAATAGTACATTTGACATTGTAGGATCGAATATGGAGCCTTAAGCTATTTGCACGTAGATCAAGGCACGAGTTTTGAGGCGGAAAAAGGGTTAAGGTAGGGGACTTACCTTACTTGCATGTATTTGATATATTTGCTTGTGTAGTGATGTATGTGATTGCTTTACTTGGTTTTGTAGAGCATACTTGAATAAATGAAGCTCTGTTTCTGTTTTCGCTGTGGCCATAGTTTTGTTACATGAAACATTGAGCATGCAGAAATGTCATTATGGAGCATGCATCTAGATAAAGCTAACATGTCATACACAGCATATATCATGCATGCATTATGGTATCTGTTTCCTACTGAGATTCTCTCGAATCTCACCCTCCCTTACCAATAATTTAGACAGGAGACGACAGAAGATATGCAAACAACAATGCACAGTACCGTACGAGGGGATTACAGTAGTAGAGCGAAGACTGGAAGAAGTCTCAATTTCACTAGGATGAATTTAGACACCCTAGTAGCCTTGTGCGGCTACCTTAATCGTAAGTATCATGTACAAACCCCTATGGGGAATATATGTAATCATGCACATATTATCAGTATAGTTATGCTATTCCTGTTTTGCCTACCAAACCGCATATCATTTTCCACAAATACTCTGAAAAAGGTTGAAATTGAGATAAGGGTGTGACTCTTTATGACATCAATATCCCGTCGACTCTCATTCAAACAATTGACATAAGGACAAAAATACTTCCCATTTTTTGCTGGATCATTCTTTCTAGCGAATTCAATAAATTCTTCCGCCCCTTTCTCATATTCTTCACTAGTTCTCAAAGCATTCATCCAACTGTGACACATTTTATTACCATCTAAGTCATTCCCAATAACACTCACACGTTTAGTACAATTGTGAACGATATATGATGGGATTTCCTTTTTTCACTTTTTTCAACAAAAACTTCGACAGCATTTCCCGTTAAAAGTAAGACATCCCAAAATTTCAAGCAACCCTATCTCTCCACTACACAAATAATAATCATACTACTTACTATATTATATTAAGGAAATTACATTAATAATCTTACTAATCTAATCTAAAAAAAATAAAATAAAATCAATCATATTAAAGAAACAAAAATTACTTGTTGTTAATTCCATCAAAATCATTCAAAAGCTCCATTTATTTATAATAATATATATACATATTTTCCCTCTCAATTCCCAACCTCCAAACATATAAAACAAACATTTCCAAGCTCCAAACATATCAAACAAACAATATATTAACGTGATATTTCCTATTGGCTAGGTTTTCAATTATTTTCACTAAAAAATTAAACGTCCTGTTTAGCCAATATATAAGCACAATTAACAAACTCATTTCTATGTGAGCTACAATTTATATTTCAACAAGAAATTTAACGTCCTGTTTCATATTGCAAGTTTTAATTTAATTTCTTCAACTAAATTTATATTTCAAAAAGAAAATAAACTAACCTGATGAAGGGGGGCGCTGACGGCTATGTATGGTGTATGCACAGTGGAGGAGGTAAGCCGGAGGGTAGAGAAAGCAAAGAAGACCACGGTGTGTGGAGAAGGTGTGGACGATAATGGAAGGAAGGAGGTGGAGGAGAGCAAAAACCAAGACACTGTGGAGGAGGGGGTGGTGCGTGTGTCGTCTTCAATGGAAAGAAGGTGGAGGAAAAAACCAAGAAGGTGTGGAGGAGGTGGGTCGACGGCCTACAATGAAAGAAGAAGGGAGGAGGAAGAGTAAAGTTGAAGAAGGGAGGGGTGTGCGTCAACGGTGAATAATGAATGAAAGAGGGAGTTGTTTGGTCAAAAAGGAGGGATGGTGGGTGGAGAATGGAGAAGACGCATGTCACACAAGTGTCTGACATGCACAAAGGCGTCCCAAAAATCATTAATTTGGGACGCCTAAAGTATGGGTTTAGATGTCCCAAAATTATTTTGGGACGTCTAAACCCAGCTCCTGACACTAAAAAAAAATTTTGCCAAAATTTATATTGGGCGCGGGAAGAACTTTAGGCGTCCCAAATTTAAATTTGGGACGTCTAAAGGTTTCCCTACATACATATAATTATGAAATTGTCACCGCCTGCCTTTTTAACCACCCAATTTAAATTTGGGACGTCCTTCCTAATTTTGTAGTAGTTTCGGAAACCATTTAAGTCAAACTAACAAAACCAATTTTTGTTCAACAAAACTAATGTTCCCGTGAAAATTATATCCAAGTCATTTTATTCATAATTTATCGACAATATAACTTACTTAATAGACTTGTTGTATCTTGCGTGCGCGCATGTACACATATATTAATAGATAAATATAGACTCATTATATAATGTATAAGATCTTAAAAATGAATCTTACTATTTTTAATTAGTTTAAATGTACATAAAAACAATTAAGATGTTTTATATAAAATCATAATATTTTAAATCAATTAGTGTAAATATTATATTTCATTCTTGCCTTCTTGGTGCAAGAGTAGTGTGAATTTTATTTTTTTATAGTCGATTAAGCTATGCTCCTCTTTCGCCTTGGGGCCCGCCGTGTCCACATCCCACATGCCACATAAAAGAAATTAAGATAGACATGGTTAGATGGAAGAAGGATACATTAAATTAAGGACAAATATTTGAGTAAATCTAAAAATTAAGGCTAAAATCCACAAAACTCCCCAAAACTTCTGATCAATTGCATATAAGGTAATTAATGTTTTAAAATTTAAATTTAACCTCATTAACATTTAAATTTTGGGCGTTAAACCCCATACCGTTAGTTTTACTTTTAAGTTATTAAAGGAAAAAGCAACAACAAACAAGTGAACGAGGACATGACATCTAACATGAATTAAAAAATCTAAGCTATAATATGCAAATACCTCAGTTAGGACACTTGCATATATATAAACTTCTTTAATTTTTTTTTTTTGGGCCAATATGAATGTTGAATTTAATTTTGGCCTAGAAAATGTCGAATTTAATTACATCTTTATCCATCTATCGTTAACATTGGAGCACAAACCTCAAGATTGAGAGTTATTAATTGTTGTTATGTCATCTCAACATCATTCACTAATCTGGAGGAATCCTTGTTCATCTCAAAATTAAATGATACTTCTCTAATTTTTATTATTCAGATGTAGCACGAGAAAAGAGAAAATGGTTAAAAGAGGGACAACAACAAGAAAAGAAGGGAGATATATCACGAAATAAAGGGGAGGTAGAGAAAAAGGAAACTGAAATATTAATATACCCTTATTCAATTCATCATCAAAATATAATTAATTTAAACCTAACCAAGTTTCAAGTAAAAAAATTAAAAAGGAAAATCTATTAAATAGAAATAATCTTCTTATAAATCTAAACTTAATCCAGATTAAAAAAAGAAGAAGGAAACTATATTAAATGATCTCTTATTACTTTGACTAGTAGGTGACGGAAGAGTGCATTAATAATTCAAATAATGAACACATATGAAATCTTCTAAAACAACCATCATTGACATTTTCAAGTTTGATTATCAGAAAATAATCATACTTAAGTCAAATTCCTTATATCCATTACATCAGGTTATTCAATTATACATAGTCATGTTTTCTATTTTTGAAGTATAATCGTTTAATTATAAATCCGCATGAAAAAAAATAATACACATAATGAATATAAGAAACTTGACTTAATGAGTTTTAATTTGCCCATAAAAAAACTAGAATGGGGATTGCTTCGCATAAACTTAGAACTAGATTACACGATTTATAACTTCCAAATTATGCAATTTTTTTAAAAATATATATTGATTGCCTTTGATTAACAATTTTTCTTCTGAGCTCTTTTTAATGAATTAGAATGTATGATAAGCAAGTTAATATGGCTTGTAACACCCCAAATTTTATTCACAAAAAATATATTGTAATTATTTGAATAATTCAATAAAATGGTTCATATTCATGAATTTAAATCTTGTGAATTTTGAAATATTCATATTCATAAGGAAATGGGCAAATTAATTCAAAAATTGAATTAAATTACAAAGGGGATAGCAAAATCATAAATTTGCCAATTTATCCCAAGATTAATTATTTTCCAATTAATTTGAGTTAATTTCAATTAATCAAGGAAAATAAAGGAAAATGCATAATGGGATTATTCTTGGTGGAATAAATTAAGAATTGGGAAATTAAGAGGGATTATACATAATTCAATTATGTGAATTATGGGATTAATGAAATACAAATTTTTCTCCTCTTCCTCTCTAATTTTCGTCCATCATGAAAGAAAAAGAGAAAGAAATATTAAAATACATGATCACATGCCACAAGAAGTAGGAAATGATGACCATGGTGGAGTGAGTTGGTAGATTAAATGTTGAGTGTAAGAATGGGGGAGAAGCTTGAGTGAAGGAGTGAAACACATGATTGCATGGAAGAGTATGGACATAGAAAAAGAAGCATGGCTAGTGGAGAAAAGAAAGGGAGAGGGACGGATTTGTTGGAGCAAGAAAAGGGAGACAATGACTCAAATTAATGCCAAGTCAATGAAGAAATTAAGAGGAAGAAGGAATTGTGACAAGTGTCACATTAGGAGTCATTGATTAAATCAAGGACTAAGAGGCAACAAGAGACAAAATAATAAAACATAATCCTTCCTCTTTCCATGTCACATTCGGCCAAAGCAAAAGAAAAGAGAGAGAGAGAGAGTGAACTTGGAGAATTTCAAAGTGTTAGAGAGAAGGAAGAAGAAGAGGTCAAGGTAAGGTGGTTTCTTTGGTTTTTTTTCTTATGGCATTTCCTTAGATTCTTCTCTAAACTCTTGTTTCTCATGAATTCATGGTGGTGAAGACACACTTGGAGATCAAGAAAAGAGGGAGGAGGAGCCTAGAGTAAGAGGAAACCAAGAAGCCAAAGAGGGTAACTTCATGAACTTGCCTTCTTGAGTTGTTGTTGATAATAGTTGGTTGGTTTTTATGATTTTTAGGTTGAGTTATAAAATTAGAAAAGCTATAACCCTAAGGGTTTATGCTGCCCAAAATCCTTTAAATCATGATTATGAAGTGTTTAAATGAGTTAACTAAGGATTAAAAGTGGAAAGTACAATTTTTAGAAGCTAAAACACAAAGCTCCATTTTTCTATTTTCTTCATATTTTCGGCCAGACCAGAACTGTTACTAGGAGTTGTATTTTCATGAAATAAATGGTTCCATTGGACTCGGTGGGAAAAAATAGGTGGGGTTACAGTTGGGCACTTTTTCGGTAGAGGCCGAAAAAACATAATTACGAAAACACCACTGAAATCCCTAAATAGGGGCTGTCAAGGGAATTTTCGTAATTTGACACTGAATTTGGTGATTTTGAGCCCGAAAATGGATTCTTTGAGAAAAAATAATTCAAAATAGCTTTGGTCAAAATTTTGGGAAAACATGCCATCGGGCTGGGTACGGTAGGGCCGGGATGGGTTCCCAAGGGAATTTTTGTAAATTTTTACCATAGACTAATATAACCACAATAAACACTATAGAAGAGTCTAAAATGATACTTAGATAGGTTATGACCTATTTCTGGTACATTTAATATTTTAGGACCGAGTTGGACGCCGAGACAGCATGCTTTACGAGACACCATTAAATAGAGGATTATAAAGCATTGAGGTAGAGACATTATCTTTCATACACTATGCCATAAGTTATGTGATTGTGTGGATGCCATAGTTTTGTAAATACACTTTATTAATCAACATGATTTGCCTAGAGAGGGGCAGTTAGTGCCAGAGGTGCACTTACACTAGGAGTTGGCAGAAGTTCAACCGGTGTAGATTGTAGGGCTGGGCCCTATGTAATACCCCGAATTTTGGGATTGGAGGCTTGAAAATAAGCCTAAATTAAGTGGACTGCTAAGCCTCAGTTTAGTAGGTTTCCCAAATTTATCCGTTAATGATTCTTATATCTTTAGGGTATTAAGAAAGTAAAATGGTGAATTTTGGAGAAAGTAATTATGTTTTTGGTGAAATAACCTATGAGGCCGTGAGCTTATCATGCAATTTTGTATGATCAAATGATGAGCTCAAATTATAAAATTTTATAGGGTGAAATTAGACATCCTAAGCTTTAATTTGAAAGGTCATATGAATCAATTAGAGCTATATACAAAAAGATATGAATTTTTGAAGTTAGCCCAGAAAAACTGTGAAATTTCTGGAACAGTATGTAAAGATTGAAATTATGGGAATTTTGTGATTCCATCCAGCAAAATTCTATATTTTTCCTTGAAACTAGACTCAATAAGGGTTCTATAGGCTTTGGAATCACTCCATTTTGATTTTACTAGAATTAGTTATGATTTTTCAAAATTTGGCTAGAAATCTGCCAAAATTTTGTAAAATCTGAAATTGGGAAAAATAATTAATTAAAAAGGGATATGATATAAAGTGATCATCTCCTTCCAGAAGCCATAAATGACACCATTTTCAGTTTTAGAGAGAGAGAGAAGAGTTGAGATTTTTAGAGAGAGAAGGAGAGGAAAAAACTTACAAAGGTAAGTGATTTCTTCGGTGAATCGGTTCCTAATGCGTATAACTCCGTTCCTAAGCTTCCTTTTCATATGATTTAAGGTTTGGGGGCTCAAATATGGATGTTGAGCACCTAGGGTTCAGTCATATCAAGGGAGAGCCAGTGGGAGCTTGAGGTAATTGCCAAACCATTGTATATTGACTATTTTGGCTGCTGTACACAATTTAATCGGTGAAATTTCGCCGGATTGTCTTTGGTTCTAAAAATGGAAAATGGGTTTGTGGGGCTATTATGCTGCCAAAATTGGTACTAAATGGTAGTTGTAACCTAATGGAATAGTCAATAAAGTGATTAGGAGTAGAAAGGAATGCGTTTACGAAGCCGAAATCGCAAAATCCTGATTTTCCCTAGAAAACTCATATAATTTAGCCAAGGCTGTAAATGGGTCTTAGAGTTGGATTTTCAATTATTTGATGGTTCCATTGAGTTCAGTAGCAAAAATTAGATGGGGTTACAGTTGGTCACTTTTTCGGAAAAGGCCGAAAAAGCATAATTACGAAAACGCCCCTAAAAACCTTAAATTGAGGCTGTCAAGGGTATTTTGTAATTTGACATTGAATTTGATAATTCTAAGTTCGGAAATGGATTTCTTGGGAAAAAATATGTCAAAATAGCCCATGTCAAAATTTCAAGAAAAGTACAGTCAGACTAGGTACAGCGGGGCCGGGCCGGGTCCCCGGGGGCATTTTAGCAAATTTTCATAATAGACTCATATAACCCCTAGAAACACTATGGAAGTGTCTGAACTGTACCTTTGGCATTGTAGAATCGCATATGGAGCCTAAGCTATTGGCATGCTTTACAAGACATACGTCTTGAGGCAAAAAAAGGTTAAGGTAGGGGACTTACCTTATTTGCATGTATTTGATATCTTTGCTTGTGTAGTGATGTATGTGATTGCTTTACTTGATTGTGTAGAGCATACTTAAATAAATGAAGCTCTGTTTATGTTTTCGTTGTGGCTATAGTCTCATTGCATGAAACATTGAGCATGCAGAAATGTCATTATGAGGCATACATCTAGATAAAGCTAATATGTCATACACATAGCATCTATCAAGCATGTACTATGGTATCTGTTTCCTACTAAGATTTTCTCGAATCTTATCCTCCCCTACCAACAATTTAGACAGGAGACGACAGAAGATATGCAAACAACAATGCAGAGTACCGTACGAGGGGATTACAGTAGTGGAACAAAGACGGGAAGAAGTTTTTGTTTCACTGGGATTAGAACAGGTAATTCGGGCCAGCCTGAGCCTGACGGGCTGGCCCGACGCGAGTTCACAGCAATCGGGTCGGGCTTCATTCAGGCCGATTATAACATATGGCAGCCTGAGCCCGATTAGTAGCCCGCCAGCCCGACTTATTAATGGGACTGGGCTGGAGCGCTGGGCCGTGTGACTTCTGGCCTTTTTTTTTTATTTTGGGCTATATTCACTGTTTTGTTTTTTTGCCCAGCTTGCTTCCATTAGCTTTTGGGCTATACTTCTTTTTGTTTTTTTTTTTGTGAATTTGGGCTATACAAACTGGATCAATGGACCTTTAATTTATTGCTTGCCACACAAATTATTTGCTCCCATTAGTTTTTATTGCATGCCACATAATTTCATCTTGCACACACATAACCTTACTAATTACTACCAATCTACCATTACTTTTTCCTAATTACATAAATAGCTCGCTAAGTCATTTAGTTGAAATCATCTCATATCTAATGAATGAAATAAATGAAATCATGCATCACACATCAAGTTTACTAATTAATTTTGTCCTTCACACATAAATGAATTTCACAAGTTTACTATCTATGCATGGCATGCAAAATTGCAAATCATGTATCACTCATCAGGCAAGACAATGAATACATGGCATAAGTGTATTCGAAGGGAATGAGGGATATAAGTCATATAATACAATAACAATTAGCAAGAAAGTTATAATCTTTTTGGAGCTAATTCTTCAAAACAACAAAAAAAAAAACTTATAATCTTCCTTCGTCATTCTTCAATCGGCAATCACTATATTCGAAGCATTGTCTGAAGCAGCAAAAATAAGGACAGGAGCAGTTTCCCTTTTCTCTATCTCAGAATCCTCTACCACAAGTAATGACATAAACATAAAAGATTTATTAAATAGATATATTAAAAAAGATAAATGAAAAAATATTATTATAAATATTATCATCCCATGGAAAACCAAGAAGCCAATTTCGTGTGCAAATGAGAGCTTCAACATTATCTGGAAGAAGACAAGATCGATACTTTGTGAGAACCCGAGATCCTATGATAAAGGCTGATTCACTGGCAATGGTAGTAATTGGAATACCAAGAATATCACATGCCATCTTTGAAAGATAGGGAAATCGAGCTGAGTTGGATTTCCAATAATCCAAGACATTAAATCTTGTAGCCAATCTATTATCAAGTATCGCTTCTTCCAAATAGTAGTCCAATTCAGACTTTTCAATTGTTGCCTCATCTTGACACTTGAATGAAAAAAAATCCTACACCATTGAAAAATTAATAAAAAGGTCAAATTAAATGAACAGAGGATAGTGACAATGAAAATTCAAATTAAATCTAAAAAAAACTATTTAAGAATTTCAAACTTACATCAAAAACTTCGTAGTTATACACTTCATTCGAGTTACGGCTAGGAATTGGTTCTGTGATCAACATCGTGTTGGCATTCGAGCTTGAAGCAGCTCCACCAATTGGGGTGTCGGATGAAGATGATCCCACATTTTTATACTAATTGAAAACATAGTACAACTTACTCCTAATGTTTTCAATCTTCTCATGAGAATTTATGGGATCTAATTTCGCAAAAGTAAACTTTATGACTTCAAGCTTCATCCGAGGATCAAGGATAATGGCTAATGCAAGAATAACACTATATTCAGTCCAATATTTATCAAATTTGTCAAGCATACTCTGAGCCATATCCCGAATCACAGAATCCTCACTCTTCAAATGTCCTTTTAGCAGCAACTCAATCTTTGATATTTGTGTGAAATACATGTTAGAGGTGGGATATGATGATCCAGATATCAAGTTTGTTATCACTACAAAAGGTTTTAAGAATGTGCACATAGCCTCTGCTCTTGACCACTCTTCATTTATTGGACAATGATTGTAATTTGTGTCATTCAAGGCCAAGCTAGCAAAAGCATGACGATATTTAATTGCACTTTCAAGCATTGCATGTGTCGAATTCCATCTAGTTGGGACATCATACCTTAAACCCACAGAAGTGTCAATTCCCCTAACTTGTTCAACCCTTTTCTTGAATTCTATCATCCTTGCCTCTGATTTCCGTACATACATAATACTGCTCCTAATTTTATTTAAAGCTCCTTCCACTACTCGCAAACCATCCTGAACTATGAGATTCAAGATGTGGGCAGAACATCTCACATGAAAGAATTCTCCATTGCATATCAAGCTACCACTCAAATTCAAATTCTCTTTAAGTATTCTTTGCATATGAAAATTTGCTGAAGCATTGTCCAGCGTGATAGAGAAAACCTTCTTGTCAATTCCCCAATCTATCAATATCTCATGCGCCCTTTTTGCCAATTCAAGTCCCGTGTGAGGAGGCTCCATCTTGGAAAAAGAAAGTATTTTGCTATGCAAATTCCATTTCTCATCAACAAAGTGAGCAGTCAAGCATACATAACCTTCTGTAGTTATTGCTGTCCAACAATCAGAAGTCAAACATATTCTACTTGGACTCATTGATAGTTTGGCCTTTAGGTTGTCCTTTTGATGAAGATAGAAATTCCATACATCCACCACAACAATTTTCCTTGTAATACTCTTATAATCAGGATTCAAATATGTGAACAACTCCCTAATTCCCTCATACTCAACAAAAGCATATGGAAGATTATGTTTAATGATGGCATAGGCAATGAGTTCTCAAACTTTGTTGTGGTCAATCTTTCTAGCTCTAACAATCCCTGATTGGTCTATCATCATGGCACCAACATCCTTGTATTTTAGGAGTGCTTTACAACTTTCAATATGACGACGAAGGTGTAAAGTCCCACAATCCTTGCTTCCCACAGCATATGGCTTTCCACACCCATTACATTTGGCTTTTTCCTTACCATCAACTATGCCAAGTTTTGTAAAGTATCTCCAAACATCAGATGTCGTACATCTCGCCCTTTTATTTGTAGCAGGAGCATCTTTATGTTGTGTTTGTACAGTGGAAGCTTCAGGTTCAGTAGGTTGTTTGGATTGTGTGGCCACATTGTCAACATCCATGGTAGCCATCTTTTTTTAACGACAAAAGCATTATCATCTTTGTTTAAGGACAAAAGCATTATTGAAAACAAAATCCAACAACAACCACAAATGCACAATCTTAGTAAAAAATAGAATTGGAAAAACAAATCCACTTATCCAGCAAAGACAAAACTACAGAGTTCAAATTTTCATCCAGTAAATGCACAATCACAGCAATTCAACAAATGAGCATTTGAGCTTAACCAACAAATGCACAATCACAATACAACAATCAATTGGAAAAACAAATCCAGCAACTGAGCAAAGACAGAACTATAGACTTCGACATTTCATCTAATTGAGTAGAAACTACAGAACTAAATCGAATTTACTTCAATTCAAACAAAGTTCGAATCAGACAGAAACTACAGTACATAACTATTTGAGCATTTGAGCATTAAATGTAACCAAATAAAACCAAAAACAGAAACTACAGAGTTTGAATCAGAATTCAATGGTTTGCTTAAGTTTTTTGTTTACTTCAATTCAAACAAGAACAAAAAAATTACCTCTTACTGTGTTGAGACTAACAGAGGCGACGAGCACAAGCACGAGAGGAAGAGAATCCGGTTTGGTTTCAGTTCAGATGGGAGACTTGGAAGAGACGACAGATGAGCATGCCTAATCCGGTTTAGTTTAAGTGAATGAAACTCCGAGCCTTTGAGCAGAGTAGACAACGAGACGCCACAAACACCAGGGGAAGAGGGAGATGGGGGAGAGCAACTGAGCGGTGGTGGCACAGAGTCAAAGAAGAGGAGGGAGTCTGGGAGAGGCGGAGAGCACAGAGCGGCGGTGGAGAGCAAGACGGAGACTGCGATGCGAGAGCACAGAGCGAAGGAGGCACAGAGGAAGAGCGAGATTTGGAGAGGCCGAACTAGCGGAGCCGGAGAGGAAGGGTGATGAAGCCGAGCCGGAGAGGAAGATCAAGAGGGGGAGCGGAGCGTTAGGGTTCAGTCGTTTAGAGAAGAGGAGACCGAAGCGAAGAAAGATTCTAAGCTTTGAGAGTGAGACCGAGGGTCACCGAGTGTGAGCGAGCGGACCGAAATGGAATGGGAGAATTTTTTTTGGGTAATCGGGCTAAACGGGTTAACCCATTTAACCCGCGGGTTAGCCCGTTTAACCCGATGGTTAAATGGGCTTAACCCGTTTAGCCCGATTACAATTGGGCTTGAGTTCTTCAGGCCCGAACCTGATTTTTTAAATGGACTGGTGGGCCCAATCCGCCAGCCCGGCCTGAATTACCACTTCTAACTGGGATGAGTTTAGACACCCTAGTAGCCTTGTATGGCTACCTTAATCGTAAGTATCATGTACAAACCCATATGGGGAATATATGTAATCATGCACATATTATTAGTATAGTTATGCTATTCCTGTGTTTTCTACTGAACCGTATATCATTTTTTGCAAATACTTTGAAAAAGGTTGAAATTGAGATAAGGGCATGACACCCTACTCATGTATACATGATGATGATATGTTTATATTGTTCATTAATTTGTGCATACCTCGGCTTATGTCATATTTACTTTTTGCATTCTCTATGAACGATATTATGTCTCTACGGGGATTCTTCAGGATCTCACCCTATTTTTTAACAAACACCTCAGTGGGTACAGTGGGGCAAAGGGAAAAGATGTAGACACCAGAAAGTGAACGGCATGTGTCTCGAGGTGAGGACAAGATCGTGGTCATAATTGGTCTATTTTGTGATATTTTGGTGAAATTTGTAAATATTAAGTTTCCGCTGTATTTTCTGTTTTTTGTTGATGAACGATGTTGGGATTGTAAACAAATATCTTTATCAGTATAATTGTACTTTTCTGTTTACCCATTGAATTTCATCTTTATTACTCTTTAATTATCGAAATGGAAACGGGTGTTGACATGGCTAGCTTGATCAATTATAACACCAAAAAGATGTTAGTAGAGGGTGTGATTAAAATTAATTAAAAGTTGATTCTGAATTGCATAAGATAAAGCTTTTAGAGATAGATAGCCAAGTTGGATTTGAAGCCCTACACCATTTCACACGCAAATGCGGCCAATCAATAGTACCTACATAACGTGACAGGCCACGTCTAATCAAAACACGAAGCGTCCATTCTAATTATGGAGCCATCTGTGTGAAAGAGACCTGTTTTATTTTTTTGCCTTTGGCATCCGGTCTCCGACGCTTTTTTTGGGTCATAATCTCTTTTTTTGGGCCAGGTAAACCCACACAACTGATTAATCCGGACTCGAGGATATGTTGGACCCTTTGGGTGTTCACCTCTCCTTCCAACAGAGACTCTATCCACCGGTCTCGAACCCAAAACTGAAAGGAAAGGGCTCATGTGCCAAACCACTTGAGCACCCGCCATTAGTAAAGAGACCCTGTTTTGCAGGTTTATTTGGAAAAGAGGCTTCACCTATTATACTTTGGGAAAATCCCTCATAAAGGACCTAGAAACTCTGAAATCCTGCAGAGGTGCTTGGGGACTTGTCAGGGATTTATAAATTCAGAGGAAATGACCAATTTGCCCTTACTTATTTTTTTATTAAAATAATAAATACCCCGCCGGCTGGCCGCCGCTCAGGAGGCGGCCGACCGGCCACGGCTGGCGGGCACCATCCGGCAGGGCTCTGACCAAGGAATATTCCGACATAATATTCCCTGGCTTTAGGAATAATTCCCAAAGTTTGTGGGGGGCGGGGGTTCCAATCCCCCACCAGTTTTGTGCATGACCACTAGGCTAGGAAAGTCTTTCAATATATGTAGTGCAAAAAAAAAAAATATAGTAACCTTTGATTTTTAACTAAGCCAACCAACAAGTTCAGATAAAGAATTGACAGATTAATAAAAGAAATTAACAAGTTCATATAAGAATTTCACAACTTTCGTTTAAAATCCACCTACTCTCTCAGAGTATTCACTAGTTTAGATAAGGAATTCCCGAGTTCATATGACGAATTAATAAATTGAGATAAGAATTTCACAACTTTTATTTCCCGAGTTCTAAAATAAATTAAAATATTCAACAAAATTTTAATATAATATAATCTAAAAGTAAACCAACAAATTTAAAATAAAAATATAGTATAATTAAGATAATACCATGAATCTAAAATACAATTAAATGTTAAATAATTAATAAGCTCAGATAAGGTTATGAATTTTTATCTAAGGTTGCAAATTCCTGAGCTTGTGAGATTATCTTTATTAGATAAGGTCACAAAAATAAGGTTGCGAATTCCTGATCTCATATATGAACTTGTGAATTCCTTATCAAAATTTTTCATTTATTTATCTAAACTTGTTAATTCGATATCTAAACTTGTGAATGGCCTGAGAGCACAAGTGAATCTTTTACTTAAACAAAAGTTGTGCATTTGTTATCTTAAGTTGTCAATTTCTTATCTGGAGTTGGGAATTCTTCATCTAAATTTGTGAATGGCCTAAGAGCATTCTCAAGCCATTCACAAGTTTAGATATAGAATTTCCAAGTTTACGAAAGTGAATTTTTGGTTGAAACAAAAGTTAAGAAATCCTCAATTTGTTAATTCGTCATATAAACTCGGAAATTCTTTATCTAAACTAGTGAATGGTCTGAGAATGCTCTCAGGCCATTCACAAGTTTAGATAAAGAATTTCCAACTTCAGATAAGAAATTGACAACTTGATACAAATTTGCAACCTTAGATACAAATTCGTAACTAAAATAATAAGGTTACGAATTTTTATCTAAGGTTGCGAATTCTTGATATGAGATTGTGAATTCTTTATCTCAACTTGTCAATATATTATCTGAACTTGGTAATTCTGTATCTAAACTTGTGAATGACCTGAGAGCGCAAGTGAATCTTTTACTTAAACAGAAGTTGTGAATTCATTATTTCAAGTTATCAATTTCTTATCTGAAGGCGGGAATTCTTCATCTAAACTTGTGAATGGCCTGAGAGTAAAAGTAAATTTTTGGTTGAAACAAAAGTTGCGAAATCTTTATCTCAATTTGTTAATTAGTCATATGAACTCAGGAATTCCTTATCTAAACTAGTGAATGGTCTAAGAGAGTATGTAGATTTTTTGCTTAAAAAACGAAAGTTGTGAAATCCTTATATGAACTTGTTAATTTCTTTTATCAATCTGTCAATTCCTTATTTGAACTTGTTGGTTGGCTTAGTTAAAAATCAAAGTTTACTATATATATATATATTGCACTATATATATACTAAAAAGCTTACTTAGCTTAGTGGTCATGTGCCTTTTGTGCATGGGTGCATGATCACAGGTGGGAGGGTTCAAACCCCTACCCCCTCACTTTGGGATTACGGAATATTCTCTGGACCGGAGCCCCCGCTGGTGGCGCCCGCCTCTGGAACTGCAACTGGTGGCAGGGTATTTATTATTTTAATAAAAAAACAAGTAAGGGTAAATTGATAATTTTCTTTGAAATTGTAAATCTCTGACAAGTCTCCTATCACCTCTGCAAGATTTCAGAATCTTCTATCACCTCTGTAGGATTTTGTAATTTTGAGGTCCTTTATCAAGGATTTTCCCTTATACTTTCATGCTCTGGTTTTCTTTTTTCTTCTTTGGGTTATAATGAAATTTTGGCCGAATCCGTAAAGCTCTTTACAATATTGAAATTAATTAATGTTTGGCCCTCCTTTTATATATGCATTCTATATTTAGAAAATTAATTTAAGAAAACATAATACATATTATAAATAAGATAGATTGAGGTTTTATATTTAGAATCAATTAAGACCAATCCCAAATGAGCATCTATATTTAGAACCAAAGGAGTGTCTATTTTTCATTCATGTTTCCCCTTATTTAATTAGCTAGGTAACTACACAAATGAATATAAAAATTTCATTGATTTCACATATTCATATATTGAAGCCATTTTTGAAGAAAAATAAATTCATTAATTCATTTTGAAAAACATCAAAATGTCTTATATTTTTAAATATGAAATGTCTTGTAATTTTGAACGGAGCAAGTATATATATTAGTTAAGTGTACGTTTCTAGTTTCACATTGATCTTTCAAACGCAATCACGATCATGTTTTGCAGCTCGTATGCATGCATTTATCACATAAATTTGAATCGAAGTTGAATTTCTACTCATTGAAATTATATTATACTTAATCGTTAAGGGTTGGGATGAAAGAACATTTATTTATTTCTCTTAATTCAATATCAAATCACATTTTGTATATTGTTATTATTATGAAGGAATATTGTTAATGAATGGTATGTAAGGCTCATGCCTCGCACAGAATCTAAGGTGAAGAATCAACAATTAAAATTGATTATGAAGAGAGAAAGAAGTGACAAAATATTACAATACAATAGGACTATCAAGATGAACAAAACTAAATCTATAACCTTGAAATAGCCAATTAGTTACCAATTAGAGTTTCTACGTTACGACATAGAAAAACAATAAAAAAATATACATATTTGAGTTACAATGTTTGTGTGACTAGAACAATAATGTATAAATAAAAATTTTCAGTGCTTGTGAGAATAATATTAACTGTCATAATCAAGGTGGGGAAGAAATAAATTTTTTAAATGAAAAAAATCAACAATGTAAACACAAGACTCTAGTAATCTGATGTGTCTTAATTCGGGGAAGGAACAGAGAGATCTAATAAAGATTTGAAGATACAATGATCTATAAAGCAACTATTGGTTGAGGCTTGGTTGAGGCGGTAGCAATCTCATCTATGTAAAGAGGAAAATATAAATTTGGAATCTAAAAAATAAATTTATTAGGAAAGACGAAAATTCTTCAATATACTCTCCAAGCCTAAGAGAATTAGTATGAAATCGAAAGTGGCTCGGGATACCTTTGGTTTCTAAAAAAACAGAAAAGACATAATAAATATGTTTCATGTGTTAAATAAACACGGCAACATGTACATTTAATTATAGCAGAAAAACAGAGTGAAAACAAAAAAGTCAACTTTTCAGTAAAATATTAGCTAAAGATATCACACTAGTCTATTTACAGCTTGAGATCAGTCTCAAGTCACGGGTTTCAACACTCTAAAAATTGAAAATACTGACCAACTGCTGAGTGGTTAGAAAAGATTAAAATCATAATTTTTAAAAGTTTTTTTCTGTAAGCCAAAATAAAATTCTTTTTATATTTTTATTTGGTAAATTATAAAAATTGTTTTTCAAAAGTTAATCTAAACAAGTGAGTTCAAATACCTTGTTTGGATATTATATTATTTGTACATATTAAAGAAGAAAAACCTTTAGAGCTTTTAATAGAAGTATTTTTTTCAAAAATAATTCAAAAAGCTTATTTGACATTAAATCATTTACAGATCCCTCGTTTGTCATTTTCCTTATCAGACAGGGGCTTTGTTTCATTCTATGGGCAGGATCAATACTCTCTAGCTCTCTCTCTCTCTTACTTTAGTTTCTTTGATTTTTTTTGGGTACAGTTTCTTTGATTTTTTAACCCATGGAAATTTAGTTGCTTTGGCTGATCTGGGCTCATTGACCCATTTCAGATACAATTTCCTGTGCCACGGCCCAGTTCAGATACATGAACAAGTTAAAAAAAAAAAATCTTACTAACGTGAAGAGTCACGTAACAAACTAAAATTTGAATCCTCACCAAGAGAAGAATCCACATTTAGTATTCAACATAATGAAAGCTTAATAAAATTTTAGACAGAGTTACCAAGTTTTAAGGTTTTTCCTTGATTCTAGCTAAACAAGTTGGGGATGACTTATAATTTTATAATAGAAATCCAGAGTGGTATTATACAATGTATAAAAAATAATTTATATAGTTAATGACTTACCCCTCCATCCCTATATATAAGTTCCTCTTTTTTAAACTGGGCTTGTCCCTTTTTATAATGTATTATTTGAGTTTGCTTCAATAATTAATGCACTTTTACCCATTTTGTCATCAATTAATTTCATAACCCACTTTCTTTTTCTCATTATTTCTCTATCTCTCTCATTCATAAATAGGGGCATTTTTAGAAAAAAAATATTTTCTACATATTTATTACTTTTAATTAATTTTAACTGTTTTTTTAGAATTCTACAATTCAAGTAAAAAGACTTTATATAGCAACGGATGAAGTATTATTAACAATGTATTGTGATTTTATTTTCGGGTACAGGTGAGGGCTCATGCCCTAATAAAGTAATAGTTAATCTAAGGGGAGAAAATAACATATATACCCACAGATAATTGGGACAAGACTCCAATGAGGATGATATTGTCAAACCATCCTCTGCTAGACTCCAATAAATCCCATATTAATGGATTGATCATTGATGTATGTGTTCTCCAAGTTTTTGAGAGCTAGCCGCCATGTTAGATTTTGCAGCCCAAGACACAAAATGGGATATATAATACCCCGAATTTTGAGATTAGAGGCTTGAGAATAAGCCTAAATTAAGAGAACTGCTAAGCCCTAATTTAGTAGGTGTCCCAAATATATTCTATAATATTTCTTATATCTTTGGGGCATTAAAGAAATAAAATGGTTAATTTTGAAGAAAGTGATTATGCTTACGGTGAAATCGCCTATGAGGTAGTGAGTTTGTCATGTGATTTTGAATGAACAAATGATGAGCAAAAATTATGCAATTTTACAGGAAGAAAGTAGACATCTTTAGCTTTAATTTGATAGGTCATATGACTCAATTAGAGCTATATACAAAAAGATATCAATTTTTGAAGTCAGCACAGAAAAACTGTGAAATTTTTGGAACAATATGCAAAGATTGAAATTCTGGAAATTTTTTTATTCCATTCAGCAAAAGTCTATAGTTTTCCTTAAAACTAGACTCAATAAGGGTTCTATAGGCTTTGTAACCACTCCAATTCGATTTTTCTAGAATTAGTTATGATTTTTCAAAGTTTGGGCAGAAATCTGTCAAAATTTTATAAAAATCCAAAAATTTGGAAAATTAAAGTAAATTATGATATAATAATATATCGTCATCCTCTTCCTCTTGAGCTCATTTCTAGCGTGAAACAGCAGCTGAAGAGAGAGAGAGAACGTTCATATTTTAGAGAGAGAAAAGGAGGAGGAAAAACTTACAAAGGTAAGTGATTTCTTCGGTAAATTAGTTCCTAATGTGTATAACTCCGTTCCTAAGCTTCCTTTTCATATGATTTAAGGTTTGGAGGCTCAAATTTGAATGCTGAGCACCTAGGGTTCAACTATATCAAGGAGAGCCAGTAGGAGCTTGAAGTAACTTCCAAACCTTTGTATATTGACTATTCTGGCTATTGTGGACAATTTAATCGGTGAAATTTCGCCGAATTGTCCTTGGTTGTAAAAATGGAAAATGGGTTTTCCTAGGGGTTATGTTGCCCAAATTGGTGCTAAATGGTAGTTGTAACCTAATGGAATAGTCAATAAAGTGATTAGGAGTAGAAAGAAACGTGTTTATGGAGCCGAAACCGAAAAACCACGATTTTTCTTGGAGTTCTTATAAGTTTCAGCCAACTCTAGAAATGGATCTTAGAGTTGGATTTTTAATGATTTGATAATTCCATTGAGTTCAGGAGGGAAAATTAGGTGGGATTACAGTTGGGCACTTTTTCGGAAAAGGCCGAGAAAGCATAATTATGAAAACGCCCCTAAGACATTGAAATAAGGGCTATCAAGGGCAATTTCATCTTTGGTCAGTGAATTTGGTAATTCCGAGTCTGGAAATGGATTCCTTGGGTGAAAATATGTCAAGATAGCCCACGTTAGAATTTCGGGAAAAGTACATCCGGACCGGGTACGGCTGGGCCGGGTCGGGCCCCAGGGGCATTTTAGTAATTTTTCAATATAGCCTCATATAACCCCCAGAAACATCATGGAAGTGTCTAAATGATACATTTGGAATTGTAGGATCGAATATAGAGCCCAAACTGTTGTCATGCTTTATGAGGCACACGTTTCGAGGTGGAAAAGGATTAAGGTAGGAGACTTACCTAACTTGCATGTATTTGATATCTTTGCTTGTGTAATGATGTATGTGATTGCTTTACTTGATTGTGTAGAGCATATTTGAATAAATGAAGCTCTGTTTCTGTTTTCGCTGTGACCATAGTCTTGTTGTATGAAACATTGAGCATGCAGAAATATCATTATGGGGTATACATATAGTTAAAGCTAACATGTCATACACATAGCATCTATCATGCATGCATTATTATGGTATCTGTTTCCTACTGAGATTCTTTTGAATCTCACCCTCCCCTACCAACAATTTAGACAGGAGACGATAGAAGATATGTAAACAACAATGCAGAGTACCGTACGAGGGGATTACAGTAGTGGAACGAGGACGGTAAGATGTCTCCGTTTCACTGGGATGAGTTTAGAAACCCTAGTAGCCTTGTGCGGCTACCCTAATTGTAATTATAAGGTACGAATCCCTGAGGGGAATTTCCGTAATCATGTACATATTATCAGTATAGTTATGCTATTCATGTGTTGCCCACCGAACCGTATCGTTTTCCGCAAATACTCTGAAAAAGGTTGAAATTGAGATAAGGGTGTGATAGGATACAAGACTAATCAATGCCTACATAACGTAACAAGCCATAATTAAAAGCACGAATGTTCCCAACTTGTCATTCTAATTAAGCCATATTGTAAGAAAATTCCTTGTGAAAAGATACACTGTGTTGCAGGTTTATTTGGAACAGGCTGCATCCATGAAAGCACTTTTAAGCCTAGCTATATAATGAAATGGCTCATCCTCCAATAGATAAGTGGGTATTAGTTCAGTGCACGTTTCTGGTTTCTCATTAATTTCAAAATGCAGTATCCATGTGCATGTTTTGCTTCTCTTGCATGCATTAATCACTTTAAAATTTGAATCAAAGTTGAGTTTCCACTTTGAAAAGTAGGAGTATACAATTATGTGCTTCAATCGAGGTCACATCACATTTTGCATTAATTTTAACTTGTTTGAAGGAACTGTTTATAAATGTTATACAATTTAGATTGTAATTATAACTGGATGCAGGGCTCATTCCTTACATGAAGTTTAGGGTGAACGAAGATAACGAGAGTAATAATTGATTAAATAATAACCTTTTACAAAACATAACAATGTTACCTCACACTATTAAAAAGCTAATATTGACCATTAAAATATTTTTAATGATAAAGGGAAATATTACTCAATTTTAACACTTCTAAGATGATATTGAACCTAAAAAAAACTATCAAGTAACATGGATCCTGAGTAAAAACTTATGGGACAAATTCACACTTTAACCATTTATTTTATCCCACAAATTATTCATTGGGAAAATTCCATTTAAATACCACATAAACTTACAAAACCTACAAAAGTTCATTAAAACTTGTAAAGGACATATAAGATGAAAGAGGCAAACTTCACCCAAGAGGGGGGTGAATTGGGTGATGTGATAAATTTTCGGTTGATGTGGTGATATGACAATAGTTGTATATAGAGTAGAGTTGAAAAGATTAGCACACCGAGAGTTATACTGGCTCGGCCCAAAACCCATGCCTACGTCCAGTCCTCAGAGATCAAGACCTATTGAGATTTTCACTATTCTTCTAAGATTTAGTGGGCTCTCGGAACACCGCTAGACAACAATCGTCCTTGAATGGACTACGAGAAGAAATATTCTAACATTAGAAATTTCTCTCCCTCTTACGACAAGTCTTACGTGCAGAAAAATAACCCTATGACCTTTCTCTCTTGCTTACGTATACAAGTCTTATGAGCAACAATGTTCTCTCTTGTTTACACCACTATAAGTCTTACGAGCAGCAATGTTCTCTACTGCTTGTACCTTGTAAGTCTTATGAGGAGAAAGTCGTACTAGGAATTCTCTCAACTGCTTCTCTCATAAGAATATCTACCCTCTCAAGGTCCCTATACCTTGAGATTAAATGAAAATAGAATTTGAAGTGTATACAGACTCTCTCACAGAGCAAATATGATAAACACTGAAGTACAATATGAATACAGAGAAAATGTGAATAACAGAGACTCATGAATTTGCTTGTGTGAATTCTTATTCTTAGTTGATGAATGATGGTCTATGAAGCTCTCCATTTATAGTCAGTTGTTTTTGCCCGTTGAATAATAATCATTGTGGAGCAGAGCATTTTATTGTGGAACAGCATGTATACGTTGGAAATCTTTGAACGAGATATCGTGGTAGGTACGTGCTTGGTTGGTCGTAATGATTCTTTCTGCCGTTGTTTGACTTCCTCTGTGCCTTTCTAATTCAAATGATCAAACTCTTGTTTCAGACTTGTAATATATGTTAAATGATGTTAAATAATAATAACAAGTGAAAATGGAATGAATAAATAATATTAAACCATATTCGGATTGATCGCTGTGAATCTGTTACGTTTTGGCTTCTGACAGAGTATCACTCGAGTGCACTTTGGTCTCACTCGAGTGCATCATCATATTTGCTCTTCTGCTTATGTTTTTGTGGTGCACTTGCATGAAGTTTTGAGAGAGTGCATTTTCACACTTGCGAGTGATGTGGGTCCTCACTCGAGTACATATGGTCTCACTCGAGCACACATGTATCTTGTACTATAAACTCTCATCTCTGGAAAACACTCGCACTAATTTTTACAAGAGTGTGATTTCTCACTCGCAGGTGATGTGGGGCCTCACTCGAGTATAATGATCCTCACTTGGGTGAATAGTATATTCTTGTATAAGATACTCTTTTGCTTCAGCACTTGCATCAAGAATAGAGAGAGTTGGATTTCCCACTCGTGGGGGCTGAGCTGTCACTCTTGTGCAAATGCTCTTTCCTCGGGTGCACTTGCTCTTCCATGCTAGTTGACTCTCTGGCATGCACTTTCTGTGCTTCACTTATTTGGACTCGAGTGCATTTCTGATTAGCACTCGGGTGTCACATTGAGTACTCGAGTGAATTCTGTATATTAAGAAATTAAAATGATGAATTTTAGAGAATATAATTATGTTTTCGATGAAATCACCTATGAGGTAGTGAGCTTACCATATGATTTTGAATGATCAAATGATGATCAAAAATTATGATATTTTATAAGATGAAAGTAGACATCCTAAGCTTTAATTTGATAGGTCATATGACTCAATTAGAGCTATATACAAAAAGATATGAATTTTTGAAATTAGCCCAGAAAAACTAGAAATTTTCTGGAATAGCATGCAAAGATTGAAATTCTAGGAATTTTTTGATTCCATCTAGCAAAATTTTATATTTTTTCTTGAAACTAGACTCAATAAGGGTTCTATAGCTTTTGGAATCACTCAAATTCAATTTTTATAGAATTAGTTATGATTTTTCAAAGTTTGGGCAGAAATCTGCCAAAATTTTGTAAAAATTCGAAAAATTGGGATAATTAATTAATTAAATTGGATATATTATTATAATCATCCTCCTCCTTCTTCAGCCCCATTTCTGATGTGAACCAACTGAACATAGAGAGAGGAAGTGTGAAATTTTACAGAGAGAAAAGGGGAGGAAAAAGCTTACAAAGGTAAGTGATTTCTTTGGTAAATCGGTTCCTAATGCGTATAACTCCATTCCTAAGCTTCCTTTGCATATGATTTAAGGTTTGGAAGCTCATCGTTTGGTGTTTCAAGGGTTAGGGTTCAACCATCTTGAGAAAAGCTAGTAGGAGCTTGAGGTAACTTCCAAACTCTTGTGTATTGACTATTCTAGTTGCTGTGGACAATTTAATCGGTGAAATTTCGCCGGATTGTCATTGGTTTTAAAGTTTGGAAATGTTATGATATAGGGGTTATGCTGCCAAAATTGGGTCTTAATGGTAGTTGTAACCTAATGGGTCTTAGACTTAGGAGTAGAAAGGAATGCGTTTACGCAGCTGAAACCGAAAAACCCCGATTTTCTCCTTAAAACCCATATATTTCGGCCATCACTGTAAATGGGTCTTAGAGTTGGATTTTCAATAATTTGATGGTTCCATTGAGTTCAGGAGTGAAAATTAGGTGGGGTTACAGTTGGGCACTTTCTCGGAAAAGGCCGAGAAAACATAATTACGAAAATACCCCTAAAACACTTAAATAAGGGCTGCCAAGGGCAATTTGGTCTTTTGGAAGTGAATTTGGTAATTCTAATTCTGGAAATGGATTCCTTGGGCGAAAATATGTCAAGATAACCCAGGTTAGAATTTTGAGAAAAGTACAGTGGGGCCGGGCCGGGTCCCCGGGGGTATTTTAGTAATTTTTCAAGATAGACTCATATAACCCCCAGAAACACTATGAAAGTGTCTAAATGGTATATTTGGAATTTTAGGACCGAGCTGAGAGCCTCAGTTACTGTCACGCAAATTGAGGAGAAAAGCTGGAGGTAGGGGACTTACCTTACTTGCATGTATTTGATATCTTTGCTTGTGTAGTAATGTATGTGTTTGCTTTACTTGATTGTGTTGAGCATATTTGAATAAATGAAGCTCTGTTTTTGTTTTGCTGTGGCCATAGTTTTGTTACATGAAACATTGAGCATGCAGAAATGTCATTATAGGGCATGCATCTAGATAAAGCTAACATGTCATACACATAGCATCTATCATGCATGCATTATGGTATGCATGCAGAAATGTCATTATGGTGCATGCATCTAGATAAAGCTAACACGTCATACACATAGCATCTATCATGCATGCATTATGGTATCTGTTTCCTACTGAGATTCTCTCGAATCTCACCCTCCCCTACCAACAATTTAGACAGGAGACGATAGAAGATATGCAAACAACAAAGCAGAGTACCGTACGAGGGGATTACAGTAGTAGAACAGAGATGGGAAGAAGTCTCTGTTTCACTGGGATGAGTTTAGACACCTTAGTAGCCTTGTGCAGCTACCTTAATCGTAAGTATCATGTACGAACCCCTATGGGGAATTTATGTAATCATGCACATATTATCAGTATAGTTATGCTATTCATGTGTTGCCTACTGAACCGCATGTCGTTTTCCATAAATACTCTGAAAAAGGTTGAAATTGAGATAAGGGCATGACAATTACTAACCTCTTATCTTCTTCGTCAAACTCATCTGGGCTCTTTTTAATGACTCTATCTTCGATTTTCTTCATTGGAACATAGTCACCGTCTTGTATCACATTCCATAGACCGTATTCATTAGCTATCACAAACACTCTGAATTTAGCTTTCCAGAATGAAAAATATTCTCCAGCAAAACCAGGAGATCTAGTGATAGAAGCTCCGTCTGGAAGGATGTTCTCACCCATTGTTGCCATTTACCGGATCCTTCTCAAGCTGTTAGGCTCTTCGGAGAAGACCTTGCTCTGATACCAAATGAAAGAGGCAAGCTTCACCTAAGAGGGGGTGAATTGGGTGATGTGATAAATTTTTCAGTTGATGTGGTGATATGAAAATAGATGTATATAGAGTAGAGTTGAAAAGATTAGCATACCAAGAGTTATACTGGTTTGGCCTAAAACCCAGGCCTACATCCAATCCTCAGAGATCAAGACCTACTGAGATTTTCACTATTCTTCTAAGATTCAATAGGCTCTGGGAACGCCGCTAAACAACAATCGTCCTTGAATGGACTATGAGCAGAAATATTCTACCACTAGAAATTTCTTTCCCCCTTACGACAAGTCTTACGTGCAGAAAAACAACTCTATGACCTTTCTCTCTTGCTTACGTATACAAGTCTTATGAGCAACAATGTTCTCTCTTGCTTACACCACTATAAGTCTTACGAGCAGCAACGTTCTCTACTGCTTGTACCTTATAAGTCTTATGAGCAGAAAGTCGTACTAGGAATTCTCTCAACTGCTTCTCTACCCTCTCAAGGTCCCTATACCTTGAGATTAAATGAAAATAGAATTTGAAGTGTATACAGACTCTCTCACAGAGCAAATATGATAAACACTGAAGTACAATATGAATACAGAGAAAATGTGAATAACAGAGACTCGTGAATTTACTTGTGTGAATTCTTGTTTTTAGTTGATGAATGATGGTCTCTAAAGCTCTGCATTTATTGTCAGTTGTTTTTGCCCGTTGAATAATAATCATTGTGGAGCAGAGCATTTATTGTGGAACAACATGCATACGTTAGAAATATTTGAACGAGATATCGTCGTAGGTACGTACTTGGTTCGTTGTAATGATTCTGTCTGCCATTATTTGACTTCCTCTGTGCCTTTCTAATTCAAACGATCAAGCTCCTGTTTCACACTTGTAATATATGTTAAATGATGTTAAATAATAATAACAAGTGAAAATGGAATGAATAAATAATATTAAACCATATTCGGATTGATCGCTGTGAGTCTGTTGCGTTTTGGCTTCGACAGAGTATCACTCGAGTGCACTTTGGTCTCACTCGAGTGTATCTTCATATTTGCTCTTCTGCTTATGTTTTTATGGTGCACTTGCACGAAGTTTTGAGAGAGTGCATTTTCACACTTGGGAGTGAGAAATCACACTCTTGTTAAAATCAGTGTGAGTGTTATCCAGAGACGAGAGTTTCTAGTACAAGATACATGTGTTCTCGAGTGAGACATTTTAGTAGAAAATTGGAATGCTGTCAAGTGTGAACCATGTTCTAGGCAGTCAGTTTGCACGAAATTTTTGAATGGCCAAATGGTGTCTAAAACTTATGAAACTTTCCAATCTTAAATTTCACATCCCAAGCTTCAAAATGGACATATAATTTGTGTCATTTTGTTTTGTGAACTAGGAGATATGATTGTCCAAAGTTTGGGATGGAAACTGGACTCTGTTTTGGAGCAGTGTTGAGTTTTGGGCAATTATGTATTTGTGTGGTGAGTTTTGGTAATGGCCCATATTTTTCCTATATATATCACTTAAATATCTTTCATTTGACTTTGAAATCACCTCAGTTCAATTTTTCTAGAATTAGTTATAATTTTTAGAAGTTCAGCTAAGAAATAGGATTTTTCTTGGCCGCGGCCTAGAATCCAAATGTTTTTTACCTATTCCCACATAAATTTTCACAAAGAATCCATTAAAAACATCAAATCAACCAATTTCACATTTTTTTTTCCAAAATATAACCTAAGACAGCAACATAATGCCAATTTTCCAAAAACTGCAAATTTCATGATTCAATCTCAAATCCATTCTATCAATCCAAAACATATCACAAGACACTAAATCCATGACCACAACATGCCCTACACACCATGATCCTCAATTTTGAAAATCAAGCCAAAATCCCAGAAATTCCAAACTCAATTAATGGCTACAAAACCTATATAGAAAGATTTGTCTTACTTACCTCTATAACTTTTCCAAAGGAGTTCCTTGGTTTTCCACACTCCAAAATCCCTTGAGTGCTCAAACACCACCAAATGGGAAATCTAAAACCATGAAATCAAAGCTCTCAACACAAGGAACAACTTTATAGAAGGGAGTTTGGCATTAGAGGTCATTAACTTACCTTAAAATTAAGCTTTTCTTCCTCTCTCTTGGGCAATAATGGAGGATGAATTTGGAGAAAGAAGGGAGGGATGACAGGTTGAAGAAAAAGGTGAAATGATGATGAAGATGGCAGAATTTCTGCCCCCATGCCTACTCATGCGTACAAAGAGAGCGGGGGAGAGAGAAATGATTTTAAAACTCATTGTTTGACTTTTCCTTCTACCAACTCTCATGCTTGGTTCATCTACCAATGGCTACATGTCACTCTCTCATTGGTTCTCATAAAGTACGTAACTAATTAGTTACTTTAACCACTCCATTAGCCATTTAGTTATATATTTTATTTCTCCTTAGTTAGTAATTAATCTCTCTATTAATCATTAACTTATGGTCATTCTTTCAATTTCTCACTGATTATGGCATATTAATTAAAATTGCCACATAATACATAACCAAATTCTTTTCCTTCTTCCATGCGCCATTTACCCCTATATTTAGCCCAAATAATTACTTTGTCACATAATTATGCTAAAATACAGGGTATTGGGCATTTCCAATAATAATTCGAATCTTAAATCCATTTTAATTTACAAAATCATTCACAATAATTATCATTAGCTCTTAATCAAAATTTGGAGCGTTACAATTCTCCCCCCATTTAATAAATTTCATCCTCGAAATTTGTTACACCACTAGGAACATGAACCTCAGACGCCTCTTTATGACAGCTTCCGATCCTCAAATTGTTTCTCATTGGAATAGTCCATTCAAGACTACTTGTACAAATAATACGCTACAAGTCAGATTTTCTCAAGAATCTCCACGAACCAATGCATCGTAGCTCAATTTCTTTCTCTTACTCACTTCACCGTTTCCCGTGACAAGAGACATTCATAATAATAATTTGGATCTCAAATCTATTTTAATTTACAAAATCATTCACAATAATTATCATTAGCCCTTAATCGAAATTTGGGGCGTTACAGTCTTAACTTACAAAACATAAGTTTCTTATCATAACACAATAATCTTTTGTTATCATCAAAACTTGGAATCTAACATAAGAGTTAGGGTGGGAATCTGGGTTTTTGATGTTTTGGCTTAAAAATCAAAATACCATTCACACTTATTTAATTAGATACTTAAACGCGGGATTGCTCAAAACGCACCAAGGCTTGGACTGGTTCTTTCCTATAAGAGTCACAATCGACGTCGTTACAGGCGAAAAAAGAACAGTTGGCATCACCGTCCCCAAATCGGCAATCATGGGTGGAATCCGTCGCAGAGTCACTAGTGGGTAGAGTGTTTTGCATTGGTCATTCTCAATGTCTTCTTCTGCCTTATGTTTTTTACTTTTCAAATCCTAGGTTACATTTTTTAACTTTACTCTTCTAGCTTTTATTTGGCCTTTTGAAGCTCAAAAAAGCTGAGTGTTATCGATACTTTTTGAAGCACCAATAGGTAGAAAGTTTCTGAGGATTTGGATTCAGGTTTGATTAACATCTATGCTTTGATTAAATCACGCATGAAACTCATATGTAAATCGTTTCCTTTGCTTTTTGGGAACTATTATGCCTCCTTGATAATTACTCACTCTTTTATCTCATCTCCAATCAAAGTTTTGTCTTAATCCTATAGTTCTGTAGGTGACTGCACAAATAATTTGACTAGTATTATTCATAACAAACTTTATTATGCTTTAGGCACTATGATGATAAAGCTACTGAGGCTGGGTAGGGCTTCTGGAATTGTCCTTGTGTTCCCATGAGAGAGAGGTAGGCTTATCTCCATAACCACGAAAAAATATACATCTTTCATGTTTGTAAGGTGTGAAGCTGGAAACCATTATTTTCATAAGCAACAATCCTTATCACTGGCCATGTTATGTTTGCTATACTTATACTTTCCACACTGTTCTTATATATGTATCTACAAGACTTGAGCTATGTTATAGAGGACCATCACTATTACATTATTTAAACATCACTATTATAAAGTTGGTATATGAGAGAAGCATGGATCTAGTTAGACTAAATAAGGTATATCACATTATTGACAAATGCGAGATGGGATACAATCGTTAGTAGAACAAAGGGGTATGTTTAACATTTTGCAAACTTGGGCATCGCTCTGCCCCTATGGCCAATAGTCAAATGGCTGATGTGGGTCATATTTTATTTTGATAATAATTTCTGTGGAGGATTTTTAATGTTTGGCATTTGAAACTTGATTACCACTAGATTGAATGGCATATTTTACTTGCATGCATTCTAACCTCTTGCTGTCTGAGACTGAGAGTAAAATTTGAAAGGCTCCACGAGTTCCACTAAATTGTTATGATCTCCACCCTAGTGAAATTTCTTTATGCAATTGTGACTCCTTTAGTTATCTATTTTGTATTTGTTATGTTGTAAAGTTGAACTAAGAAATTACTTGTGAATCTTCGAGTTAATACTTCTTGCCTTGTTTTTTATGCTCAAATTCTGCAAGAAGGAGTGCCACTGCATGCTCTTTCTCACTCCAAACAACTACTTTACTGGTAGTGAACAGGTAATTCTCTAATTTAGTCCCTTAACTGAATGTCTCAAACTGGCTATCAACGACTTCCTACTTTTTGTTGATATTTAGTGTCCAGATTTCATTTGAGATGAAGGAGTTGCCATGGTAGCTTGTTGTTTCTGATGTTTTGGTCAAAAGTGTTTCTCTTCTTCAGCATATCACATCCATGCATACTTTCTTTGAATAAATTTCATTTCCTTATATAATGCAATGTGACATTTTCTTTTATTGAAGACAATCACCATATATGAGATTAAACAAGCAATGGCAAATATGTAACACACAGACTATTGTGTACCAACTTGCTAGTAAAAATATGCATCTTACATTTAGCTAATGATATATTTGTATTTACAAAATAATATTTATTCTCTTTTATGAGTGGTTTGTCTAATAGGGTTTTTTTCCACAATCCTTATCGATTTTTCCACTTTAAATACAAGAAGGCTACGGTTAAAACCATTCGGTAATGTAAAGAAAAGAAAGCTAGTTCAAAGCATTATATTCCTCACACATGTTAGCTTCTAAGATGTTTTTTTAAGGGAAAATTAATCTCAGTCTTTCAATTTTTTACTCACTTATAACTTAGTCTCTCAACTATCATTCGGTGCGACTCAATCCTTTAACTTTTAATTTGCTCATTACTCAATCCCTAAACTTTTAAATTTTTTATATTACCGTCCTTATCATGTTCAACTCAGTTTTGAGTCATCATATTTGGTAATTACATTTAATAAAACAATTTCCAACTTAGCTCCACGTTGAAATTGTTTGGAGCTCCACTGTATATGGTTTTTTTTCAACATATGAATTTAACTCCTTGACTTCTTTATCAAACTGTTTTATAAGACTGAAAAATTAGAGTGAAACATACATTTTCTTCGTCTATCAGATTTTGTGGTCATGTTCATGCTATGGTCTTGTTATAATAGTTTCACAAAAATCAAAAAGGCAATATTATTTGAATTGTCAAATTTAGAATATGGCCCTTTAAATGAAATATCCTGATTTGTAAGAATTTCCCTTATTTAAATTGAATTAAATTGTGAAGTTGTTTTGTAGGATGAAAGCTATCAACTCTGATCCAATGACAAGTAAAAAGATTGACGGCCATAATACAAACGTGGAGGGCCAGAATGAAGAGGTGCGTGTGAAGAGGAAAGCAGTATATGCAGAGAACATTGAGGTGAAGGGCCATGAAAGAGCGGGGGATAAAGTAGATGTGCAAAATAAAGATGTGAAGAATGGTTACATTTTTTTTCGGAGTGAGTTTGAAAAGGGGAAGGACTTTATCAATTTTACTGAGAAGTTTATGAAGTCAACAAAGGCGTTGAGGAATTTGACTAAGGAGGAGATGAAAAAATATAATTATAGGGTGAAGCAAGGAAGGCCGAAGAAGCAGAAGAGGAACTACATAGTTGCTTTTCACTCACATTGCTCTCTGAAGCAATTCACCAAACTAGTTGCTTATGTAAATTGTAATCCAAACTTAAAAGCTAGGGTAGAAAGGTTAAGATTTCGAGATCTGCTTGATGTGGAATACATGAGACTCCCTCGGGACATTTTAGTTGCTATTATGAGAGCGTATGATGCCCCTATCAATTAATTTATAATAAAGGGGAAGACAGTTGAAATTGAAGCAAAAGATGTGACAGAATTGCTTGGGGTATCATATAGTAGGGGAGGAGGTGAAAGTAGAGGTTAGTGAGACAAATGAGACATATAAGAGATTGAAGACAGACTATGGTGAACTCAAGTATGGGAACATACTTAATGCCATAACATCTGGGGAGGCAGATGACAATTTTGACTTTTTATTCATGTTGTATATGCTTGGTACTTTTTTGTCTCCCACCGCAAGCTCAACAATTAGAAACAAGTTGCTTAAGCTAATGTGTTACACCATAAAAGGATTTACCCACTTTGACTACGCCATATACATTGTCAATTACCTGCGAAAAGAGATGACAAATTATGTTGAACTAATTAGATCGAACAAAGAGGGAACCTGCAGAAGGTGTTTATACATGTCGTTGGCATGTAATCTGAGCAGTTTTTTGTTTTTTGTTTGTTTTCCAATGGAAAATGTTCAACGTTTGGCATTGTTGTTGTAGTTATATTTTGGTGACAAGTTCCCATTGTCTAAACCTATTTGCCATAAGTCAATAACTGCAATATAGTTCTAGATAAAAGAGAAGGTGAAGGAAATGATTGAGAGAGAACGGAAGAGGGACATAGGAATTTTGTATATGAGGAAGGGCAGTAAAGTCAAGGATGACAATGACATTGTCAATAGGAATAGTGTGCCTTATTTAGACCCAGTATGTGCTAACAGCTATAACATTAATTGCATGGGTTATCGATGTGTCTGACCAATTTTTAATTGTGTTATACAGGAATTAAAGGAGTTGCATGGAAGGTTGATGGCTATCATTGACAAGAACGATAAAAAGGTTGTTGAAAACCACAAAAGGCTTGTTTCTACTATTAAAGAGGAGTTGCTAAAGCACAACTGAAGATTGAAAGGTAGAGAAACCAGCAAGGCCAGGACCCTATTGACACTGTGGAAATAAACGCTGACACTCCTAAGAGACATGAGAAAAGGGATAAGAAAGATGGTGAGGAGGATAAGGGACATGATGACAATGACGATAATGTTGATGATGATGACAGAGATAATGATGACGACAACGACGATGGAAAAAATGGAGACAGATCTATGGCAACGCCCATAACCATTTCTGAATTTAATGAGGAGACTCCAAACTAAGAGGCTACATGCAATAAAGGAGAGGAATCCAAGGATGAGGAATCGATAGAGAAGGAACAAGGGCTAAGGAGAGCAAAGAGGTTAAAGATGCTAAAAAACATGTCCTCGTGGACTTTAAAAAAGCCAGTTAAGCGGAAGAAGAAGGTTAAAGATAATAAGGACAAGTTTTTTGAGTTCATATCTCGAATGTGCAAACGTGATAAGGGTCAATAGTAAGTTGTAATGTTGTTCGTTATTTATTAATGAGTAAATAAATAATGACGGTATTTACATTTTACAGGAAACTGCTTGAAATAGGTGATGAAGACATCACACGGGATCAGCTGTGGACACTAACTTAACAGAATAAGTAACCGTGTAAGTGATATAACAGCTCAATAGGTATACAATATATTTAACGCATCTAATACACATGACTTCGCATACAGGTAATGTCTGTTATGTGTAAGATATTAATGACGGATCTAAAAAACACGGGACAAGTAGACCAACACATTTTTTACACAAATTTTATGGTGAGTATGCTATAATTTTACATTAGAGTTGTTTTATTGACGTTTATAGATTTTCCTAACAAGTTTGTTCCTCATGCAGTCAATATTGGCCCATAAACCTAAAGATAGTCAATTGCCGAATGGAAAGGCCAACTATTAGCTAAAAAAGTTGGCCACAATATTGCATATTGTGATTTGATTATGGGACCCATGTTGGTTGCAAAACACTAGTTCTGTGTGGCCCTTAAACAAAAAACGACAAACACTAGTTCTATGTGGCCCTTCAACTGCACATAGAAGGCTAAGAAGAAATCTTACACTGCACTCATTTCGTACAAATTCATCACTTATTCCATAACACACAGCCTCGTCAATGTAACACATTTGCTCCGCAACTCCCAAGAATTGATCAACCCTGCATGGATATTAACAAGTGTTGTCAACAAATTACCAAAAATACTATAGGAAATAACTACTTTTGTAACCACAAAAACTGAGACTTGACTTTCTGTATCATCCATGGTTTTTCTGTATCATCCATGGCCTTTCCTTCATTATCACTTCCTTTACATGCTCCATACACATTTGCACTACTATCATTATAATGAAACAGATTTTCCAATTCGAAATCATTAATGAGATTTACTAATATCTTTTCATCAAAGCTCAAAGTGTATTTAATGTTACACTAATGACCATCTATACCAAATCATCCTTCTATTATTACCATCAATTCTTCAACTGTCATCCCCTCCTTTATCGATTTTACCCTCACACTCCCACCGCTATATTTAATTTCACCTTCAACATTAGTTACAAACACCTCCCCAACATGGAAAAAAAAAAGTGACTTTGAAGGTGTTGTCTGAATATTCGATGTCATCTTGCATCCTAACCTATGAGAAAAAATTAAGATTTCATCACAATGTTAGTCCTATACTAATGAAATTTCATCACTTAAAAAAATCTCCACTACACATAGACTTAGACCATTGACTACTTCATCAAAATGTTTGACAATACCAGTTTCACAATTAACAACAAAGTTAAGTCTTTAACCTCCAACTCCCCACCCATATCATGACAGCATACATTTCTCAAGAAATTGACTAAATTAGTAATGCTCTTGATAGAATCCGTTATGAGATTCACTAAAATAGTAATGGTGTTGACAAATTTTGTAATGGATTTGATAAAAATCACTAAGTTCTAACATGTTCCAAAGGATTGACCAAGAATTTTGGCTTGTCACCAATTGAGTAATATGAGTGACGAAACTAGTAACATTGTTGAAAAATACCGTAATATTTCTCAAACAATCGTTAGGTCCTAACAAAATGAGTAAATGCCATGACTATTATTGTTAATGTTAATGATAAATTTAATTATGGTAATGACAAATCATGTGATGGCGTTGACAACAAATCAGATATGGTCATGATAGCAGCTACCATGCTCGTACAAATATGGTAATAATGCCTTCACTATTATTGTTAATTTTAATGACAAATTTATTATGGTAATGACAAATCCTGTGATGGCATTGACAACAAATCAGATATGGTCATGATAGCAACTACCATGCACGTACAGATATGGTAATGACAAGTCCATTGAAGATTACCCATTCCACTTACACCTAATGCATACAAGTCATCAACCCCACAGAACATGTTCCTTTCCTATACATTACTTACAATAAATTTTCACCATTAACATGGCATGCACATAAAACACCCATGTCATCCCCACCTAACTACCATATATAAGTCATCCACTTCAACTCAATGAAGCCTGTTACAAATCAATAAGCTCTTTATTATACTCCTTCTCACAGCTAACACAACCAAATACATAAATAACCAACACCACACTGTTAATGCCATCATACTTACGTAAAGTTCAAACCTTTAATCTCTCTCAATCGACAAACCCACTTAGCCACAACCAAAACTGCCATAAATAACCTATAATCACAGCACCATGTCATTGTTCTTAGCCCTCATTGATAACCCCAAAAAATTATCTCACACACGTAAAGCCCCAAATTTTTACTATACATGCTCCATCAAACCCACTGAACCACACTCAAAACCCACCAAAATGAAAAATGGGAATAAGATGGTTATTGTCCTATTGATTTGGAAAAGATGATGGTTGTCTAAGACTTATTTACACTTGACTCTCTTCTTAGCTTCCCTTTCTTCAACGTTGATCAGCCACCTCCTTCATCACCATCACCGGACAGCAGCATCTCACTCAACGTTTTTGCCCACTAGCCAGCTTAAATGTGATACCATTTTAAAAGGGGCATTTTGGTTTTTAACCCAAAAATAAAAAACCTAGATTCCCACCCCAACCCTTATCTGTCTTTTGTAAGTTTTAATAGACTTTTATGGGTTTTGTAAGTTCATGTGGTATTGAAATGAAGTTTTCCCTTATTAATTACACTCTACATTAAGTCATTTAACATAAGTCCTAGTTTGTCATTTCTCCCTGATAAAAGTTCGTTCACTTTCTTTGATTGATCTGGGCTCATTGACCCAGTTCAGACACCATCTTTTGGGCCAGTTCATATACTTGAACAAGGGTGGATTATTTCTATTACCGAAAACATATTTAAATTCAACCGCTCCCCCCCCCCCCAATAAACAATGGAAATAAGATGGTTATTGTCCTATTGATCTGGAAAAGATGATGGTTGTCTAAAACTTACTTACACTTGACTCTCTTCTTAGCTTCCCTTTCTTCAACGTTGATCAGCCACCTCCTTCGTCACCATCACCGGACAGTAGCATCTCACTCAACGTTTTTGCCCGCTAGCCAGCTTAAATGTGATACCATTTTAAAAGGGGCATTTTGGTCTTTAACCTAAAAATAAAAAACCTAGATTCCCACCCCAACCCTTATCTGTCTTATGTAAGTTTTAATAGACTTTTGTGGGTTTTGTAAGTTCATGTGGTATTGAAATGAAGTTTTCCCTTTTTAATTACACTCTACATTAAGTCATTTAACATAAGTCCTGGTTTGTCATTTCTCCCTGATAAAAGTTCGTTCACTTTCTTTGATTGATCTGGGCTCATTGACCCAGTTCAGACACCATCTTTTGGGCCAGTTCATATACTTGAACAAGGGTGGATTAATTATATTACCGAAAACATATTTAAATTCAACCCCCCCAAAAAAAAAAAATCTTGATTCACCAGGCCCGTTCAGCCTATTGAAGAGTTTCAACAACTTACACCTCGAGCAAGACATACTGCTTCAACTCCAAACGGGGCAGGAATGATGATGATAATAGTAGAGCTTCGAGAAAAGTTGAATATAAATTCTAACCAACGAAAACATGTTAATCGATCACGTTTTTGCACTGCCAAAAAAGTGGGAAAACAATCACTGATATTTGCCCTGCTATTCGGCCAACACTTCAAGGAATGGGAACCCTCAACTTAAGTAGGTGCTGCCTATATATTGTGTAAATCACCTCAGTTCTCATGCCATAAAAAGTGTCAAAACTCAGACCAGAGAATAAATACACATCTGCGTTTAGAAGGCTCACAGATAACCCTGATATATGTCTGCATAAATATCAGAGACCGTAGACAAATAAAAATAATCTAGAATACCTGTTTTAAGAATCTACTAGTACATATTATTATTATGATAGGGCATAAGCGTGCGAGATTCCACTCAACCGTTCGTGTTAGTTTGCATCAGATTTCAGAGGGAAAAGTTTTGATCCTGTGAGCCTCAACTGAGAGAGCCTCACGGCTGGCCGTCCCACCCACACCTTCATCATCAAAACCATAACTGTTAGATTCAATGTCAATATCAACTCTAGAAGATCCTGACCTGTGGCTGAGTATTCTTCATCACACTCTATGCCAGTCCTCTTGCTTGGAAGTCAAAATAGTTGCAACATCAGATATTGAGGAGACCCTATCCGGTAAATTCAGCCCCTTGCCTTCTGTTTCTGTAGGACACACAAACCATCACCAACAGCATCATTACAGCCACCAGTGAAAGTATATCATTGTTGCCTTAGTCAACATTAACACCAACATCATTGTAATTATCACCACCTCCATTGTCATTGTTGATGTCATCATCACCATTGCCATTATCATAATCACTGTTGTTAACAATATCATCATCATCACAACCCACGGTCCTTATCAGAGACAACATCATAGAAATCATCTTAGTCATCAATGTTGTTGTTGTTGTCGTCACCATCAATCGGTTATCAATTGTAAACCAACGAATTTGATCCATTAGAAATCAGTCCCCTCCTGCCCAAGCAGTTCATAGAACATAGCAACTCATTCTTACTATATCAACAATTAACATGATACAATTGGTGTTCAATTCATGTTTTTCCCCAAACCTTTTCCATGTTGAAGATTTTTTTTTTTTTTTTTTAATTTTCCTATCATCTTTTGCAATTTCATCCCCAAAAGAATCTCCAAATGAACTTCTCCAGAGGAAGAGTTCAGAAAAACATTATTTACTCTAGGCATCATTTCTGCACCCAAAATCATGAACTCCGACCACATTAAAAGACATAATTAAACCCTAGAAAGTCATTACAGGAAACAATCTGTGCAAAAAAATCCAATAGAAAGTCACACATAATTAAACCCTAGAGTTTCATATCATGCCTAGAACAAAAATGAATTTCCTCAAATTAAAAGACATCCAAACAGGATTACAAAGAAAAACAATTTTCTTGGTTTCATCCCTGGTCTCCATCATAAAACTTTTGGCTCTTATGTCCAAAAGAACAACTTTCTTGAACATGGTCCCAAACTATTTTTAAGTTCAAGGATTTACCTAAACAGTTTTTTATACACAACGTAGTGTTTCATACACATAACACGCATTATGCCATAAAAAAAAAATCATATCTTCGAGTGCTTAACTTGAAACAATTAGCTCAAGAAGATATTTCATACCTGCTCAATAAGTAGCTTTCTCGAAGGCCATTGGGTTCCACATCTTGATGTCATGATCAAATCCACTGCTTGCAAGAACCATTGTATGAGGATGAGATGCGATGCAATCTGCCAAATGCTTATCAGTTTTCATAACACGAGTAAGCTTTCCAGCTTTCTTTCTCCAGATGAAAATCTGGCCACAGTCTGAGCCACTAGCCACATACTCACATTTAGGCCCCAGAAAAGTAACATCCTTCACTGTCTTAGAATTTATATGCCCCTTGTAAACTTGAGGAGTCATTTTCTCATGCATATCCATGCTTGATAGAGATGCTGCAGAGCAATGCTCAACCCCCATTTTACTTGCATAACTGCTCATAGAAACCGGGGACTTAGGAACTGGGTTGGGTCCCAAGCCCATATTGTCTGTAAACAGATAAATGAACTCATCATTGTAGGACACGAGCAATTCACTGTTTGAAAAAGGCCAAGCTTGATATTTCAACTCCCTCATCACCAATCAAGTGCGGAGGGCAAAATAAGTCAATAGGTTGACCAAAATCAGTTGATCCATTCCAAATATCATAAAGTTGAGTGAACTCACCTGACCCAGCAACCACAAAGAGATGTGGGTTCCTTGGATCAATTGCAATTGCAGTTAGATTGATGACTGGCATGAAACTCCTTCTATCTTTATTTATTAGCTGGCAAGAAAAAAGTTGCGTTGCAGCCCCAGTTCTCAGATCAAACTCTACTGTTGACGAATGCCACTTGAATATACAAATTCAATTCTAAAATAAAAATTTCAAAAAGCCTACCCAGAGCAAGATATAGGCATCAACAGTGGGCTTTCCATTTAAAACAGTCTAAGCATCTCAGAGATAACAATCAACCAGTCGTTTGATTACAAGTTTAGGATTTTCATCTAAAACAACACAAGTCAAGGAAAAGGTTTCAGAAGGATAAAGCATCACTTTAAGCATGGAAACCATCATTGCAGTTACAGTTCATCAGTTTTGTATGGGTCTCAAATGCCCCCCACCGCCCAATAGAGAAAAGGAAATATTACCTAATCCTCCCCAATTGTAGCCCACACTGAATGTAGAATAAAGGATAAAAAAATTAAAATAAAAAAGGGCAAAGGAGATCAATTACTCACATGCTGTACTAATCCATCTTCACCGCAAATATAGAATATATGAAGGCTACCGGGCTCAATAGCCAGCTTATAAGCCCGTCCTTCATGTTGGCCTAGCACCTTAGTTTTGAATCCTCCACATTCCTGAATTAGTGCATGTATCACCTGAAATTGAGTATCCACTCATAAGGAATTAACCTTTTCAAACAAATAACATATAAAGATTCATCAATATTAATAACATAGAACATCATTACTTATCTCAATGTTGAAGTAGATAAACAAGTATGGTTGCACCCACACACATCATCCCTGTAAGCATGCAACCATAGTATACTTTTCTGATGCATAAAGATGAGATACATGCATGAGATAGGGATAACTGCCAATCATTAAACGATAGTGTTCCTGATATGACCTATTCAAATGGAAACGGTGTGGTCCTTCTCAAAATGTAACAGATATGACAGAAAGGACAGAATGGAAATGTAGACGAACATAAATCGGATACTAGCTTCTCCACAATGTGACAGAAAATAAAAGGGAATATCTGTCCATCAGCACCACAAGTCACAATGCGTAGATCATCTGAGGAGGGCATAAACTTTGCTTGGAAAACATTTCTGGTGTGACCAGAATGAAAAGACAACTTCATATGCCCAATCTCCCGTCCCAAAGGATAACTTGCCCGTCATCAGATCCTGACACCAATATGCCACCATCCTCATTGAAACCTACACTGTTAACAGAACCTCTGGGCTTTTCCCGCCTCCTGTGTAAATCAATTCGAAGGAAAGGACTCTAAAACATGACATGTATTAGTTTAGAGCTCTGAATTAGAAGCATATTCTTTTTCATCCCCACACAGGAGGGTCCTATTTGAACGGAAAAATAGGAAGGTAAATTTCAGGGTCACAATAAAAGCTAAAGGAACTGCATTAAGACATAGATTTTATATGGTAATAACATTAAAAAAGTTTACAGTCAAACGAATGAAAAAAAGGAATAATTATCTGTCATTAAAATTAATATGCTAATTACAGATGGAAATAACATTGAAAAAATTCCAGTCAAATGACTAAAAAGAGGAAGAAAGGCCTGTCATTAGATTAGCAAGTCTATTGTGATGCAACTTCACAATAAATTAGTCCACAAATTTCAATCAGAATGGCAGGACCTGACATCCCACTGATGAGGGATTTTGACAAATGAACTCTTCCTGCAATAAAAGAACTATCATTGGCAATTGGAAGAATCTACCCAACTATACCCCGTCTGCTTCTTGATTGATCTTCTTTCCATTGACACTCTCACTTTCTCTGCATCATCCCATTGTCCTAAATCAGCATACATATTATATAACAATACAAAAGGCGCTGAACTTTTTGGTTCAAGCATGATCAAAGCTTCAGCTGCTACTTGGGCTAATTCTACATTATTGTGGACTCTACAAGCACCTAGGAGTGCGCCCCACACAGCCTTATCTGGTTCAAATGGCATATTATTTATCAAATCAAAAGCTTCCTCAAGTTGCCCATGCCGACCCACAATGTCCACAAGGGAGGCAAAGTGCTCAACTCGTGCCATAATACCATATTCATTAATCATGGAATGGAATTGCCTCTTCCCTTCTTCAACCAAACCTACATGGGCACATGCGTTTAAAACAGAAATAAATGATATATAAGTAGGGTGAACTTTAGACTTCTTCATCAATTCGAAAAGCTCTAGAGCCTCTGCAGCAAAGCCATGAGATGCATAGCCTCCAATCATTGCATTCCAAGAGATTACATCCTTCTTTGGTTCCATCTCATCAAATACATTACGTGCCTCAATAATTGCTCCACATCTAGAGTACATGGTGATAAGGGAATTATTTATTGGCACATCTGGAATAAAAGTCTTTGTCACAAGCTGGTGTCCCTGCTTACCAAGGTAAAGATCCACCAAACCAGTAGAGACAGTAAGGACTGAAGATAATGTGTGTCTATCTGGTCTGTGTCCTTCAAGTTTCATCCGAGAGAAGAGTTTGATGGCACCCTTATAGTCTCCATTTTTCTCATAGCCTGCTATTATTGAGTTCCATGAGATCAGGTTTTTGTGAGGCATCCTCTCAAAGAAATCTTTTGCAAGTTTTAAATCACCTATCTGTGCAAACCCAGATATTATTGAATTCCACGAAAATGTGTCAGGATTTGGCATCTTACCAAAAAGGGTTGAAGCCTCTTCCATAGCTGAAATTTGAACATAGCCATTGATCATGGTGTTCCAAGAGAAGGTATCTCGCTCTATCATTTTATCAAATAGATCCCTAGCAGAAACAATATCACCCACTTTCACGTAGCACATCATCATGGAATTCCAAGAAACTATATTTCGTTTAAATTTATTTTTACCTACATCTGTTTGACCTTGATAATTTGGTATTTGATCAAATAGGTGCCGAGCTTCTTCCACCCTCCCTTTTTGGCCATAACCAGCAATTAGGGTGTTATAGGCATGCACTAAATCTTCTTTTCCTTCATCAATGTTCCCATATTCATGCAGAATTCGAGCAGCCACATCCAACTCACCATTTTGAATGAGTCCTGATATAAGTGCACTAAGAGATGCTGAATCACGCTTAGGCATCCTCTTGAAAAATTCAATTGCCAAAGCCACATTACCATTCAATAAAAACCCGGTAATAATAGCATTCCATGACACAATGTTGCGTTCAGGCATTCTATGAAATAGCTTCAAAGCCTCGTGCATCCTCCCATTTTTGGCATACCCACTAATCATAGTATTCCATGAAACACAATCTCTTTCTGGCATTTGATCAAACAATTTTCTTCCTTCCTCAATATATCGACTAACATGACATGATATGTAGCCCAATATCATCAAATTCCAAGACACAATATCCCTTTCAGGCATTTCATTGAACAGCTGACGTGCCTTAGCCATCTCTCTTTGTTGAACATATCCATTAATCATTGAATTCCAAGTAATGATTTTTCGTTCATTCATGGAATCAAACAAAGCTCTCGCCTCACTTAATCTGCCGGATCGAATTAAATGAGATATCTTTTTGTTTAACTGGTACACTTTTGGTGTTTGAGAAAAGCCCCTGATTAAGGAAGGTAAGCCACAATAACAGAAGAACATACTGTCATGTTTATGCCTAATTTTTAGGGTTGGCATGCAAGGACGGAGAGGTAATTTGCTCCGTTTCATTACAACCCTAAAGAACATTGTCGCGATGCTCGGCAAGCACCAAGATAGGTAGAGCATAGCGATGCAGGTATATCCAACCTAAGTGAAGATGGAGTAGAAGAACAACATATGTGCATTACACCTACACCAAATAAGGTAAAATAATGCAAGTCCAGTACCATTAATATATTAATATATGAAGGAAGAATCTGTCATTAAAATTGGCATGTCTATTGTGACACAATTTCAAAATAAATTAGTTCAAAAATCTCAGCCAGCTTTTATGGTGACAAAATTGCTTCTAATCCAAGTTCACTGCACTATGAGACTGGAGTGATTTTCAGAATATTTCCAAAACATAAATTTTTTATCTTTTGATAAGATATTTTGTTAATGGAGGAGAGGAGAAATGCACCTGTAATACTGATATATAAGAGATATTACTGGTTGAAATGGTTTTATTGTTTTAAAACTATTTTTCATCTCTTCTAGATGGCAACATGTCAGCACGTGAAACAAATACAATCTTATACACATAATGTAGCTGAGATATCACTCAATGGAACCTGTGAAATCAATGCTAAATCTGGTCTACTTTTCATCATAATTTGAAACCTATACATTGCCTGGAACCAGTCAGCACCATACTTTTATTAATGGTAGAAAAGCAAACAATATACATTCAAGAGCACAGTGCAAAATACTTGCACTGAAATGGTGCTAAATTAAGGGAATAACAATTTTATATACCCTTCAGTTCCATTCACTTCAGTTCAAGTGAAGTTGGATCTGTCTACACAAAACAAGTTCATATACGAAAAAGCCTAATTATCTTCATAAATAGCTACGTTATTTAGAACCCCACCGCACTTTACACGAGAACAAGGCTACCATTTCAATTTTAAACCATATTCATAGCTCCTCTTCGTTTAAATGTAAACCATAAATTTTCCTCGACAACCGACAGAAGCCGTCAATTAAAAAAGGAAATCAAGTCCATAGCAACAGGTGAAAAAGAAATGTTTCCCAGCTGCAACCTACAACAGATACGACCTCTAAACCATTGCATTTCCAGAAATAAAGATCATATTTCCTCCAATCAACGTATGCATCAACAAGCAAATAACTGACAAGGAAAAAATGCAAGCATAATAATAACAGGGAAGCCAATACTGGAGAATTATGGATAGTCAGACCTCAGAGACACCGTGACTGTAAACGAAATTCCTGCCAGATAGCTCGCCGACCTCTCGCTGCCAGACATCGATTACTGAGTTGCCGATGCTCGTTCTCGACCTCCTGTTCATCCTCTGCACCAGAAGACAAGCTGAGTAAGGAAACTTTGCTATTAATGGAGCAACCGATTTTATGTATCGATGAAATTATAACCAAGAAAAAAAAAGAAGAAAGGAAGAAAACATCAGCAAATTGAGGCGGCAAAGATGAACCAACCCAATGGATCTCAGAGATCGATTAGGATGAAGACACTATTGAGAGATATTGACTAAGGTGAAATCGAAATATCGAATTATTGTGAGATCTCCACAAATGTATCGGTTTCGACAGAGTTGAATTACAGTGACCAACACTAACAACACAGCCGTGGCCCTTATGACGGTCTCTCTCTATCTTTCTAGAGTGAGAACGGAGCTGCGTTTGGTCGGAGAGGAGAAAGCAGCTTCGAGGCTCGAGAGGGAACTGTATGGTTAAAAGGCCAAAATTAATTAAAATTAATTATTAGGTGTGTTCTTATTAGCTTTTGGAGAATAGCTTCTGGAGACAATAGTTTTTGGAGAATAGATTATAAGAAAATAGATTATGAAAAAAAGTGATTTTGATTAATTTACACGTTAAGGAGCAAAATTTGCATATAAACGTTTGTTTCCTAGAGCATCCAACACAACTAATAATTTTTATGCGTAGAAGTATACATAATCAATTTATTTAGGAGTAGATATAATAATGCCGTTAATATATTAACGCTTGTTATTTTTCATACTATGGGTCCCAACAGACAACAGTCTTATCACTCCCTATTATTTCACTATATACTTTTAGAAGGATTAAGGTGCTAGTTTAGAAATGAACTATTTTTCTTAAGGTCACCCAACACAATTATTTTTCATAAGAACATTTATAAAACAAATATAAGTATTTACATAAGAGCATTTACATTAATGCCTTTACTTCATTTTTTTCATAAAAACATTTATAAGACAAATAAAAGGATTTAAATGAATCCAGGAAATTAAAAAGCTTTAGTCATTTACATATTTATCTTGTAAATGTCCATATTTTTCTTTCCACTGACAAAATTTAATTTTATTTTGACCCAATGATGCAAATCTAATAACTACAAGATCATCAAGCCTTATAATCTCTGCAACCATCTTGTACTTCTTTACCATCTTGTTTTAGTTAAGGCATGTCTTTTTTACTTTAACTATGTATGCATCATTCTTTCACTGTCTAGATTATGCTAAGCTCATATTATTATACCATTTTGATTGCCTTAACTTCTTGTAAAATTCATTTGTAATTTCAATTAAATATGGTTCAATTAAGGAATGGTATGAGAAGAATTATGATCACAAATAGGCTAATAAATAAGAGCTCATCAAGAAAGAACCACATATTCTAATTGTCTGTGGTGGTTTTTCTTTAAAAGAAGTAGGACAGTAGTTTGAGCATATTGTTTGATATGAATGTGGTATAGTTTTATTTTTATCTAAGTCATGAGTAGAATATATTAATGTGTGGTGCTATAGTTTGCAATTTGGAAACTTCTCCAAGCCTGTAGGAATTTATCATTGTTAGGCAATTGATTTTTGTACCCTCAATGTTGCGTCACAATGCGTATATTAGAATAATTTTGCCTCTGCAGTCTTCACATTTAGCCTGGGAATGAATGTTTGTGCCATTTAATATTTTGATTATAGGTATATGCTCTTTTGGAGCTGAAAACCTTATGATGTATATTGGAAAAAAAATTTAGAGGAAAAAGCACAAAGTGCCAAAAATATAATATCCTTGTAATTATGTTAGAACTATATAGATTTCCTTTATAATTTTTCCAATTTTGACATATTTAGCTTCCCAATGTGATATGAATAATGTTGATAATAGAACATGCATTTAAGTTTTTGTTTCAACAGAGGGCATAACCAAAATAGGCATTAAATCAAAACTCATTATTCTCTCTTGTATTCATTTTCCCTTTTTGATTTTTTTTTTTTTTTTGTTTTGGTTATGCGGAGTGAAAATTATATAAATGTGAAAATCATAAATAAATGACGAAAAATCGTCATTGATTGGTTTAAACAGTTAACACATGACATGGGAGGAATATTATTCTTATATGAAAGTGTGAAAGTTAGTCTTTGATTCAGCTTCAATCATATGATGTGGGCAAAACACAAAGTTACAAAACACAAATATGATAATTACATTTCGAGGATATAAATCATACAAATAGATTAGTGACAAACACTAACTAATTAGTTGCAAAACACAAATTTTGGAAATATGTTGTTTTGTGAAATCTAATTCTCCACAAGTGTCTAGTCACTTTATATCTGACATTGTTGTCAAACACCTCAAAAATTTGAAAGTGACAAACCTCATCCTTTGGGACATCCCTTGTTTCATCAATCACTTTTGGGTGATGAAACTTTCAATCATGATCCTTACATATTTTTCACAACTCATATAATGGTCTCGTAGAAGTTGATGCTAGAGGAACTTTATGATTGACAAACTTGTTCATCTACCAGAATCATGCCCACCTCCCAAGGACCATACAATGGAGTACATTTGTGTCCAACTAGCTTCCTAAGAACACATGCATCAATATCTTAGGTGTCCTTGCTATCATCAATCACTTTTGAGTGACAAAACTTTCAATTATGGTTCCCTACACATTTTTCACAATTTAGTGTGATGGTCTTGTAGAAGTTGATGCTAGAGGAACTTTATGATTGACGAACTGAACCTATTCAACCACCAGAATCATGCCCACCTTCCAAGGACGATGGAATAGTTTTGCATCCAACCATCATCCCTAAGAATGCATGTATCAATATCTCAGTTGTCTTTACTATCATGATTTGGTATATAAGGTGTAAAACCCCGTCTTACATACCTCTTAATATTACTATATTAACCAGAGTAGCAATACGCAGCTCAGCGGGAACACAAGAATAGCATAAATATACTGATATTATTGAAATAATATTGCTTGATTATAATACAGGAGTTCCCTATAGGGTTTCATACATAATAATTACAGACCTTTCAACAATAAAAAGCCTTCAGATAACCAACGACTCCTCTTGTATTCGTCCAGAACCTTTTGTTTCCGGTAATTATGATTTTACTCTTTGAGCTTCTGTCTGCTGAAAAAATTTTATATTTATGAAAAGGGTGAGATTCGGGGGAATTTCAGTAGCAAACAATACCAATATGCATGCAAGATAAGTGCTTAATGCATGACATGCTTGCCTTAAATAAACACATGCTAACACAATGACATATTAGAGTGCTCAATGTTTCAAACAACATATTCATGGCCATAGTATAAACAGAAACAGAGCTTCAATCATTCATATATGTTTTATATAATCAAGTAAAACAATCACATGCATCAATACATGAGTACAAATATCAAATACATGTATGAGAGGTAAGTTCACTACCTAGATTGCCCTTCGCTTGACTGACTGTCGATCCAATATTGTATCCAGCTCGGGCTATCGATATTTCCTAAAATTCCAAATTTAGGATAAATGAGTTATTAGTCACTCATAATTCATTCTAAACTCACTGTGTTCTTTATCTTTGTCTAAAACCGCAAAATTACCAAAATACCCCTGGGGACCTGATCCGAGTCCCTTAATACCTGGTCCAACTGTACTTTTACAAAAATATGATACGAGCTAATCTTACACAATTCCACGTGTGGAATCCATTTTTGACCTCATATCGGGCAAATTCAGTGCTAAATTATGAAAATACCCTTAGGGCTTTTTGACACTTTACATTCTAAGGCTTTTCTCATTTCGCATCCAACATGAACTATACACAATTTTCCATTATAAATCCAATGGAATCATCAAAAGCACCAAAATCCAGTCCAAACATAGCCAAAATAGCTGCTGGACGAAAATAGCGGTAAATTAGGAAAATTGGAGTTTCTTGATTCCATTCCATTAATTACCTTCCTTTCACCTTTAATCATTTGTTTAACCACTAATTGTCTTGTTTTGTCATTTCCTATGCTCTTTAGTTCATCATTTTATTCCCTTAAACAAAATAAATTTCAGTGACCGAAATTCGGGATATTACATAAGGTCTCACTAAATGTTTGCCATATTTTGAAATTTTGAGAATGACAAAGAATTTGGCTTAGCTTGGATGCAAAATGTGGGTGATCATGTGAAGTAAACCACAGTATTATAAAATAGAATGTGAAAGAGGCTTGGTTAAAACAACTCACTTTCAAAGATTTAAATTGAAAGTGTGATCTTTTTAGAAATCAATGCCCCTTTTCATTTAAGGGCCAATATTAATTTTGTAACTTATAATTAAAAAGCATTCAAAGCAATTTAAATTTTAATAATAACTTATATTAATTTATTGTTTTCTAATTAATTTATTTACCATGCTTAAAAGAAAACCGTTCTTTAATACCGTTATTGTTATTTCTTTAGGAACATTGTTCATGTTAATGTTAATTAGAGGCAAAGTTACAATGCTACTTAAATTGAAAATGTAACTCTAACATTTTGTTAGTAATGCTTGTTCTGTCATTACTGCCCATATTATGCTCTTTTATTTACTATGTTTGGATGAAAACTGTTTAACACTGTTAATGATATTTCTTTAGTAAAATTGTTAATTAGAGACCATTCGAATGGATGCCGTTACCCACATTATTACTACAAGCTTTCTAAAGATGTAACATATAGATGTCATGAAAATATAACCTAATTGCATGTGATCCATGGCCTCAAAACTTGAAAAAGGGAATCATTGGAACTTCATTGCAGTGTCTAAGTTGCGCATTAGCCATCTTCCATTGTGGTCTCTAAGTAGTGCACATAAGCAGAGCAAATTGAAATGAGAAATTGTGAATAAAACAACTCATTTCATGCGTTATATTTAAAATATAAGAGGCTTGTCAATGATTAATACTACTTTTGTTTCCTTAATATAAGAACTAGTGATTTAGTCCTAAATATATTTGTGCAGTTTATTTAAATCTTTAAACCAAAATTCCTGTTAAAAAAAATCTTTAGAAAATGGGTCAAAGTGAGTCAAACCACATCGAAGAAGCAAGCAAAACACATTGTAGCAAAAGGCTATAGACTCTAGCACAAGCTAACTAAAGTTGAAAAAGTGGGCCAAAAAAATAAAATAAAATAAGGGTGACAAAGAAATTAATAACATAATAGAAATAGACCAGTAACTGTAATTGAAACGCTATATGCACTTAACTTGAAGCCACGGGCAGCACAACCTATGATAGAAAGTTTGGGGGACCCAAAACTCCTATATATGTGTTGTTAGTTGTTTTTGTTTTTTGAGTAATTCCAACTCTCTGACAGGACCAAGCATGTGTAGCTTTAGTAGAACTTCTATATATGGATCTCCTAACTAAGCTGCAATCCATACACATTTCGTTCATGTGAAGTTTAAAAGCAAGTAAGGACAAGAAGTTAGAGAATAAGGACACACAAAATTTCTGATGGAGGGAGATAGATAAGGACAGAAGTGTAAAAGCATAAAGAGCAAGGGATGAAGCTGTAGAAAGTAGAAACACTTGAAGCCATAAGCCAGAAAAATTGGCTTCTCATACACAAGATTTCAGTAGCACTACTGCCTTCCTCCCCAAGCCATCCCAAACATACACACTATATATATATATGGTGCTAATAAAATATTTTGCAGGTTTCAGTAGCATTGCCTTTCTCCCCACTGTTCAACTTGTTTGTTTTGTTGTTTTAAAAGAAAAAGAACCATAGCTCATATATATGTGTGTGTCTTATTGCTTTTTAATCCTATTTACAGTTATTATTTGAGTATATACATGTGCGATTGAGTGTTACTTATATTATATATAATCAAGACTCCATAATAGTAACACACTCACATATAAGTGTATTATATTAATAAAGGGTTAAGAATCAAATTTGCTTTGGAAATTTTAGCTGAGAGGTAATGTTATCTTTGAAATATTTTTAGGTTCAATATTGTTTAGAAGTGTTAAAATAAATGGAGTAATATTGTCGTTTTCCGTTAAAAAGTTAATGGTTAACGTCAATTTTTTAATAATTAACATTAGATTTTTTAATGGTATGAGATAACATTGCTACGATTTTTGAATCTTTCAGGGTGACATTGAGCTTGAAAAAACTTTTAGAGTAATATTGCTCCTCAGCGAAAACTTCCAGGGCAAGTAACCGTCAAAATTTGAAAAGAGATGGAGTAGATGGCACATGGAGTTCTGAAGATGATATGTAGACTGTCAGCTCAATAAATTTAGTCAACCAACCGTCAAAATTAACTAAGATAACGCCCAAGATAAAATTGCTCTTCGGTGAAAACTTTCAAAGTAAAATTGTCCCTTGAACCTAATAAAAAAACACAGCCATCTAGCCATGGGTTGCTGCCATGGCCGAGGCTTATCATGGGCCGGGGAAGGTTTATCTGAAGCGCATGACTGTGACGATCTAGTTCTTCCCTCTGAATTCTTTCCCTGCTTCAAAGAGCCTGTCCTTGTATGCCGCGAATGTTTTGGGATCAGTGGACTTGCCACCGTTTTCAGTAGATGCAAGTAATATTGTTTTTAAAAAAGAAGAAAAAGGGTAATTAAATCTAGTTTTATTTTAGTTTACCGCTACGGTTATTGGTTGCTCACACTCAATCATTTATGGGACTAGTTTGATCGGGTTTGTGTTTCAGTTAGAAAATTGTTAGTGCTAATGGGGTTATTGGGCGTGAACTTGTTTGCTGTGGGTCGATTTGTCTGTTTTATCTTTCTTGTTCCAGACTGTTGAGACCCACGATGTTAATATTCTTGGGCGTGAACAGATGATGCTGTGTGCTCAGTGTGGTGTTCCTTTTCTCCTTCTATTCTCAATTTCATTGGAAAGCATACACATTGCTAACATTTGGACAAAAAAGTAGTGGTAAAGTGGTAGATTAGAGTAAACAATTTTAAAACAAGCGAAAGTCGTTGTTGTTGGTGTTGTTTTTTTTTTTTTGGAGCCTCACAGATTAATAAAATGTATGTAGAATCTGAACTCCGCAAGATTGATTGATCTAGTTAAACAGAGGAGAAAGAAAAAACCTTCTGAAGTTGAAAACATCCATGCAAGGTTAGATCCGTGTATAGGGCACAAGGAAAACTTTATATTCCACAAAGGATCTCCATCCGAAGTAACTAATGGAAAAAGCATAGGTTTAGGGTTTATTTTAACACCTAGCTTGCTTAATCAGCATTCGCATAAATATATTTAATATGATAGTGTCACGTAAGCTTAATTAATTTTATTAATTTTTATTTCAAGTCCTTTTAAAATTTTAATAACTAATGATTTAATACGAAGTAAATTTGAGAAACCAATATCAAAATAAATGTAAATTTTAAAGACTAAAGATGAATAATATATAAGAAATAATAATACGTAATACATCTTTTTGGCTTAAAAAAATCAATACGTAATATATTTATTTTTTTGGATAATATGTAATTTATCTATTTATATTATCAAAATTCAAACAAATCATTATAATGCATATCCAAGAGAAATAATATGATTTATTTTTCTATACTTATATAACAAACACAAAGCCAAGACTCTCATTGGTTAAGAATAAAATTTAAAAATATCGAATTTCTTCTACGATAGAGCGGCAATTCAACAAGATAAATAATTAAATGAGTTTTAATTACGGTATCATTATCAAATCTTGCTTACGTTATCTCTTTTTTTTTTTAACTATTGCTTTTGCTTATAGTTGGAAATACAGGCCAGCCCGCGGGTTACGGGCTGGCCCGCACTTCTGCGGGTTGGCAAAATGCCAATCCTAACCCGCAGTGTGCGGATTGCAGGCCAGCCTGCGGGCCTGCATTTTATTTTTGAAAAAAAAAATCATATTTTTTAAAGAGGATTGAAAATATGAGACACATATATATATGAGTAATTAAATTTACTTTCCCAGTATCAATCATTTCTCTTATAAAAATTTAAAAACATAATCTACAATTTAAAAGATAAAGTTATCAAATTTGTTAAAGTTTACAAATAAAACATAAATTCATCATCAAGCAACCAAGATATAATAATTTTATTTAAAGAAGGGAAGAAGCTAAGATTTTTTTTCTTTGGATTGGAAGGTACCAAAATAGGAGTGAAAAACTTATAAGTTTTGTAAAATTATTATATGTAAATAACAAATAAAAAATCTTGCTGGTCAACCCACATGTTATGCGCAGGCCCGCATTTTTGCGGGTTGGGAAAACTTGTCAAAACCCGAGGGCTCACGGTGAGTCCACGGGTTTGACCCATGTTACCGGCTCTATTTTGATAGCCAAAAACAAAAAAACTTGGGTGCAGGTGCGGAACTTTAACAAAAAGAAAACTTTATTTTGTTATAACTGATTTTTATTATTGTTGGCAAAGAAAACTAATTTTTATTCTTAGTAATACGTTGCCTCTGTTTATTAAAAAAAAATACTGTTAAACTCCTAAATTTAAAGTCTACAGATATATGTTCTGATTTGATTTGTTAAACGATATATTAAATTAAACTTAAGTAACTAAATCACTGGATAAAAATTTAAAAAGACAAAATTTAGATTTTGGAGTCGATAGGCGTGTACATAAATACTGTCCTGTTTTAATAACTTGTCGTACTACGAAAAGACGAGAAGGTGAGGCTTTGGGTTTTGTATTCTCTTGAATCCTCGTTTTTCCTTCTGATGATTCTTCATATTTGTTAGCTTTAGGCTTCGTTTTTCTTTCTCAACCATCTTGTTAATTATTTCCACTGCCCGTGTAAATGACGATCCTTCTTCATACTCTTGTATCGCTCCGGTGAATATAGTACAACTACGAAGATGAAGGCTCCGAAAATTTTATTGCTTCTTCTTTCTCTGCAAGTCATTGCTTATACCGTGGTACAATAACTCCCTCCCTTTGATTTTCATGATCAAATTTGTTCATTCGCTTATGTTTGGTTCTGGACCTAATGTGCGAATTCCTTTTCTTTCTTTTTCTTTGTTTGGCAATCAGATTGCCGATTCCCAGACTTGCCCTGCTACGAATATCGACAGCTGCAGCGATGGATGGAAAGGGGAATTCTTTCCTGGCATTCCCCAAATTAAATACGAGGTAATCTTGCTTATGATTTATGATAGTATTGTTAAATGTAGCTCCTTTAATTTGATCTTCTCATCACAAGAGTTTCTGTATGTTACACCACAATGGAATGATTGGTGTGTCTTTTTTTGCCTATATTGAATTACAGGGTCCCTCCAGCAAGAACCCACTTGCATTTAAATATTATAATGCGGAGGAAGAAATTCTTGGGAAGAAAATGAAGGTTGGTTTTCCCATTATTCTCAACTTTGATTTTAAATAATCCAGTAGGTATTGGGATCAAACTGAAATCACTGTTATATCTGCAGGATTGGTTTAGATTCAGTGTTGCATTTTGGCATACATTCCGTGGGACAGGTGGTGATCCATTTGGTGCGCCTACCAAGTCTTGGCCCTGGGAAGATGGTACCAATTCATTAAAAATGGCCAAAAGAAGAAGTATGTTAACTCTGATTCTACAAATGTTACTCTTCAAATTATAAAAATTTTGACACTGAGACTAATGCTTCTTTTGATTAACCCAGTGAGAGCCAACTTTGAGTTCATAAATAAACTTGGAGTGGATTATTGGTGCTTCCATGATAGAGATATTGCCCCTGATGGTAAAACTCTAGAGGTGAGTCAATCTTAAGTTTCTGTTCCTTATTTCCATTAATTCATTCGATGCTGATATTTTTTAAAGTTTGGAAATTCTAATTCTTCAACTTAAGAGACATTGTTGTTGCAGTTTATTCTAAAATAATGGTTTACTATTTTTCAATAATCTTTGAATCCAATTCCTCATCTTTCGGATGGCGTATCTCCTATTTGTTACAGGAAGCTAATGCAAACTTGGATGAAGTTGTGGCCCTTGCTAAAGAGCTTCAGGTAATATGACACAATGAACTATATAATTTTCAATTTTTGGTACAAAAACCCATAGAATATTGATTATTTTTCAAAATCATGTTCTTGTCAGTCAAGTATCTATTTTGTGGCCTAAAATAGGCCCCAATCACTTTAATACAGTAGCTTTCTAGAAGCACGTGTGTAAAATCTGTGTTTGGCTACACAGGGAAATAAGAAAGTTCTATGGGGAACAGCTCAGTTGTTCATGCATCCTCGCTATATGCATGGTGGTGCTACAAGGTAATTTATATTTGAATGAACCAAGTTATATAAACTTTATGCATCTTATACACTTGTAGCTAACAATTTGATTTTTCCTTATAGCTCCGAATTAGGAGTGTATGCTTATGCTGCTGCTCAAGTCAAGAAAGCCATGGAGGTACATAATACTATATTTCTGTATGAACATGAGTTAACAAGTGATAGTTCAGTTCATTACTGGAAACTTCTTTAAATTTTTCTGATGTTTACAATTTGCAGGTTACACACTATTTGGGAGGAGAGAATTATGTTTTCTGGGGTGGCCGTGAAGGTTATCAATCTCTATTGAACACAGACATGGAAAGAGAGCTTAATCATTTGGTTAGCCAATTGTTCTGCCTGTCATCTATTTTGATTATACTACCCTTTTTCATTTCTTGTCTTGTACGAGTATATTGTTTGTCCAGAAAAGTACAAAAGCTTTTTTAACAACTTTTCTTTTTTAATATGCTTACAGGCTAGGTTTCTTGAATCTGCTGTTGCATACAAAAAGAAGCTTAGATTCAATGGTAACTTAATATGCAATTCTCAATCATAACATGTGTTCTGATTCGCATATGAGTAAATAATGAAATTCTGTAAACAGTTCTGTTCAACTGATCAATCAAATCAGCAATGCAATGAGACTTTTATAGTTATATTTATTCCTTCTTTTCTTCTTTAAGAAATGGTCTTTTACTAATGATTTTGTTTTTATTTGTTTAAGGCACACTGCTGATTGAACCCAAACCACAAGAACCTACAAAACACCAGTATGTTTTTCATTATTTTAATTAATTATTTTATTTACGTTAAATCTTCATTCTTCACTGATCTGGATTATGTATTCTTTCAGGTATGATTGGGATGCTGCTACCACAGCTAATTTCTTGAGAAAATATGGACTTATAGGTAATTATTAATTTATTAGAATTCTCCTCTTTTTAGCTGCATTGTGCATGAACCTGAAGTTGATTTACATTTTATACAACTTAATTGCTTAACTTCATTTCTTTTCCTTCTGCAGATGAATTTAAACTAAACATTGAGTGCAACCATGCCACCCTTTCTGGCCATAGGTGAATCAAACAGGGTGTTTTGAAATTATTGTAAAGTCTCTTATCCTTTAAAGTGTTATTAACTTTTAATGCCTTTCTACATGAAGCTGTCATCATGAGCTTGAAACTTCAAGAATCAATGGATTGTTGGGAAATATTGATGCAAATACCGGCGACCCTCAAGTTGGTATGTGTGTTTCTTTCTTATCTAGACAACAGTGAACCTCTCAATGTTGAAACACAGACAAGATCATGTTGAGATGTCCCAAGATAGCAAGTTATAACAAGTTGTTCTATTTACAGGTTGGGACACGGATCAGTTTCTCATAGATATTGCAGAGGCAACAAACATAATGCTCACTGTGATAAGAAATGTATGATATTCCTGACTCTCTTAACCTGCACCACAATGCCCAACAACAAAATTTGTAATTATTAGTAATGAAATTCTCATGCCTGTTCTGTGTCTTTGTCAGGGAGGAATTGCACCTGGTGGTTTCAACTTTGATGCAAAATTGTAAGCCTAGTTGGTCTATATTTTAAATTGGATTGTGGTTTACACATGTAGTGTATAATTCATGTTTGTTTTGCTCAATCTCTTCATGGAACCTACAATATTTCAGGAGGAGAGAGAGTACTGATGTTGAAGACTTGTTCATTGGACATATAGTTGGGATGGATACAATGGCCCGTGGCCTCCGAAACGCTGCCAAACTAATTGAGGTGATCCATTGTTACTTCCCCTAATAACCTTTATTTGAATTCTTTCTAGTGTGTGTTGAAGTGTTTGTCAAAACTTATCTTTTATTTTTCTGACAAATAATGAGCCTTTTTTCTGTCTTGTTGGACTGTAGGATGGTTCTTTGGATGAGCTTGTCCGCAAGAGATATCAGAGTTTTGACTCAGAAATCGGCTCTCTTGTCGAGGTATTCTTTCTCATTCTCCTCAGCATGAAATGTTTTCTGTTGTTGTTAACTAATAAAACATGTTGCCATAGGCTGGTAAGGCTGACTTTGAATTCCTGGAGAAGAAGGTCAAGGAATGGGGAGAGCCAAAGGTTGCTTCTGCCAAGCAGGTAATGCATATAATCAAATTCAAAACTACTTTTCTTGCTTAAGAGTTCTCCATTAGATCTGGATGGTTCAAATATGATAAGATTTGGGTGCTTATCACTATGATAAACACCCAAACCGGTTCCCAGTTCTCTACGAGCATTCTTTGTAAACTTGGGCAAAAAGTTAGAAACAGTGAACAAGTCACTGGTCCTATGTTTGGGCAGATATACTCTCTTTAAATTCATTGATTCTTTTGACTGTACTAACTGTAACTGAGCTTAATTTCATGATCGTTAGCAAATGATCTGATGTTTCTTTCTGCAATGTTGCAGGAGCTTGCGGAGATGATCTTTCAGTCTGCTTTGTAGGAAGCATCATATATTTTATTTTTAATTTTTATTTTAATGTTTATATTCTTCTAGTATTTTGGAACAATATAGGTGTATATCCACGCATATACATAATAAAGATATTTTATGGTTTATAGTTTATGTTTATCTTTTTCTCCACCGTTGTTATAGCAAGGTTTTTATTTTTTTTCTAAGATGTTCCATCACACTATGTGCCCGTTTGGTTCACGGAATCGGAAGGAATGTAATGTAATGTAATGCAATGAAATGGAATGTAATGCAATAATGATTACATAAATTCATTTGGTTCATCATTAGGGAAAGATGATGCATAAGCATAAAAATGTTTGGTTGGATTACATCAAACAAGGGAATACATGATAATAACACATGAAAAGACAAAATTACCCCTGCCTATATATATATATATGTATAATGACTTGAAATTTTCTATTATTTTACAAGTATGTGTAATAACCCTATCCACACCTATAATAATCAATTAATAGACAAAATTATCCCTTGTCCATATGTATAACAACAATTTTATTAACTTAACAACTCGTATAAGTTGAATCTTTCTCATGTATATAATAATAAATTAAAGTATAATGCATGTTTATTAATTTTTGTGTGTGTATTATATAACAAGAAGTATAATTTCTATGTAAATCAAAACTGAGCCAATAAGCCAATATATAAATCCATGCATAAGAACCAATAAGTAGTGTTCTGTTTTTTTTTTTTCACCGAAGAGAATAGATAAGTAGGGTTTATTTGTGGGTAATATGGTCAATTTTATTTGTGGGTAATATGCATAAGAACCAATAAGCAGTGTTCTGTTTTTTTTCACCGAAGAGAATAGATAAGTAGGGTTTATTTGTGGGTAATATGGTCAATTTTAAAAGTTATAATGGTAATATTGTCTTTTCCACTGGATTACAGGATGCCTGCATCCTCATTCATTAGCTTTGGCAGTGTAATCCTGATTACATCAAATGATGTAATCAGGATTACAAATGTAATCCTCTTTACATCATAATAAGCCCAACCAAACATTGTAATCAGCCTATTAAAATAGGATTATATGTAATCCCCTCCCATGCAATTGAACCAAACGTGCCATATATGTCGGATGAGAAAGCTAAAGGGAATAAATAATAACATTCATTTTTTTTGCCATGAAAAAATAATAACATTCGCATCTTAAAATACATCACGACATTCCAATTTTTTTTCTTGATGCGGTCAAATTTGAACACGTGGCCTCTCAATGAGAGGAGTATGGGGCCACTAGACTCAAGGGCAGGGTTCATGAACCCGGACCGGCCGGTCCGGCCCGGAAACCGGTGAACCGGTATGGGTTCCAATTTAAATATATATATATTTTTTCTTTAGAATTTCATACTATAAGTATAAAATCTTCAATTTCTCATCGGTTTGGTCCCGGTTTAGTTTCAGTCTGACACACTGACCCTTAACCTAATATCCCAACCGGTTCAATACCGATTCGAGTTTTAATACCTTACTCAAGGTATATGGCCAGAGCATTCCACGTTCCAAATGGTACCAATAACTTCCAAGTACATGCTAGAATCTAATATAGAGTTTTGTCATGTCAACATGGTATCCAACATATTCTATTAAATAACTTATAAGTACCATTTAGCTAAATAAAAGTGTTTTTCTGAATGAGCATTGGCTCACTGACAAGCACATCTCCCTTTAGAGAAGAGTTCACAGACTCACAAGTTCAAACTTGTGTAGTGTATTTGGGTATGTTTATCTGACTAAAGTTAATACTCTCTCTGGTCCTAATTATAAAATATATTTACCTAATTTTAAAAAAATTAATGATAATAGTTAAAGTAGTTGATCATATTTATTTTCCTAAAACACCCTTATTTAAAACTTAAAATTTAAAAAAAAATAGTAAAATTGAGGTATATGTAGCATTAATGAATTGTAAGTATTACTCACTTTATAGAATACATATGTGTATTCTTAAATTATTATTGTGTTTAATTATTATTGAGAAAGTATCAATAGAGGGTATTTTGAGAAGAAATTGACAAAAATTAGAACTTTGTTCTATAATTAGAACCAATATCAACTCCCAAATGTTGTCCTATAATTAGGATTAGAGGGAGTAATATATTTTATAATAACTTTTAAGTAATGAATAGTTAAAATAAAACTGTTTCTTCTCGTCCCAAATAAAACTCTAAACAAAAAAAAACAATTTTATTTATTTATTTTTCATTATATATTTTTATTCCATCATAAACTCTCAAACACACCCTTCGGATAATTTACATTAAAATACACCTCAATCAATTTTCTAAGATAACTTTATAAAAATATCAATACAAGAGAATAAATTTATAAATTCAAGTGACAAAAATTTAAATGTTATTATTGCTTCTCTTGGATTAAAATATACTAAATTACACAATTAATTTAATAATAAAATAACAAATATATATTTTAAATCAAAATTATAAAATAACCCTTGTTATTTTTTAAAATAGAACGTAATAATGAAAATATGAAATGATAAAAAAAAAGTAGGGAAAAAAACACATAAATATCATTTCAACTTCCAAAACTCAGAAAAGTTCCTTAACACATGCAAAGGATAGAGAGGAGATAAGGTGGGAATCTGGGTTTTTTATTTTTGGAAAAAGACCAAAAAGCCACCATTACTCAATCTTTTTACATATACATTGTCAGTACTTATTAATTTTGTCAAAATCATTACAAACTTCATCAATACTACTATTCACTTCATCAATCCCATTACTCAGTTGACCACAACTCAAAACCTTTGTCAATCCTTTTACACATATTATCAATACTTACGAATTTTGCCAAAACTATTATGGATTTCGTCAATACCACTATTCATTTTATCAATCCTATTACTCATTTGACCACAACTTAAAACTCTCTGTCAACCCTTTTACATATGTTGTCAGTACTTACAAATTTTGTCAAAACCAGCACTCTTTTAATCAATCTCATTATTCAATTGGTTACAACTCAAAACTCTTACTCAATTTATACATTTTGTCAGTACTTGCTAATTTTGTCAAAATCATTACAGATTTTGTTAACACAACTATTTATTTCGTCAATATCATTACTCAATTAGCCACAACTCAAAACTCTTTATCAATCATTTAACACATATTGTTAGTACTTACGAATTTTGTCCAAACCATTACTCTTTTAATCAATCTTATTACTCAACTAACCCAGGCCCGCACGATGCAGGTGAGAGACCGGGTATTTATTAATATGTTGTTAGTTAAAAATCACTTAGATTTAAAATAATATTTTATAGTATGGAATACACTATGACCCATATAGAGATATATATGGGTGGAGAGGTGATATAGCAATTTTGACTTTCATTTCTCAACATGCACATAAAATACTCAAAACTGTTCTATATAAAAATTCGTAATTAATGTATCAGAATTCCTATATTTTCTATTGAATAGATAACCTAAATTTGTACATTAAAAAAATATTAATAATCAAAATATTACATTCATTCCTTTTAAAGAAACCAAAGGGAATAATCAAAATATTAGATTAATTATTTACTTAATATTTTGCATCTGCCTTCCTCATTATTAATTTATAAAATATTATGTAACTCCCTTCCTCATTATTTATCTGTCATAGCTGCCTGGCATTATTATCTTTTTTTTATATTAAATTAATTATCTAATTAATTTTTTATATCTACCTTCTCCATTATTAATTTATAAAATATTGTGTAACTACCTATCCTATTATCTATCTGTTATAATCGCCTTTCATTAATATCTTTTTTTTTATTTTAGTGTTTTGAGCCTGTCATTTTACTGATATGCAAGAGATACACTTACTGCTCTACTTTTATATAAACCAGAGCTTCAAAGAGGTTTCCTGATTCAAACTCGCATCCTTTGGTCTAAAAGAATTCATAGAACCGACATCCACAACAGCTTGCTCTCGTCTTAGAAGCTCATTACAGGTCCCTTCCTTTCTCTCAACTCTGGTTCTTCAGTGCTCTGATTCAGTTGTTGCAATCAAGAAGGATGAACATTTCCCACACCCACTGATGCTCCTCTGATTCCAATCTGATTCAGACAGCGTCAATGCAGAAGAACCAGTCACAACGGCTTGCTCTCTTCTTCAGCTCGATTTGGTTTCTGATGCTCCCAATAGAGGACCTACTCCACCATCAAGCTCGTCGGACCTAGGGAAGAAATGAACCAGAAGATAATAATGCCTCCCCAAGTCCTACCTTCGACGATGCTCTCTCACTGCTGCCCCTCTCTGGTTAACTGGTTCGCCGAAAATCGCTGCTCTGTGAAGCTGCCTCTGTCTCTCCAATTGTCGGCTGCTCTCCTTCAGCAATTGCTCTCTTCCTTTAGGGCTTAATGCTTTTTTCTTTGAATGGAAAGGGGAATATATTAACAATATATACAGGATTACATAACACAATTAATTAAGCATTAGGATCCACATAACAGAGTAAATCCCTAGCCTGACTGACGCGAGAAACAAGTGAGCTAGTTAAGAGAATAATACTCTCTGGTTGTTGTCTCTTATTCAGAAATATGTTCTTATTTATGTTATCCTAGAGTTTTCAAGCAAGGATGCCGAAGAATAATCTCCAGTGGGTACCCATGATACATGGGTTCAAATTACATCGAAACCATTGGTCCAGCGGCATGCTAAGGAAGGTTCCCAATTGGTGAGCAGGAATGACTTTAGACCAGCAAATAGTTGATGTGTGATAGTATTTGAGAATATAATCAAGATCTTCTGTAGCCTCATGACATAAGGAACACGCCAAGTCTTTTGCCATGCCTCTTCTCACCCTTTCTGCATTTGTAAGGAGTCGATTTTTCATAGCAAGCCAGAGGAAGGTCTAGACGAGCTGTATTCTTGGCCAATGCCAAATCCACTTCCATATAATGTGTGTGTCATTCAATGGAGATACAGTGAGCTCTTTATATGCTGAAGCTACAATAAAAAGGCCATTAGGGGTCGCATTCTAGTAGCAGGTGTCAGGTTCTTCACTGGCTATGGGAGGAGTAGTTGTTGCAATTTTAGCCAGGATATTCGATGGGAGAAGGTTGCTGAAGCGAGGCCAATTCCAATGATTATTTTCATCCAGAAAGCTACAAACTGGTTTGACACACTCACTTTTGGGGATATCAGCATAGGTGAGATATTTCAGCGGCCCCATGTCACCTACCCAATTATCACTCCAAAACCTAATAGTGTTCCTATTCTTCAGTTGCCAAGCAAGGTTAAGTTCAGTAATGTCCCATATTTTTGCTATGCTACGCCATGTATGGGATGCTTTGTTCACACAAAACGTGTAATTACTTGTGTTGGACCAGCTATATTTGGATCTTAAGACCTTCACCCACATTTTATTAGGATAACACAAGAGTGAAAGCTACTAGCTTGGACAGAAAAGCATTATTTTGGCTAACCATATTCCTTAGTCCAATTCCCCCTCTTTGCATAGGTTGGCACATGTCCCGCCAATTAACTAAGCTCGACTTGGTTGTGTTTTCTCTAGATCCTCATAAAAAGAGTCTTATAATCTTTTCAATGGCATTGGTGCAAGAGGCCGGCAGCTTGGTTATTTGCATGGCATATGAAGGGATTGTACATAAGACTGATTTCTCCAAAGCTATTCAACCTGCTAGGGAGAGAGTGTTTGCCTTCCACATTGATAATTTTTGTTGCACTCTTTCGGTTATGTAGTGGTATGTGTCCTTGGAAACTTAGAGTGAAGGAGTGGAACCCCCAAATATTTACCTAGGTGTTTGGTGCATTGGAAGTTCAATTTTTCACAAATTTACATTGCTTCTCTTCTTGACACATTTCTTGAGAAGTGAATCCAGGTCTTCCTTTAGCTTACAACTTGTTCCGAGGCAGCACAAAAATCATGCAAGACTTTTTAAATCAGTTCCTGCTGTATAGGAGATGTGGAACTAAATAGAACAAGGTCATCTGTGAAGAAGAGATGGGAAAGAAGGGGACCCCTATGTTCGAGCTTGATTGTTTCCCAATTTCCTTTGTTCACTTCTTTCGATATGGTTTGCGATAATCTCTCCATATATAGAACAAATATGTAAGGGGATAAGGGGTCACCTTGCCTAATGCCTCAAGATGGGGTGAATGGTTGGGAAGGGACACCATTCTAAAGTACTTGCATTTTAAGCATGGTGATACAGTGCATGATGAGGCGTATTATCCTGGGTGGCAATCCAACATCCTCTAACATGTCTTCAATGAAGGACCAATTCAATTTGTCAAAGGCTTTTTCCAAGTCCACTTTAATAGCTAACCACCCTTTTGCACCCTTTTTGTTTCTCATAAAGTAAATGGCCTCTTGTGCTATGATAATAGTATCTGTGATATTCCACCCTTTAATGAAACTTGATTGATATGGAAGGATAAGGTAGGGCATGAGATGTTGGAGTCTTGCTGCTATTAGCTTAGTGAGGAGCTTGTAAGCCACTGAACACAAACCTATTGGACAAAACTCCTTTACTACAGTAGGCCTCTCCACCTTATGCACCAAGACTCAATGTGTCATTTAGTCCTTCTTCCAAGTGGCCTCCATTGAGTAGCCTATTGACCATGTCATATAGACTTACACTAACCGTGTCCCATTGGGATTGATAGAATAAGGTATACATCCCATCTGAACTTGGTGCCTTTAATGGTTTCATACTAAATAGAGCATGCTTCACTTCATCAAGGGAAAAATTAGTGTTCAAAAAATCCCAAGAGTGAATGGGTATGAGTGGAAATTTACCTCTGGGCAGCTTGTGACTCGGTATTGGTACAGGGGAGGAGTATAGGTCCATGTAAAAATCTTTGACCATTTGTTGGAGTGTTTGCTCGTCAGCAACCTATTGGCCATTCTCATTTTTTAATGTAGATATTCGATTTCTGGCTTTTCTGATTCTGGCCTTAATATGGTAATAGTGGGTGTTTCGATCTCCTAGATTTATCCATTGAGCTCCGGATTTTTGAAGCCATAACAATTCCTCCTGAAAACAAGTAGTAACATATTCCTACTGAAGTTCATTGATTAGACTGTGTAGTGCTATAGAGTGGGGTCGGTCTTCAAGCGCCTTCTAGGCACCATTGAGACAAGCTTCAAGCTTGCTTTTTCTCACTCCAATCATGCCGAAAGTTTCACGGTTCTATGTAGACACAACTTTCGTAAAGCTTTGGATGTTTTCCTTTAGTATAAGATTTTTCCTCCACTTGTTTTTGACCAGATCAGTAAACTGTGGGTGTGTGAGCCAGGAAGCAAGGAAGCAGAATTGTTTAGGCTTGTTTACCCCAAGCAAGGAACTAATGAGAGTTTTAGAGGTTTGTGATCAGATTGCACCTTTGATAAATGATGAACTGGAGAATATGGATAAGTTTGAGCCCAACTGCTATTTACTAGTACTTTGTCTAGGTGAGCAAAGGAAAAGCCTCTCCTCCATGTGAATCGAGGCCCACAGAAACCCAAGTCAATGAGAGATGAGTTATCTACAAATTGTTTGAAAAGGGGCACCCACTATTTGCTCTACTCGTGTTAACCGCAGCTCTGAAGTTGAAAGTACAGCGTTAAAATCCCTGGATAAGGCCCGGGGTTCTTGGATAATTTGTGCCATACTACAAAGAGCTAGCCATAATTGGGCTCGGATGCTGGGGGTAGGACTAGCATATATTGTTGTTAGGTAAAATGAATAATTGTTGCTTACTAACCGAACTCTCATATGCACATATTGCCAATGATCTTGTAATATATTGATGCTACACTTTTTTTACCAGAGAACCCATATCCCGCTAGAGAACCCACTTGCTAAACCTAGTAGGAGTTTGGGAAGCCAAATTTTCTTATTATTCAATCTGCTGTGATTCCATAAACATGAGGCTCAACTAAGATGAGTAAGTAGGCTTTTGATCTTTGAGGAAGGATTTAAGAACAGAGTGAAATTTGCTCTGTGCCACACCTTGACAATTCCATGTCATGATAATCATAAGAAAAAGTGGTTATTTAGTACTCCAAAGAGGAGTTGTGAGGATCTTGTTCTTTTAGTAGCATATCGTCACTTAAATCACCTTCATCTTCTTAAAATTGAGCATCCAGGGCCTTTGCTATGGCCTTTAACGCCATGCCAGCAAGGGATGGGGGTTTCTTTTGGTTTGGGTTGAGCTTGTTTAATGGATACAAGGGAGTGGATCTTAATACCTACTGGAGGTAGGTTGCGGTTTTTGCTTTGGGGGTTTATATTTTCTTTGTTGTTGCTAGTGGTTTGGTTCTGTTTTGGGATGGGCTTATGGGTAAGGTTGGGGGTTTGGATGATGTGGGCTTTGGGAATTTGTTTAGGGTGCAGGAGGGTTGTAGCTATGTGTTTCGGGGATAGGGGAGTGGAGCTCGAGGTTGCTTTGTAGGCTTGTGTGGTGAAGATTGTGTCTTGGGATTGGGCAGGAGTTGGCTTTTCTGGGGTTTGTCTGAAATGGAGGCTTGTTTCTTTGGTTCTTTGACAGGTTTGGAGGATGTGGTAGGAATAGTTTGAGTCAAATTGGTGTTAGGAGTATGGGCTTGAGATGGAAAGTTGACCTTGGAGCTTTCTTGTTGGCCGTTGATGTCAGAAGATGAGTCTAGGTTCCTTAGCATATCAAACCTCGATCCTGAGCTAGCATTTTTTAGGAATAATTGCTCTGACATTTTCCTTGGTTCCCTAGTTAAGCGTTTGCTTGAGGAAGGCGCTTGTATACACACACCATAGTGATTTTGGTCTCCAAATTCCTCAGCGGTGGGGAGGCGGTTCTCCGGCGTCATGTTCTTGTTCGGTTGGCTGGATTCTGCTTGCTCATTTTTCTGCTCTACTATCTTCCCAGGGCATGTTTCAGCAAGGCACCCATATCTTCCACAATGGAAGCAAATTGTAGGTAACCCCTCATATTCGATAAATAGAGCTCTGCCATCTATATTGATTTTTAATGTGAGAGGATCGGTGAGATCGAGTGTTATTACCATTCTCGCGAATTTCCCTCCCTCCCTAGATACAATATTGTAATCAATGCGAAGTACCTGGCCAAGAACTTTTCCAATGGCTCTTATAATGTTCTTCTTGTAGTACTTTATTGAAAGACCTGGTATCTAATCCAAGCCACTACATGGGAAATGGTATGTTGCAGCTGTGAGAACTCCAGTGTCCAAGGGTAGACCATTAAGTAGTGGCCTATGATTACCTAGGGGCCTTCAATGAGCACTCTCTAGTGATCTTCTTCAGAGGATAACGTCGCTGTGAAGCATCCACCTTCAAGATCAGAAAGCTTGAAGCCGCTGGTGAAGTGCCAGAGTCTTAGGAGATATTCTTTTAACCTCCTGAGGACTATCGACCGGCCAAGGTGTTTCAGGACTACAGTGTATCTCATGCTATCATTTAGTAATTTATGAACCCATGGTGAGAAGGTGATAGAGGGGAACATACCGCCTTTTTTAACAAGCACATCATCCTCTTCCAGTTTGAAGTCTTCCTCCTTACTAGCTCTTTTATCCTTGTTGATCAGCATATCTTGGAATGAGATTTTTGGTGGTGCTACACTTTCCGATGGTTTGGAACCATCAGTGTGCAAGTTGACACCTTGAATGATAGTCAGGCCAGAGTTTTCTGTTTGGTTGGGAAGGTTTTCCACTATTGTTATCATAGTGTCTTACATATCCGGTTGATCTTCACAGATTTTAACTTTCTTGACTGAACGGTTGTCCTCTGGGTGTGGCGGGGAAGACTTCTTTTCCGTCAAGGTTAAGGTAAGGTCGTGCTCTGTCATTTGGCCGTTGCCCGATTGTATCGGCATAAGGGTCTGCAACAACAGCGAATGTTCGCTACCAACCTCTCTAGCTTGGGGATTCTAAATCTCCGGGGAAAGCATTCTCGGTGCCAGATTCTGCCAGTCCTCTGGCCCTTTCACGACTGCGATCTCTCTCTCTTACAGACATTCTCTTTAGACTTTTTCTTTTTCTGGGTTAATGCTTTTGTTTTTCCAATTGCTCTCAGTCAAACATCGGCCCATTGCTTTTGTTAAAAATTCCAATTGGTTGAAAGATCCTTCCATGTGGCCCATGTATTCTCCTCTTTCATTAGGAAATTGCTTCACAACTTCGGGCCTGTTTGGGTTAGCAGTGGCAAAAGTTACTTCTTTTTAATCTGACTTTTATAAAAGTCGAATAGGATAAAAGTCATATTGTAAATGTAATTTGTGTTTGGATTGACGGTGAAAGAAGTGACTTTTTTTGGACAAGCTAAACTTTTGAGTTTCCTCTCAAAAAGCTATTTTTGAAAAAAAATAATAATTTTTTTTATTTATCGCAATCAATAGAGGCAAAAAAAAGTAAAAAAATGCATTTATTATCCTAAAATTAGACTTATAATAAAGACCATATTTTTTTTGTCAAAATAGACTTATAAATAGGACCAGAGTGGTACCATATATCAAGAGCACTTCTACTCTCCCACTCTCATTTGCCAGAGTACCCCTTTTCTTCCATAATCACTGTTTTCTCTCTCTACGGTTATCATAAAAGCACCAAATATGAGCTTATAAGTTACCGTGACTTTTTCATAAAAGCACAGTTATGCCTACCGTGATCCCAAACGCCTAAAATTCATTGAAGTGCTTTTTCCCCACTGTTATCGTTTGTCTACCAGTGATACCGCTCTGTCAAACATGCACTTCTTCTCATACATATAGTAGAAACCACGTCACTTGTTATACATTCAAAAATAATAGATAAGACAATAAAATAAAAACATCTTCTTCTTTTTTTTATTAGAAACTTTATCTTATTAAAATTAATTTTTTTTATCCAGAAATCTATTTGCGTAACAATAATTCTGTATTTTTTTTTCAGGATATATGTAACTATAAAACGAAGGAGCTGACGTGAATTCTATTTTTCTAACTAAATCGAAAATCATTAATTTCATTTAATCATTAATTTTATTTACTGAATCAGAATAATTATGTAGTTTTTTTTCAGGATATATGTAACTGTAAAACGGAGGGGCTGATGTGGCTAGCAGAGAGCCGCTTACTGCTCTGCTTTTATATAGGTAAGATTGGTCACAACCCAAAACTCTTACTCAGTCCTTTTACACAAGACGAATCAAGACTACTTCCTACATATAAGAATTAAAGCCAAAACCTCCAATAAATCGACAATTTAAAACCTGTCAGAAATTCCTATATTAAACACTTTTAGCCTCTGTGCAAATATAATCAGAAGGGAGGCACACTCCTCTCCACCGCCATGACCATTGACCACCAGCAGCAGCAACATCCTCAATGTCCCCTGTTCTAAAACCTCCACCCGCTTGATTTTTCCTCCCACCATAATGCCATCAGTCTGGCGGTGGAGGCAATCGTGGTGAAAAATTACCCTCGGCAAGGCATGGAGTACAATGAGTACACGTTGTCGAGGATCATGCTAGGTCATTGAGGTACAAGAGCACGAGGATGATTTATAGGGAGAGGCCGAAGAGTCAGGATTTGGCATGGTTTGCGAACGTGGCTCACAAGAGAACTGGATCCGATTTCGAGGGAGACTGATCCTGGTTTTTAGGAGGCGGTACCAGGGGCGACGTCGATAGGATAAGAAAGGAGAGAGCCGAGGGAGAGAGGGAAGTGGTGGCGAGATCAGGGAAGAGGAAGAGAGAGCCAATGAAGGAGAGGGAGAGAGGGTGAAATTTTGATTTAAGGGGCATTTTGGTCATTTGATACAAACATAAAAAACCCAGATCCCCTCTCCAATCCCCTCTCTATCCTTTACATGTGTTAAGGTCATTTTCTGAATTTTGACAATTTATATGGTATTTACGTGTTTTTTTTTTCTTTAAAAAAAGTAACTTAAAAAATATATCAAAATGCGGTGGAGAGCGTGGCTCGGATGGGATTCGTGGATAAGTTGGCAGAGGCGCTCGCTAAAGACAATGGAACTTGACAGAAAATATACAGAAGAACAGAGCCAAGGCGTCTTACACAGAAACATGAAATTGAACCTCAAATCGCTATGCTTAACCTCTCTGATCCTCTTGCTCATGAACTGCACTGCAAGTTCGACTTCAAACCCAACCCCGACGCCTTGGCCGGAGCAATTCCACGCGCTTCTGTACATGAACCTGAGCGACGCGCGCCTTCAACTCAGTGACCTCTGGTACGACTGGCCCGGCGGTCGGAACGTCAACATATTCACCAGGCAACTGATCGGCGACATTCTGTATGACGTCGAATGGGACAACGGGACGTCGTATTACTTCACCCTGGGCGAAAACCCTACCTGCATGGTTAGGGAATTCGAGGTTGGAATTCCGCGGCCGGATTTTCTGTACGACGCTAATTACCTTGGAACTCAGGTCACCGACGGTTTCCTCTGCCACGTCTGGGAGAAGGTCGACTTCATTTGGTACTACGAAGATGTTATTACCAAAAGGCCCGTTCGCTGGGACTTCTTTGACGGTAGCGTTCTTCTAAATTCCAACTTCACACAAGTTTGATTTGCAGGAGTTAATATGGATTGGGTTGTAATGAATCTGATTTTGACATTTTGCAGGAATATCCTCACACGTCATAGCCTACGAGGTTGGTGCCGTTTTGCCAGATTCAGTGACTCAAGCGCCTGCGCATTGTTTCAACCAGGACAATCATAAGTCCATAGCCACCTCGTTTAATAATTTTCGCCCCGCTGATTTTGATTTGATTAAATAATATGGATATGGAATTCTGTGTTTTTGTCGGCCAGAACTTTTTAGGCATGTCCGGTACGACTTTTGATGGACTGAGATTAGGAAATGAGACTGGCACTGGAAATGGGATTTTAAAGTTATGTTTGGTATGAATAAATATTTTGTCAAATTTATTTGTATGGACGCGGGGAAAAAAATCATTTTAATGGTTTGTAGGCAATTAATTTTTTTATAATTAATTAAAAAGCTATTAAAAAAGACTATAACGCCACTTATATTTGATAAAAAGAAAATATCATGTCCTTAAATTACATTCTGTCTACCCCTATCCACCATGGTGCCCCTAGTGGTTAGGACTATCATGCGTTGATGGCAATGGGAGAAGATAATTAGAAAATCAAGCATGGCATCCTCTTCTTCCAGATCTACTTCTTTATTGTTGTCTTAAAACACATCAAATATTCTTCTCTTCGTCATATCTGCTTTTCTTCGTCCTCCTCCTTTGATTGTTCCTCTTTCAAAAGAAGATCAATGAGTTTGCAATATCTCAGTCTGACTTACTCCCTCGATGACAAAGAGAAAGACATCATGGAAAAGAAAGACACTATGGAAGAAGAACATCATCATAGATGGAAGACCAGCTGAGGGAGGAAGATGAGAGGACATAATTGTGCGGGTGGAAGAACGCCGCCGGCAAAAAGAAAGGAGACTAGAGGACCACGAAGGGAGACACAAGAGGTGGGCGGGCGGAGAGGTAATTTGGTCTGAAATTATTCAATCTCAAGACTAGTTTTTCAATGTCAAGGAGGGGTGCCATTGGGCAGTTCTATAAAGAGAAATGTTGTATAGTTTGAGGATTGTTGAAGCCTTTCAAATAGTACAATAAAATGGGCAATCCTAATACCCATGCTGTAAGAAAAATAAGGAGAGAGAGAGAACTAGCGTACTAGGGCAAATCCATGTTCGGATCCGGGTTAATGCTCCAATACTCTATAATAGTGCCCACACAATTATTAGATTCTAGAGCTTAATTAGGATTGGCATAGCAGATCACCAGAACAAGAAAAATGGTAGGAGAGAAGAGATTGCTAGAAAACTCAATAGTAGGAGTGAGGAATAACTGAAGGAGACAGCTCCTATTTATAGTGGTTTAGGATGGCCACTAATTAGGAAATGATGTCCACCTTTCTTGCCTTCTAACTCAGTAATTAATCTAATTAATTTCTTAATTATGGTAACTTGTTCCTCAATTAACAATCCCATAATTAATACTGACTTATTCCCCCAATCTGTAATTAATGCTGATTTTATTCTTATTTGATTAGGCTACTTGTATCCTAGTCAAATAGTCTAGCCCATCAAGGGCGGACTTGGACGCAAAGTCTAATATCTCCCACTCGCACTTGATAGGCCTCCCATCTTGCGTCTGTTAATCTTTCCTGTTTCATACTTGGCGTCAAGATTTGGTGCTATGATACTAGAAATCCCTCATATCAGATCAGCATCCAAGGACACCCTTTATATATATTTGTAAGCTATATATTCATTATCAGATGCCCCTGATTCTCCTATACATATTACTCATGGCATATATAATCCCTTTCGAGTTAATATATTGATTAACTCAGATTGCCTTCCATGCACTTTGTATCTGCACTTACAAGCTACACATAGAGCTAGTAAGGGGTCGACCACAGACACTAGCACACCTTATGTATCTAGGAGTAAATATTCCTTCTTGACTAAACATTATTTTATCTTGACTTAGTCACTTTCCTAGTTTTCACTCATCTGACCAAATCGAGTGTGATCATAGAGCTTCAGCTAAAGTAGCTGTCACCAAACCAAACTTTCATGATGCCGCCTAAGTCTTAAGGGCATCGTGGAAGGATTCTTTCTTCCTAGGACTCACATTGTAGTGAACTAGGGATTTTTCACCTACATCCCATGTTGCAGTCTAACTCTCAAGCACATGTAGTATGATTTGCATTCTACAGTGAACAGTTTGTGGTGTACGTCAATTTCTTTCTCTTTCACCATACAGACATTAGTTACAAAATGTACTCAACATTCAAACAAGAACTCTCTTTTTCACAATATCTCTTTTACAATCTCATTTGTGAAAAAAAGAGTTCTTTGCCTGGCTACATGTCTATATTCATGCTTCGATATATTTTCTGTGTATATGCACACATGTGGATCTCATCTCAGTCTAACGGAGGCGACTCAAACGCAATGATTCTTCTTAACCATCTCATGGTGATCATTTGCTCGTCTTACCCTCCCATGCCCCTGTAAAACATGGGAAGACGATTGTTTGTATGAGTGAACCAACATCTTCGGACCTGTACGACATACAAAATTATATACCTTATATGTATTTACTCATAACATACATACTATTTCTTTTGTTTTCATATAAAAGAAGTTCACGACCTTATATTTTATTCCCCAAGATTTTCACTAACTCAATGAATATCAAGTTACGGGCTCAGTAAGGGGATCTACCAACATTCTGTCAGCAGAAAGTCTTTGAACTGCCACTTTCCCTCTTTGAAAGTATATCTCTCATTAAGATATATTAAATGTATGTTTCGCCTTACTGTGATACTTAGGATTCTCATCATAAGATGCTATCGTTTGGATCCTTCTATGCACGATTCATTCCCAATCACTCGTAGGAACTACTTTAGCCATATGGCACCTTCAATAATGATAGAACATACTCTGTGTTCTAATTCCACGGATAACAAAAATATATTGTATTTTTCTTTACTCCATTATCATTTGCCTAGGCCCTATATTGAAGTATCCTTTCAAAGGAAAGTTGTTGCCTTGAGAACTTAATCCATAGTGATTCTCATAATCTATTTCACAACATGACCAAAAATAGCTTCCAAGTCCGACCAAAAACATTTGGTCTTATATACACCAATGTGTACATTCATATTACCGATCATAGTGTTACATGGGACTCTATCCACTTTTTCTATCTTGGATTCCTCATAGGACATGTAACCTCTCTATGTTTCTACCCTGAACTTCAGGGGTGTCCATGGGTTTGCAGTTTGGCATCTTAAGATTCCTGAAGATCACACTTGTACATGTCTTAGGTAGCAAAGACTGTATTTTCCTTGTGCAATCTCCGTTTACCTTGTCATTCAAGATATTATTTGTTTAACCCATAATTTTCCAACTCAAAATTTAAGGATTCTCTGATCCTTTATTCCTTTAACTCCCTTGACACTTGTTTCAGCTAAACATATGTCATTTGACAAAGGATGACTTCATAAAGAATCATTACTAAACCGTTTAGCACTCATGTAGTGTTCTTCAATTATCTCGAAGTTGGTGAGGCTTTCACCTTGTGAAACCTCATGTATTACTATTTAGATGATTGTTTCTACGAAGCCCTTAAGTTGCTTCATGTAGAGTTCATCATCCAATTTCCAAAATTCCAAATTGGAAAGTGGTCTTCACATCATCTTAATGTAGTTTCAAGACTATGCTTGTTGTCATAGCCAAAGTTCAGAGTTAAAACGCACAACGGACAACCTTCCATTATAGTACCGCTTAGCCACTAAGTGTTTTAGGTTCTATATGCCCCCAACAGATTTGAGAACCTACTTATTCCCAATCACCTCTTGGCTGGTGACAAATTGCCCAAACATGTACTTGGCTAGTTTCAAAAAGAATCCAAATCCTTCTGCATGACACTTTGCAATTCTTATTAGCAGGTCCTTCTAGTGTTTTTCAGACACTTATAGGTGGTTATCATCACCTTCTAAATGATGAAGAGAGCATTCAATCCATTAAGAAATTTATCCCTTTATAGTTATTTACTGGATGACTATTTACTCCAAGGTGGATTTCATAGGATTTTTTTCCTATATATGAGTAAGGTAATCCTCTCGTAACTTACCTCTTACCTCTTTCATTATGAAAATAGTCTCAACCCTCCCACTCGGATCAATGAACTTAGAAACACTTGGTTATTCCTTATTTCTGTGAACCTCTTAAAGAGATTCAGTATGATTAATGCTCATTTCCTGTTAGGAAATCTGGGTTTTATGAATGTTGCATCCCTCAGTTCTCTTGCAGTCACTAAGCCGCCATCATTTTCACTAATAAAGATGTGTCTTGTTAAATTCTTTGGTCATCTCACAAAGAGATACCTTGTAACCCCCTTCATGCTTAGGCCGAGATTAAGTTCATAAACACGTAATTAATGTGGAATTAGAGACCGTAAATGATTTGGGACTTAATACAACAAGTTTTGCCCAAAACATGCTTTTATAAAACCTTTTCTAAAACCTGTCAACAATGGTCTCCTATTCACATTTCAATACACAAATGGCTTGAACAATTTGATTCCATTTATAAATATCAGAGTACACAGTAAATTTCCGACACACTCGGGGTTCAATTACTAATTCAGGGTTTATACAAGGCACAAAGCCCAAGTAGTTTCCCATACAAGGGGATTACATAATTACTATCCAATATATACATGTAATTCCCAACAAAATATATCCAAATGATTTACAAAATGATAACCAAATTTTTTCCAAAATAGACTCCTATCAATGAGCTCTACCCACTCTTCGTCACCCGCTTTCCCTTCGATCCTTCTTCCCTGTCTAAAATGTTTAATTTTGGGAGAGTGAGATTCTAAGGAATCCCCGTAGTGTCAAATCACTTATAATATGCATAACAATAAGGCATGACATCAAATCATTATCCACACAAAGCAACTACAACGGCAGTTACAACGGCAATGGTTAGTATGACACATGTCATCCCTTACGATTGCTCACACTGCATTGCACAACACAATCCACACAATATATTTCACCACAGCTGGGATTCATATAAAGCATTTCATCACACAAGCCATACAGGCAAGATTCAAAACTCACAGCCTACGGTTAGATTAATAAACGCCGCTCGACGGGTCGGATTCACAAAGTTCCATGTCGATTACAACGGCAGTTCAACGGCCGACCTAGAGATGACCAACGTCAATCCCTACACGGCTCATGCTGACCTGCTCGCGCTATAATGGACCATGGTACATGCAGTTCACAGTTCAATGATAAGTTATACATACCAAAACATCATACACAATATGAGAGAAAAGTCACTACCTGGTTCGTTTCGTGCGTGCTTTGTCACAAGTCTCTCCCGAGGAGGGCAAATATCGTATCCTATAATTATAATTAGGGACAAAGAGTTATTCTCTATTCCAATACTCAATTGACTTCATAATACTTAGATTTGGTTATCATTTATATCCTTTAAGTAGTTACAATTGGCTCTAATAAAAGCCCTAAAGGATTGGAAAATATTGGGTTGGAAACCACTTTTCAAAATCACAAGGTACTGAAAACAGGGGCTGACTACAGCCAAAAAAACCTCTGGCTGCGGCCAGAAATAGCACAGAAATTTTCTGGCTGCGACCAAAAACAGCCCAGGAGTGTTCTAGTGGCATCCCAAAATTTTCTAGCTGTGGCCAGACAGTGGTCCGAAGGTTCTTGGCTGCAGCCAAGAATCTTCTGGCTGTGGCCAGGAAAATTTTGTTTCGCAACTGAACTTCCAAAAATCATAACTAATTCTAGAAAAATCAAAATGAGGTGATCCCAAAGCCTAATGAAAGCTATTTAAGTCATCTTTACTAGAAAAATATGGGACATTACTAAAAATCACCACAAAAATACAAATTTCAAGAAAAGTCCACCTTGCTTCAGAATTGATCCCAGATTTAACATCAGACTTTGGACAGTCATAACTCCTAGCCCAAAAATCAAAATGACATGAAATATATGTCCATTTTTAAGAATTGAAAGTTTCATAATTTTCCAACACTATTTGCTATTTTAAAACGTCCGTGCAAGATCACTGCCAGAACAGAGCCACTTTTAAAACTAAGTTCCCAATGGTTCAAAATTCATATTCAACACTTCTCCCACACAATTTTCCACAAGGAACACAATGGCAATCTCAAAATGACCAAAATCCTACTCCTTTATCATGCTTTGGTTTTGGGCAACACAAACATCAAAATTCCAATCTCATATAAACATCAAATTCCAATTACCAATCAATCTATCTATCCTAAACTCATCCCAAAATACCATTCTCATGCCAAAACATACCAAATGAATAGTGGCACTCATTTTTGGATTCAAGGCCAAATTTCCAGAAATTACAAATTAATCCATTTGACACAAAACATAGATAGATAGATAGGTTTTACTCACCTTATCAACTTTCTCAAAGGGAGTTCTTGATTCACCACTTCCCAAAATTTCGTATGGCCACAAATCAACACCAATGGGCACACTATAAACACCAAAATAAAGCTCTCACTCCAAGGAACAACATTCATAAAGTGAGTTTGAACAATGGAGGGCATTTGCTTACCTTTTTTTCAAGCTTTTCCCTTCCCTTTTTGTGCAACAATGGTGTCCAAAGAAGGGAGAAGAGAGAGAGAGAGAGAGAGAGAGAGAGAAGAGTGAAGAGTGATGAAGGAAATGAGGATTTCCTACTCCCTCCAATGTCCAGCCGAAAGTAAGAGAAGAAGAGAGAGAAAATATCATTTTCTAATGCCATTTGACTTTCACACACTCCCTTGCTTCATCTCACATTGACACTTGTCAATTTCTGATTTACTCACATAAAGTAATTTCCCAATTAATCACCTTAATCCCTCCATTAACCATTCTAATTACATTTATCATTTCTCTCATAGTTAGTAATTAGTTTCTCCATTAATTACCAACTCATGGCCAATAATTCCATTCTTTCAATTTTTTAATAATTATGACATATTACTTAATATTGCCATAAAACACATAATAATTCAAATTAAATTCATAATTATCCACAATAATCATGATTTTCCCTTAATCAAAAATTGGGATATTACATACCTTATATACCTTAGCCCCAATCTTCCTTACTCATAGGGACAATTATGGATACGAAGTTGCTAACCCTTATGGTCTTAACGAGCTTGGACCTGTTCTAAGGCATATCCATGATTCATAGGGTAAGGTCATGACTAACTTAGAGGGTATTTGGTTAAATGTGAAGATAATAACTATGAGTTTACATACCAAAATATGGCTAATAGTTTCACTTATGCCATTATTTACTCAACCATGTCAAAGAGAGGTCTATCTCTCTATTTCAATAACTCTATTATGTTGAAGGGTTTTAGGTATTGAAAGTTGCCTAACAATCCCTTTCTGGTATATAGAGCAGCTTGAACTAATCACATAGGTGTCCTTAATTCTTGTTGGTTCGAAAGGTCTTATCCTTTTAGGTTAACTAATTCCTGACTAGTTCAGTCATTATCTAACAGCTTCACACTTGCCTAAAATCAAGTAAATATTATTATATTTCGAGTAAACATCCACGACATTAACGAAACACCAAGCTTTATGTTTTGCCCTCACGTTCATTAGTTCACAAATGTCATAATTTGCTAATTACAATGGATTTTCTCAAAATGTTTCTTTGTCTTTCTTGCTAAGTAGACTAAGTTCTCAACTTACTCACAAGGGTATTAACCCTTTAGCATACTTTATTTAGCAAATTCTCTTTTGCTAGTTTGATAGTTTCTTTTGATCATTGTGGGCATATGGCAAGAAATGAAATTATTATCCAAAAAAAACATCAAAATCCAACAAAGGATTTGAGAGTCATAGTCCTATCGATCCTTAACTAAAGAGAGAGCAAAGATGTGATTTTGACGGTTGCAATTGCATGGAGTGAATCAGGTTGGTTTTTCTATGTAGAGTTAGCGTGCAAGTTCCAACCCCTTGATTCTTTCTCTTTCTTGCTTTGCATCTGACATGAAGCCATATACTTCTATGAAACATCTACTACTTATGTGGATTGCTTCTTTTGAAACCTTTAAAGGATTATCAATGCAGCCTTTCATCTTTGTAGAAATCATTGACCTCCTCTAGATCAATTTTACCTCATATGTTTCTTGCCCTTAGGCTTAGAGGATGAATCCTCCCACTCTTTAGCTAAGTTCATCTGACTGATGGATCTTGGATCCTTTAGTCTTTCACACTCAAGTTCGATGTGGTAAATCACATTGTTGAAGGTCACAATATGCATATCAGGAGCAATGTTTGCTTTCGTATTTGCCCATTCACTGGAAGACGTGGCTTACTCCCACTAACTAGGAGACGTCTTATCACAACATACACTTGTTATTTGTTAGAAAGAACTTGGCATTTAATTTATCTTAACTTCTTAGTTTGACATTTGCCACAAGTGTTGCCTAGATGACACGTTAGGACTTAATACACTATGTTAAAACTTAACTTAGTTTTAACGTTATGGAAGAAGATCATCAATTCCACTATCTTCCAATACTATCCAAATTGCTTGGATAAAGTTACATTGCTCATACCATCATAAGTCTGAGCAATGTAGTCCTTTTTATGCTTGATAGCATAAACTTTTTGTATCCTTCGGTTGCTTCAGCCTCTAAATGTTAAAGACTAGTTGGTAGGATGTCCCTAACATCTTATTCTTCTTGAATGAAAGAGATTTGAGAGTTTCTAACCCATAGATATCTCTATTGAGCTTGTCTTCATAAGCTCAGTCAAATGGACTTGGTCATAATTGGTCACTTAGACGATTATGGTATACAAATCATATTTGTTCAAATAAGATAAAGGATAATTAGATCATAAGTTTACCAGTTTCATGTTCAGGAGACAACTATGTTGACTCCCATTCCAATCATGCTAGTTAGCTCATCATCCTTTTAACCATTGTCTTTATTGAACACATTCCCCTATGGATTTCTAGATACATTCTAGAAACTCCCACTTAATCAAATGCAGTTATAATAACATAATATTATCTAATCAACATGAATGTTCATGAAAACAAGAAGAGAATAGTTTAATTCAATTCTAATAACAAAAAATTTAATCATAAATTCAATAAAAAAGAATATTCAAAAAATTTACAAAAACTTTGCCTCATATTGTTGTCTCCTAACTAGGCTCTCCCTCTCACAGGCCCTTTTGACCATATGAACTCATGTAGCATCGAGCTACAATGTCAAGCTCCTCTTTGCCATGTTTACATCCACTTACTTGGATGTATTTGCAGCATTCCTCCCACTTGATGAGATGATTATCACATCTCTATCTATCTTGTCCTTTGTCACAACATTTGCGATAAATGGTTGACTTTAAAAGTCACTACTTCAATCCCAATTGAATCAATGTGGTTAGAAGCATGGGAAAACTTATTATTTAATAATTTCATGTTGCTACAATTTTCAGGTTTTATCTCTAAGAATTTGAGTCAAGGTTGGACAGGATCTTACATTAAGAAAACTCATTTGAATAATTCCTCAATTTAAAGAATCTTTCAGCATTAACTTTGTTACAGCTAAAATACTCTTAATAAGTAAGCCAACCTATCCCAAAAACAATAAAATCATCATTGACTTAATTTCAACGTTTTTGGGAATCTCTAAGTGCATATAAGCACATTTTTTACTTAAATCACATCCAAACGTGCTTCAAATATATGCAAATTATATATCAAATTGAAGCTTTCGAATTTAGGGATTTTTAGGAACAAACCACGTCTCAATCAGAGGTCCCACGCACCTACACACTCCCCTAAAAGTGGTCTGGATCATAAAATTCTGAAAAATTGGAAAATTCCAGCGAAGGCTACTCTCAGCGGAGGCGCGTGTATGTCACGTGCCTCCTTGCAGCCTTCTGCCAGTGACATGCACCGACTTCCATGACTCCACGCATCGTCCTCTATCCAACGGTGCTTGCCACATGTCAAACAGTGGCCTAGTAGGCCCCATACGCCACATGTCAATTTTTGGGTATTTTCTCTCTCTTTTTTATGATAAACGTTGACCGTTGTCTAGTCAACGTTGACTAGTCTTCCCTTGACCAACTGCTGATGTGGCGTTGACGTGACGATGACGTGTCTCAGTCAACGGATTGACGTAGCCAACGTTGACCGAACGCTATCGTGTGACTGAACGCTAACGTGTCACTCCCTCATTGGTGCCACGGGGTTCGGTTGATTGATGATGTGGCCGTTAACTGCCACATCATCATCTTCAACCTCCAGCTGGGTCAACTCGACCCGATTGGAGCTCCAGCAAGTCATCGCTACCTGCCAACTTCTGAAGGCCATCTCTCCTTCATTTTAGCTCCATTTTCCGCTTTCTTGGTGTCATTGGAATCATAGTTGAACGAACTACAAATCTAGGGCCTTTATTTGATCTGAAAACATCTTTTTCATTGATCAAATCATGAATTAAGTGGCAGCGGTGACAAGCGACCCGCCAACTTCTTTCCTTCATTTCTCCCTCATCCAAACTCTATTTGATGTGTTCTAAGCATTGTTGGAATCGTCTTCTCGAACTCTACACATCCATGGCCTTACTTTGGGCAAAAACACTCAGTTTCAAACACCCAATTTTTCTCGACGTTGACAGTGCTCCGTAATGTGACTTGGATGTGTGTCCTCTGTGTTTCAAAAACTTTCCTAGCTTTTGAGGGTTAAAGTTTCTTGTTTTTGATTCCATATAGGTTTCAAAAACTTAACTTTAATCAAATCGAAGATATGAAGAGGAGAAGAAGAAGAAATTGCGCCATGAATTATATATATGCACTTATTATATATATATATATATAATAACCAGAGGAGGAAACAATATTCGACTAGTACACATATATATTAATAACAACCAACGACACATATATATCATGCCTGAAGCTTTCAAATATATGGAAGCAAAATATATATATGAACCAGAGATGTGGAAGCAATATGTTTTACAGAGCCAAACATTATGCACATATAACGCCAGACATTACATATATAAACTCTTCTTGTATGTTAAAAAAAATTGTCCAGCAAGCTTCACGGATTTAATTTATCATTATTGAGGACATATATATGCATGCGCATGAGATAGGAGAAGAGAGAAAACATGCGCAAAATAACATCATATATTCAAAAAAAAATATGATAGCATAGCACAGCGGAAATAATATAATGGAGATATAAATAAATTATATCACATGTTTATTCACATAGAATAATCACAACCTCAAGGATCAACATGCTTTAATGCCAATGTAAGAAAAATAAGGAGAGAGAGAACTAGCGTACCGGGGCGAATCCATGTTCGGATATGGGTTAAAACTCCAATACTCCATAATAGTGCCCACACAATTATTAGACTACTAGAGCCTAATTAGGATTGGCACAGCAGATCACCAGAATAAGAAAGATGGTAGGAAAGAAGAGATTGCTAGAAAACTCAATAACAGGAGTGGGGAATAAATGAAGGAGGCACGTCCTATTTATAGTGGCTTAGGATGACCACTAATTAGAAAATGATGTCCACCCTTCTTGCCTTCAAAGTCAGTAATTAATTTAATTGATTCTCAATTAATTTCCTAATTATGGCAACTTGTTCCTCAATTAAAAATCTCATAATTAATACTGACTTATTCCTCAATCTGCAATTAATGCTGATTTTATTCTTATTTGATTAAACTACTTGTATCATAGTCAAATAGTCTGGTCCATCAAGGGCGGACTTGAACCCAAAGTCCAACACATGCCAATACCAACCCTCAATGTTTTGTACCAAACGAGACCTTTGATGTAAGTAGACATAGTTTTTCAGTATATTATATACTCGTCTAATCCTAAATATAAAACAAAATTGATTTTTTTAAAGAGATTAAATAAGCTAATTAAATTACTTTAAAGTATTTTTATTTTTATTTTTTCCTCTAAACTACTTAGTTTGACTAATAAACTGATATATAATTTAAGGATACATAACATATGATATAATTAAGTAACTTATTCAGTTTCCTTAATCTCTTTAAAAAAAATCAACTTTGTCTTATATTTAGAACCAGAGGGAATATATGTACATATATAAAGCAGGACGAAGACATCAAATGAGACAAATTAAGGAGTGGAAACCAAATTTTCTTTCAACAACTGTATTTATATGCGTAACATATACCCTTTTTTATAGCACATGTATACTTCTTGTTGTATGAGAAAAAGAAGGAAAACAAGTTTTTTGATCAAGGTTAAGGCGCAACTAACATTCTAAAATATTTTTTTAGGTAGATCCAGTGCCTTGAAGCATGTTGTGGTGCACTCAACACCTTAAAGTATTTTTTTAAGGGCTTCTATTATCTTAAAGTAGTTTTTTGTGCAATGTTGCAATTATCAATTCAAATAATTTAAGGTATTGGATACACTTAAAAAATATTTTGCGGTGTTAGATGCACAAAAAAAAATGTTTATGGTACTGAACACACCTGAAAAATACTTTAGGGTATTTGATACACTATAAAAAACACTTTAGGGTGTTTCATGTACTACAAAATAATTTAAGATATTATATGCATATAGAAAAATACTTCATGCTGGATGCACCTTAGTTCTTTTATTAATTTACATTGAAACAGGATCGGACACTAAACCGGACGAGGTATTGGGTTAAGGGTCAGTGGTTCAAACCAGGATCAACCCGAGGGTCAGACCGGAGTAGACCAGGGTCAATTAAAAAAATATATAATTTAAATGTTTATGCATATCACTCAAAAAACTATGATAGTTTTTTTCAACCAATAGTTCAATATAACCTCTTGAACGTAATACCTACAAAAATATCATTAAATAAGGAGTTTTCTCCCACCAAACAATCCTTTTAAAGCTACTTACAAATTAATAAATTTTAGGAAAATAATTTCTTTTTCCCCTTCATTGTCCCCACCCCACCCCTCCTCTTTTTTGTTTTTTCCCGTACTCTTCACTTTAGCTCTTCCTCTCTCTATCTATCTTTCTTCAGTCTTCCTCTTTTGGTCAACACCAACTCTCTGTTTCTTCTCACATGGCTTCCATTTCCCAAGGTCTCATTCTCACCACCGCCATGCTTGTCTCTAGCATTATTCTCTATCTTGGCTTCCTCCTGCAGAAGACTTTCCCTCTTCCCCATCATTCAAGTTCAAATCCAAATTCCAAGAAAGCCCTCTGATCTTGCTTATACTCAGATTAGTATGCTTTACTTTTCTTCCCCTGTTTTTTCTTTTTTCGTTGTCCTTTCTGATTGATGTTTCTTCGAGAAAGTCTTGTTCTTTGTTCATTTTTTATGTGGGTTTTATGTCTGCAACTGCTCGATACTCTTTCTTATTGGTTTTGGCTTTGCTTTCTTCTTCCTTCACATTATCTGTGAATTTCACACTCTTGCTGCCCCTTTTCTTTTCCTTTGCAAAAAACCCCAGAAATCATAGGAATGCCTGAGAATCGAATTGCTTTTTACAAAAAAGTAAAAAAAAAAAAAGAGGCAACCTGTGACTAGGCCGAGTTACCCCGGTTCAATCGGACCAAACTGGTGACCAGTTCACCAGTTTCCTGTCTGAATCGGCCGGTCCGGTCCAGTTTTCAATACATTACGTAAAAGACGTTATATCCCAATATACCAACGCTGTTATGTTTTCTTACATATATGTTATTGTCGATTGTCAATACCCATAATGGTAAAAAAAAAATAGTCAATACTCATAGAAATTGGAGAGAAGGATGTCCATTAAACTTTTTTTTTATTTAATATATCTACTATTAGATTAACTTTTAATAAAACAAATGGAGAGAGAGGTCAGTGGAGACCCCCCTCCCATATAAACAGGTCCTTTATGTGGACTAATTTGCCACCATTGGCCATATGTCACGGACATTATGTTTTCTTATATACTACTGCTACTACTATTTATTTTGCATAGTGTAAAATCCTTTAATAGGGAATTTCACCTAAAACAAAAATAAAATCACTTGGGTAAATAAAATTCTCCCACATTTACGTGATTTTCTAGGTTAGAATTTAGAAGTGAATGGAGAACAAGGAAGAGAAGAGTTTAATTAGTCAGATTTTTTTAAAAAGGATAATTAGAGTTATAAAATTTTAATAAATTTATTTATTTATTTTTAAAAATTGAATTTCTTAAAATCTCTCTGTCATTTTAATTTTTTTTTTCCAATAAAAAAGACTTAAGAAAGACTAGGGAACCAACAAACGAGGAAAGAAGAAAAGTAAACCCCAGCCAATATTAATTATAATATTGGAGCAAAAAATATTAAATATGATATAATTATAATTATTTGTCATAGTAAAAATTAAAAGGATTATTCAAGGTTAAAATATAAAACTTACTACTTTCACTAACGTCATTAAAATTTCTTAAAAGCTACTGTCACTAGTGGTCTTGTATAATTTTTTTTTTTTTTTTGCGCGCACACACTAACACACGTACAACTTACTTATTTATGGCATTGGAGAAAAAAAAACTTACTTATACATAGGGTGATGGGATTTGCAGTGTAGCTTTGTATTTTTAAGAGGGGGAAAAATACAAAGTCACTTGCGCGAATATTTTTTTAAAAAGGTTTTTTAAAAAAAATACAGTTATATATTTTTAAGAGGGAAAAAAAACAAAGTCACTTGCACGAATATTTTTTTAAAAAGGTTTATTAAAAAAATACAGTTATTGATGAAAATACCTTAGATAGATAACATTTTAAGTAAAAGGATAAGAAGATAGTAGGGGTGTTCAAATCCCGAGACGGGACCGGGATCACCCATTCCCAGTTCCCGTCCTGGGGGTAGCCGGGAATGGGTTCTCATTCCCGGTCCTTGTCCCCAGAAATTCCCGGTATAACCGGGACCGGGATCGAAAATTCCCGGTTTCAATAATAAAATTATATTAGTTAAATTTTTTATAATTTAGTGTTTAAAGTGATTATTTAACACCTAATAAGGTCATAAAAATCACACAAATTGAGCTAAAATTGAAGAATAATATATTATTATTATTATCACATTCATCATTTTTATTATTATCTTTATATATTACATAGTTAGGATTAGTATCACGATATATACGATTTAACTCTAACTAAATATGCGATATACATTTTATCAAATGATAACTTCATTTATGAGGTAAAAAATACAAATATAAAAGAATAACTTATTTTTTAAGGAAAAAAAGGGGACCGGGAATTCCCAGGATCACAAGGTGTGATCCCGGTCCTGTCCAAGACGGGAAATTCCCAGGATAAAATGTCCGGGACCGGACCGGGACAACCGAGAACGGGACACTTTCAACACCCCTAGAAGATAGTAATAACATTTGAACTTAAAAGTTTTAAATCATTACTGTTGCCTATAAGAGAATATATATTAAATACACTTGTGTAGTAATTGATAACTCATTTTAATTAAAAAAATTAGAGATTTTGGATTTTGAAGTTCAAGTAATATTTTCTTATCTTTTTTTTCTTAATATTTACTATTTAAATTTTATCCTAGCATTAACTCAGCGAAAATAAATTAGGGAAAAAGAATACAGTAATGCATCGTGTTTTCAGACAATAACTAGTGTTAACCCTCGTGCGTTGTACGAAAATGTGAATTCTGATTAATGGTATATTGTAGAATTAATTTTTTTATGACTATAATGCATTTATTTATATATCTATAAAACTAATTTTTCAACTCAAAAATGCATAAAGGGTGATTATAATCATGCTTATATATATCATATTTTGAGGGAGCATTTTTTTGAAGCATTTATTACGCCTTGGTGTGTCAATAAGGTATCAAAAAATTAATAAATGGAAGGCTATGTGGGGAACAAAATTGGATAAAGCAAAGGTAAATGACTACAAAATGAATAATTAATGCAATAATATTCTAACAAAATCAATCGGGTAATTATTCAGGTAATTAATATTATTTGTGATGCAAAGACCCCAATAATTGGATAAACTGATAAGTAAACTTATGTTGTTCATTTGTGAAACCTTTAACCATAATTATCGTGAGAAATCACTGACGAATATGTGACGGGATTGGGCCAAAGTAAAAAAGCACAGTAATTATAGCAATGTTAATAAAAACGTATGGTAATTATAGTAATAAGAATTTAAATCAACCAATATAATAATTGAATGATGTATTCCTTCATATAAATTATAATCATTGTCAAGTTTTCAAATTTATTGTCAAGGTAATAAATTATTTTTCCTTTTAGGTGAACTCTTAATTTTAATATTAATGGTAATATATGCAGAGATCTATCAATAATAAAAACACGCTATTTTATAAAAAAAAGGGAAATAACAAGCAAGGAACTCAGAATTGATTTTATTTTGGTAAACCATAGTTGATTAAAGCTAATGTAAATTTAAATAGTAATTTACAGTATTGAACTTCTTACATTACTTTAACCATAACTTTATTATTTGTGAATCCTCATACCTAAAATTTTGTGAGAATTAAAATTATGATGTTATTTTGGTTACACATTATTTGCAAATCTAAGAATATCTTTTTGCTTGCATATTTTTTATTTTTTGCATCATCTGTTTGGCAATCCATCATAACAAGTTAACAACATTAGGTAATTATGGTATTATAATAAAAACGTATGGTAATTGAAATCAACCAAGGTGATAATTCAATTATGTATTTTATCGCATAATTTATAATTATTTTCAAGATTTCAAATTACCATTAATTTGATATAGGATCAATAATTTATTTTTCCTTTTGACCTCTAAATTTTAATATTAGTGGCAATATATGCAGAGATCTAACAATAATAAATTCACGATATTTTATAAAAAGGGAAATTAAAAAAAAGAAGCTCAAAATTGATATTATCTTGATTCCTATTCAAGAGATTTATACCTAACATGTCAGCATAAATTTTTTTATTTTAAATCATCCACTAAATCAATGAATTTCTTGAATATCTATGTACTAGCTATTTGTAAAAATGTAATGCAAATGCAATTTTATAGCCATATTAAGTGTATATAATCTTATCATTTTTTTATTGCGTAGATACTTGCAACTAACAAATCACAGATGAAAATAAGTTAAAGGAATATAAGATAAACACTCTTGTTGAAAAGTAGAAGATTACCACTAAGCATTATAGCTCTTTAACTTTTAGATAAAGTCAACCATCTTAGTAACAAAAGCAAAAATAAATTTGGAATCCACATTCTGAAATTAGCATGACCTTCTACAAACTTATTGGATGAAGAATTAAAGTACGGAATAGAATTTGAAGAAAAGACTACTACTTATTTTTCTATTTTGACGTTTTTGGTTGGTCCGGTTGCACTAAAGCTAGGAGGTGACAATTCGGACAGCCCAATATCATCAACTTCAACATGTACACTACTTGCAATCTTCTTTCTCTTTGATGTAGCCATCACAGAAGTTGTCAACACCCATTTCAGCACTCTTCTTTCCCATTTCCCATTTGATGCATTAGCTTTTATCTCCTCCCAATTAGTGTCATTAAGCTTCAATTAGGCTTGAACCAATTTTTCTCCTCTTTTGGTTAGCCTAAAACTTTCCCTCTTCATGCTCTCACTAACCAAATGAGTGTCTTTCAACTAATCCAACTATGCACTCAAGTATTGTACCATAATCATGATTACTTTGTAAAGATATCATTATTTTAACTCAATTTAACATGTGCTCATCTTAATCAATTATAAACTAATTCCATTACCATAGGATAATGACACTTGGTATATTTAATCCCATTAATAATTTTTCCCTCTATTTTTCTTGTGCTAAGCAAAAATTGCAAGAAAAAGGGAAATGGGAATTGTTTCAATATTTTCATAATTCAATTAAATGAATTATCCACATGTCCTCTCAATTTCACAATTCTTAATTTATTCTATCAAGAATATTCAATGCATATATTCTCCTTTATTTTCTTTAATTAATTGAAATTAACTTCAATTAATTGGAAAATAATTAATCTTGTGCTAAATTGGCAAAGTTTCGATTTTGCCATTACCTTTGAAATATAATTCCGTTTCTTGAATTAATTTTCTCATTTTCTCATGAATATTCACTATTTTATTGAATTTCTCGAATAATTACAATATATTTGATGAATATAAAATTCGGGGTGTTACAGGAGTCACCATCTGAGATATGCTTATGTCTTCTCCATCACCATCCTTTTCATTGCTCATATTCTGTTCCAAAGTTATTGATGCAGATGACTCCAGTGGCAAAATCTGGGAAGCAGCATCAATAGAGGTTGTTAAATATTAAAGTAGTTATGATGCAGCTTGCTTACGTTCTTATTGGAACTGGCATTAGAATAGGTAAAGTTTTTAACAATATCCTTCTTAACAATAAAGTGCGAGACACTTATACTACTCGCCGGATATTTCATGTTGTTGTCCTTCACCCTCAGCTTAACCACAATAACCCTCCCAACAGCTCCAGTCGTTAACTCTTCTGGGAACGATGAAGATGCCCGTGCCTAAAATTGAAAGAACATAATGATGAAAATCATAGATATCATGTTATCGGTATTAATAAGTCTAAAAATTTTAACACCTTCGTCTTAAGCTCAGCTGCCGAACAACATAAAATCTTAGATACATGTCGGTTGAACATTAGTATGGAACATTTTGCAATTTAATCAAACATTGTGTAATGAACTTTGAACCTGTCAGAAATAACCATTCAAATGGTAATGTTAATCATTGATCAGAAAAGTCATTAATCATTTAGTGTTTAAGTCATAAAGTAATATGAAAACACATTATTGAAGAATGTTGAATACTGCTTGAGCTTACTTAGGCTCGGTCTTCATCATTTCCCTATAACATGACTTGCACATCAATTTAGCACCCTCATATATTGGTTTTTTATCACATGAACATCCATCATAATACCAACCATGTGTTGTCTCAAGCTTCTCGATTGTTACCTTGGTAACAATTTCAAATTCCTACAGATCACACCACATAAGCAAAGATTAGTAAGCTTAAAAGAGATGCGGTTGGGATATATTGTATACGTACTGCAAAGTTAAAATGAAAGCTATTTACCTTTGATAACTTCAAAATTTCATGCAAAGCAATTCTGACAGGGAATGATAAGAGTGAATCACTTGAAATCTCATGCGACATAATGGAGGAGATCTGTGTGAAAGCTTGACTTGCCTCAGGGGCATTAGTAACTATGTGTAGTAAATGCGACATTTATGTTAGGACACCCTATACGTGAAATAATTTAGGGACACAATGCACAAAGAACATGGATACAACTAAATTTTATCCTGTCATAAAGGTCCTTTACGTCTGGAAAATCAAGGTTGAAATAAACTTGTGTGGCATTGAAGGTGCTACATATGTCTCCATAACATAAACAAAAAAGCATGTAATTAAAACCCAAAAAAAATGTATAGGGAAATTAAAGATACATGTAATACTTTTGTTTTTGTAATCCTATACTAAGGTGGGCACATTTAGATCTTCTGTTCTGTCCTCAAAGGCTTTGACTGCAACCTCCCCTAATTGAGATACGTTGACACGTACTTCACTGCACATGTTATCATATGATTATGATGATGATGAACTAATATGAAAGTAGATGTTAATATCATGAATTGATTAATGTTAAATCTAGAGAGTATGTTACTTATGATTTGCAATTGTGAAATCCAATTTCTTTGTCATGTCGAAGTCTCTCCTCAGATCAACTAAGTTCCCAAATGCTTGCAGGTAGCCCTTCACATATAGATGAATTTGTCTTCCAGGTTATAATAAAATGTTTTGAATAAAAAACATGGTAGAAATACACTAACCAATTAGCTCTTCATGTGTGGCTTCACCGTTGGCGATGTCATTAACTGGGACAAAGTTGAATGCATGAAGAGGGATTTGGAAGTCATGTATTTGAAAAAATGCATTAGCGTGAAATGTAATCTTCCAATGATGTAAGCATGTTTTGTAGTCAGTATTGTTGGCCAACACTTCAAAGTTCTCAAATGGGTTAGCATGAAATGTAATCTTCCAATGGTGTAAGAATGTTTTGTGGTCAGCATTGTTGGCCAACACTTCAAAGTTCTCAAATCGATACACCTCACTCTCTTTTAAATCCTCAATGTACTTACGGATATGTCCCCTCTGGACAATTGAACCCTCAATTCGATCACCCTGGTTGCAAATAGTTAGATGAAATATAAGCAACACATAATTTTCACTTAGTGAATTGTTGAATGTGACGACTACATTAGATACTTACTTGTTTGTTGATTAATATCATACTGAATTCCAAACCTCAAATGGTGTGACCTTCTTTGCCATTGTCCACTTCCTAAGTACCCTAACAATAATGCTCCAGGTTTCCTTGCTATCATCAACGTCCTTGAGTAAAGCATGAGCAATGTTTGCCATTGCTTGAGTCGATATATAAAAGGATGGGAGGTTTTTGATGAGATATATAATTGTACGTGTGCTATATATGAGGAATTTCCAAATGCTTTTATAATGATTTATCCAACATCATAATTTTAATTCTCAATTAATGTGATCCGTTCCTTTTTTTTTAAGCGATTTAATAACCTTATTCAACCTTCTTCCTTCCAAATGATTATTATTCCTTAATAAAAAATTGAGTGATATTAGCTGTAATATCTTTTCCTCAATTAATTTTATGACCTTTTCCTTCCAAATTATTCCTTTTAGAGCAATTATTATTTGTCGTACTAAGAAATTATTATTTGTTTAAAATTTGAAAGGATACGTCCAATTATTATCTACTAATCATCATAGATGTGTAGGGATAGAAATAGGCTAGGCTGAGTTAGACTTTCGCGAAATAGGCTTAGGCCTGCAATGGAGATTTAAAGCCTGAGCCTGGGTCTAAGTCTGCATATAGGTTTTTTTTTAGGCTCGGGCTTGAGCCTTCAAAAGGCCTCCAAAGGCTTGAAGCCTGTTTAAAAACCTACTTAAAATGTAAGCATTTAAATATACTTAAAACCTATGCCTCCATATTCATTTATAACGTCTCAAATATATTCAAAAACCTATATTATGTCTTAAAAGTTTAGGATTTCTTCTCACCTATAATAGTTTAGTAAGAAAAAGAACACCTAGTGACAACAATTATCTAAGCACATCATAATAAGAAAAATCAATATAAGAAAATAAATTTTGTAAAACCAACCAAGTACAACAAATAGTGGCATGTAAAACCAGATTTTACCTTTTCTTATATTTCCTATAGAAACCGAGTCAAACTCCTTCTACTGAGATTGTAATATTTCATTAGGGCAACACTAAAATAAACTTGTAGCAATTATTATGTTTCAATGAACGACGCAAATCAAGGGAAATGAAGAGAGCTAACATTGCCATCTTGGGCTATTGAAGAAAAGAGAGGTAAATGTGTTATACTAATGAATAAAAATGTTGAGTTTTGAGGGTAAATGATGAGATGTGAAACCTAAGGTATAAACTAAGTTAGTAATTATATAAATAATTTATAAAATTGATTTAGATTATATATAATAGTATACATTTTAAAAAAAAAAACTAAATAGGCCAGGCCTGTAGGCTAGGCTTTATGAAAATAGGCCTGGTCTGTTTACCTATATAGGCCTGACAAAAAGCCTGAGCCTTAGCCTGACCTATTTACTAAAGAGGTCAAACTAGGCTTAATGTAGGCTAGGTCATAGGCCTTTGATAAGGGGCCTAGCCTTTTTCCATCTCTATAGATATGTTTCAATGTAATTAAGTTATTTGAAACTTAAAAAGATATGTCCAATTATTATTTGCCAATCATCATAAATGTGTTTTGATTTTATTTGGATTGGAATATTAAAGATATTATTTCCCGCAATCATTAAAGATTAAAGTCATTATTTGAAATTTGAAAGGCTATGTCAAATTATTATTTGCCAATCATCATAGATGTGTTTTAGCGTACTTGCGATTGTGATTATTCGACCCGGGTCAAGCGTAATTGGGTTATGGAGGGGGTAGTGTAATTGGGTTATGGAACGGTTCATACAAGATTTAGAGAGTAAAGTTGATGACTGATTGATGATTTCATATTTGAAATAATAAATATTGCACAATACCCCTTTTGTTCTTAATATAAAACATACGAGTATAATATAATTTGATTAGATTAAAAAAGTTAGTTAATATGACATGTATTTTCTAAAATAACCTAATCATTTTCCTTATCCTCATACTTTTTTCTCTTTATTTGATTATTGTTGAAGGAGTATCGATAAGAGTAAATTAGGAAAAGATATATAAATATGAAAAATATATCTTATATTTATAATCAAGACAAATAGTTAAATATGTCTTATATTAATTACAGAAGGAATAATAATTTTTATCCTATTTATATGTCTATGTATTTGTATATTGCATTAATTACATTTCTTAATTAATATTATGGAGTATTTTGTTAACAAATCAATATATTAATACTATAAAAGTACAAAAAAATTAAGGAAGATTAAAGGGAAAAGGATAAATAAATATTACTTAAATTTTAAAATCCCAAATCAGTGATTTTTTAAAAACTTGAGTTATCAATTGCTATACTCTTTTTAATAATAAAGCTAATTTAGAATTTTAAAGTTTAAGTGATATTTAAATATTTTTTTAAGATTAAATGGGACGCTGTGTAAACCAGCTAAAAAAGAAATGCTTTTTGTGTTTTACTAAGTGCACGTTTGGAATAGCTTATTTTTAGGCAATAAATGTTTATAAATCGTGATTCACGGTATACGAGGTAAGTATATGAGAGGAGTTTTATTTCGGCTTGTGTAATAAGGATTTATTGTCTAAAATTAAGTACTTGTTTGGAATAGCTTATTTTTGGGCAATAAGTGCTTATAAATCGTGATTCACGATATACGAGGTAAGTATGTGAGATGAGTTTTATCTCGGCTTGTATAATAAGGATTTATTATCTAAAAATAAGTGATACCAAATATAGGCTGAGTGATACCAACACACATGCTAAACAAAACTTCTTAACTTCTTAACGCCAAAAAAAACAAATCTTTAATTTTGCGATATATTTTTAAAATATCTGAGTCAAAACTATCTTTTTCTGGGGTATAAATAAACTGGGACCGAAGACGAGGAAAAAATATTCTCCCTGATAAAAAAAATTCAGGCAAGAAAAAATAATAATAATCAAAGAGCAAAAGGGAGAGATCCCCTGTGCTTAGTCGTGGTCGTCGTCCCTGCGTAGCTTCCCTCTCCATTTTTGATTCGATTTTTTGAGAGAGCGAGGTCGTCCCTCGGAGGACGCAGAGCCAAATCCTTCTCTCTATCTCTCTCTCTCTCTCTCTCTATATACCCCGCTCCTCTGGAGTGTTTCTGCTTTCGAAGTTCAATCACCGGCGCTCCCGTCTTTCTCCGGCACGCAAAAGCATGCTTTAACGTTTTAAAGCGCATTACTGACTCACACTGATATTGAACTTCATTCCTATCCGAGGTTTTGCCGGCAACTTCAGGGTCCTGCTTTGAGATCTGATCTTGGTTTTCTCATAAATCAGAGTTTCTTCTTCTGATTTGATTACTATTGATGCAGTAAGTGCACTCTGCTCGTCCTTCTCGACGCAATCACAACATGGGTTTATTGTTTAGCAGAATGTTTTCTTCCGTCTTCGGTAACAAGGAAGCTAGAATCCTTGTTCTTGGCCTCGACAATGCAGGAAAAACCACAATTCTCTGTATGCATCCAAACTCTCTGCTTACCGTGTTCAAGCTTTTCTTTGTCCGTTTCCAGGATACTGACTTTTATTTTTTGTTATTTCTGCCATACCTTTTCAGATCGGCTTCAAATGGGTGAAGTTGTCTCCACCATACCAAGTTGGCACCCTCTCTCGTTTTATGATTATCAGAATCTAATCATCTGCATTCCCTTTGTTTAATAGTTTGCTTTTATTGCTGATCTGCTAGAGCCTCTAGGAAGATAGCAGGCTATATAATTTTGAGTTTTGATTTCTTTGGTTTTGGTCTCCATTGGATCTTCTTGGAAGTCATTTTGTACGATGCAATTCACTCTGTTGGGTGTATCGTGTGATAATACTGTGTTCCTCTTATTTCATGGTCCAAGATATAGATTCTGAATTTTGGTGTGACTCTATTTGGATGTGTGCACTGCATACTGCGTACTTGAAGTTTTCTCAGCACTGACGTTGTTTATGCTCCTTGATATTTCCTTTATGGTAAACGACTGACCGATTTAATTATTGGATGCAGCAATTGGGTTTAACGTTGAAACAGTGCAATATAACAACATTAAATTTCAAGTTTGGGATTTAGGTAAGCACTTTAGTAGTTTAGTAACCTAGATCAAGCTCTGTGTATATTTTGTGGTGGCACCTAATTTCACTGCAATTGTCATACGACACAGATTTAAAATAAAAGATAATCTTATATCATTGGTTGATAACGGAAAATAGTGGAAATTATTATTGCTTTGAATCTTTACGTCATTTAACCAGTGATTTCTCAGTTACTACATGTTCACATATGTATCTTAAACTTTAAATGAATGGTTAACAAAATGAATAACTTGTATGGTTTTCTATCTTCTAAATTTGTATGTTAATGAAATCTCTTGGTATTTGTATACCTAATTGACTATATCACATCTGCATGACATTTCTCTGTATATGTTTAATTCAAGCCAGCACACACGGACCCATGTTTGACACAAAACCTCTTCTACTTTTAAATTAAAACTCACAAGTTTAGCCCCTAATACAGTGAGAAGATGACATAATTTTGTTCTCTTTCATGTACTGGCACCGTTGATTGTTAGAAGAGTCATTTTGACACATTACTATCTTGTTTCATGTTGATCCTTGAGGATTTTCTTGCATCTATGTCTTGAACGAAATAGACACCCTCTCTCAGTCTGTTTTGGGACTTTCGTACTTTCATTTATTCCCAATCTATGAATTTGCTATTGCTGAGGGATTTAGCATGTTTTAGTCAAACAATAGTTATTTCAATATCTTATTCTGACAGTATACCTTTGTTGAAACAGGTGGGCAAACAAGTATCAGGTAACTCGTAGTTTTAGATTTGTTCAATAAACTGATTCAAGATTTGTTTTTCTTTTCATATCCTTGCTTCTTCTTCTTCTTGGTTTTTTTTATCCTTCCCTTTTATAAGATAATAGTTTGTAAGCTTTGAGATTTGTTGCCACCCAATAGTGATGTGCTCTTTTTACTTTTTCATTTTATGTACTATAATCAGATAATAAAAAACCGGGCTGGACCGCGCGTTTCGACCGGTTGAACCAGGAACCGGTCAAATGTCCGGTCTGGTTTGATCGTTAAACCGTCACCGGTTAGACCGGTTAAAACCGGTGGTTCAATTGGTTGGACCGGTTTCAGTTTTTTTTTTTATTTTTTAAATTTTTATTTTGTGCTTTTTTAGGGGAAAATAGAAGGTTGAAAACCAAAATGAAAAAAAAAAAGTAGGTAAAGAAAGAACAAATCTAAAAAAAAAAATGAAGAAGATAATGAAAAAATTATTTAAAAAGATATAATTGTAGAAAAGGAGATATCATTGCATAAGTATAAGCATTATAACTAATACTAAAAGATTTTAAGCGTTTTTTTTTCTAAAAATCTTTATTTTTATCTATAGAAGTTTAAAAATATATTAATATATATTGCCACTAATAAATTATAATATTTTAATATGACCGGTTCAACTACCTGTTAAACCCCGGTTGACCCATTAACCTTTAAACCTGTGCTGTGACCAGTTTATTGTCCGGTACAGTTTTTCGTTCCTTAAGTATAATCATGCCCAACTGACATATAGTTGTGACTCTCTGAGTTAGCATGTGAAGTTATTTTAGAGGATTTTACAAGTTATTCACATTCATCACTATGATATGATACAATACACCATGCAATTTCTTTGACTGAGACAAAAGGCATGAGTAGCTGTAAGGTTGTTCCTGATCACCAGGCGATGCAAGGAGCAAACAATTTTAGGAAGAATTAGGGTTTTTCTCAACATAATGAAACATAAAATATTTAGACCAATTATATGTTTTTACCAAGCAATAACATTAAAAAAAACAGATTATCATGCATCAACCTATTATTTGGTTGGTTCCAGCATTGTCATTACTTCAGTATATGATTTGCATGGGGTCAATGATGCTGTCATTATTTGATTGCTGAACTGAGGCTCATTTTGCTGTGATAGATCAGATGAATTATTATGCAGCAATAAACAAATACATTTCCTGCAATGTAGATATCTAAATGAAAGAAAAATAAATGAAGAAAAGCATTTCAAAATGGAAGGAATGGTAGGTTATGGTCACTATTGTCAAATGTAATTAATACTAAAGTAAATAAATTCAATTTCCCAAAGGTTTATAAAACTTCTACCCTCACCCTCTATATTTTCAAATATTATGCTAATTCCTTTACTTCGAGTTTTCTCCAATGTCATGCATTTATAATTTCATTGAAATTGTAGACACTCTTTTTGAAATTACAGTAGCAGAAAATTTAGAAAACGAGCCTGCAATAAAAATGAACATCATCTTGCAATGCATTACGGATTTAAATTGGGTTATGGATGGTTTAACAAGATATTGGAGAAAATTTATATTGTATGCATTTATATGTAGTCTTTTATTCTTAAGCTCTTGATTGTTGAAAATGAACATTCTATTGTTTTCATGAGTGTTACAACTTGCTTTGATTTTCACTGCATAGGCCATATTGGAGGTGCTACTTTCCAAATACTCAAGCAATAATCTATGTTGTTGATTCAAGTGACACTGACAGGCTGGCCATAGCTAAAGATGAATTTCACGCAATTCTTGAGGTATGCTGTTCCTGGTTTTAATTCAACACGTGCAGTGTATTTATATGATGTCAACTCTTTCAATCTTCTTGTCAGTATTTAATGTTAATAGGTATTAGAATTCTGGAAAATTTGTAGGTCCTGGAAATAGATACTTGTAGTGCTCAAAAGTAGCTGTGTTTGTGTTTATTATTATTGAAGACACTGAAATTTCTTATTTTATTCCAAAACAGATGCTATGATATATACAGGTAGTAGGCCACAGAAAATTAACTAGTCATGTTTACCAAAAAAGGAAATAACATGAAAAGTCTCAGGAAAAGGAGCCAGATAGGAATTGGGCAGAATGGGGCGCCTGAGTTCCACATCAAATATTATGGAATATTTGGTGTCGTTCTTGAGAAAATGATTTTTACTCCTTGAGACTCTGTGTTACCACCACCTTTAAGTGTGGGTTACTGTCACCTTCTTGAGTCTACCATTTGATATGAGAGGAGCTGGTTAGTCATTGGCACTTTATAAGGCTACCCCAGGAGGTGATCAACAAGAAGCTAGAGTGAAGAGTCGAGCCAAGACATCAGCTCTTGAGGGGCGGTTCTATGTTAGTGACTTGGTGGTTAGTATAGGACATCTAAGTTTCACATTAAGTAATATGAAATTATGAGGCGTTTGGTGTGGTATTAATGAGAGTGGTTCATCCTTCTTGAAAATTCACTTTTACCTTGAAGAATATCTCCATGAAAGCTTCTTTTTCCAAAACAGAAGTTGCAACATATAGACAAAGCAAGCCACAAAAGTTTACCTAATCAATCCTCAACTGAAAAGAATAATAAACATGCAACATAAAGCCTGATAAAACAGGAATTAAAAAGGGAACAAAAAATTTCAGGTCCAAATGTATAAAATCATGATTGGGCCAAAGAATTATCTCTCGTTAACATCACATATACCATTGATTCTTCCCAAGAATTTTAGGATGCGAACAAGTGGGGATGGAGTCTAACAAGTATGAATAGGAGTGGTGGGTGCATCTGTATGTGCATGCCCACATACATGCCTGACTTTTATAGGTGAAACTACAGCAAATGGTGAATATTCAAGTAAATTTTCTAGACATTATCATTAGAAATTATTGTATTTCTGCCCTATTTCCGCCATCATGTTTTTGGTACTGAGAAGCTCTCTGTAGAAAATGATGTCGGATTGTCTGGTTGAATCTATTACTAACAAGGGCTCGAGGATATTATTAATTGATTTGTGTGCTTGATCATGCTAACATTGTTACCCAAATTCAAAATCTATTATTTCTATTAGTAATTTAATCATTTAAATTTGAAGTGTTGGAGAGATCGGTGATAAGCAGAGCATTATGTGGCATGATATGATATGAGAGAGAGAGAGTTTGCAAGAAGAATATTCATTTTTTTTCCTAGTAACAGAATGTTCAAGAGTTATCATTAAAATTTGCCCCCCTTTTATATGGAAAAACATGGGTATCGAGTTCTAACCGAAAATGTGGAGATTGCTACCTTTTACTGTATCAGTGAGGAGCTTAGCAATCCCAAGACATATATTAACAATTAGAGTGAGAAATTTCAAGCACTAATATCAACTTTCTTCTTCAATTATCGCATTATACATCTAAGCTTGGAGGAGGCTTAAACTTGCTAACATTATAGGCTTATAGCTGTATTCCCCCCTGTAACAAGTGTTACTGCCTTGCTTACCACTTTTTTTTATTCTACTTATCATTAGCGGCTATCATGAAGGAGTGCTCATTCTATGCTGAAAGACTATCAAGAAAAGAAGAGTACTGCACGAGTAATTTCAGCTTGGCAGTATTGAGTGCTACAGTGCTTAATTTGTGTTGCCGAAAAATGCAATACTAGTACACAATAACACTCACCCCACCGGTCAATTTCATCTTTATATTAATGTAAATTTGCATACTCCCTCCGGTCTTTAATATAAGACATATTTACCTAATTTAATTAGATTATTATTGAGAGAATATCAATAGGGGTAAATTAAGAAAAGATTGACAAATATGAAAACTATTTTTTATGTTTAGGACCAAAATCAACTCTTCAAATATGTACTATATTAAAGATTGGAGGGAGTATTGTTTTTAGTAGATGCTCTGCCTGTGGACATGATTATGGATTGTAATGCTTATGTTGGAATAGATTTTTTTTCTTTTTCCCTGGCATCAGTTCCTGGTAGTCTACATGACTGGCTCAGTTGCAATTTACAAGCCTATTAAAGTATGCAATAATAATCACAACTTGTTACTATCTTGGATCATTTTTCTCAGGAGGAAGAGCTAAAAGGTGCAGTTGTTCTCATTTTTGCCAACAAACAGGTCTGACCTTCATCTTGGTCTTGGCTTGTACAATTCTGCTATCCAAGGAACATAGATATCATTTAAATGAGTTAGGAAGCTGATAGTATTGGTGAAAATCCTTGCTTTGTTAAAAATAAACTTCTATTAAACTCTTATTTTCTCTCCCTGTACAGGACCTTCCTAGCGCCCTTGATGATGCTGCGCTGACTGAGGCTTTAGAATTACACAAGATCAAAAACCGCCAATGGTCTATTTTTAAAGCTTCTGCCATAAAAGGTGAAGGGATTTTTGAGGGCCTGGATTGGTAAGTCAAATGAACTTTAGTGAAAATATCTGTTTTGAATCTTTGTTCTTTTTTAACCGACAATAATCTGTAACTCGCTTAACAAAAAACTGTTTTGAACCTGTTAGTTACAAATTGATAGAATGTAGTCTGGGTCCTTCTAAGAGTTGAATTTGGAATTAGAATGGAATAGATACCGGGTAACATGTATTATACCACCCCATTGATAGTACTGTAATTGGCATGTTGAAGGAGTATTCAAATTACAATTTGCTTATAGATGAAACAAATGGTTTACGGATAACTGATACATTTCAGTGACATAAAATGTAAGGGAAAGTTTACCTTGTTCAGAAGATATAGTAGTGATTACAAGGAGCATTTCATATGAAAGTTGTCTGTCTTAAGTGAGAGATGAGAGGAGTAACCAAGTACCATTAGATCAGAAATTAATTTTGTAATTGTTGTAACCATTTATTTGTAATCTAGTAATGATTAGTTAGCCCTCTCATCTATCACCTAGATCACCCTCACGGGTTGAAATGCTTAGAAGAGTTGCCTATACCACGCAAATATAGTTTAATAATTGTTCCTTCATGCTTTGGTTATTTGAAAGTTTTTGCATCATTGGTACATGATTTGAAATTATACAAAACACTTCTTTTGAACCTTGGATGGAAAAAAAAAAATTGTATTTGGCTTAAATTAACCACAAGAATTTACATGAAGATTCTGTGTTCTCTTATATCTACATTTCTATTCCAAGTCGATGCCTATCAACAAAAATTGTTGAAGCAGTTAAGCAGTCTATTACAATTAATTTTAATTAAGTTTTAAATAGTCCCAAAATTTAAGAGGTGTTATATTGATTCATACACCGATTTTATATTTAAATCTTAGTTTGTGGAGAAAAAAAATGTGCCTTTCCCAAATTTTGGAGTTTTCTCATTTCCCGCACTGTAAAATGTAGGGGCGGGGTGCTTAGAATGTCCTTTACTGCGATTGAACTTTAGGGTGGTTAAGGATGATAACATATAAAATTTGTTTTGAAGATAAATGGAAATGTCAATTTGAAGAGAGATATGGCAATGACTTTATTTATTTATTTCCTTTCTGTTGCTTCTTTCCTTTTCTGGTTGAAATTTTTGGCTTGTTATCTTATGCTGTGTTAATGTATGAGCTTGTTGAGTGCGCAGGTTGAGCAATACACTCAAAGCTGGAGGTGGCTAAAAGCTTCGAAGACTTGGATGAACTTGGACTTGAGAATTAAAGGAAAGGTTGACATATGTACTCGCTCGGTATGACTTTCACATGAATCTCTTTCATGATCGATTTCTTGACACTAGATTTTCATTCATTACTCGTATACATGTATTTTATTATCTTTCCAATTCCATTTATTTGTGGTAAAGATTTGGACATTGGTCAGTGGTTTAGTTTTTTGGCCTCTTCAACATAAATTCTTTTCTGGTATGCGTGATCGACATTTGTCAAAAGCGTTACCTATGTGCAGTTCTGCACTATCACCACTGAAGAACCAAAATTCATTTCATCTTTGCTTTTCTTCATTAAAATTCGTATGATATTTGCCATATCATGCTCAGGTAAACCCTACAAAACTGTATTTTATATTCAATCCTTTGTGGAGAAACTTGAAGGTAAACTTGGTGTGTAGCTTTTAAAACAGTCAGTGGGCATAAATAAAGCAGTATTACTACTGGATGTCGTGCCTCCTGTACTTGAATTGAGTAAAACTATTTCTTGAAGGTGTGTATTTCAGACACTATTTCTAATCTGTGAATAATATAAATTAGTATAGATTTTATGTTTTATGTATTGATGCGATGTTGATTAAAATAAAGTAACAATCCATAGAAAGAAATGAGCGAAGCTAGCTCGAAATATCTAATTTTTTTAAAGGTGTGTTTTATCAAATGTCTTTTATTCAATAAAATATGTGTAATTTTTATTTACTCGTGCTCTTTACAGACTCAACAATATTATTTTAAAACCAATTGGTGTAAATGGACAGTGAAGATGGGAGTGACCTTTAAATTTAGGCCATGTATTGTTTTGTGCATCAAAGAGGGATTCGATGATAGAAAGGGGTATAGGAAAATATTTGTATTGTATTTTTTAAGCAACCTATTTTTATTGTTCTGTATTTGGTAAATGAAAGGAGCTACTATTTGTCTAGAAGGATTTTTGTGTTTATGAGATGGAGCTTTTTTTTTTTTTTTGTATAATTTCCATTTTGTACCAAATCATCAATGCAAACGATTAAGCCAGCTAAGATTGCAAATATTGAAGCAATTTATTTTTGGTCCCAAAATATCGAGGCAATTTAGCCGCCATTGGCTGCCTCACGGTTTGATTCTTGTCGAGGACTCGAGGGGAGTACCTAACATCTGAAACAGATTGTTTTCTAAAGCCTAACCAATAACATTCATCATCTAGTTTTCTTTTTCGAGAGATATATATAGAATATTGGTTTAACTTCGAAACTAATAAATTTACTCGGAGAAATAGAAAGAAAACAAGTAAAAGCATGAGGGATACGATTTGCGGATTGCATGAATACAGTATTTCATTAGCATGAATTAGTTAAGGACTCGCGCACACAAGCTTGAGATTAAAAGATGTAGTATGCTAATAATTTATTATTTTGTATACAAAATAACACACTTAATTACAACATCTATTTATATAATTTAGGGTAAAAGATTGTAGAAAACTTCCTTAATTATAAACTATGTTAGAACTTTGACTTGTTGATTTCCCTTCTGCATTTAAAATAAGAATTTTCAACCTCTCTTTTCGTCTCACACATGAGATTGTAACATATAATTGGCCATGTGTGAAGGCTGGATGTGGTAGATATAATCTAACATTAAGCAAGCTCTGACCTTGGCTCTTATTAATTGTCATGGCAAATGCAAGCATAATAGGAAATTGTCACATGTACAAGGTAAATGGCAAAGTTGAATCTGAAGGTGTGATGGTGATTTGTGGGATGAGCACACTGGTTGAGGTACTGTCTCTAGATATAATGTTAGCTTTAATGACATGTTTTTCTAATTTTGTGACAATCAATCGAGTTCCATAGCACAATCCAATGGATTTATCAATGTTCCTCATTAATATAAGGGGGGCACCCACCTTTAGTCAGAGCTCTTGGTTTAGAAGACCTGACATAGAGATTGAGTTCAATAACTCAATTGAGTGCATATCTGTAATAGAGCTAAGGACACCATCCTGTTTAGATACACTATTAGCACTTATATAAATCTTTTCTTCACCAGGAAGCATATGAAGCACTACATTATTGACTTCATCTACTACAGATAATGTAGATGTCAAAATGGCTCTATCAAGGAAGTACGACTTATAATGTAAGTGAAGTAGCAAATATGGATAAGTTGAATGTATAATGCACTCCAATGCATTTGTGGTGGGTTGCAACAAGAATTCACTCAGGATGGTGATTAAATCATTGGTATCATCTTTTGTTGTCACACTACCATCACCAACTGCAAGAATCCACTTTGCAAATTCAACAAGCTCTGTAGTAGTACTTATAGATTTAGATGTCAACAAACACATGTTTTGTATCAACGTAAAGACTTTGTAATATTTCCACAAATATGATGCATTAATAGCTGCGAACACAATATCTTCATGTGTACCCCTCGAAACAACTGGTAGTATTTATCTAAAATCTCCGCCAAGAACTACAGCTTTACCACCAAACGGCTTATCTCCTGCACTATTTACATATCGACCAATTATATCTCGCAATGTCTTTTCAAGTGCTTCAAAACAATACTTATTTGTCATTGGTGCCTCATCCCATATAATCAAAGAGATATGTAGTAATAGTTCTGCTAGATGTGTCCCCTACTTAATATTGCAAATAGAAGCTTTGTTAATAGAAAGAGGAATAGCAAATTGAGAGTGAATTGTTTTACCCTTTGACAGGAGAAGGGATGCTATACCACTACTGGCAACATTAAGTACGATTTTACCTTCAACCCTTAATGAAGTTAATAGTGTTTTCCATACATATGTTTTCCCACTACGACCGTATCCATAAATGAAGAAAAAACCTCCTGCAGAATCATTAACAACTGGTTGGTATCATGGTTGTTATTATTTGGAGGAATTTTTTAAATTGCACAAGTGTATTAGAGAGAATTTTAGGGCTGACGTGACACGCTGTAGTGCCTACTTTCATCCATACTTTTAAGAATAAGATAGATTTCTACTTTCTTTCCCCCACCTTCTATCTTTGCTATAGTTGGGAATAACGGTCGGCCTTTCAAAGGCTCAGCCCTAAACGGACCGACCCGTTTAGGCTCGATTCCTACAAACCCCCAATTTATGAAGCTCATAGTCCTACAGGGCCGACCCTTCACAGACTCGGGCCTAAACTCATTTTGATTCAAATAAAATTCACTTTCAAGTTTTACAATTTATTTATTATTTTGCTTTAAATTAAGATACATTATTTTTAAAACTCATAAATTTCTAGTTAAAATAATTATCTAATGTCCAAATTAGCCTATTTTTTTAAAGTTTAAACGAATAAACTATTGTAGAAAACCAAATAAATCAAACCATTTAATAAGTGTTAGCATGTTATTAATACTCTATTAGATACTTAGGTGTCTCTTATATTAATAATTTGATATAATAATATTACATATATTAATTTATTTTTTAAAAAAATTAAATGGGCTTAAAAGGGACGGCCCTTTTAAGCTCACAGTCCTACAGGGTTAACCCTTTTAGGTCTGACTCCTTCTGGAGGCTTTAAATAAGAAGCTTGGCCCTTAACGGGCTTGAGCCTAAACGGGGCTGACCCAATGGGCTCTACTCGATTTCCCAACTATAATCTTTGCCTTATGAAGGAATTACTTCTTGGGCTCAATAACAAAGCCCTCAAATAGCCAATTTGTAGCCTCCACTTGATTGAAAATAAAGAGCATTACCAATAAGGGTTGTGTTTAACGGAATAAACTAGTTATTTACAACGTGATGAACTATGATTTGAATCCTCGTTAGGTAAGGTACTCAATATTAAGCGTCCAACAATATCTCAAATAGAATTATCTTTAATAGAAAAATACATGCGCCTATAATAAAATAAAAAAATAAAGAGCAATTGCGTAAATGATAGTAATCTAATACCTATCTCAAACAGTATAGTCTTCAAAGAAGAATACATGTGCCTATAATAAAATGAAAAAAAAAAAGGAGCAATTATGTAAGTGCTAGAAATCTAATACCTATCCTCGTCCACGTAATGACACTAAGACAGTGTGATCGATGGATTGGATTAGATTTCTATAATGAACATACGAGTCATTTTAAAATAAAAATTCATTTTTCACTTTTACAGGCCATCCACGAGGAGTTTAATTTACTCAATTTTCCATAAATAATTTATGCCCTATTTGGTATCATAGAAGTGAAGGCATGAAAGTGGTATTGATGATGGAACTCTAATTTTGTCATGTTTTGGTATTATTGAATCCACTTTCAACCTATATCCGATGGAAGTCTGGATACTTCCATGAAAGTCAAACTTTGGACCTTCTTGCCTCTAACAACTAGTAATGGCAAAGATGGCATAGGGGGTTAGGATGACGACACACGATGACAATGACAGCAACAACCATGAAGAAGGCACAGCAACAACCAAGACCACGGCGTAGGCGACGGCATTAGAAGGCAACGATGATCATGAAGCTTCTTCATCGGAATCACAACGGTGGCTTCTTCTCCCTCTTTGATCTACAACTCCTCCTTCTTTGATGTGTGACTTTGTTCCCTCTCAGACTTCTTCTCTCATCGATCTACAACTCCTCTTCAATCTGTGATAGGTGACGGTGGCTTTGCGTTCAGATCTGAGTAAGTTTCGACTTCATATTAAACTCTCTCCACCTTCAAATTTGTGCGACTCTGTGTTCAATCACGACTCTCATGTTGTTCGATGTCTAATTTGAGTCTGTAATCATAATCGAATTCTCGCCGGCAGTTTTCTATGGTGGTTGTCGCAATATCTATGGTGGCTTATGGTTGTTTTGGTCGTTGGTGGCTGTTTTTTGGGTGGAGGCTAGGTATTTGGGAGGGCATATGAGTCATTTTGATATTTAAAATTAACATAATAATTAAAAATTATATTTCACTATCATGGTCATACCAAACTGCCATAAAAAACTCTTGTATGATACCAAAGCAGGGGCATTATTATATATAAATATAATTACTATTTAAAAAATGGGGAAAAATTAAAATGTGCGTAGATAAACTGAGTGGGTTGAGACGTTGGGTCTTACTTTATTTCTCTTTTTGGTTGGGATCATACTATCACGGTCGGCCTTTTGGTTGCAGAAAATCAAACTAAATCGATCAGGTTTATTTGCCAATTACTTTCACGATATAAGAATAATAAACGTGCTTTGACGGCATTACTTTATTTTCACAACGTGAATTATTAGGTAATTAAGGCTAGACACTAGTGTTTGAAATTTACACACACTAAAAGGCCATTAATTGAGTTCTGATAATTGGTTATATTAATCGAAGTTGTAAATGTGGATGAAATCTAAAAATCATCAAATCTCTCAATACTAAAAAATTCTTAAGTTTAGATACTCACACTTGACTATAATTTAATAATCAGTCTTTGATTTTATATATTTTTATTATAATGATATTCTTTACATATTATTAAATATTAACCATTGAAAGTTGATCTAATGGTAGATTCCCTCAATAGAGAGTAAATGGAAAGAGAAATCAATCCCGTAAATGTAATGGATATATTCATTGCTTCCAAATTATTTTACATCAATTATTATTCATAAATAGTACGGCTCAATTTTGAATTTAATATAGCTACATTAGACTCTAATGATCATATTATATACTATATCATATTATTAATCAGTATATATAAATCTCTTTGCGTTGCACATAGGTAAACAAATTATATATTATTCATAATTTATAGATAATGTGAGTTAATGATTAGAATTTTTATTTGCTCAAAAAAATTATTAGAATTTTTATATATGTACATTAGTGATATCTTAATGTTTCATCCATTATTGGAGAGAGAAGCCAGTCTAATAAATTCCTGTTCCCACATTTTCTTATGTTTTTCTATTGGCCAGAAATATTGAATTTTTTTTAAATTATTTATTTATTAATAATAATTATTTTTTATTACCTCTTTTAGATATAAAAATATTTTTAAATTTTTATTTTATTATTTCTATTTTATTTAATTCTTTTTGGCCAGAGCATCTTCACTTATTTTTTATCTATATCTTCTAAATGAACTATAAATAGTACATGCATCTCACCTCAAACTTTATACAAGATATACCATAGTGACGCATGCTCTTGGTTTTTTTTAAAACATTTTCTAGACATAGTGTTTAAAATAATTATTTAGTTAAGACTTGTTCCATTTTTTACTGGGATTATGGGTTATTTTTATCTTAGAAGTATTCGCAAAGGAGCTATGAACATTTAGAATTTTTTTTTGGCTCAATATCACTCTAGAAGTGTTAAAAAATGAGTGATATTGCATTTGTGGTAATGTAAACATTAATTTGAATTCTTGTTTTTTAATGGTTATTTGGGTGATACTCTTCCTTTTTTTAAAAACTTTTTTTAGCATTTTTGGAGCCACATTAAATATAAAAAAAAATTTCACAATACCCGTTACTCACCAACAAGCTATTGGTTATGAGGTGGTAAGCGATGTCACCTTCATAAAGAGAAGAACAAAAATTTAAATTTGAAAATTATACTTGTTAGAAGAGGTAAAAACCATTTGCAAGGTTGTTTGATATGGGAGATTTGGTGGGTGGGGAAAGTTTTTATGATTGAGATATTAAAAAATTGGAGAATTGGGTTATTAAATTTTAATAGGGAGAATATATAAGATAAAAGAATAAAAAATTAATTAAAAAATTTTAACTCCACTTCTTTAATTTTTTAAATTCAAATTAAAAATATTTTCCTTCCACCCACTCCTCCCTCCTAATAGGGGAAACCCTTAATCAAAAAATTAAAAATACTCATTACTCCTTTCTTGGAGAACACTTCTAATTAATCGGATGCCATTAATTAAGTTCTGTTAATTATTAGTGTACTAATCGAAGTTGTTAATGTGGATGAAATTAAAGTCATGAAATCTCTCAATATATAAAAAAAAAAAAAATTAAGTTTAGCGTTATTTTATTCTCACTTGTCTACAATATAATAATCAGTCCTTGTTTTGTAGGACACATGACATGATCAATGAGTGTCTAATTATATATTTGGGGAAACCCAACTTAGTGCTAATTCACTTTAAAGTCATGAAGTTACGGATATATTCGTTGTCTTCAGATTATTGACTATAAATTATAATTTATAAATAATACGGCTCATTTTTAAATTTAGGGAAAATTAGGAAATGATATATGGATTTTTTTTTTATCAAAAGTTAATTAGAAAATGTCAAAACAGAATAATAAATTCCTAACTTTATCATTTGTGAAATCACCCATATATCATTTCCTAATTTTCAGACCACTTTCCGTCATTTTTTCTTAAATTTAAGACAGCTTCCCTAGACTCTAAAATGATCATATCATATATACTATATCATAGTATTAATAAGAATATATAAATGTCTTTGTTGTTGGCAAATACGCACGCACGCACGCGCTCCGTCGGATCATTTTTATAAGGGATAATTACCAAGATCTTTATGTTGAAAATATTAGATAAAAACAGTAAATATGTACTTTTTGTACATTTCTTTTTAATTATACTCTTATTTAAAAAGAGTGTGTATGAGAGATAATAGATGAAAATTTATTATAAAGAGATAATGACTAATATATATTTAATGATGGAATAAATGAAAAAATCAGTTTAGAATTTCAGATAAATTGAATTTTTTCCTTATATTAAGGACTATCCTTGTAAGAGATAATGTTCCTTATAATAAGGACTCATGGAAATATATCTTTTTTGTTGTAGTACATATGAAAATAAATTATATTATTCATAATTTATAGATGATGAGTTATTAGCACTTTTTATATCATTTAGGAGTATACTCCATCCCTTTCTTTCGCTTAAAATTTGAATTGGTTTGATTTTTTTGTAAGAGTCTAATAAATATTGTTTAAGCATTTAATAAGTCTTTTATTTTTATTTTTATCTCTCATTAATTATAGATATTACGAGTTAATTAAAAAGTTGGTAATAATTGTACTTATTTTGTTTATCTTTCTTATTTGCCCCTTATAAATGAGGTCATACTTAGAAAAAAATGTTTATTTTAAATATATTTTTTATGTTTAATCAACTTTAATTTTTTTTAAACTGCATAATTCAATTATTAAATTCTTATAAATAGAGTTGGAGGGACTTGGCTTGCATCCGCTATCTGTTCTTTTCTCCCAAACTACACCATTTTGGTGTAGTTTTGAGATAAAATGTTAGTGTTGATCTTTTTTTTTTTTTTAATGGTATCTAATATTTTAAAGTATTTTTCTGGACTTATCTAGTATCTTAAAATATTTTTTTAAAAAATTTTTTAATATTTTATCTCAAAACTACACTAAAACAGTATAATTTGAGAGAAAAGAACAGACAACGGACCAGCGGACGCAAGCCAGATCCGAGTTGGAGGAGGTGGATGAGTCGTATTACAGCGTTTCATCCATTATTGGAGAGAGAAGCCGGCATAATAAATTCCTGTCCGCACATTTTCGTATGCTTTTCTGGGGCGGCCGGAAATGTTGAAATTTTAATGTTAATTTCATTCACAATAAATGAAGAGTATTTTCTTTCAAAATAAAAAATATTTACAATATTCTTAAGTGTGGACGTACAACATACTCTTTTATCAAGAGTATCATACACCATACATTCATAGCTCACTTACCCCTAAAGTCATATTCTTTAATTAAAGGAGTATTTTATATTTATATATATTCCCCGTATCTATATCTAAGCATAAGTCATATTATTATTAATGAACTATAAACAGTACACGTGCTACTGAGGGGGCAAAAACAGTACAGGTATCTTAATCTCACACGAAACTTGATACAAGATGCTATGTTCACGCCGGCTCTTGGATTTTTTAAACATAGTCTTCAAAACAATTATTTAAGATCTGTCTTTTTCTGAGTGGTTGGAGTCATTTCAAAACAATTATTTAAGACTTGTCTCATATTTATTCTAGAACTATTCGTGAAGAAGCTGTGGGTTAAAAAAGAATGTTAACAGTTTATGCTAGTTTTTAATGTTTATTAATCCGATAACATTGCTCTTCTTTTTTTTTTTTTTTGGGTCATTAACGGTGTGACATTGAATTAAAAAAATTCCGGAAGTTTTGATAGTGTGTAGCATGATGGGTCCCGCTTATAAGGTTAATTGTCATATTTGTTCTAAAGATATTCGCGAATGAGATGGGTGTCCAAAATTTTTTAACTTCCTAACATTATGTTTGAAAATGTAAAAAATGTGATAATATTGTATTTTCCGTTAAAAAAAATAAACGGTCTATATTAATTTTTTAATTGTTAATATTAGTTTTTTATTCCAACCGTTAACACAGGTATTAAAAACCGGATCAGACCGATCGGTTCAGCCTCTGAACCGGCGAACCGTTGGTCCAACCGGTCCGGTACGGCGATTCACCCAATTTTTTTAAAAATCATTTTTAATTCAATTTTACACATGATTTCATATAAATAAGCCTGAAATATTTACTTTCTCACTGGTCTAGCCCCTGTTTAACACCGGTTTGACTCTTATCTGACCCACTAACCCTTAACTTAATACGTAACCGATTCAATATCCAATCTAATTTTTAGTACCTCGCTATTAACATGACTGGCCATCTTTTACTGGTATGTATTTGGATTAGCTTTTGAAAATAACTTTTACAATTTATAAGATAAATATATGAGAAGAGTTTTATCTCGAATTATGTAAACCTAAATTTAAAACTTAGGTTTTACAAATTACCAAATAGTCGCTGTGAAACATGCGAACCTAAATTTCATGGCCGGTTAGGTGCTGGGTCCCACTCATCATGTGGTGGTACGATGAGATTATGCACAACTTGTTTATCACGTGGAGGAGGATTGGTGCATCCAAAATCTCACCCACACAAGTGCCTATCAAATTCGTTTAATTTAGTTTCTGACAATTTTTTTTAATATATTTTGTGTTTGGTGTGTTGCACGCTCCATAATTACAAAGCTAATAAATTGCACGTCCTCCTTATTATTGCCAACCAAATACTCAATATTCAATATCCCTTCACTTAGCTTCCTTCGTCCCAATTGGCAAAAAAAAAAAAAAAAAAAAGCCTCCTTCGTCCCACCTTCATTTATGTTATTTATTTATAACAAATACATAAGTTTGTTTTCTTAAAATAGCATATTTTATCATGACTACATTTAATTAGAAACTCCTTAATGTGCTTTTTTTTATATATAGTATAAGTCATTCCAACTAATTCAAATGTATTAATAAAGATAGTAAAAAACTTTAAATTTGTCATAAAATTCAAATGCTTTCTCATATTACCCCTATTAACTTATTAAACTTTAACATCATAGTATTAAACTATTAATTTTCACTCTCTCTTATTTCCTTTACTAAACATAGGCATATATGAAGAAAAATATTTAATACTCCCTAAAATTATAAAATACATTATAAAAAATCAATATATATAATAAATATTAATATTAAATTTCAGCAGGTAAAATTCAAGAATTGCTGGAATTTTCAAGGTAAGCAAAAAGGGGAAAAAAATACAATATTAGAAATTAAAACGTTTGTCATGAGACCGATTTATATTTCAATATTTTATACACAGTAAAACGCGTCGTCTTTTATCTAAAGATCACCATATAAATCTTCAGAATTTTAAATTGTTATTATGCCGGTTAGTTTTAAAGTGAAAATAACCCAGTGGCCAAAAGGGGGGGGGGGGGGGGAAGGATTAGCCGATTAGGTATGAGAGATGGGACACTATCCTTTAAAAAAAAAAGTACTAATGATAACACGTAAGCCACAGAAATCACATAATTAACGTGGCATGTTAAATAATAAATATTCTTAACTTGACACTATTTTTTTTAGGACATATAAGATTAGATGTTTGTTTGGGATAATTTATTTTTAGATAATAAGTGTTTATAATGCATGATTCACGGTATAAGAAATAAGTATGTAAGAAGAATTTTATCCCAATTTATATAATAAATATTTATTTTTAAAAAATAAACTATACTAAACATTGGAGACGACAGTTTTGAATGACTTGAGATTCTTCCAAAAAGTCTGTTTTTCCACTACAGACATAACACAGGTAGATGAAGAAAGGGATAACACTGGACCACATCATCCCTGTCACTTGTCAATTTACATCTCAAAGGAGTTTGTCCTTTCCATCCTCACGGACTTGTACATATTTCATAATTTAATATAGATTAAAATATATTTTTAATCTTTTAAATTTAGATAATATTCTATTTTAATCTTTTAACTTTTAAAAAATATATTTTTAATCTTTTTAAATTAGCATAGTAAATTTCACTAACAGAAAATGATGAGTTAACAAATTTAAAATGCGTACTCAATAATTTAAAGGCTGACATATCTTTCCAGAAGATTGATTTTAGAATTAAAATATAAAATTAATTATATTCAAGAATTAAAATTTGGACATGTTAGTATTTTAAATTTGCTCACTCATTATTTTCTATTAGTAAAGTTGACGGTGTTAATTCAAAAGAACTAAAAACACAATTTTTAAAGTTGAATAACTAAAATGGAACCTCGTCTAAATTTAAAAAACAAAAAATGTACTTTAGCCTTTAATATATTATGTTTAAAGTATTAATTTTTAATAATTTTTATTGAGGGTAATTATGATATTTTACAAAAAAATAACTATTATAGTTAACTTCATTAATTTATATAAAGTAGTAATACTCCTTCCGGTCCTAATTATAAGACAACATTTAACAGTTAATCTTGATCTTAATTATAGAACAAAATTCTAATTTTTGTCAATTTATTCTCAAACTACCCCTTATTGATACTTTCTTAATAATAATTAAATACAATAATTAATTTAATAACACGCTTATATTCTATCAAGTGAGAGATTCTACTTTCTTTTTTTATTTTTAAATGAAATAATTTTAAGATTTCTTTAAAAATATGTTCCTGTAACTATCCGTCCAAAGTGATTGATTTTTTCCCTAAAAATAACCTAATAAAATATTAATTTCATTATCTTTTTCCCTTGGCTAAAAAAAAAAACCTTGCATTTGTATTATGCCCAATCAAATAGACGTCCTCTTGGTAGAAAAATTTGAGAGGCAGGAGAGGTACGATGAAAAACAGAGGTACAACGTAACTGATACCGTTTTAAATTTTAGATAAGAGCATTTTAGGAAATTAAATATGATTAATTAATTTAACTACTATCCTTAATTTTTCCAAAGTTAGGTAACTATGTCCTATAATTAGGATCGAATGGAGTATTACGATTTTGGGTTTTAACTTTTTTTTTCCAGTGGGACATATTGATAGGAAATATAAGCATTTGCAGAATGTTAGGAATATCAATAAACTCAGAGGATTACTACGCAAACCTAAGTCACATGCCATTATTTTGCCTAGTTTGCAACTACTTTCCTTCTCGAGGGAGAGATGTCTCGTTAATGTCTCACAATTTCCTCTTTATTGAATTTTTTTATCATTAGTTTAAATTTAAATGATTGAGATTTAATACTATGTAATATTATTATAACATTAAATATAATAAAAATTTATCATGATAAACTATTCACATCAAATTTTAAAATATAAATTTATTTATCTATTTTTTATTGTTTAATATTTAATATTATGATAATTTAGTTACAAAACAAATTTCAACCATTGAAGCTTCATCTAATGGTGGAGTTATTATATAAAAAGGAAATGGAGAGAGAAATTAATGGAAACATTCTCTTCCCTTCTCGATCATATTTATAAAATCTTATTCATTGATCTTAAATTAAATATTATACCTTTTATAAAATTAATGAAACATCTACTCCTCTAGTTCTTAGTATAATAAGAACTAATTAACTAATTTGAGCAGATTAATTGAGGAAGTTAGTTAAATTAGTTATCATGATTTATTTTTTTCCTAAAACACCCCTAAGCTAAGTATTTTCCTTAATCCCCTTCCTTCTTCTCCCACTTGATTATTGTTAAGAGAATATCAATAGGTTTAATTTGAAAAAAAAAATTGATAAACAAGTGAAATAGGTCTCAATTTACAACAAACATCAACTCTCCAATCAGATCCTACATTTGGGATAAGAGAAGTATGATTTAGTTTTACAAAGTGTGAATAGAACTAAGAACTATTATTAATTTGAACAACAATCCATACAATAATCAGTTGGGCACTATATATGCCACACACACAATACACCAAACTAAACTATCAGGTGGCCTTTATATAGGCTTATAGTCTACTAACTACCTACTAATAAAAATGATCCAATAATATACATAATATTAATTCTATTTCACTTAACACCCCCCTCAAGTTGGAGGCTATACACATTTATAGTTCCTAACTTGCTCATGATTCTCTCATGACTCTCCTTGCCAAGTCCTTTGGTGAATATGTTGGCTTGTTGGTCCTTGCTCCTTATATGTTGCAGATTGATGATTCCTTGTTGCAACTTATTTATCATAAAGTGACAATTTATGTCGATGTGTTTAGTTCTTTCATGGAAGACTAGATTGTTGGCAATGTGGATAGTAGCTCTGCGGTCACAAAAAACATGTACAGGCTCCAATCCTTTTATATTTAGATCCCTTAGCAGCCTTGTAAGCCAAACTACTTCGGATGTGGCTATTCCAAGCGCACTATATTCTTCCTCAGCAGAAGATTTGGAGATAGTATTTTGTTTCTTTGATTTCCAGGAGATTAGTGACCCTCCAAACTTCACTATGTAGCCTATGACCGATCTCTTGGTGTTTGAGCAGGTTCCCCAATCTGAATCGACAGAGCATTACAGCTGGTTCTTCCTTACAGTTGAGAAGAGAATCTCTAGTCCTAGTGTTGTCTTGAGATATCTCACAACTCTTTGTGCAGCTTGAATATGTGACCTCCTCGGAGCTTGAATGTATTGACTTAATCCCTACACAGTGAAGCTCATGTCAGGCCTAGTTATTGTAAGATAGGATAACCTACCAATCAATCTTCTGTAGACAATTCATTCTTGCAATAATGGATCATCTCTCTCACTCTTTGGACTAATTCTTAACCTCATTTTTAGCTCAACTGGGACCCCAAGAGGTCTGGTTGCATTGAAACCCATGTCAGAAATTATGTTAAGAGCATACTTTCTTCGATTTAGTATTATTCCTTTCTCAGTTCTCAATACCTCTATGCCAAGGTAATATCTAAGCTAACCTAAGTCTTTGATTTTGAATTTATGATGTAGATATTCCTTTACTTCATTTATCTTTTCTATGTTACTACCAGTGATCACTAGACATCTACATATGCCAATACTAAAGTCATTTTAGAACCAGACTCCTTAATAAATAGTGAATAATCATACGTACTCTATCTAATCCCCCTTCTAATAAGGCTTGGGTAAGTTTTGTTGGAAATTGTGCCCAAAGGGCCAATCATTGTACTTTGAACATTATTAATTTAATGAAATTTCTCTATTCTGTTATCATATTATTTGCATGTTAACTGTGATAATTGTATTCTTGGATAAATCATAAAGATTATCCTAAAATATCCTTGGTCGGTCATCTATGTGGGAGCAAAGATGAAACAAGACCAGTATGACTTTGATAAGATATGGAGATACGAATCAAAGTCTTAGGCACTTGTAAGAGTACAAGGTATTGACCCACTATGAGAAAGCTACATGGATCAAGTCATAAGCTTTTCTCATGTATAACCAAGTCACAATGCCCTTAGACCTGAGGTTATCATGGATTCCTACATGAGAGTTGCTAAGCTTTGAATTAGTCAAAAGTCACTTTGAATCGGGTGATGATAAAAGCTATGATCGGGCTTGGTTGTTTTTCATGCAGAGGAATATGAATGATGTAATATCCCAATTTTTAATTATGGGCTAATCATGATTATTGTGGATAATTATGCATTAAATTGGAATAATTATGTGTTTTATGGCAATATTAATGAATATGTCATAATTGTTGGAAATTTGGAAAATGGAATTATTGGCCACGAATTGGTAGTTAATGGGGGAATTAATTACTAACCAAGAGAAAATGAGATGTGTAATTAAAATGGCTAATGGAGGGATTAAGTGGTTAATTGGGTGTTTACCTTTATGAGAGCCAATGGTAGTGTGACATGTGGCAAGGGTTGGTGTGAAGGATGAGGGAGAAAAGTCAAATTGAGTTTTAAAATATTTCTCTCTCCTCCCTCTCCTTTCTTGGTCGGCTGGCAGCAAGGAGGAAGTAGCATCATCATTGTTTTTTTCCATCCTCCAACACACTCCATCTCCCTCTCATTTTCTCTCTCTTATTTGGCCATTGTTGCCCAAGAAAGAGGAAGAAGAGCTTGTGATTAAGGTAAGCAAATGGCCTTTATTGCTCAAATTCTTCTTATTAATGTTGTTCCATGGAATGAGAGCTTCATTTTGGTGGTTGTAGTTTGATCATTGGTGTTGATTTGTGCCACACGAAAATCTAGTTGTTGGAGAATCAAAGAGTGTTTTTGGAGAAGTTGAAGGGGTATATGAAACCAATAAATCAATCTAAGTTTCATGCCATTTGAAGTAGTTTTGTAAATTCTAGAAATTTTGGCTTGAATCCAAAAATGAGTGCCACTGTTCATTTGGTATGTTTTTGGCATGAGAATGGTATCTTGGAATGAGTTTAGGGTAGATAGATTGATTGGTGATTGAAATGTGATGTTTGGATAAGATTGGTATTTTGTTGATTTTGTTGCCCAAAACCCAAAGCATGATAATGGAGTAGGATTTTGATGATTTTGATGATCCTATTGAGTTTATTGGGTGTTTTTCTGTGGAAGTGGCTTTGGGTAAAGTTGTGTCCATTGGGATCAATTAGGCAAGTGTTGGGAAAATGCCTTTGTTTTGCTGCGTTTTCTAGTTTTGATAGAATCACTCGAGTGATTTGGGATTCACTCGAGTGAGGGATGAAGATCACTCGGGTGAGGTTGAGTGTCACTCGAGTGCTATACGTATATTCTGTTTTCTCTTCAGTTTTTCTGTTGTGCTTTCTGGAAAATTTAAGAGTGTATAGTCTCACTTGCGAGTGAGGGATGAACTTCACTCGAGTGAGGGTAAGTTCACTTAAGTGCTGGTGTATTTGACACCAAGGACTTGCCTCTCAGGTTGACACTCGCGGTTATGGTACAAGAGTGTGCCTTCTCACTTGCGGGTATAGGGTATTCACTTGAGTGAGCTGTGTTGTGCTCGAGTGCAGTGAGCCATATGGGCTACTGCCATTTCTCTTGTGTTCTCGGGTTCTCACTTTCTAGACTTCACTCTCAGGTGCTCGAGTAAGGCATTTAGCCTTCACTCGGGTGAGGTCCAGTGTGCTCGAGTGTTGTAGTCTCTGAAAAGTCCTTGTGCTCTCGGGTGCTCACTCGCTATCCTTCACTCTTTAGTACCCGAGTGCAGACCGTACCATTACCTGAGTAAGGCCTTATTTACTCGAGTGTTCGTACAATCTCACTCGAGTAAGGCCATCTTCACTCGAGTGCTTCAGTAGAAAATTCAGTTTGTGCTTCCAAAAGGGGATTTTTGGGATAGTTCTTTCAACCCCTTAGGAATATTGTTAGGGGTATTTAATGACTTTAAAAGAGCAATAATGATAACCAATTAAGTATTAAGAAGTCATTGAGGATTGGAATAGAGAATTGACTCTTCGTCCTTAATTATGAATATAGGATTTGACATTTGCCCTACTCGGGAGAGACCGACGCTGGGACACGCACGGAAGGATCAATGTAGTGAATTTTCTCTCATGTTGTGTATGATACTTGGTATGCATAGTTATCATTATGAATGTGTTGTCGACCATAGGGCATTACAGCGCGAGCAGTTCAACGTGAGCCGCCGTAGGGGGTAATGCTCATGATACCTACCCCAACCATTGTATCTACTACTGTAAGTGCCAAGGTTGTGTTGGGGAATCTTAGATTCCTATTTGAGTATCCAGCCTGTCGGGCTGTGTGTTATGAAATGTTTTATATAGATCCCAGCTGTGGTGATATATGTGATCTGTTCATGTGGATGTGTAATGCAGCAAGCAGTTTAGCATGAGCCGTCTAGGGGGCGATGCCCATGATACCTAACCCGGCCATTACAACTGTTGTTGTGATTGCTGTGTGATGTGTAGATGATTTACTTCAATGCTTTGATGTTGTGCATATTATGAGTGATTTGTTACTACGGGGATTCTTTAGAATCTCACTCTTCCAAAAACACAAATTTTAGACAGAGCCGAAGGAACCAAAGGAAAGCGGGCGACGAAGAGCAGTTAGAGCTCCAGTTTAGGAGTTTATTTTAGTTAATGGTTATCAATATAAAATTCATTGGATATTTTATGGTAAATAGTTGTATATTTTGGAAGTATAGTGTAGTTTTGTGTAATCCCCAAGATAAGGGAAAAGAATTATTGGCTTTGTGCCTTTGTATAATCCCTTTACTAATTAATGGAACCCGAGTGTGTCGGGAATTTGCATTATACTCTGATATGTATGAATGGAATCCACCTGCACATGCCATTTATGTTGAAATGTGAGTAAGAGACCATTGTGAAACAGGTTTTGAAAAAGTTTTTGCAAATCCAATTTTTGGGCAAAAGATTACCTTAGTAAATCCCAATTTGAAATGTGGTCTCTAATTCCAACTTAATTATGTGTTTAAGGACTTAATCTTGGCCTAAGGTGGGAAGGGGGTTACAAATGATCAAGATGGAATTTATCCCTCATATTAGTAGAGTAATATTATCGAGCCCCTCGATGAGTGAGTCTGAGAAATATATGGCCATATTACGATGGAAAGGAGTTTCCATTTCTATTGTCAGGCTACTCAAGAATCGAGAAAGTAATGGTCAGGAACAAGAGGATGACATTATCCATGCCTTATCCTCGGCCGATATATCGTGTGATAAAAGGGACATGACATGGTTGTATAACAGGTTGCATTGTGTTAACGATCCTCATATGAATTGGCTAGTCGTAATATCTTGCTAAAGGTCACTTGTGACTTATGGGTTAGTACAGTTATTAGCACACTGCCAACTTCATATAAGCCTACAGGGTCGCACACAAGAATGGCCCAACACGAGATAATGTTTAATTTAGGGTGAACGAATTTTATATTTATGTATATATATGATATAAAATTCGTTAATAATATTATATAGATATATATTTTCGAAATACATATCTTATACACACACACACACACACACACACACACACATATCTGTGTGTGTGTATTATATGATATTATTATATTGTGTTACTTTTAAATTTAATTTATTAAGATATATTAAATTTAATAACTAACATGATAAAGATATAGTATCTCAGATTTAATTTATGAAGATAACTTAAATCTAATGGCTCTTTATTTGGATTAAATAAATAGGTTAAATTAAAACTGTTGGACATATTTAATTTAAACTGAATTTATTTAATTAGCTCATCAAGATAATTAATTGTTAATTATTTTCAAAATTAATGAAGATTAATTTTGAAATTCGAATATAGCCCTCATAGGTTATAAACTTGATAGAGCAGATATACTCATACACGTATGAGAAATTAGAGCCGCAAGGGAAACCCTAGGAGACATTAGAGGCGTTAGCACGCAGTCCGTGTTGGAGAGCATTCATATGGATACCAGTAAAAGGAGCGGACCTAACATGTTGGCTCCTAGAGATAAAAAACCTTGAATTGAAAAAGATACGAATCCTTCTAACTCAGTTTAAACATCGTTGATTGATCCTCTATTAGGATCGACAATTTTTTTTTAAAATTCTTCCGTTGTGCCTACCGATCCTAATAGTGGCATCAGAGCCAGGTTAATTGTGCATTTAAATTGAGTTTATGAATCTTATACATGTGATATATATGGGATATGTAAGTATGTTTATAAGAAACATCCGAACATGTATGTGAATTAGTTAATACGAAACGAAACTATTTTAGGTTAGGTAAACCATGTTGTGTCACGTTTAAATTATGTTTTTGATTAGATCATTGTATGAATACTTTTACGTTTATATGTATTTATCTGTATGAGATACAACCACGATTGCATTCATATAAACAAGACTAATTAATTGAGCCCTCTAATCAAATCTTAAGTCATAATGTCGTCAACTAATGAATCTTGTCAAAACCTAGATCGCTCAATTGTAAAAACCACTAAAGTGGATGCACTTGAGTTATCTTGATGAGACAAGCATGAGTAATGGTGTTACTCATAATATTCATTATTATTTTGACTTAATTGAGATTTACAAAACAGTTTTGAATCTCAAGGCGTTAGATGGGATTAAACATGCCTGATCATATGATGATCGAATCCCATAAACATCTAAGAGTTACATGTGATGTAATTGGCAAATAGGTTACCTACCTAAATAACTTGAATTTAAGTGTCCTGCCAAAGCGGACTTAAGTTTAAGCCAAATATGGATCTTAGCCCACTAATTATTTTAAGGGTTGTTAATTTAGTGGAAGATTACTAACTAACTTTGCATATTTTAATTGTAGAATCATGTCGACTAGTAATACTGCTACATTATCGTTGCGATTGGTCCTTGAGAAGGACAAACTTAATGGGACAAACTTTCTTGACTAGTTTAGGAACTTGAGAATTATTCTCAAGCAGAAAAGAAAGGCTTATGTCCTAGATCAACTCATTCTTGAAGAGTCAGCAGCCAATGCTCCAAGAGCTCAAAGAGTTGCTTATACAAAGCATAAGGATGACTCTGTGGATGTAGGTTTCCTCATGCTAGCCACTATGGTTCTAGAGCTCCAAAGAGATCTGGAACTTATGGAGGCTCATGAGATGATTGTCCATATCAAGGAAATGTTCCAGCAATAGACAAGGCAAGAAAGGTATGAGACCACAAAGGCCTTACATTCTGCAAGATGGCTAAAGGTGCATCAATTAGTACTTATGTGTTAAAGATGAATGTTATATTGATCACCTTGAGAGGCTTGGATTTCCCATGAGCCAGGAGTTAGCTACAGATTTGATCCTGAACTCATTCCTAGAGAGTTATGACCAGTTTGTTATGAACTACAACATGAACAACATGGAGAAATCAATTTCTGAATTGCATGGGATGCTTAAAACTACTGAACAGAGCATTAAGAAAAAGCCCACTACTATTTTGATGGTTCAAAAAGGAAAGTGTATGAAAAAGAAAGGGAAGGGAAAATGGAAGGGTAATGGTTTAAGGGGTAAGACCAAAGAGTCAAACAAACCCGAAACCAAGCCTGCACCCAAGAAGGCAAAGCCTCCAAAGGAAGGAGTCTGCTACTTCTGCAATGAACCCGGTCATTGGAAGAGGAATTGTAAACTCTACCTAGAAGATCTGAAAAAGAACAAGAAGGATAACGGGGCTATCGCTTCAGGTATTTATATTATAGACATTCATTTTTCTAATTCCTCTACATGGGTATTAGATACTGCATATAGTTCTCACATTTGTACAAATGTACATGGTCTAAAGGATAGTAGAAAGCTGAAGAAGGGTGAGGTAGACCTACAAGTTGGAAACAAAGCAAGAGTTGCTGCTTTAGCCGTAGGCACTTATGAATTAGTTTTGCCTAGTGGGCTTTTGTTAGTTTTGAACAATTGCTATTATGTTCTTGCTTTGAGTAGTAACATTATTTCTCTTTCTTATTTGGATAAGAAAGGTTATACTTTCATTACTAGGAATGGTAAATGTTCTATTTATCGTAATGACATTTTCTATGCTGATGGTGATTTGCATGTTGGTTATTATATATTAAATTTGGAACATCCTAATAATGGGAATATCTATAACGTAACTACTAAAAGGATAAAATCAAACTTTTTGAATCCGACCTACCTATGGCATTGTTGTCTTGGCCTGATAAATGAGAAACATATTTCTAAACTCCATCAAGATGGATTTCTAAACTCATTTGATTTTGAATCATATGATACATGTGAATCTTGCTTATTAGGAAAGATGACAAAGGCACCTTTTTATTGGGCATAGTGAGAGGGCCACTGAATTATTGAGCCTTTTACATATAGATGTATGTGGTCCATTAAATACAACTGCCAGAGGAGGTTATGTCTACTTCATTACATTTATAGACGACTTTAGTAGATATGACTATATCTATCTAGTGAAGCATAAATCTGAATCTTTTGAAATGTTCAAAATATTCCAAAATGAAGTACAAAACCAACTTGGCAAAACAATTAAATTGCTTCGATATGATCTAGGTGGTGAATATTTGAGCCAAGACTTTATTGACCATCTTAGAAATTCTGGGATAATCTCACAACTGACTCCTCCAGGAACACCACAATTGAATGACGTTTCTGAACGGAGGAATCAAACACTGTTAGATATGGTTCGATCTATGATGAGTCAAACAGATCTTCCAGCGTCTTTTTGGGGACATACTCTAGAGACAGCTGCGTTCACACTAAATCGTGTTCCATCTAAGGCAATTGAAAAGATACCATATGAGATATGGACCGAAAAGAAGCCAAGTTTATCTTTTCTCAAGATTTGGGGATGTGAGGTATATGTTAAACAACAAGCCTCAGATAAATTAGCGTCTAGATCCTCAAAGTGCCTTTTCGTGGAGTATCCTAAAGAAACGAAGGATACTATGTCTACAATCCCACCGATAACGAAGTGTTTATTATTCAAAATGGTAAGTTTCTAGAAAGAGAGTTTGTCTCTAAAACAACTAGTGGGAGCAAGGTACATCTGGAAGAAGTTAAGAGTCACAAGATAGTACAGAACCACAGATAGAAATTATAGAAGACTCACAACAAGTTGCTGAACCTCCTCAAGTAACACAAGGTCTATGAAGATCTGATAGGACACTGCATCAGCCTCAGAGATATGGATTTCTGATTACTAGTAGATGTGATGTGTTGCTCATTGAGCAAAATGAGCCAGTCACCTATCGAGAAGCTATAATGGGACCAAACTTCGAGAAATGACTAAATGCCATGAAGTCTGAAATGTAATTCATGTACGACAATCAGGTATGGACCTTAGTCGATCCACTTGAATGTGTAAAAACAATCGGGTGCAAATGGGTTTTCAAGGAGAAAACTAACATGGATGGCAATATAAATGTTTTCAAGGCATGACTGGTTGCAAAAGGATTAATTCAAACTCATGGTATAGACTATGATGAAACATTTTTCCCAGTTGTAATAGCCAAATCAATCAGAATCCTTCTTGCCATTGCAGCATATTATGACTATGAAATATGACAGATGGACGTCAAAACAGCCTTCCTTAATGGAAAGCTCCTTGAGGATGTGTACATGACACAACTTGAAGGTTTTATGTGTCCAGAGGACTCTGGTAAAGTTTGCAAGCTTCAAAGATCCATTTATGGATTGAAGCAAGCATCTCGAAGCTAGAATCATTGTTTTGATGAAGCAGTCAAAGAGTTTGGATTCATTCAAAACATCGATGAACCTTGTGTTTACAAAAAGATTAGTGGGAACACAGTTGTATTTCTAATGCTTTACGTAGATGACATCCTACTCATCAGGAATGACATTCCTACCTTGCAGAGTGTCAAGTCTTGGTTAGGAAAGTCATTTTCAATAAAAGACTTAGGTGAAGCCACCTATATCCTAGGGATTAGGATCTATAGGGATATATCCAAAAGACTAATAGGCCTAAGTCAGAGTACATAAATAGACAAGATACTGCATAGGTTCGGTATGCAGGATTCAAAAAGGGGCTACATGCCCATGTCTCATGGCATCCATCTTAGTAAGGACCTATGTCCTACTACACCTGATCAGCGAGATCGCATGAGTAAGGTTCTATATGCCTCGGCCATTGGATATATCATGTATGTCATGCTATGTATTTGACCAGATGTCTCATTTGCCTTAAGTATGACCAGCATATTTCAACAAGATCCTGATGCGGGTCATTGGACTACGGTCAATAATATCCTAAAGTACTTAAGAAGGACGAAAGACCTATTTTTGGTTTATGGTGGATTAGATAATGAGCTCTGTGTAATCGATTACACAGATACAAGTTTCCAAACTGACCAAGACGACCTTAAATTGTAATTTGGATACGTATTCCTCCTGAATGGTGGAGTAGTAAGCTGGAAGAGCTCCAAGCAGAGCACTGTAGTAGCTTCTACAATAGAAGATGGGTATATAGCAGCATTGGATGCAGCTAAAGAAGCCATTTGGATCAAAAAGTTTATTACTGAACCAGGGGTGGTGCCTACCGTCTCAAATCCAATAGATTTGTTCTGTGACAATCGGGGTGCTATTGCACAGGCCAAGGAGCCTAGGTCACATCAAAGGACCAAGCATATACTCAGGCGATTTCATCTTATTAGAGAAATCAATGATAAAGGTGATATAAAGATATGCAAAGTAGTAGGAGAAGACAATATTGTTGATCCTCTTACTAAGCCGCTTGCATAGGCAAAGCATGAGCGTCTTGTTAAGACAATGGGAATTAGGCAAATTAATGATTGTATCTAGGGCAAATGGTAGGATTTTGGAAATTGTGCCTAAAGGGCCAATTATTGTACTCTGAACATTATTAATTTAATAAAATTTCTCCATTCTGTTATCATATTATTTGTAGGTTAATTGTGATAATTGTATCATTGGATAAATCATAAAGATCATCCTAAAATGTCCCTGGTCGGTCATCTATGCGGGAGCAAAGATGAAACAAGACCAGTATGACTTTGATAAGATATGGAAATATGAATCAAAGTCTTAGGCACTTGTAAGAGTACAAGGTGCCAGACCATTCACTATAAGAAAGCTACATGGATCAAGTCATAAGCTTTTCTCATGTATAACCACGTCACAATGCCCTTAGACCTGAGGTTATCATGGATTCCTACATAAGAGTTGCTAAGCTCTGAACTAGTCAAAAGTCACTTTTGACCGGGTGATGATAAAGGCTATGATTAGGCTTGGTGATTTTTCATGCAGAGGAATAAAGATGGAATTTGTCCCTCATATTAGTAGAGTGATATTATTGGGCCCCTCGATGACGGAGTTTGAGAGAAATGTATGGCCATACTACGATGGAAAGGAGTTTCCATTTCTATTGTTAGGCTACTCAAGAATTGAGAAAGTAATGGTCAGGAACAAGAGGATGACATTATCCATGCCTTATCCTTGACCGATATATCATGTGATAAAAGGGACGTGACATGGTTGTATAACAGGTTGCATCATGTTAACGATCCTCATATGAATTAGGTAGTCGTAATGTCTTGCTAGAGGTTACTTGCAACTTACGGGTTAGTAAAATTATTGGCCCACTGCCAACTTAATATGAGCCTACAGGGTCGCACACAAGAATGGCCCAACATGAGATAATGTGTGTGTGTATTATATGATATTATTATATTGTGTTAGTTTTAAATTTAATATATTAAGATATATTAAATTTAATAACTAACATGATAGAGATATAGTATCTCAGATTTAATTTATGAAGATAACTTAAATCTAATGGCTCTTTATTTGGATTGAATAAATAGGTTAAATTAAAACTGTTGGATAGATTTAATTTAAACTGAATTTATTTAATTAGCTCATCAAGATAATTAATTATTAATTAATTTTGACATTAATGAAGATTAATTTTGAAATTCGAATATAGCTCTCATAGGTTATAAACTTGATAGAACAAATATACTCATACACGCATGAGAAATCAGAGCCGCAAGGGAAACCCGAGGAGACATTGGAGGTGCTAGCACGCATTCCGTGTTGGAGATCATTCGTGTGGATACCGGTAGAGGGAGCGGACTTGACGTGTGGGCTCCTAGTGATCGAAAACCCTGAATTGAAAAAGGTACAAATCCTCATAACTCAGTTTAAACGCCGTTGATAGATCCTCGATTAGAATTGACGAAATTTTTTAAAAAAATTTTTCCGCTGTGTATGGCAATCCTAACAAGTTTAGCATTCCATTGCCGCGATGCCTGCTTGAGTCCATACAAAGATTTGATACGTCTACAAACTTTATTTCCAGCATTACCAAATCCTTAAGGAACCTTCATATTCACTTCCTTATTTAAATTACCTTGAAGAAACGCATTATATACGTCCATTTGAAACAATTCCCAACCATGCATTGCGGCAAGAGTAAGTACTATCCTCACCGTTACCATTTTAACAACCGAAGAAAAAGTTTCAACATAATATATCCCTTCTCATTAGCTATACCACTTGGCAACTAATGCTGCCTTAAAATGATCAATGTTACCATTAGAATCATACTTTACCTTGTAGACCCATCTACAACCTAAGGGTCTTTTACTTTTGGGGAGGTCTACAAGTTTCCATGTTCCATTCTCTTCCAAAGCTTGTATTTCGGCCTTCATTGCCTTAAACCACCTATGATTTTACGCTGCCTCCTCAAAGCTAGTTGGCTTTACATCAGGATCAATACAAGACAAACAACTTTATAATCAAGTGAAACATTCAAATATGATAGATGCGACTGTATAGGGTGTTTTATCTTTCACTTGCTTGTAATTTCAGTAGTGCAACAATCTACAACACACGCATAACCAATTAACGCTTTATGTGAAAGTTCACTAGCACATACATAATCTTTCATTCGTGTAGGATGCCACGGGCCCACTAATTTCAAGTTTTGTATGTAAACTTTCCTTATAATTATTAATTACTTCAGTGTCATTGTCCTGTAAATTTCCCTCATCATTATTAATTACCTCAATGTCATTGTCATGATGTAATTGCTCATGCTGGATATTTTTCTATCTAATTAAGATAGCGTCGATGTGTTTGTCTCATACTTAAAGGGATCAATCACAATATTGGGATCCCTCCCTTGATTGATGCCCAAAGTATCTTTAAAGGGAAAACAATTTTCATGGAAAGAACCATGTCTAGAGACAATAAAAGTCTTAGTGTGAATATTATAAAGTAAGTATCCCTTTTGGTTAGGAGGATACCCTAGGAAAACACATAGTTCAACTCTAGACTGAAATGTATCATGAACTTGTGAAGTAATAGCAAAGGATAGGCAACCAAATACCTTTAATGAAGACAAGTTAGTAGGATATTCAAATAAAAGTTCAAGAAGAGTACGATTTTGCAAAACCTTAGAGGGCATGTGATTAATTAAAAAAGTTGTTGTCTTAACACCCTCCCCCCAAAATTTAATTGGCACTCCGAAGTGGAAAAGAAGACATCTAGCCACCTCAATAAGGTGTCAATGTTTAAATTCCACCACTCCGTTTTGCTGTGCGGTATAGGGGCTAGACAAGTGATGGAGAATACCCTTAGTGTGAAAATGTTTTGTAAGGTCAGCATTAGTTAACTCAAGCCAATTATCACTCCGTACAATTTTGATGGATGCTGAAAATTGTGTATATGCATATGCAATAAAATTCTTGAGGTCTGGTGAAACTTCACCTTTATTCATCATCAAGAAAATCCATACACATTGAGAAAAATCATCAACAATTGTTAAGAAATATTTATGCCCTTTATAAGTTGGTTCCTTATAGGGACCCCATACATCAACATGAATGAGCTCAAAACAATGCTTAGACTTAGATTGGCTAGATGGAAAAGGTAATCTAGTCTGTTTTGCACACGGTCATACATCACAATGTTTGACACAATTATCATGAAACTCAATTGGTCCACCCCTAACTTGGGGCTTTGATACCATGTGAACATAGCTAGGAACTATTATTAATATGAACAACAATCCATACAATAATCAAATGGACACTATGCCACACACACAACACACCAAACTAAGCTATCAGGTGGCCTTTATATAGGCCTATTGTCTACTAACTACCTGCTAATAAAAACAGTTCAATAATATACATAATATTAATTCTATTTCACATAACACAGGATATAAACTTGGATAAAGAAAATTTTTTCCCCATGTTTAAAACATCTTTACCAACCCAAATGTTCTTGATAAGCATGTTATTATGAACATATTAAAACAACTCATCCCAAGGTTTGTTTTAGTCTAATTGTGGATATGAGATTATAAAGAAAAAAAATGAGAAAGAGGACAATGAGATAAAACCAACCTGAGGTTTGTAATCTATTTAAAAAACCACAATGAGAAATAAGATAAAGAATTCCAATATAGTTAATAGATACTTATGATTATTTTTTATCAAAATTCGAAACGTGATTTTTACCCTCTTATATACTATACAAATAAAGTGAAAAACTTATTAGCAGTGTGGTATGAGTCTGAGTCTATTGGCAGTATTATTTTTTTTTTGGTTATAAAAAATTATTACTACCTCTTATTCTGAATATAAGACGTAGTTGATTTTTTTTTTGGAGAGATTAAATAAGCTAAATAAATTACTTAATTATATTACATATTGTATATAATTAAATTATATATCAGTTTATAAATAAGATAAATTAGTTTGGAAAGAAAATGATCAATATAAATATTTTAAAATAAATTAATTAATTTTTTTAGTTTTTTTAAAAAAATTAACTGAATATTATATTTATTACCAGAGATAGTATTATTTTTTCCTTACTTACCCGGTTGCAATCTGGATGGGGCCTGATGGAAGAAGAACAACGAGGCCGATGATGTCAGACAGATTGTGAAAAAATAAAAATAAATCAAAACTGAAAAATTCCAATGTTAAAAATACAGTCACCCTCGTTACGTCAAACGGTCAAAAACGCGGGAAGCCGAAAATCAGTTCTATAAATTCCACAGAAACCCGCTTCTTGTCAGAGCACCTTGAACTCTCTACCTCAAAGCACCATCTTTTCACTCTTGTTCGTCTTCCTCCTCCTCCTCCTCCTCCTCAACACATAATATAAAACAAGCTTTCTTTCTCAATTTCTCAACAATGGCTTCCTCTGTTCTCGGCACTAGTTTCCTTCCCCGGCACTATTCTCAGGATAACAACAACAACTCAGCTTCCTCTGCTCTTTCATTCCGAACCAACAAAATTTCTGCAACTAAGCCTCGAAGGGTATGATGATGATGAGATAAAGCAATTATTTCAAACCAGTTAATTAATGGAGCTAAGATGGTGACATTTTTTTTGTGTTTCTGTTTGATTTTCAGATGAACAGAGTGATGATGATGGCGGCGGCGGGAGGAGGCAGTAGCAGTGTTGGTGAGGAGGGAAAAGTACCCTTGGAATCAAGAAAGTTAACGAAGCCTTTGAATTTCTCCGGCGAGAAACCTTCTACTCCGATCTTGGACACCGTCAATTACCCCATTCACATGAAGAATCTCTCTCCTCCGGAGCTCGGTGCGCTTGCCGATGAACTGAGAGAAGAGATTGTTCACACGGTCTCGCAGACAGGCGGCCACCTGAGCTCCAGCCTCGGCGTGGTGGAGCTAACCGTCGCCCTCCACCATGTTTTCAACAGTCCCCAAGACAAGATCATTTGGGACGTTGGTCATCAGGTATTAATAATAATAGAAATTAATTAAACTCTAGTAGTTTATGGGGATCACATTTTCTGCTTATCACTTTGATAAGCAGAAATGTGCTCTTCACCTATCTACATCTACATCTACATCATTAAAGATTTTGGATTGTCTAAATTTAATTTATTTAATTTTTATATTTTAACTAAATATTTATTTTAATATATGTAAAATTAAAAATAAATATAATTTTATAACTATTATTTTTTATAAAAATAAATTTATCATTTAAAAAATAACAAATTAAAAATTTTAAATATAAATCATTAAGATTAAATTTAAACGGTTGAAACCTTATGAAGGCCAATTATTGAACATATGGATCTGGTTTCAGGCTTACGCGCATAAGATTTTGACTGGAAGAAGATCGAGCATGCATACAATTCGACAAACCAGTGGACTCGCAGGATTTCCCAAGAGGGACGAGAGTGTTCACGATGCTTTTGGAGTTGGTCACAGTTCTACTAGTATTTCAGCTGCCTTAGGTAGGAATATATATATATATATGGATATAATATTTAATGAGACTCATATATAACTATTATAGTTGCATGTTCTTTTATCATAAACTGTATTTTTTTGGTTAATTTAGGTATGGCGGTTGCGAGGGACTTGATGGGCAAGGATAACCAAGTGGTTGCGGTAATAGGTGACGGCGCAATGACTGCGGGACAAGCATACGAGGCAATGAACAACGCTGGTTTTCTTGATACCAATCTTATCATAATCTTAAACGACAACGAACAAGTCTCCCTTCCCACCGCCACCGTTGACGGCCCTGCTCCGCCGGTCGGCGCTCTGAGCAAAGCCCTCACAAGACTACAGACCAGCAGAAAGTTCCATCAACTGCGCGAAGCTGCCAAGGTAATTTACTACAAGTCCACAGAAATCATATGAGTCTTTTGTTGTTTTCTCTTGGAGAGAATAATAAAGTAATAGCTGAAACATGATGGGACCCACACCCATGTGATTGGCATTTTTATCTTGCGCGTCTTTATATGTTCTAAAGCTAATATACATGGAAATAAAAATATAACAGGGAATAACCAAGCAAATTGGAGGCCAAACACATGATATTGCAGCAAAATTGGATACCTATATGAGAGGAATGGTGGGTGGTTCAAGTGCTTGTTTGTTTGAGGAGCTTGGGCTATACTATATTGGTCCAGTAGATGGACATAATGTAGAAGATCTTGTTCATGTTCTCAAGAAAATAAAGAACATGCCAAACGTGGGACCTGTTCTAATTCATGTAATCACTGAGAAAGGAAAAGGCTATGCTCCTGCTGAAGCAGCACCAGACAAGATGCATGGTATTCATTTCTTCTTTTCTCTCTACAACTTCTGCATATACTCCCTCAAATCCTAAATATAAAACCTAGTTAACTTTTCTTAGAGAGATCAAGAGGGCTAAATAAATTACTTAACTATATTATATATTGTGTATCATTATATACCAGCTTATAAGTCAAGCCAAGCCAATTAGTTTGGAGAAAAAACGATAAAAATAAATACTTTAAAGTGATTTATTTATCTTTCTTAATCTCTCCAAAAAAGTCAACTAAATCTTATATCTAGAACCGGAGGTAGTATAAACTTCTCGCCCACAAATTCAAACAATTCAAGCTTATTAATGTTACTCTTGAATTTATGTGTGTAGGTGTTGTGAAGTTTGATCCAAAGTCAGGGAAGCAAATGAAGGCCAAAACAAGCACTCGTTCTTACACACAGTACTTTGCAGAGTCTCTAATAGCAGAAGCTGAGGCTGATGATAGAATTGTTGCCATCCATGCTGCTATGGGAGGAGGCACTGGACTTAACTTGTTCCAAAAGCAATTCCCCGAAAGATGTTTCGATGTCGGCATAGCAGAGCAGCATGCTGTAACTTTTGCTGCTGGACTTGCTGCCGAAGGACTGAAGCCTTTTTGTGCAATTTACTCTTCATTTTTGCAGAGAGGTTTTGATCAGGTAACAAAAATTTTTGAAACTATTTTAGGATTGATGCTGCAAATTGTTGTTTTGATCTTGTAATCACTTTATTAACTTGTGAATTTGCAGGTTGCTCATGATGTGGACCTTCAAAGGCTTCCGGTGAGATTTGCAGTGGATAGAGCTGGGCTTGTGGGTGCTGATGGTCCAACTCATTGTGGAGCCTTTGACACAACTTTCATGGCTTGTCTGCCAAACATGGTGGTCATGGCTCCTTCTAATGAAACTGAGCTCATGCACATGGTTGCCACGGCCGCGGCCATAGATGATCGCCCTAGCTGTTTTAGATACCCAAGAGGAAATGGCATAGGATCCCTTCTTCCACTAAACAACAAAGGCACCCCACTAGAGGTACTTAATCTAATTAAACTAAGTGATTTTAGGTTAGAGATTATTGTTTGGATCAGCTTATTTTAAGTGATTTTTTGTAAAAACATAAAAGCACTTTTTTGTAGTGAAAGGAAGAGACTTGTAAATGAATGTGAATTGAAAGTCATAATTCAGTAGTTTTATGCTAATGGGGACTTGAAATGGATGAACGTAGGTTGGGAAAGGAAGGGTGTTGAAGGAAGGAAGCAGAGTGGCACTTGTGGGATATGGAACAATTGTTCAAAGCTGTATGGAAGCAGCAGAGTTACTTGAAGCTCAAGGAATCTCAACAACTGTGGTTGATGCTAGATTCTGCAAGCCTTTGGATCGAGAATTGATGAAGCAGCTAGCTAAAGAGCATGAAGTTCTTCTCACTGTCGAAGAAGGATCCATTGGAGGTTTTGGCTCCCATGTTTCTCAGTACTTAGGCTTGAATGGACTGTTCGATGGTAATCTTAAGGTAACACCCATGATGAACCAATCTCTTTTTCTTTTTCCCCTTTCTTCTTCAATGGTATGCTTTGATAACTCAAAAGGAGATTGTTGAATTTTGTGCAGTGGCGAGCCATGACACTACCAGACAGATACATTGACCATGGAGCTCAGACAGATCAGATTGAAGTGGCTGGATTGAGTTCAAAACAAATTGCAGCTACTGTTTTGTCTTTAACAAATACTCAACCAGACTATCGTTACCGATTCAGTCTTCATATGTGAGAGAGACTTTAGCATCAGATGAGATGATGTGGTTGATTTGGAAAATGTCTCCTTTACACTACTTGTAAATACTCATTGTATGGTTTGATGCTATGAGAATAAAAAATATATATAGTTATTTATATTTCCTTTCTTGTAGTTATTTATTTATAATTGGAGTGTCACCAACAATGGAAAGGCTTTGATACCATGCTTGAGTAATGACTAAAGAATGAAAATCAAGGGAAAACTCGAGTGTATTTCATTAACTACGCTTGAATACAATATCTTTAGACTTGGATTACATAAATGAACTGGTCTCTTAAGCTGAAGTGGTTATATGGTAGCGACAGAAACATAATAGAGTTCACAACTACGGTTGGGCTAAGGCCCAATACTTCTAAAGCTACATTATTCGTATATCTCTAACATTGCTATTAAATTAGCATATGTTACGATGGCAAAAAAAAAATAAAAAAATTAGCATATGTTATAGTTATAGGTAATATATTCAGTGTTAAACTATTCTTACAAAAGCATTGGATATTCTAAACCATCGATCAAGAAAGTTTGTTCACTTTTAAGTTTTAAGGATATGAACGACATTGCGAGTTGAAACATTTGTTGGAATACTATATATATATATATATATATATATATATTCTCCTTTGAATACTCACCACACATTCTATCTATATGAAGTTTGATGCATGGATAGAGTAGGATCTTTAATTTCGCAAGAGCATAAATGTGTTCATGATTGGTGACTTTTCTGATACCCGTATTTTAAAATAAGGGCCCCAATCAGTTTTCGATTTATGAGTGGTTGTCTTTTTTTTTTTTTTTTTATTTGGCCCCTTCTTTATGGTTATTTGGGTCTTTCAATTATATTTATATATATCCATTATTGGAGAGAGAAGCACATATAAATAATAAAGGGAGAGTTACAATGAAAGGTCCCATTGACAATTTCCACTCTTCTTCTTATATTTTCCTATTAGTTTGAAAAATATTGAAATTTTGTTTCACCACAAACAAATTATCTAAGTGTATTTTTTTTTTTCAAATTATTTTATAGTTTATTTTACATCCATACTTCTATGTTATTTATAAGGCAAAGAGATAAGTTGTTTTTTTTTTGTCCTATATATAAGTCATATCATTAAAATTTTCATATGAATATATAATTTTACCTTTTATTTATTTATTTATTTTTGCCCAGAATTTTACCCTTTATTTTTTATTGCATAGATTTTTACTTATGAGGTATAGTCTATATTTAATTGAGCTAAAGGAAAGTTATTAAATTTTAAGAGAGAGTGAATGACATTTAATGTTTTTTTTTTTAATTCCAATGAAACATGTTGGAACTGTTTTTATAAATTGGATTATAAGAGTAAGTGTGTAAAACGTATTCTTTAAGTGAGTATGATACATTCATATCACACTTATCACTAAAATAATCTTCACATATTTTATATTTATATCTAAATATCTATATACAAGTCATGTTCCTAATAAACTACAACTAGTATATCTCACATCAAACTCCAATATAAAATATAAGAGTAATACTTTTTGTAATAAGAGATTTATCAACAAATTTTCCCTTATTATTATATCAAAAATTAACAATTTATATTTAATGTTTTATAAAAATTGTATTACAATTTCATAAAAAAAAATACTTGAATAAAATTATGTTATTAAAATTTGATCTGAATAATACATATAACTATAAATTATAATTATTACTATTAATATATTTTAAAATATGAGAAGCAAGAAGAGAAATGAAATTTCATATTGTATTTTCTTAACCCAATGAGTAAGTCTCATCTCATGTATATACACTTTGTGTTACACATAAGTAAACACTTCTAGGTAACTAAGTTTGTTACACTTTCTGACTAATATTTGTTTACAGAAGGAAATTGGTTACAACAAATATAACAAATATATGCGCTAATAGCCCCCAAGCTGAAGAATGTATATCAATCATTCCTAACTTGGAAAGGAGTGTATAGAATGGAGTAGGAGCAAGGGGCTTAGTAAAAATATCAGCTAGCTGATCTTGAGATTTAATTGAAAGCAAATGAATCAAACCACTATGGAGCTTCTCCCTTACAATATGGCAATCAATGTCAAGATGCTTAGTTCTTTCATGAAAAGTAGGATTGGTAGCTATATGACAAGCAGATTGACTATCACAATATAAAGAAGCAAGTGAAGTTAAAGGAATGCCAAAATCTCTCAATAAGTAAAATAACCATTGTTGTTCACATGTAATAGAAGCTAAGGCTCTATATTCAGCCTGGGAAGAAGAAGTAGAAAGAGTTTGTTGCTTTTTCAAATGCCAAGTAATCAGAGCTTGGTCCAAAAACCATAGAATCCTATGATAGAGTGTCTTGTATCAGTACAACCTGCCCAATCAGAGTCACTAAAAGCATTAATCTTCATAGAAGAATCAACAAGAAAGAATAAGCCACGACCAGGAGCATCCTTGATATATCGTAAAACTCTATGTTTAAATCAATATCAGTAGGATGTTGAACAAACTGACTTAATTGTTGAATGGTAGAAGATATATCAGGTCGAGTGTTAGTAAGGTAAAGTAATCTTCATACCAAAGTATGATATGTAAAACCATCATCCGAACGAATACCAGATTCTTGGGAAAGTTTAGAATCTTTAGCTATAGGAGTCACAGCTGGTTTACTCTCAAGAAACCCAGCATCAAATAGAATATCTAGGGAAAACTTTCTTTGACACAAAGAAATCCCTTTAGAACTTCTTGCAATTTCTAAACCAAGGAAATACTTAACATCACCCAAGTCCTTGATCTTAAAACGATTATCCAAGAAAGCTTTCATTCTATCAATCTCAACTAAATTAGTTCTACTGATAATAATGTCAGCCACATAAACAAGCTAAGCAGTAAAAGTGTTTTCAGTATGCTTAATGAATAGAGAATGATCAGCATGTGAATGATGATAGCCACAGGAAAGAAGAGCATTGGAAAGCTTAAAGAACCACTGGTGACTAGCTTGTTTAAGACCATACAATGACCGTTGTAATTTATACACTTAAGTGTGGGAAGAAATAGGTAAACAGGAGGAGGCAACATATATACTTCTTCCTTAAGGCCTCCATAAAAAAAGCATTATTAACACCCAATTGTTTTAAATATCAATTATGAGCTGCAGCAAGAGTTAGTAAGACACGTACAGTTTTAAGTTTAGCAATAGGAGAAAATGTATCATTAAAGTCAATTCCCGCAACTTGAGTAAACCCTTGAGCCACCAAGTGTCCCTTATAATGATTTAAAGTTCCATCATAATTGTAATTCTTGGCAAAGACCCATTTACATTCGATAGGTCATTTGCCAACAAATAAATCAGTTAGCATCCATGTTTGATTAAGTTGTAAGGCTTCAAGTTTAACCTCTATAGCTTTTCTCCAACCGTCATATTTAATAGCCTTATAATAGGACTTATGTCACCCCATCCCACATACACATCTCCACCCCACATCACTCAGGAAGGGCGATACGAGCAAAAGGGTGATGTAGGTGGACTCACAAGAACTATCCCTGACCTCTTCCTACACGAGTTTCTTTCGCCTTTCCAAAGTCTTGAAGACGGGACCCTGGAGTCATAGGTACACGCTTCATGTAAGACTTGGTACCATTGAGCTAGCTAGCTCAATGAAGCGCACACTTATAACTCCAGAGTCATATCTTCGAGACTAGGGAAAGGCGAAAGAAACCCATGTTGGAGGAGGTCGGGGATAGTTCTTGTGAGTCTACCTACATCACCCTTCCTCTCGCACCGTCCTTCCTGAGTGATATGGGGTGGAGATGTGTATGTGGGATGGGGTGTGACAACTTAGGAATATCATCAACAGAGATAGAAAAGGCAAAATGGATATAAGAAAAGGAAAGTTGAGAATAAGAAAGAACATGAGATAATGGATGATAGCTACCTGTCTCCAAAGAGTCTGATGTGGCAGATGTGTATTAAAGAGCAAAATGATAATCATGCAAATAAGCAGGTGGTCTTTTAGGTCTAGTAGATCTCCTATGCATAGGTATTGGTGAAGGAGTAGAAGAAGGTAAAGAAACCGAGTTATTAGGTGGATCATCTTAATAGAAAAATCCAAAGATGGGAAAGCTTGGGGTAATGGGATTGAATTAGGTTAGGAAGGAGTATCAAGGTTACAACAAGGAAATATAGCCTCATAAAAAGAAACATTCCGAGTCACATGTATTTGTCTTGTGTGTAAATCTAATGTGAGATATTCCTTAGTACCTTGTTTGTAACCTAAAAAGATACATTTATGAGCCCTTGGGTCTTATTTGTGCCTATTTTGTTTAATGGTAGAAGAAAAATAGAGACAACCAAATACCTAAGAGTTTATAACACCTCAAATGGTGACTTATTATCTAAGACAAGGGTACGCAAACGACTAATAAGATATATGGCATGAGAAATGGCATATGACAAATATACCTTTGAGACATGAACCTGGAATAATAAAGCCCTAGTAACATTTAGGATGTGCTGGTGTTTCCTTTTGACCCTACTATTTTGTTCTGGAGTTTCAACAAAACTTGTTTGGTGAATAATGTCATATGTATTATAAAAGTCTATCATATCAAACTCTATCACATTATTAGTCCTAATGACCTAACCCAAAGCATTAAATTGAGTTTTAACCATATTAAGGAAGCTATGAATATTAGGATGAACTTCTGATTTGTTTTTAAGTAAGTAAATTCAAGTGTAGCGTGACATATCCTCTACTATGGTAAGGAAATATTTGTGACCATGCATAGAAGGAAAATGATAAGGACCCCAAATGTCTATATGAACTAAACTAAAAAGTTTATTGGATTTAGTAAAACTTACATGAAAAGGTAATTTGTGTTGCTTAGCAAAGTGACATACATCACAACAAGGCAAGAAATCGAAAGAAACAGAAGGATTTTGCTTGTGTATGGAATTGAATGTAGAATTTGAAAGATGCCCTAATCTAAAATGCCAAAGATCAAAGGGACTAGTATTGGAAGATTTGGTAGAGACATTACCAACAAGAAGTGGTGTGAAATTTGCATGTTGTTTCATGATATATAACCTAGCATACACATCAGCTAAACCAATCATCCTCTTTGAAGGTGCTTGATAAGGCAAAGTGAGTTTTGAAAAGAAACATCACAAGGAAGACACTTAGTCAATTTTGATACAGAAATGAGATTAAACCAATAATCTGGAACATTTAACACATTATGTAATAAGAAAGAATCTAAAAATTGAATAGTTCCACTACAAGTTGTAAGAACTTTGGAGTCATCTGGTAGGTTAATTGAAAGAGGCCAAATTGAATTATAGGTAGTGAATAAAGGAAGATAAGAATAGACATGATCTGTAGCTCCTGAATTTATAATCCAAGAATCTGAAAGAAAACAATTAGCATGAGAATTAGACATACCACTGGCAGAAACACTATTAATAGATGTAGAGGGTTGAGATGAAGGATTTTCAGCTTGAACAAGTGCCAGCAACTTTTTATATTGGTTAGGAGTGAAACTGTATAACTCATTTACTACCTTTTCAGGTTCTTGCAAATTCTTTCCAACAAGAACAGAGTCAGTAACAGCAACATTAATAGAAGCATTTCAAAATTTAAATCTAGGAAGAAATCCATGCTTTCTATAGCAAGTAGCTTCAATGTGTCTAGGTTTCCCACAATAAGTGCACTTCTTATTTGAATTCCCCTAATTAGGTTTATAACGACTTGATCCAATGACATTATTTGGCAAAGGAACTGAAGCTTTACTAAACAATGTAACAACCTCAGGAGAAAAATCAAGTTCACACTCTTGCTAAATAACCAAAGAAAATACTCTATTGATGTTTGGAAGAGGATTAATGAGCATTGTTTGCAACTTAATAGCTACAACCTGATCACTAAGCCTTTTCAGAAATTTAATAACATAATCCTCCACAATATGCTTCTTATATAGGTCTATGACACCACAATTACACTTTGGATTACAAGAACAAGAAATTAGAGGACACATAATCAAAAATTCATCCCACAAAATTCATCCCAAGTCGTAATAGTATTTGAACACGTGTCATTAATTAAGAGATCGAGAATAAATAAAAACTTTTTCTAAAACCTGTATAATACGATCTCCATTCACTCTTAAAAACCATTTGGCTTGTTCGGTTATGTTATATACATCAATATCAGAGTGATAGCAAAAGTTTCTGACATACACCCAGGATATATTCATTAACTAAAATGGTTTTACAGGGCATTATTGCATATCTCAGTTTCCCTTGTCGAGGATTACAATAAAACACTATTATGTGATCATTATATATACATTTATCCAAAAGTGATAACCAAAAACCAAAAGCTAAAGACTACCATCGGCAATTTTAGTCGCCCTTATGTACTTGCTTGTCCCTTGATCCACTTGCCTTGGCTAAAATTTGGTTAATGGAAAGAGTAAGATTCAAAAGAATCTCAGTAGTAACATTTCACGTATATGATGCATAATATAACAAAGCATGTAAGAAAATATCACTATTCAGCAACACAATAGTATTCAATCATGATTTTGATCACAACTGTGAAAAGCATGACAATTACTAACAGCAACATTCAATCATTACTATAATCACTCCCGTGATAGGCATGACAATCAGCAACATTCAATCATTACCATAATCACTCCTGTGATGGCATGACAATTAACAATATTAGCATTCAAAGCCGGGACATTCGCTGTGACTCAATCGTTCATTCAAAGCCGGGCTATCCGTCACGACTCAATCGTACATTCAATGATAAGTACAAACATACAATGCATTAAACATGATATAGGAGAAAGTTTCACTGCCTTGTTCTTTCCATTCGAGTTTAGGCACAAGCCTCCTACGTTCCAGGTAAATATCAAATCCTATAATCATAATTAAGAACAACAAGTTATCACTTATCTCAATACTCAAATGACTTTAAAACACTTAGATTTGGGTATCATTAAAGTCCCTTAGGTAGCTGTGAAAGTCTCTAACAATAGCCTAAAAGGATTAGGAAGTACTAAGTTAGAAACCACTTTTTAAAATTATAAAGTGCTGAAAACAGGGGTAGGCTGAGCCAAAAAATCTTTGGCTACGGCCAAAAACAGCTCAGAGAGTTTTTGGCTGAAGCCAAGATTTTTCTGGCTACCGCCTAAAGGAGGTCTAAAAGTTTATTGCTGTAGCCAAGAATCCTTTGGTTGTGGCCAAAAGCAGGACAGAAACTTTTGGGCTGCAGCCCAGAACCTTTGGCTGCGGCCAAGGAAATTTCAGTTTCTTGGCTGAACTTCCAAAAATCATAACTAAATCTAGAAAAATTGAAATGAGGTGATCCTAAGTCCTACTTAAATATTTTTAAGTCCTATTTACAGGAAAAATATGAATCATTGCTGTCTATAACCACAAAAATACAGAATTCAACAATTCTCCTTGCTGTTCCAGAATTGATCCCAGTTTCGACATCAAGCATTGGAAATTCATATTTCCTAGCACACACATCAGAATAACGACCAAATATATCAATTTAAACTTTAGCATGTGCACTATTAGACTAGAAAGTTTCATAATTTTAAGCCACCATTTACCCATGCAAAACGTCCATGAAATATGATTGCTTACACATAGTTTTCACTAACCAAATCTTGCAACTTTTAAACCTGCCCGTTTGGTACGCTGGAATTGATTTTGGTGGATATAGAAATGGAAATGGAAATGGAAATGGAAATGAGGTTTAAAAGTTTGTTTGGAATGTCATGGAAATAAGATATGATTTTTAGGTAAACAGACCAAAATGTCCTTCAATTTTCTTTCAAAAAAAAAATCATACTCCCTGAAAATTTCAGATCTAGCAAACCACTGTTGAAAATTTCAGATCTAGCCAGATTCAGAGTTCCAGGCCATTGTCGCCATCCTTTTCACTGCTACAGCCGTCTCATCGTTGCCACAATCATTCTCGCCACAATAGCCAAATTCAGAGTTTGCGGCCATAGTTGTCCTCAGTGGAGAAGTCAAAGGAGAGCAATCTCGATCTGGCAGGGGAGATAGTGGGGGGGACTTGCCGTCGATGATTGTGAAGCATGAGGGAGAAACTAACCAGCCACAATCATTGCCACAATAGTTCTCGCCATAATAGCCAGATTCAGAGTTCACAGCCGTAGTCGTCCTCGGTGGAGAAGTCAAAGGAGAACGATCTCAATCTGGCAGAGGAGATAGTGGGGGGACTTACTGGCGACGATGTGTGAAGCAAGAGGGAGAAGCTGACCGGTCGAGGGTGAAGGATTCGTGCCGAAGGTGGAGTGTGGAGCTTGCTGACATTCCGTGCTCGTGCTCGTGAAGATGAAAAGTTGGAGGGTAAAATTAGAATTCCATTGAATTTCTTACAAATATGAGTTTTTTGCATGGAATTGATCTTAGTGGAATTTGCTTCATTTGAATTTCATGTGGAAATGGAATTTTGTCAAATTCCATCATACCCAACATCCTCAAGGCATGGAATTGACCTCCATTTCCATTTCCATGGAGTCAATTCCAACGTACCAAACAGACCATATAAGTTTCCAATAGTTCAAAATTCACATCCAACACTACTCCCACACAATTTCCCATAAGGAATCTAAAAGATATATCAAAACAACCAAATTCCCATTCCTTTATCATGCTCTATTTTAGGCAACAATTCAACACAAAACCCAAAATTGCCAAACTTTACATTTAAAGTTCAATTCACTTCTATTTATCCAAGACTCAATGTAAAGCACCATTTCCATGACCATAAGATACCAAACTCTCTACGAACCCAATCCACGAAAAATAGGGCAAAAATTCTAGAAATTCAAGCCTCAATCAATGGCCACAATATTCACATCAAAAGATTTCTCTTACTCACCTCTATCACTTTCTCTAACTTGTTCCTTGCTTCACCAACCTCTATATTTTCTTGAGTGCACAAACCACCACCTCTTGAAAATCTAAAACCATACAATTAAAGCCCCCAACTCAAGGAACAAGATTAAAGCATAAGATTTTGGCATCCAAGGTCATTTTAAAGGTCAAATGGTTCACCTTGACTAAAGGCTTCTTCCTCTTTCTTCCTTAACCATGGCTGTCGAATAAGGGAGCGAGAGAGAGATAAAGATTATGAAAATGATGATATTTCCCTCCTTCCCATGCCTTTGATCGAAAACACCAAGAGAGAGGGAAGAGAAATTGATAAACAATTGATTATTTGACTTTTCCAACAAGAACCCTTATCCAAAACATGACAAGTGTCCAAATCCCATTGTTCCTCATAAAGTAATTCTCTACTTGATTACTCTAACCAACTCCACTAACCATTTTGTTACCTCACTAGCACTTTTAGTTAGTGATCCATTTCTTCTTTAGTTATTGACTAATTAGCCAGTAAATTTTTCCGTTCTTCCAATTTTGCCCCTGACTATGGCACATTCACTATAATTTCCACCTAACACTTGATTTACCTTCTTCATGCGTCATTCCCCTCTCATTTAAGTTCAATAAAGACTTTGCCACATAATTAATCTTAAATACAGGGTTTGGACATTTTCTACTACTAATTCGGTTATAACCATACTTTATTTCCCAAAAGCATTCATTAAACATTCTTTACGATCTCATATGGGGTCATTAGCCCTTAATCAAAATTTGGGGCATTACACCATTCGCATAGTACCCACCCAGGAGTGATAATTCGAGCTAGACAACACCAAAGAGACAAAAATCAGTGATGGATTTTTGTTTTCTCTGATTTTTGTTTAGATGCAAGTAGATTGGGTTACTTGGGTTTTGAACCATTTTGGACAGATTGCCTGTTCCTACGTCGCTTAGGGTTCCGATGAATGAGGAAGAAGCTTGGGCATCTGATTCAACTCCATTGAACCCAAAAATCTCAATCGGAATGAAGATTTCGAAGAAACAGAGTGATCTAGTAAAGATTTTGCCGTCGGATGAGAAACCGGATACGAAATCAATCTTAGAGAATCATATAGATGAAGCTACTCGAAATGGTAAAGAAGCAAAGTGACTTATCATGGAGAGAGAGAAAAATAGGAAAATAAAATGTAAAAAAATTAGGAAGAAAATAGCAAGATGAAGTCAATGACTTCTCCGCTCTGATACCGAAATATGAGAAGCAAGAAGAGAAATGAAATTTCAGATTGTATTTTTTTAACCCAATGAGTGAGTCTCATCTCACTTATATACAATTTGTGTTACACATAATTAAGCACTTCTAGCTAACTAAGTTTGTTACACTTTCTAACTAATATTTGTTTACACAAGGAAATTGATTACAACAAATATAACAAATGCATGCACTAATATTTTATAAAGTGATTTTATATTTTTTTAATATCAGTTTGAATTATTTAGATTAAATTTTAAAATTTTAAGCTTATTTATATATTTTTCATGTATAATTATCATAATATTCTTATAAAATATTAAATTTAAGTAATTAAAATTTTGATCCGATGATAATTAACGAGAAAGAGATGTTCTCCCTACAAGTCGACTTTGAAAACATCACAAATATGAATGAAAAATTCAGAGTTATTTGAATATGCACCGGGTCATTATTCATCAATTCTATTAAGATTAGTCTCAGGTACAATATATAGAGTAATAGAATAGAACATTACAATCACGTGATACTTACTTTCATAGTCTAAATCTAATAGACCCTTTCTATTTTTATTTCAATTTATTATGTTTCGTGTGTTAGACTTACACATTGCCCAATTTCGTGAGTTCTTATAAATTTATTTAGTTCCCACTTCCACGTACTCACGAGAGACTTGAACATATACCCTGTTATTAGGAGTTAATTGGATTAACGTTAGGAAAAATAATTTTTATTCTGACGAATTTTTGCAAATTGAAATTGAGGGTAAAATTTCATGGATGTAATATAATTTATGTTGAGAAAAGGTTTTTTAAAAAAATCAGTTTGACAAAAAAATTATTCAAATATTATAGTAAAAAGTTAGTTTCCAAAAGTTCTAATTAAAAAGAATTCTAAAGTTAAAAAAATGCTTTAGTTTAAACCTGACTTTCGATTAAAATTACTAGAGACGTGAACAACTCATGTTTGATTAAGTTGCTTGATATTAATTGAGTCTCGAGTCATGTCGAAGTCATCACTAGAATGCAAAAATCTCATATGATGTGATGATTTATAAAATGGTCACATATTGTGTCAATTATTTATTATCTGTATCTAGTTAAAGAAGCCATCCTTTTTGTAATTCAATAAAAAAAAAAAAGGTCTGGCAAATTTTCATTCAACGTTAATTATTAGCTGTCAACATTTTGGTGGCTGGCCTAGCGACACACCATTGTTTTATTGTTGGCGTCAAATCCTCACGCATATGAGACTACTTATAATAAATAATAAAATACTAATTCTTGGTTGGCTCAAAAAAAAATATTGACAAATTTTAATGTGTTGATTTATAGATTGAAGAAGGGAGGTGATGATTAAGAGCATTATTATATACTTTTGTGAACCTGTTTTTATTCAAGCAAACGATCATATCCTCGTTACCATAAAGTTTAATGTAAAAAATTTGATAAAGAGAATAAGTATTATGACCGAATATGATAATTATGTTGCCTGGATTTAATGACATATTACCTCCATTTTATATTAGGCAAATTTTCGAAAATCATATCTTTATATATATATATATATATATAGGGTTAAGGGCAAAACTATCCTTAAACTTTTCTCAAAAGTGCACCCACCATTATAAACATTTTTTTGGTGCAAAAGTAACCATGAATTTTTAAAAATGGGGCAAAAGTAACTATAAACTTTTAAAAAATGGGCAAAAGTGATTCTACCATTAACGGTCGTTTATTCAAAAGTTTTTAAAGGGCAAAAATACCCATAAACTTTTCTTAAGAGTGCACTCACCACCATAAACTTTTTTTTAGTGCAAAAATAGCCATAAAATTTCAAAAATGGGGCAAAATTGACGGTTATCTTACTCGATTCAAATGTAATCTTTTGATTGTTCTAAGTCTAGAAAAAAACACATCTACTTGTCCACCATGATTTTTCCAAGCCAAAAATTGAAAAAACCCATTTTCAATGAATATGACATCGCTATCCTACTCTCATCGACATGCAGTGAATGGAATTGTTGATATCCTTTCCCATCAACAATTTTGGCAACTGCGTTTACGACACCATTGATATCAACAATTCCATTTACGACATGTCGGTGAGAGTAGACTATGTCATCATTATAAAGATCAGTTTTTCAATTTTTGGTTTGGAAAAATCATGATGGACGAGTCAAGGTGCTGTTTTCTTGGACTTAGAACAATTAAAAGATGACATTTGAACATAGAAAGAGAACCATCACTTTTGCCCCATTTTTGAAAGCTTATGGTTATTTTTGCACCAAAAAAAAAAGTTTATGGTGGTGAGTGCACTTTTGAGAAAAGTTTATGGGTATTTTTTCCCCTTAAAAACTTTTGAGTAAACGGCCGTTAACGGTAGTGTCACTTTTGCTCCTTATTTTAAAGTTCATGGTTACTTTTGCACCATTTTTAAAAGTTCATGGTTATTTTTGCACCCAAAAAAAGTTTATGGTGATGGGTGCACTTTTGAAAAAAGTTTAAGGTTAGTTTTGCCCCTTAACCCTATATATATATAAGGTATTTAGCAAATTGTTAAGAATACTTTGTATTCTTAAAATTCTCATAATGGTATATTAAAATTACTTACTTTCATTAATATGATCCATTTCTCATGCATTCAGACAAAAAAATTAAAAAGTTAAAACCTTAAGTGTATATCTGGATTAGTAATTTTAAGTGATTTTAGGCTTTATAAGGTAAATATGAGAAGAGTTTTATTTCGTGAAATATAAAATAACATAACAACGGGATTGAGTTTAATAGAAGGGGTAAGTGATGAACCAAGGTTTGAATCTCTAATGAAAGAGGTACCTACATTTAGTGCCTGACAGTGCCTTAAATAGGAAGATACCTATACTTAGCAAATAAAATAACATATTTTAAACCAAACCAATCATTGACGGAAAAAAACCAAACCAATCATACTTTTAGCCAAAAATATATGAAAAAACAAGATGGAAAAAGAAAATGTTGAATCCCAAAATGACTTTTTTCATTGACAAGATATTGGCGCGCGTAACTCTCGGATGTTCATATATCAGGTGAAATTATGACTTGGACCCGTCTCTCTCATGTATTACCACTTTAAACCCAACAAAAAAAAAAAAAGTTTTTGAGGGAATAAATTCCACGTATGAACTAAAATTGGATAAAAAAACATAGAAACTCCTCAAAATTTAAACTAGCTGCTATGACCAACAAAATGAGCAAACAGCTGAGAATGACTTGAGAAATCTTAGCTAGTTTCAATGTATTGCCAAATACCATGTTTTGTTTTTCTACTAAGACATGTCAGCGGTAGATGATGAAAGGGAAAACAGAGGAAAATAGCATGTCTCTCTCGTATTGATGTAATTAACACAACTCAAAGGAGGACCACTTACTTGTTAATAAAGATAACACAATTTTAGGTATTAGCCGTTTTATATGTGGGAGGAATATAACATGTCTCTCTCATATTTAGTCTTCATATGTGAGAGAGACTATAGCATAAGATGAGATGGTGTATTTCATTTGGAAAACGTCCCCTTTACGTTACTTGTAAATGCTCATGGTATGGTTTGATGCTATGAGAATAAAAATTATGCTCCTTTAGCCCTTAATATAAAAGTTAGTTAACCTTTTTTAGAAAGATTGAGGAAGCTATAAATCAATTGCATTAAAGTATTTAGATAATCGAGTCTCTTAAGCTGAAGTAGTTATGCTAAGTGCTAACTAAAAAAATACAATAGAGTTAACAACTATTACAAATCATAGTGAGCTAAGGCCCAATACTTCTAAGCTACACTGTTCATATATCTCTAATATTGCTATTAAAATCATCATATGTTATAGGTATATATATATATTCTTGTTAAACTATTCTTACAAAAGTATTGGATATTCTAAACCATCAAGAAAGTTTTTTCTCTTTTAAGGATATGAAGCACCTTGCAAAATTTGTTTTAAGTTTAAACATAACATTACATTTTAGAGCAAAACTAAGGTAATAAAATGTACCGAACCTAATTTTCGAATACTATTACTATAAATGCTCACATCACATTCTAATGAAGTTTGATACATTAATATACTGTTGACAAAAAAAAATACTTCCTCTAATCCTTAATATAAGAAATATTTACCTAATTTAACTAGATTAAGGAAGTTAGTTTAGCTAGTTATGACATATATTTTCTAAAACACCCTAGTCATCTTCCTTAATTTCCTCGTTCCCTCTCCTTTTTAATTATTGTTGAGGGGGCATCAATAAGAGTAAATTAGGAAAAGATTTACATATCTAAAAAATATGTCTTATATCTAAAACCAAAATCAACTTCTTAAATATATCTTATATTAAGAATCGGAGCGAATACATGAATATAGTGGGATCTTTAATTTTCGTAAGGGCATCAATGTGTTAATGAGAGGCGACATTTCTGATATACGTATGAACTAAAATTGGATAAAATAATATTTAAACTCCTCAAAATTTAAATTAGCTACTATGACCAATAAAATGAGGAAACAGATGAGAATGACTTGAAATATTTTAGCTAAGCTAGTTTAGTCGTACCAGATACCATGATTGTTTTTCTACAACAGACATATCAGAGGTTGTTAATGAAAGGGAAAACAATACAGGAGACCAGCGCCACCCATGTGGCCTTAGGCCCCGCCCCCACTTCACGGGTTCGAACCTGTGCCATTATGTAATTAAAAAAAAAAAAAAAAAACACAACAGAGGAAAATAACATGTCCGTCTTTCTCATATTGATCTAATGAACACAACTCAAAGGAGGACCACTCACTCGTTAATATGGATAATACAATTTTGAGTCAGCCTTTTTATATTTTTTTGTTAAATTGGTAAGAGGGGAAATTCCAATCCTACCTAAACCTCAAGCAATTTTATCAAGTACCCACATACTTCATTAGCGTCACGTAACTAATGTTTTCATTTGGATCGTTGAGAAAAGTTGGGAGAAAAGAAAATAGAAAGAGAGAAAATAAAGAAAAGAAAATTGAGTCCATCAAATAATTTTGTGCTTAAAATAATCAAATTATATATGTTTAAGAATATATTTTCATATTTGTAAATGTTTAAAAACAAATTGAAAGAAATATGTTTTTCATATTTGTGAGGGTGACTTGGTGGAGATATGGCAGGAGTGAGAAGATGCCAGGCCTGTGAAGTAGTAATGGGAAGAATAATTTTTTTCCCAAAATCTCTCCATATTTGGAGAGAAAAGTTTATATGGAAAATGTGGCGGGTCTCACCTTTCATCCCTTATTTTCTCCCATCTTTTTTTTTTTTTTTTTGTATGTGAAAAGTAATTAGTTAAAATGGACTTAAAATAAGGATATAAGTAATACCATTATGAATATATATATATATAATAAAATTAAGGACCCACATACATTGTTTAAATGTGTGAATTTTGTGGCTTATCTCACATTTTAGAAATACAGCAGACTGAATTTAGTCATATCACACATAATTTCCATAGCCAACCAATCATATCAGTCAATTAAAGAACAGCAAAATAACATGTTACATGCTTCTCTTCGGAGTTGCGTTATTTGACTTTTCTTCTGTTTGTGCCCAAATGATGTGCTGTTTCGACACTGATGGCTCTTTATTTTGGAATACAACACCCCTCCTTCTGTTGAGGATATTATGAGATTACTTTCAAGTTGAAAGCATGGTTATTACGAATTTGCTATTTTTAGCCATTTTGCATTAGCTTTTGTAATTTGTCAATAATGATCTAACTCAGGGTCATCCTCCCTAATATTGGATCAAACAAATTCACTGCAACTTTTTTTCTGTCACAGCGAGAGGATGCTAGGGTTTCATCCCGGCTAGCCTGTGTGGTGACATTGGCCAATGTGATGTGTGAATTAAACCTTCCGTGCAGAAGAGATTAAGGATAGCTTAAGGTTGAAGATGGATATAGAAGATGCTCAGATATCAAACTCTCACTACTACAAAAAATGTTTTTTGTAGTACACCATTTGCGGCGCTTAAATGATGAAGAGCTACAGATAAGGAGGCGGAACCTATTGTAGCACTGGTTTAAACCAGTGCTACAATAGATTTTACCAATTATAGCTCTTTTTAATAAATTGCTACAGTTGGTCATAATTTTTCTTTGAAAAAAAATATTAAAACATTTGTAGCATATTTTTAAGAAAAAGCTACATAAGTGTCGGTTAAATTTTATTTAAATATTTGGGTATTGTAGCATTTAGTTGGTTAAGAGCGACAATAGGCCTTTTTAAAAAAATATATTTTAAACCCTAATATCACCCCACTTAACTTGCCCATTACACCCACAAAGACAATATCTTTCACATGCTTCTCCATATGAATAATTGTTCTTTTTCCTTTTTCATTTCAAAGGTAAAAAATTCATCAGTTTTCCTTCAACTCTAGCACCAAACTCTCTCTTTGCCACTCAATATTCTTGTTCTCTAGTGCCCGAAGCTATCTTTTCACCATTTTTCTTCTTCCTCATTCCCTTCTTCTTTTCTCCCTCCATGCTCAACCCTATTTACTCTTTTCTTGCATCTGGACGCTACAATAATGCTGTTCAAGTTTTTCACCATCATTCGTAGCAATGATTCTGTTCCCCGACAATGAAGCTTGTGAAGCTGGGATGTGGATTTTAGATATTTATATTGTTAGGATTTGGTTTAAATATTATTTATTTATTATTTAAGTTAGATATTTAAGGATTTGAACTAGATATTAAGATAGGAGTAGATATTTAGAGTAATATTTTCTAAAGAAAAATTTTTGTACAATATTTTTAGCTAAATTAGGATGAATTGAATGACATACTTAATTGTGGAAGCACTAATATATAGATTAGGTACCTTATCATCCTTTTTCTTGATCATGTAATTTTATTCATGTTAATCTAATTGTTTGCTTTGTATGAAGGTATTTATACCAGAGCATTTCGAGGGACATCGAAAGAGTACTGTCAACACCCATTTCCATTTCGATAATCGAAGAGTAATAAAGACAAGATTTTGTGGGCATACAGAAAAGTACATTTATATTGATAAAAGTATTCGTTTACCATCCCAACGTCGTTCATCAACGAAATACAAAATACAACGAAAGTTTTAATAAATACAGATATCCCAATATATCTAAAGCATAAACTAATTATAACCACCATCTTTAACCTCGCCTTGAGACACGTGCTAGTCAATTCTCCTTATATGTACCTTTGCCTTTTGTCCCACTGGCACCCGCTGAGATGTTTATTTTAAAAATAGGGTGAGATTCCAAAGAATCCCCGTAGAAACATGCTATCGTTCATAGAAAATACGAAAAGTAAATATGACATGTGTCAAAGTATGCACTAATTAATGAACAATATAAACACATCATCATCATGTATACATGAGTAGGGCCCAGCCCCACAATCTACACCGGTTGGACTTCCGCCAACTCCTAGTGTAAGTGCACCCCGGCACTAAATGCCCCTCTTTAGGTAAACCATGTTGATTAATAAAGCGCATTTACAAACATTGGCATCCACACAAGCATATAACTATGGCATGATGTATGAAGGATAATGTTCCTACCTCAAAGTTCTTTTAACTCCTTTTTAGTGTGCCTCATAAAACGTGTCACTTCTGACTTTCGTCTCAGTCCTAAAATATTAAATGTACAAGAAATAGGTCATAACCTATCCAAGTATCATTTTAGACTATCCCATAGTGTTTCTTGTGGTTATATTAGTCGATGGTGAAAATTTACCAAAATGCCCCCGGAACCCCGGCCCGGTGTAATGACCCAATTTGGGATTAAGGGCTAATTATGCTAGAAGTAATGTAATTATCGTTGAATTCAATGTAAATGTGTTCTAATCAATGCCTAAACCTTATATTTATGCTTAAGTGTGGATTAATGTCTAAATGGGTTGAAATATAGGGGAGGGCGCATAGTGATGTTATTGGAATGATATGAATGAGTTTGGAAGTGATTTATGTGAAATTGCCATAATCAGGGGAAAAATGGTAAAATTGGAAAGTTACCGACCAATTGGTCAGTTACCGGAGAGAAAACTCATAGGTAACTTGAGATCAATGGTTAGGATTGAATGAGCAAGAGGCGGAATTCTATGTTTACAAGCCTATGTGACTCCATGATAGGGAGAATGAGATTGTGACACATGGCATTGTATGGACCAAGGATTGGAGTCAAACTTTCAACTTATTTCTCTCTCTCTCTTTTCTCTCCAAGGTCGGCCTAATGGCCCTCTTAGCCCAAAAATCTAACTTCTTTCCTCTTCTTCATCATCTTCTTCACCAACTCATCTCTCTCCTCTCCTCCATTTTCGTTGGAAATAAGCAAGAAAGAGAAAGAAGAAGCTTGGGTTTTAGGTAAGGAAATGACTTTGAATGCTCAAGTGTTCTTCATTAATATTGTTCAAGGGGTTGAGAGCTTTATTCCTATGGTTTTAGATTTTTTATTAGTGGAGTTTGAGAACTTGTGGGAATTTGAAAGTGGGAGAATCAAAGAAATAGCTTTGGGAAGAAATTGAGGTGAGTATTTGATACCTTTTGGTATAATTTTTGTGGTCATTGGTTTGGTTTTGAGAATTTTGAATTTTTTCCCTGATTTTGGTCTAATTTGAATGCTTGAATTGGTTAGTTGTTAGTGGTGAAATAGTGTCATAGAGTGTCTTTATGCATTTGAAATTGGTTTGAAATTTGGGATTGGAATGGATTGCAATGTAGGTTTTGGATTGTGTTTTGGTGTGACATGTTGAGGTCATTGTGTAACATGTGAATGGAAATGGAATTTGGTTATTTTGATGGTTCCAATGGATTCCTTAGGTAAAATTGTATTGGAATGGTGTTGGGTGTGAAATTGGAACCGTTGGAGGCACATATGCAAAAACTGAAATTTTGTCTCTTAAAACTCTATAAAGGGCAGTCAGGTTGTTTGGACATTTTGAATGGGCAAATGGTGCCTAAAAATTCTTAAACTTTCCAGTCTTAAATTTCACATTCCAAGCTTCAAAATGGACATATAAGTTGTTTCATTTAATTTTTTTTGCTTGGAGTACTGACTGTCCAAAGTTTGGGATTAAAGCTGGAATCTGTTTTGGGGCAGAGGTGAATTTTGTGAAATTCTATAATTATGTGGTAATTTCTGGTAATGATCCATATTTTTTCTATAAAGAAGACTTAAATACCTTTCATTTGGATTTAGAATCACCTCATTTTGATTTTTTTGGAATTAGTTATGATTTTTGAAAATTCAGCCAAGAAACAAGATTTTCTTGGCCATGGCCAGCAGATTATGGGCCGTGGCCCAAATGTTTCTAACCTATTTTCGGCAGCGGCTAGTGGATTTTTGGGCCATGGCCAACATCCAAAAATCATTATTTCTCACTTTTGAAAGGTGGTTTTTGGTATGATCTTTCCCAACCCTTTAGGCAGATATTTGGGCTTCTAATAGCCACCTAAAGAGTCCAAATGATAACTGACATTAAGTGTGATGAAAGTAAAGAATTTAGAGTAGGGAATTAATCTGCCGCTCTTGACATTGGTTTATAGGATTTGACATTTGCTATACTCGTGAGCCCACTGTGCCGAAGAACGTCAGGAAAAGACAAGGTAGTGACTCTTTCTCTTATACTATATGTAAAGCATTGTATGTTTGTCATGCATTGTGATACATTGTGATGCTTTGATATTACAGTGAAAGCTAGCATAACGATTACAGTGTAAGCTATTGCATTGAGATCGCAGCGAAAGTTGACGCATAGTGTTTACAGCCATGAGTATGTTGTATGTGGCGTGAGCCATATATCATTATGCTGCTAAACATAATCGTATATGCTATGTGTTTATACACTATATGAGTGACTTGTTACTACTGAGATTCTTTTGAATTTCATTCTTTCCATTGACTAACATTTCAGACAGGGCAAGCGGCTCCAAGGAGAAGTGAACAACCAGGAACGGCTATAACTTAGTAAAGATGTTTAGTTTGAACTGTTGATTATCTACTTTGGAACAGGGTTACTGTATATTATTTTTAAATGTAAATTAACATTCTGTATATGGTGGTGTAATCCCCTAAATGAGAATTGACACCCTTAGTATAACCTTAAGTATTTAACCCGGGATTGCCAGAATTTTTGTTGTATACTCTGATATATATAAATGTGATATAATTACATTCGATATCTGAACTTAAGACCAGGATAGGGAAAAAATTTTGAAAGCTTTTGTGAAGACTCTATCGTAAGGGAGGGAGTTGAAATGAGTTTTCACCTATCCGACAGTCTCTAAACCAATTTATTCTGTGATATCGAATCTTAATTAAGGCAGGGGGTTACACCTGACCATGCCGTACCCGGCCCGATAGCACATTTCCAAAAATTTTGACTAGGGCGATCTTGATATATTTTCACCCAAGGAATCCATTTCTGGGCTTGAAATCACCAAATTCAGTGTCAAATTATGAAAATACCCTTGACAACCCCGATTTAGGGTTTTAGTGCCGTTTTCGTAATTACGCTTTTTCGGCCTTTTTTGAAAAAGTGACCAACTATAACCCCACCTATTTTTGCCCACTGAATCTAATGGAACCATCCATTTCATGAAAATCCAGCTCCTAGCCCCTAGAACAGTACTGGCCGAAATTTTTTCAAAAAAATGGAAAAATGGAGTTTTATGTTTTAGCTTCCAAAACTTGTACTTTTCCACTTCTAATCCTTTATTAACTCATTTAAACACATCTTAACCATGATTCAAAGAAATTTGGGCAGCATGAGAATTAGACATACCATTGGCAGAAACACTATTAATAGATGTAGAGGGTTGAGATGAAGGATTTTCAGCTTGAACAAGTGCCAATAACTTTTTATATTGGTCAGTAGTGAAACTGTATGACTCATTTACTACCTTTTCAGGTTCTTGCAAATTCTTTCCAACAAGAACAGAGTCAGTAACAGCAACATTAATAGAAGCATTTCGAAATTTAAATCTAGGAAGAAATCCATGCTTTCTATAGCAAGTAGCTTCAATGTGTCTAGGTTTCCCACAATAAGTGCACTTCTTATTTGAATTCCCCTAATTAGGTTTATAACGACTTGATCCAATGACATTATTTGGCAAAGGAATTGAAGCTTTACTAAATAATGTAACAACCTCAGGAGAAAAATCAAGTTCACACTCTTGCTAAATAACCAAAGAAAATACTCTATTGATGTTTGGAAGAGGATCAATGAGCATTGTTTGCAACTTAACAGATACAACCTGATCACTAAGCCCTTTCAGAAATTTAATAACATAATCCTCAACAATATGCTTCTTATACAGGTCTATGACACCACAATTACATTTTGGATTACAAGAACAAGAAATTAGAGGACACAGAATCAAAAATTCATCCCACAAAATCTTAAGCTTAGTGAAGTAATCACTTACAGATAAGTCTCATTATTTTAGACTGGGAATTTCTTCTTGAAGTTCTGTCAATCGGAAAACATCATTCTGAGCAAATTGAGCCTTCATATCCTCCTAAACATCATAGGCCCTATCAATCTATAAAATACTTTGCGCTAATGTTGGAGACAGAGACCTAGTTATCCATGAGAGAACGATCATATTGCAACGCTACCAAATGTGATAAGCATGATCATTAGTCCCCGAAATTGTAGATGCCCGGTCGATAAATATGAGCTTGTTGCTGGACAACAATGCCATTTGTAACCCCTACACTTACCAAGTCGTAATAGTATTTGAACACGTGTCATTAATTAAGAGATCGAGAATAAATAAAAACTTTTTTTCAAAACCTGTATAATACGATCTCCCTTCACTCTTAAAAACCATTTGGCTTGTTTGGTTCTGTTATATACATCAATATCAGAGTGATAGCAAAAGTTCTGACATACACCCAGGATATATTCATTAACTAAAAGGGTTTTACAGAGCATCATTGCATATCTCAGTTTCCCTTGTCGAGGATTACAATAAAACACTATTCTGTTATCATTATATATACATTTATCCACAAATGATAACCAAAAACCAAAAGCTAAAGACTACCATAGGCAATCCTAGTCGCCCTTATGTACTGCTTTCCCTTGATCCACTTGCCTTGGCTAAAATTTGGTTAATGGAAAGAGTAAGATTCAAAACAATCTCAGTAGTAACATTTCACGTATATAATGCATAATATAACAAAGCATGTAAGAAAATATCACCATTCAGCAACACAGTAGCATTCAATCATGATTTTGATCACAACTGTGAAAAACATGACAATTACTAACAGCAGCATTCAATCATTACTATAATCACTCCCGTGATAGGCATGACAATCAACAATATTCAATCATTACCATAATCACTCCCGTGATGGCATGACAATTAACAACATTAGCATTCAAAGCCAGGACATTCGCAATCGTTCATTCAAAGCCAGGCTATCCATCGCGAATCAATCGTACATTCAATGATAATTACAAACATACAATGCATTAAACATGATATAGGAGAAATTTTCACTGCCTTGTTCTTTCCGTTCGAGTTTAGGCACAAGCCTTCTACGTTCCATGCAAATATCAAATCCTATAATCATAATTAAGAACAACAAGTTATCACTTATCTCAATACTTAAATGACTTCAAAACACTTAGATTTGGTTATCATTAAAGTCCTTTAGGTAGCTGTGAAAGTCTCTAACAATAGCCTAAAAGGATTGGGAAGTACTAAGTTAGAAACCACTTTTCAAAATTACAAAGTACTGAAAATAGGGGTTGGCTGAGCCAAAAAATCTTTGGCTACAGCAAAAAATAGTTAGAGAATTTTTTGCTGAAGCAAAGATTTTTCTGGCTACGGCCAAAAGGAGGTCTAAAAGTTTATTGCTGTAGCAAAGAATCCTCTGGCTGTGGCCAAAAGCAAGACAGAAACTTTTGGGCTGCAGCCAAGGAAATTTCTGTTTCTTGGCTGAACTTCCAAAAATCATAACTAAATCTAGAAAAATGGAAATGAGGTGATCCTAAGTCCTACTTAAATCTTTTTAAGTCTTATTTACAGGAAAAATATGAATCATTGCTATCTATAATCACAAAAATACAGAATTCAACAATTCTCCTTGTTGTTCCAGAATTGATCCCAGTTTCGACATCAAGCTTTGGAAATTCATAACTCTCAGCACACACATCAGAATAACCACCATAATTTATCAATTTAAACTTTAGCATGTGCACTATTAGACTAGAAAGTTTTAGAATTTTAAGCCACCATTTACCCATTCAAAACATCCATGCAATCTGACTGCTTGCACATAGTTTTCACTAACCAAATCTTGCAACTTTTAAACCTGCCCGTTTAGTACGCTGTAATTGATTTTGGTGGATATAGAAATGGAAATGGAAATGGAAATGAGGTTTAAAAGTATGTTTGGAATGTCATGGAAATGAGATATGATTTTTAGGTAAAAAGACTAAAATGTCCTTCAATTTTTTTTTAAAAAAAATCATCCTCCCTGAAAATTTTAGATCTAGCAAACCACTTTTGAAAATTTCAGATCTAGCCAAATTCAGAGTTTCAAGCCGTTGTCACCATCCTTTTCACCGCTACAGTCGTCTCATCGTTGCCACAATCATTCTCGCCACAATAGACAAATTCAGAGTTTACGGCCATAGTTGTCCTCGATGGAGAAGTCAAAGGAGAGCGATCTCGATCTGGCAGGGGAGATAGTGGGGGGGACTTGCCGTCAACGATGTGTGAAGCATGAGGGAGAAACTGACCAGCCACAATCATTGCCACAATCATTCTCATCATAATAGCCAGATTCAGAGTTTGCAGTCGTAGTCGTCCTCGGTGGAGAAGTTAAAGGAGAGCGATCTCAATATGGCAGAGGAGATGGTGGGGGGACTTGCCGGCGAAGATGTGTGAAGCAAGAGTGAGAAGCTGACCGGTCGAGGGCGAAGGATTCGTGCCGAAGGTGGAGTGTGGAGCTTGCTGACGTGCCGTGCTTGTGCTCGTGAAGATGAAAAGTTGGAGGGTAAAATTATAATTCCATTGAATTTCTTACAAATATGAGATTTTTGCATGGAATTGATCTTAGTAGAATTGGCCTCATTTGGATTTCATGTGGAAATGGAATTATGTCAAATTCCATCATACCCAACATCCTCAAGGCATGGAATTGACCTCCATTTCCATTTCCATGGAGTCAATTCCAACATACCAGACAGACCATAAGTTTCCAATAGTTCAAAATTCACATCCAACACTACTCCCACACAATTTCCCACAAGGAATCTAATAGAAATATCAAAACAACCAAATTCCCATTCCTTTATCATGTTCTATTTTAGGCAACAATTCAACACAAAACCCAAAATTGCCAAACTTTACATTTAAAGTTCAATTCACTTCTATTTATCCAAGACTCAATGTAAAGCACCATTTCCATGACCACAAGATACCAAACTCTCTACGAACCCAATCAACGAAAAATAGGGCAAAAATTCTAGAAATTCAAGCCTCAATCAATGGCCACAATATTTACATCAAAAGATTTCTCTTACTCACCTCTATCACTTTCTCTAACTTGTTCCTTGCTTCACCAACCTCTATATTTTCTTAAGTGCACAAACCACCACCTCTTGAAAATCTAAAACCATACAATTAAAGCCCCCAACTCAAGGAACAAGATTAAAGCATAAGATTTTGGCATCCAAGGTCATTTTAAAGGTCAAATGGTTCACCTTGACTAAAGGCTTCTTCCTCTTTCTTCCTTAACCATGGCTGTCGAATGAGGGAGCGAGAGAGAGATAAAGATTATGGAAATGATGATATTTCCCTCCTTCCCATGCCTTTGATCGGAAACACCAAGAGAGAGGGAAGAGAAATTGATAAACAATTGATTATTTGACTTTTCCAACAAGAACCCTTATCCAAAACATGACACGTGTCCAAATCCCATTGTTCCTCATAAAGTAATTCTCCACTTGATTACTCTAACCAACTCCACTAACCATTTAGTTACCTCACTAGCACTTTTAGTTAGTGATCCATTTCTTCTTCAGTTACTGACTAATTAGCCAATAAATTTTTCCATTCTTCCAATTTTGCCCCTGACTATGGCACATTCACTATAATTTCCACTTAACACTTGATTTAACTTCTTCATGCGCCATTCCCCTCTCATTTAAGTTCAATAAAGACTTTGCCACATAATTAATCTTAAATACAGGGTTTGGACATTTTCTACTACTAATTCGGTTATAACCATACTTTATTTCCCAAAAGCATTCATTAAACATTCTTTACGATCTCATATGGGGTCATTAGCCCTTAATCAAAATTTGAGGTATTACACCATTCGCATAGTACACACCCAGGAGTGATAATTCGAGCTAGACAACACCGAAGAGACAAAAATCAGAGATGGATTTTTGTTTGGATGTAAGTAGAATGGGTTACTTGGGTTTTAAACCATTTCAGACAGATTGCCTGTTCCTACGCCGCTTAGGGTTCCGATGAATGAGGAAGAAGCTTAGGCATCTGATTCAACTCCAGTGAACCCAAAAATCTCAATCAGAATGAAGATTTTGAAGAAACAGAGTGATCTTGTAACGATTTTGCCGTCGGATGAGAAACCGGATACGAAATCAATCTTAGAGAATCATATAGATGAAGTGCTCGAAATGGTAAAGAAGCAAAGTGACTTATCGTGGAGAGAGAGAAAAATAGGAAAAGAAAATGTAAAAAAATTAGGAAGAAAATAGCAAGATGAAGTCAATGACTTCTCCGCTTTGATACCGAAATATGAGAAGCAAGAAGAGAAATGAAATTTCAGATTGTATTTTTTTAACCCAGTGAGTGAGTCTCATCTCACTTATATACAATTTGTGTTCCACATAATTAAGCACTTCTAGCTAACTAAGTTTGTTACACTTTCTAACTAATATTTGTTTACACAAGGAAATTGATTACAACAAATATAACAAATGCATGCACTAATATTTTATAAAGTGATTTTATATTTTTTTAATATCAGTTGGAATTATTTAGATTAAATTTTTAAAGTTTAAGCTTATTTATATATTTTTCATGTATAATTATCATAATATTCTTATAAAATATTAAATTTAAGTAATTAAAATTTTGATCCGATGATAATTAACGAGAAAGAGATGTTCTCCCTACAAGTCGCCTTTGAAAACATCACAAATATGAATGAAAAATTCAGAGTTATTTGAATATGCACCGGGTCATTATTCATCAATTCTATTAAGATTAGTCTCAGGTACAATATATAGAGTAATAGAATAGAACATTACAATCACGTGATACTTACTTTCATAGTCTAAATCTAATAGACCCTTTCTATTTTTATTTCAATTTATTATGTTTCGTGTGTTAGACTTACACATTGCCCAATTTCGTGAGTTCTTATAAATTTATTTAGTTCCCACTTCCACGTACTCACGAGAGACTTGAACATATACCCTGTTATTAGGAGTTAATTGGATTAACGTTAGGAAAAATAATTTTTATTCTGACGAATTTTTGCAAATTGAAATTGAGGGTAATATTTCATGGATGTAATATAATTTATGTTGAGAAAAGGTTTTAAAAAAATCAGTTTGACAAAAAAATTATTCAAATATTATAGTAAAAAGTTAGTTTCCAAAAGTTCTAATTAAAAAGAATTCTAAAGTTAAAAAAATGCTTTAGTTTAAACTTGGCTTTCGATTAAAAACACATCTTTTTCATAAGACGTCCAAGACGACTTTTCGTGATAAAAGAGCGACACCACATATCGTCATATCAAACCAACGCCAAATTACTAGAGACGTGAACAACTCATGTTTGATTAAGTTGCTTGATATTTTTTTTTTGAATTTCTTCCCCGGTATCCCACACCCGAAGGTGCAGACTAATCCGGGGCGCCCCTTGGGAGGGACTTCCCAGGGATCGAGCCCAGGTGGCTGGAGGGAATCTTTGCCTCACTTATCTCAACCACCGGACCAAGCCCCCCGGGCTTAAGTTGCTTGATATTAATTGAGTCTCGAGTCATGTCGAAGTCATCACTAGAATGCAAAAATCTCATATGATGTGATGATTTATAAAATGGTCACATATTGTGTCAATTATTTATTATCAGTATCTAGTTAAAGAAGCCATCCTTTTTGTAATTCAATAATAAAAAAAAAAAGGTCTGGCAAATTTTCATTCAACGTTAATTGTTAGCTGTCAACATTTTGGTGGCTGGCCTAGCGACACACCATTGTTTTATTGTTGGCGTCAAATCCTCACGCATATGAGACTACTTATAATAAATAATAAAATACTAATTCTTGGTTGGCTCAAAAAAAAATATTGACAAATTTTAATGTGTTGATTTATAGATTGAAGAAGGGAGGTGATGATTAAGAGCATTATTATATACTTTTGTGAACCTATTTTTATTCAAGCAAACGATCATATCCTCGTTACCATAAAGTTTAATGTAAAAAATTTGATACAGAGAATAAGTATTATGACCGAATATGATAATTATGTTGCCTGTATTTAATGACATATTACCTCCATTTTATATTAGGCAAATTTTCAAAAATCATATCTTTATATATATATATATATATATATATATATATATAGGGTTAAGGGGCAAAACTACTCTTAAACTTTTTTCAAAAGTGCACCCACCACCATAAAAATTTCCGGGAAAAATAACCAGGATCCAATGTTGGTGACTTTTGTTTATGGGGATACCAGTGTCTTGAAGAGGAGGGAGTTGTGGTCATCTCTTCTGGCAATTAGCAGAAATGCACTTATTCCTTGGCTTGTCCTTGGTGATTTTAATGCTATTCTTGATTCCAGAGATAAGGAGGGAGGAGTAACGTCTGTCCCCAGGTCCATGCATGACTTCGTCAGTTGCATTGATGGCTGTAACCTGAGTTTGAGTAATCAGGAGTTCTTGTTGATAGAAACACCTCCAGTGGAATGTAACCAGCTATTTGAGGTCGACTGTGGTGGAATGCCACTAGATCATTCGGTGATGCTGACTTCGTAGCATTCTTGTAATTCTTCAAGCTTCGCTTGCCTTTGTACGCAAAAAAAAAAAAAAAAAAGTGCACCCACCACCATAAACTTTTTTTTGGTGCAAAAGTAACCATGAATTTTTAAAAATGGGGCAAAAGTAACCATGAACTTTTAAAAAATGGGCAAAAGTGATTCTACCATTAATTGTCGTTTATTCAAAAGTTTTTAAGGGGCAAAAATACCCATAAACTTTTCTTAAGAGTGCACTCACCACCATAAACTTTTTTTTTTTAGTGCAAAAATAGCCATAAACTTTCAAAAATGGGGCAAAAGTGACGGTTATCTTTCTAAATTCAAATGTAATCTTTTGATTGTTCTAAGTCTAGAAAAAAACACATTGACTTGTTTACCATGATTTTTCCAAGTCAAAAATTGAAAAACCCATCTTTAATGAAGATGACATCGCTATCCTACTCTCATCGACGTGCAGTAAATGGAATTGTTGATATCCTTTCCCATCAACAATTTTGGCAACTGCGTTTACGACACCATTGATATCAACAATTCCATTTACGACATGTCGGTGAGAGCAAGATGATGATGTCATCTTTATTAAAGATCAGTTTTTCAATTTTTGGTTTGGAAAAATCATGGTGGATAAGTCAAGGTGCTGTTTTCTTGGACTTAGAACAATTAAAAGATGACATTTGAACACATTAAGAGAACCGTCACTTTTGCCCCATTTTTGAAAGTTTATAGTTATTTTTGCACCCAAAAAAAAGTTTAAGGTGGTGAGTGCACTTTTGAGAAAAGTTTATGGGTATTTTTGCCCCTTAAAAACTTTTGAGTAAACGGCCGTTAACGGTAGTATCACTTTTGCTTCTTTTTTTAAAGTTTATGGTTACTTTTGCACCATTTTTAAAAGTTCATGGTTACTTTTGCACCCAAAAAAAAGTTTATGATGGTGGGTGCACTTTTGAAAAAAGTTTAAGGTTAGTTTTGCCCCTTAACCCTATATATATATAAGGTATTTAGCAAATTGTTAAGAATACTTTGTATTCTTAAAATTCTCATAATGGCATATTAAAATTACTTACTTTCATTAATATGATCCATTTCTCATGCATTCAGACAAAAAAATTAAAAAGTTAAAACCTTAAGTGTATATCTGGATTAGTAATTTTAAGTGATTTTAGGCTTTATAAGGTAAATATGAGAAGAGTTTTATTTCGTGAAATATAAAATAACATAACAACGGGATTGAGTTTAATAGAAGGGGTAAGTGATGAACCAAGGTTTGAATCTCTAATGAAAGAGGTACCTACATTTAGTGCCTGACAGTGCCTTAAATAGGAAGATACCTATACTTAGCAAATAAAATAACATATTTTAAACCAAACCAATCATTGACGGAAAAAAACCAAACCAATCATACTTTTAGCCAAAAATATATGAAAAAACAAGATGGAAAAAGAAAATGTTGAATCCCAAAATGACTTTTTTCATTGACAAGATATTGGCGCGCGTAACTCTCGGATGTTCATATATCAGGTGAAATTATGACTTGGACCCGTCTCTCTCATGTATTATCACTTTAAACCCAAAAAAAAAAAAAAAAGTTTTTGAGGGAATAAATTCCACGTATGAACTAAAATTGGATAAAAAAAACATAGAAACTCCTCAAAATTTAAACTAGCTGCTATGACCAACAAAATGAGCAAACAGCTGAGAATGACTTGAGAAATCTTAGCTAGTTTCAATGTATTGCCAAATACCATGTTTTGTTTTTCTACTAAGACATGTCAGCGGTAGATGATGAAAGGGAAAACAGAGGAAAATAGCACGTCTCTCTCGTATTGATGTAATTAACACAACTCAAAGGAGGACCACTTACTTGTTAATAAAGATAACACAATTTTAGGTATTAGCCGTTTTATATGTGGGAGGAATATAACATGTCTCTCTCATATTTAGTCTTCATATGTGAGAGAGACTATAGCATAAGATGAGATGGTGTATTTCATTTGGAAAACGTCCCCTTTACGTTACTTGTAAATGCTCATGGTATGGTTTGATGCTATGAGAATAAAAATTATGCTCCTTTAGCCCTTAATGCCCTTAATATAAAAATTAGTTAACCTTTTTTAGAAAGATTGAGGAAGCTATAAATCAATTGCATTAAAGTATTTAGATAATCGAGTCTCTTAAGCTGAAGTAGTTATGCTAAGTGCTAACTAAAAAAATACAATAGAGTTAACAACTATTACAAATCATAGTGAGCTAAGGCCCAATACTTCTAAGCTACACTGTTCATATATCTCTAATATTGCTATTAAAATCATCATATGTTATAGGTATATATATATATTCATGTTAAACTATTCTTACAAAAGTATTGGATATTCTAAACCATCAAGAAAGTTTTTTCTCTTTTAAGGATATGAAGCACCTTGCAAAATTTGTTTTAAGTTTAAAAATAACATTACATTTTAGAGCAGAACTAAGGTAATAAAATGTACCTAACCTAATTTTCGAATACTATTACTATAAATGCTCACATCACATTCTAATGAAGTTTGATACATTAATATACTGTTGACAAAAAAAAAAACTTCCTCTGATCCTTAATATAAGAAATATTTACCTAATTTAACTAGATTAAGGAAGTTGGTTTAGCTAGTCATGACATTTATTTTCTAAAACAGCCTAGTCATCTTTCTTAATTTCCTCGTTCCCTCTCCTTTTTAATTATTGTTGAAGGGGCATCAATAAAGGTAAATTAGGAAAAGATTGACATATCTAAAAAATATGTCTTATATTTAAAACCAAAATCAACTTCTTAAATATATCTTATATTAAGAATCGGAACGAATACATGAATATAGTGGGATCTTTAATTTTCGTAAGGGCATCAATGTGTTGATGAGAGGCGACATTTCTGATATACGTATGAACTAAAATTGGATAAAATAATATTTAAACTCCTCAAAATTTAAATTAGCTACTATGACCAATAAAATGAGGAAACAGATGAGAATGACTTGAAATATTTTAGCTAAGCTAGTTTAGTCGTACCAGATACCATGATTGTTTTTCTACAACAGACATATCAGAGGTTGTTAATGAAAGGGAAAACAATACAGGAGACCAGCGCCACCCATGTGGCCTTAGGCCCCGCCCCCACTTCACGTGTTCGAACCTGTGCCATTATGTAATTAAAAAAAAAACAGAACAGAGGAAAATAACATGTCCGTCTTTCTCATATTGATCTAATTAACACAACTCAAAGGAGGACCACTCACTTGTTAATATGGATAATACAATTTTGAGTCAGCCTTTTTATATTTTTTTGTTAAATTGGTAAGAGGGGAAATTCCAATCCTACCTAAACCTCAAGCAATTTTATCAAGTACCCACATACTTCATTAGCGTCACGTAACTAATGTTTTCATTTGGATCGTTGAGAAAAGTTGGGAGAAAAGAAAATAGAAAGAGAGAAAATAAAGAAAAGAAAATTGAGTCCATCAAATAATTTTGTGCTTAAAAATTTATTTTAGAAATAAAATAATCAAATTATATATGTTTAAGAATATATTTTCATATTTGTAAATGTTTAAAAACAAATTGAAAGAAATATGTTTTTCATATTTGTGAGGGTGACTTGGTGGAGATATGGCTGGAGTGAGAAGATGCCAGGCCTGTGAAGTTGTAATGGGAAGAATAATTTTTTTTCCCAAAATCTCTTCATATTTGGAGAGAAAAGTTTACATGGAAAATGTGGCGGGTCTCACCTTTCATCCCTTATTTTCTCCCATCTTTTTTTTGTATGTGAAAATTAATTAGTTAAAATGGACTTAAAATAAGGATATAAGTAATACCATTATGAATATATATATATAATAAAATTAAGGACCCACATTCATTGTTTAAATGTGTGAATTTTGTTGCTTATCTCACATTTTAGAAATACAGCAGACTGAATTTAGTCATATCACACATAATTTCCATAGACAACCAATCATACCAGTCAATTAAAGAACAGCAAAATAACATGTTACATGCTTCTCTTCGGAGTTGCGTTATTTGACTTTTCTTCTGTTTGTGCCCAAATGATGTGCTGCTTCGACACTGATGGCTCTTTATTTTGGAATACAACACCCCTCCTTCTGTTGAGGATATTATGAGATTACTTTCACGTTGAAAGCATGGTTATTACGAATTTGCTATTTTTAGCCATTTTGCATAAGCTTTTGTAATTTGTCAATAATGATCTAACTCAGGGTCATCCTCCCTAATATTGGACCAAACACATTCACTACAACTTTTTTTCTGTCACAGCGAGAGGATGCTAGGGTTTCATCCCGGCTAGCCTGTGTGGTGTCATTGGCCAATGCTCAGATATCAAACTCTCACTACTACAAAAAAATGTTTTTTTTTGTAGTACACCGTTTGTAGCACTTAAATGATGAAGAGCTACAGATAAGGAGGCAGAACCTATTGTAGCATTGGTTTAAACCAGTGCTACAATATATTTTACCAATTATAGCTCTTTTTTAATAAAGTGCTACAGTTGGTCATAATTTTTCTTTGAAAAAAATTATTAAAACATTTGTAGCATATTTTTAAGAAAAAGCTACATAAGTGTTGGTTAAATTTTATTTAAATATTTGGGTATTGTAGCATTTAGTTGGTTAAGAGCGACAATAGGCTTTTTAAAAAAAATATATTTTAAACCCTAATATTACCCCCACTTAACTCGCCCATTACACCCACAAAGGCAATATCTTTCACATGCTTCTCCATATGAATAATTGTTCTTTTTCGTTTTTCATTTCTAGGGCAAAAAAATCATCAATTTTCCTTCAACTCTAGCACCAAACTCTCTCTTTGCCACTCAATCTTCTTGTTCTATAGTGCCCCAAGCTATCTTTTCACCATTTTTCTTCTTCCTCATTTCCTTCTTCTTTTCTCCCTCCGTGCTCAACCCTATTTACTCTTTTCTTGCATCTGGACGCTACAATGATGCTGTTCAAGTTTTTCACCATCATTCGTAGTAGTGATTCTGTTCCCCAACATTGAAGCTTGTGAAGCTTTTTCTTTGAATATTTGCCTCCGTTTCTAGTAAGTTTTAGTAGTGATGTTTCTTTTTCGTTTAAATGGTTTTGGTCTCTTCAAGTTGGAATTTTGAAATCTATTTTACATTGTTCTTCCTCTAGGTAGAAATCAGAAAGCTTTGAAGGTGCCCCTTTTTCCATTTGAAATTATTGCTGACTATTCCCCAGTTTGGCCTCTTCAATGTTCATCCTTGTAAAAAACAAAAGCACAATAAGCAAGAATAGAGTAATTAAAATTATTGATGCTTTGCAATGTTTTCTTGATTTATTGATTCATTGGAGAGAATTGAATTTCCTGATCAATTGATTTGTTTAAACAGTTTTGTTGTTAAGAGAATGTTAGGTGTGTGTGTGAGAGAGAGAGATATTATATTATATCTAGTTTTATTTGCTCAAGATTTCTCTAAGGAAGTCCAACATATTTTATTTGGTGGCTGCATTTTTTTATTGTGTTAAAATTGATGGCCCCGTATGCATTTTCTTTTTCCTGAAGACATGGAATGATTCTTCACAAACCACATCCTGGATGTGAAGCCCGTATGTGGGCAGTAGACAGATAGCGATAGTCACTATTAGTGTTGTAAGCTTTAACCTCAAGTTCTTTTTTTTTTCTTTTGCTCGAATTTAACCTCAAGTTCTAAGTTGCCTTTTATATAAGGAAAAAAGGTTGATAGCTGCGTTTTTCATGTCATTGGTATGATATGAAGAAAAGATTTGTCACCATAAAAAAAAAGGATAAGATAATTTTTTCCTCATCTTACTATTTCTTATCTTCAAAATATAGAGCTATGCTACTTCTAGTATTTTCTATGTCTGTGTAATTTGGCGAACCTTAAACTTTGTATGATCTAGAAAGGACTTTTTGGGTCAAGTTAAAAAAAAAGAGTTCTTTTAAATATTGTGTTTAATTTCTTCTGTGTTAGGAAAAATTGTTTTTTTTTTCATTTAAGAGCTATGATTTGTTGGTAAATGAGAGTTCTTTTGTTATGGGCTCTTAAAAATCATTGAGATATGTTATTTAGAATATTTTGTTAAGATTATGATAGATTATCTTATTAGCTGGGATGTGGATTTTAGATATTTATATTGTTAGGATTTGGTTTAAATATTATTTATTTATTATTTAAGTTAGATATTTAAGGATTTGAACTAGATATTAAGATAGGAGTAGATATTTAGAGTAATATTTTCTAAAGAAAAATTTTTGTCTAATATTTTTAGCTAAATTAGGATGAATTGAATTACATACTTAATTGTGGAAGCACTAATATATAGATTAGGTACCTTATCATCCTTTTTCTTTATCATGTAATTTTATTCATGTTAATCTAATTGTTTGCTTTGTATGAAGGTATTTATACCAAAGCATTTCGAGGGACATCAAAAGAGTACTGTCAACACCCATTTCCATTTCGATAATCGAAGAGTAATAAAGACAAGATTTTGTGGGCATACAGAAAAGTACATTTATATTGATAAAAGTATTCGTTTACCATCCCAACGTCGTTCATCAACGAAATACAAAATACAACGAAAGTTTTAATAAATACAGATATCCCAATATATCTAAAGCATAAACTAATTATAACCACCATATTTAACCTCGCCTTGAGACACGTGCTAGTCAATTCTCCTTATATGTACCTTTGCCTTTTGTCCCACTGGCACCCGCTGAGATGTTTATTTTAAAAATAGGGTGAGATTCCAAAGAATCCCCGTAGAAACATGCTATCGTTCATAGAAAATACGAAAAGTAAATATGACATGTGCCAACGTATGCACTAATTAATGAACAATATAAACACATCATCATCATGTATACATGAGTAGAGCCCAGCCCCACAATCTACACCGGTTGGACTTCCGCCAACTCCTAGTGTAAGTGCACCCCGGCACTAAATGCCCCTCTTTAGGTAAACCATGTTGATTAATAAAGCGCATTTACAAACATTGGCATCCACACAAGCATATAACTATGGCATGATGTATGAAGGATAATGTTCCTACCTCAAAGTTCATTTAACCCCTTTTTAGTGTGCCTCATAAAATGTGTCACTTTTGACTTTCGTCTCAGTCTTAAAATATTAAATGTACAAGAAATAGGTCATAACCTATCCAAGTATCATTTTAGACTATCGCATAGTGTTTCTTGTGGTTATATTAGTCGATGGTGAAAATTTACCAAAATGCCCCCGGAACCCCGGCCCAGTGTAATGACCCAATTTGGGATTAAGGGCTAATTATGCTAGAAGTAATGTAATTATCGTTGAATTCAATGTAAATGTGTTCTAATCAATGCCTAAACCTTATATTTATGCTTAAGTGTGGATTAATGTCTAAATGGGTTGAAATATAGGGGAGGGCGCATAGTGATGTTATTGGAATGATATGAATGAGTTTGGAAGTGATTTATGTGAAATTGCCATAATTAGGGGAAAAATGGTAAAATTGGAAAGTTACTGACCAATTGGTCAGTTACCGGAGAGGAAACTCATAGGTAACTTGAGATCAATGGTTAGGATTGAATGAGCAAGAGGCGGAATTCTATGTTTACAAGCCTATGTGAGTCCATGATAGGGAGAATGAGATTGTGACACATGGCATTGTATGGACCAAGGATTGGAGTCAAACTTTCAACTTATTTCTCTCTCTCTCTTTTCTCTCCAAGGTCGGCCTAATGGCCCTCTTAGCCCAAAAATCTAACTTCTTTCCTCTTCTTCATCATCTTCTTCTTCACCAACTTATCTCTCTCCTCTCCTCCATTTTCGTTGGAAATAAGCAAGAAAGAGAAAGAAGAAGCTTGGGTTTTAGGTAAGGAAATGAGTTTGAATGCTCAAGTGTTCTTCATTAATATTGTTCAAGGGGTTGAGAGCTTTATTCCTATGGTTTTAGATTTTTTATTAGTGGAGTTTGAGAACTTGTGGGAATTTGAAAGTGGGAGAATCAAAGAAATAGCTTTGGGAAGAAATTGAGGTGAGTATTTGATACCTTTTGGTATAATTTTTGTGGTCATTGGTTTGGTTTTGAGAATTTTGAATTTTTGCCCTGATTTTGGTCTAATTTGAATGCTTGAATTGGTTAGTTGTTAGTGGTGAAATAGTGTTATAGAGTGTCTTTATGCATTTGAAATTGGTTTGAAATTTGGGATTGGAATGGATTGCAATGTAGGTTTTGGATTAATTATTGGTGTGACATATTGAGGTCATTGTGTAACATGTGAATGGAAATGGAATTTCGTTATTTTGATGATTCCAATGGATTCCTTAGGTAAAATTGTATTGGAATGGTGTTGGGTGTGAAATTGGAACCAATGGAGGCACATATGCAAAAACTGAAATTTTGTCTCTTAAAACTCTATAAAGGGCAGTCAGGTTGTTTGGACATTTTGAATGGGCAAATGGTGCCTAAAAATTCTTAAACTTTCCAGTCTTAAATTTCACATTCCAAGCTTCAAAATGGACATATAATTTGTTTCATTTAATTTTTTTTGCTTGGAGTACTGACTGTCCAAAGTTTGGGATTAAAGCTGGAATCTGTTTTGGGGCAGAGGTGAATTTTGTGAAATTCTATAATTATGTGGTAATTTCTGGTAATGATCCATATTTTTTCTATAAAGAAGACTTAAATACCTTTCATTTGGATTTGGAATCACCTCATTTTGATTTTTTTGGAATTAGTTATGATTTTTGAAAATTCAACCAAGAAACAAGATTTTCTTGGCCATGGCCAGCAGATTATGGGCCGTGGCCCAAATGTTTCTAACCTATTTTTGGCAGCGGCTAGTGGATTTTTGGGCCATGGCCAACATCCAAAAATCATTATTTCTCACTTTTGAAAGGTGGTTTTTGGTATGATCTTTCCCAACCCTTTAGGCAGATATTTGGGCTTCTAATAGCCACCTAAAGAGTCCAAATGATAACTGACATTAAGTGTGATGAAAGTAAAGAATTTGGAGTAGGGAATTAATCTGCCGCTCTTGACATTGGTTTATAGGATTTGACATTTGCTATACTCGTGAGCCCACTGTGCCGAAGAACGTCAGGAAAAGACAAGGTAGTGACTCTTTCTCTTATACTATATGTAAAGCATTGTATGTTTGTCATGCATTGTGATACATTGTGATGCTTTGATATTACAGTGAAAGCTAGCATAGCGATTACAGTGTAAGCTATTGCATTGAGATCGCAGCGAAAGTTGACGCATAGTGTTTACAGCCATGAGTATGTTGTATGTGGCGTGAGCCATATATCATTATGCTGCTAAACATAATCGTATATGCTATGTGTTTATACACTATATGAGTGACTTGTTACTACTGAGATTCTTTTGAATTTCATTCTTTCCATTGACTAACATTTCAGACAGGGCAAGCGGCTCCAAGGAGAAGTGAACAACCAGGAACGGCTATAACTTAGTAAAGATGTTTAGTTTGAACTGTTGATTATCTACTTTGGAACAGGGTTACTGTATATTATTTTTAAATGTAAATTAACATTCTGTATATGGTGGTGTAATCCCCTAAATGAGAATTGACACCCTTAGTATAACCTTAAGTATTTAACCCGGGATTGCCAGAATTTTTGTTGTATACTCTGATATATATAAATGTGATATAATTACATTCGATATCTGAACTTAAGACCAGGATAGGGAAAAAATTTTGAAAGCTTTTGTGAAGACTCTATCGTAAGGGAGGGAGTTGAAATGAGTTTTCACCTATCCGACAGTCTCTAAACCAATTTATTCTGTGATATCGAATCTTAATTAAGGCAGGGGGTTACACCTGACCATGCCGTACCCGGCCCGATAGCACATTTCCAAAAATTTTGACTAGGGCTATCTTGATATATTTTCACCCAAGGAATCCATTTCTGGGCTTGAAATCACCAAATTCAGTGTCAAATTATGAAAATACCCTTGACAACCCCGATTTAGGGTTTTAGTGCCGTTTTCGTAATTACGCTTTTTCGGCCTTTTTTGAAAAAGTGACCAACTATAACCCCACCTATTTTTGCCCACTGAATCTAATGGAACCATCCATTTCATGAAAATCCAGCTCCTAGCCCCTAGAACAGTACTGGCCGAAATTTTTTCAAAAAAATGGAAAAATGGAGTTTTATGTTTTAGCTTCCAAAACTTGTACTTTTCCACTTCTAATCCTTCATTAACTCATTTAAACACATCTTAACCATGATTCAAAGAAATTTGGGCAGCATGAGAATTAGACATACCATTGGCAGAAACACTATTAATAGATGTAGAGGGTTGAGATGAAGGATTTTCAGCTTGAACAAGTGCCAATAACTTTTTATATTGGTCAGTAGTGAAACTGTATGACTCATTTACTACCTTTTCAGGTTCTTGCAAATTCTTTCCAACAAGAACAGAGTCAATAACAGCAACATTAATAGAAGCATTTCGAAATTTAAATCTAGGAAGAAATCCATGCTTTCTATAGCAAGTAGCTTCAATGTGTCTAGGTTTCCCACAATAAGTGCACTTCTTATTTGAATTCCCCTAATTAGGTTTATAACGACTTGATCCAATGACATTATTTGGCAAAGGAATTGAAGCTTTACTAAATAATGTAACAACCTCAGGAGAAAAATCAAGTTCACACTCTTGCTAAATAACCAAAGAAAATACTCTATTGATGTTTGGAAGAGGATCAATGAGCATTGTTTGCAACTTAACAGATACAACCTGATCACTAAGCCCTTTCAGAAATTTAATAACATAATCCTCAACAATATGCTTCTTATACAGGTCTATGACACCACAATTACATTTTGGATTACAAGAACAAGAAATTAGAGGACACAGAATCAAAAATTCATCCCACAAAATCTTAAGCTTAGTGAAGTAATCACTTACAGATAAGTCTCATTATTTTAGACTGGGAATTTCTTCTTGAAGTTCTGTCAATCGGAAAACATCATTCTGAGCAAATTGAGCCTTCATATCCTCCTAAACATCATAGGCCCTATCAATCTATAAAATACTTTGCGCTAATGTTGGAGACAGAGACCTAGTTATCCATGAGAGAACGATCATATTGCAACGCTACCAAATGTGATAAGCATGATCATTAGTCCCCGAAATTGTAGATGCCCGGTCGATAAATATGAGCTTGTTGCTGGACAACAATGCCATTTGTAACCCCTACACTTACCAAGTCGTAATAGTATTTGAACACGTGTCATTAATTAAGAGATCGAGAATAAATAAAAACTTTTTTCCAAAACCTGTATAATACGATCTCCCTTCACTCTTAAAAACCATTTGGCTTGTTTGGTTCTGTTATATACATCAATATCAGAGTGATAGCAAAAGTTCTGACATACACCCAGGATATATTCATTAACTAAAAGGGTTTTACAGAGCATCATTGAATATCTCAGTTTCCCTTGTCGAGGATTACAATAAAACACTATTCTGTTATCATTATATATACATTTATCCACAAATGATAACCAAAAACCAAAAGCTAAAGACTACCATCGGCAATCCTAGTCGCCCTTATGTACTGCTTTCCCTTGATCCACTTGCCTTGGCTAAAATTTGGTTAATGGAAAGAGTAAGATTCAAAACAATCTCAGTAGTAACATTTCACGTATATAATGCATAATATAACAAAGCATGTAAGAAAATATCACCATTCAGCAACACAGTAGCATTCAATCATGATTTTGATCACAACTGTGAAAAACATGACAATTACTAACAGCAGCATTCAATCATTACTATAATCACTCCCGTGATAGGCATGACAATCAACAATATTCAATCATTACCATAATCACTCCCGTGATGGCATGACAATTAACAACATTAGCATTCAAAGCCAGGACATTCGCAATCGTTCATTCAAAGCCAGGCTATCCATCGCGAATCAATCGTACATTCAATGATAATTACAAACATACAATGCATTAAACATGATATAGGAGAAATTTTCACTGCCTTGTTCTTTCCGTTCGAGTTTAGGCACAAGCCTTCTACGTTCCATGCAAATATCAAATCCTATAATCATAATTAAGAACAACAAGTTATCACTTATCTCAATACTTAAATGACTTCAAAACACTTAGATTTGGTTATCATTAAAGTCCTTTAGGTAGCTGTGAAAGTCTCTAACAATAGCCTAAAAGGATTGGGAAGTACTAAGTTAGAAACCACTTTTCAAAATTACAAAGTACTGAAAATAGGGGTTGGCTGAGCCAAAAAATCTTTGGCTACAGCAAAAAATAGTTAGAGAATTTTTTGCTGAAGCAAAGATTTTTCTGGCTACGGCCAAAAGGAGGTCTAAAAGTTTATTGCTGTAGCAAAGAATCCTCTGGCTGTGGCCAAAAGCAAGACAGAAACTTTTGGGCTGCAGCCAAGGAAATTTCTGTTTCTTGGCTGAACTTCCAAAAATCATAACTAAATCTAGAAAAATGGAAATGAGGTGATCCTAAGTCCTACTTAAATCTTTTTAAGTCTTATTTACAGGAAAAATATGAATCATTGCTATCTATAATCACAAAAATACAGAATTCAACAATTCTCCTTGTTGTTCCAGAATTGATCCCAGTTTCGACATCAAGCTTTGGAAATTCATAACTCTCAGCACACACATCAGAATAACCACCATAATTTATCAATTTAAACTTTAGCATGTGCACTATTAGACTAGAAAGTTTTAGAATTTTAAGCCACCATTTACCCATTCAAAACATCCATGCAATCTGACTGCTTGCACATAGTTTTCACTAACCAAATCTTGCAACTTTTAAACCTGCCCGTTTAGTACGCTGTAATTGATTTTGGTGGATATAGAAATGGAAATGGAAATGGAAATGAGGTTTAAAAGTATGTTTGGAATGTCATGGAAATGAGATATGATTTTTAGGTAAAAAGACTAAAATGTCCTTCAATTTTTTTTTAAAAAAAATCATCCTCCCTGAAAATTTTAGATCTAGCAAACCACTTTTGAAAATTTCAGATCTAGCCAAATTCAGAGTTTCAAGCCGTTGTCACCATCCTTTTCACCGCTACAGTCGTCTCATCGTTGCCACAATCATTCTCGCCACAATAGACAAATTCAGAGTTTACGGCCATAGTTGTCCTCGATGGAGAAGTCAAAGGAGAGCGATCTCGATCTGGCAGGGGAGATAGTGGGGGGGACTTGCCGTCAACGATGTGTGAAGCATGAGGGAGAAACTGACCAGCCACAATCATTGCCACAATCATTCTCATCATAATAGCCAGATTCAGAGTTTGCAGTCGTAGTCGTCCTCGGTGGAGAAGTTAAAGGAGAGCGATCTCAATATGGCAGAGGAGATGGTGGGGGGACTTGCCGGCGAAGATGTGTGAAGCAAGAGTGAGAAGCTGACCGGTCGAGGGCGAAGGATTCGTGCCGAAGGTGGAGTGTGGAGCTTGCTGACGTGCCGTGCTTGTGCTCGTGAAGATGAAAAGTTGGAGGGTAAAATTATAATTCCATTGAATTTCTTACAAATATGAGATTTTTGCATGGAATTGATCTTAGTAGAATTGGCCTCATTTGGATTTCATGTGGAAATGGAATTATGTCAAATTCCATCATACCCAACATCCTCAAGGCATGGAATTGACCTCCATTTCCATTTCCATGGAGTCAATTCCAACATACCAGACAGACCATAAGTTTCCAATAGTTCAAAATTCACATCCAACACTACTCCCACACAATTTCCCACAAGGAATCTAATAGAAATATCAAAACAACCAAATTCCCATTCCTTTATCATGTTCTATTTTAGGCAACAATTCAACACAAAACCCAAAATTGCCAAACTTTACATTTAAAGTTCAATTCACTTCTATTTATCCAAGACTCAATGTAAAGCACCATTTCCATGACCACAAGATACCAAACTCTCTACGAACCCAATCAACGAAAAATAGGGCAAAAATTCTAGAAATTCAAGCCTCAATCAATGGCCACAATATTTACATCAAAAGATTTCTCTTACTCACCTCTATCACTTTCTCTAACTTGTTCCTTGCTTCACCAACCTCTATATTTTCTTAAGTGCACAAACCACCACCTCTTGAAAATCTAAAACCATACAATTAAAGCCCCCAACTCAAGGAACAAGATTAAAGCATAAGATTTTGGCATCCAAGGTCATTTTAAAGGTCAAATGGTTCACCTTGACTAAAGGCTTCTTCCTCTTTCTTCCTTAACCATGGCTGTCGAATGAGGGAGCGAGAGAGAGATAAAGATTATGGAAATGATGATATTTCCCTCCTTCCCATGCCTTTGATCGGAAACACCAAGAGAGAGGGAAGAGAAATTGATAAACAATTGATTATTTGACTTTTCCAACAAGAACCCTTATCCAAAACATGACACGTGTCCAAATCCCATTGTTCCTCATAAAGTAATTCTCCACTTGATTACTCTAACCAACTCCACTAACCATTTAGTTACCTCACTAGCACTTTTAGTTAGTGATCCATTTCTTCTTCAGTTACTGACTAATTAGCCAATAAATTTTTCCATTCTTCCAATTTTGCCCCTGACTATGGCACATTCACTATAATTTCCACTTAACACTTGATTTAACTTCTTCATGCGCCATTCCCCTCTCATTTAAGTTCAATAAAGACTTTGCCACATAATTAATCTTAAATACAGGGTTTGGACATTTTCTACTACTAATTCGGTTATAACCATACTTTATTTCCCAAAAGCATTCATTAAACATTCTTTACGATCTCATATGGGGTCATTAGCCCTTAATCAAAATTTGAGGTATTACACCATTCGCATAGTACACACCCAGGAGTGATAATTCGAGCTAGACAACACCGAAGAGACAAAAATCAGAGATGGATTTTTGTTTGGATGTAAGTAGAATGGGTTACTTGGGTTTTAAACCATTTCAGACAGATTGCCTGTTCCTACGCCGCTTAGGGTTCCGATGAATGAGGAAGAAGCTTAGGCATCTGATTCAACTCCAGTGAACCCAAAAATCTCAATCAGAATGAAGATTTTGAAGAAACAGAGTGATCTTGTAACGATTTTGCCGTCGGATGAGAAACCGGATACGAAATCAATCTTAGAGAATCATATAGATGAAGTGCTCGAAATGGTAAAGAAGCAAAGTGACTTATCGTGGAGAGAGAGAAAAATAGGAAAAGAAAATGTAAAAAAATTAGGAAGAAAATAGCAAGATGAAGTCAATGACTTCTCCGCTTTGATACCGAAATATGAGAAGCAAGAAGAGAAATGAAATTTCAGATTGTATTTTTTTAACCCAGTGAGTGAGTCTCATCTCACTTATATACAATTTGTGTTCCACATAATTAAGCACTTCTAGCTAACTAAGTTTGTTACACTTTCTAACTAATATTTGTTTACACAAGGAAATTGATTACAACAAATATAACAAATGCATGCACTAATATTTTATAAAGTGATTTTATATTTTTTTAATATCAGTTGGAATTATTTAGATTAAATTTTTAAAGTTTAAGCTTATTTATATATTTTTCATGTATAATTATCATAATATTCTTATAAAATATTAAATTTAAGTAATTAAAATTTTGATCCGATGATAATTAACGAGAAAGAGATGTTCTCCCTACAAGTCGCCTTTGAAAACATCACAAATATGAATGAAAAATTCAGAGTTATTTGAATATGCACCGGGTCATTATTCATCAATTCTATTAAGATTAGTCTCAGGTACAATATATAGAGTAATAGAATAGAACATTACAATCACGTGATACTTACTTTCATAGTCTAAATCTAATAGACCCTTTCTATTTTTATTTCAATTTATTATGTTTCGTGTGTTAGACTTACACATTGCCCAATTTCGTGAGTTCTTATAAATTTATTTAGTTCCCACTTCCACGTACTCACGAGAGACTTGAACATATACCCTGTTATTAGGAGTTAATTGGATTAACGTTAGGAAAAATAATTTTTATTCTGACGAATTTTTGCAAATTGAAATTGAGGGTAATATTTCATGGATGTAATATAATTTATGTTGAGAAAAGGTTTTAAAAAAATCAGTTTGACAAAAAAATTATTCAAATATTATAGTAAAAAGTTAGTTTCCAAAAGTTCTAATTAAAAAGAATTCTAAAGTTAAAAAAATGCTTTAGTTTAAACTTGGCTTTCGATTAAAAACACATCTTTTTCATAAGACGTCCAAGACGACTTTTCGTGATAAAAGAGCGACACCACATATCGTCATATCAAACCAACGCCAAATTACTAGAGACGTGAACAACTCATGTTTGATTAAGTTGCTTGATATTTTTTTTTTGAATTTCTTCCCCGGTATCCCACACCCGAAGGTGCAGACTAATCCGGGGCGCCCCTTGGGAGGGACTTCCCAGGGATCGAGCCCAGGTGGCTGGAGGGAATCTTTGCCTCACTTATCTCAACCACCGGACCAAGCCCCCCGGGCTTAAGTTGCTTGATATTAATTGAGTCTCGAGTCATGTCGAAGTCATCACTAGAATGCAAAAATCTCATATGATGTGATGATTTATAAAATGGTCACATATTGTGTCAATTATTTATTATCAGTATCTAGTTAAAGAAGCCATCCTTTTTGTAATTCAATAATAAAAAAAAAAAGGTCTGGCAAATTTTCATTCAACGTTAATTGTTAGCTGTCAACATTTTGGTGGCTGGCCTAGCGACACACCATTGTTTTATTGTTGGCGTCAAATCCTCACGCATATGAGACTACTTATAATAAATAATAAAATACTAATTCTTGGTTGGCTCAAAAAAAAATATTGACAAATTTTAATGTGTTGATTTATAGATTGAAGAAGGGAGGTGATGATTAAGAGCATTATTATATACTTTTGTGAACCTATTTTTATTCAAGCAAACGATCATATCCTCGTTACCATAAAGTTTAATGTAAAAAATTTGATACAGAGAATAAGTATTATGACCGAATATGATAATTATGTTGCCTGTATTTAATGACATATTACCTCCATTTTATATTAGGCAAATTTTCAAAAATCATATCTTTATATATATATATATATATATATATATAGGGTTAAGGGGCAAAACTACTCTTAAACTTTTTTCAAAAGTGCACCCACCACCATAAAAATTTCCGGGAAAAATAACCAGGATCCAATGTTGGTGACTTTTGTTTATGGGGATACCAGTGTCTTGAAGAGGAGGGAGTTGTGGTCATCTCTTCTGGCAATTAGCAGAAATGCACTTATTCCTTGGCTTGTCCTTGGTGATTTTAATGCTATTCTTGATTCCAGAGATAAGGAGGGAGGAGTAACGTCTGTCCCCAGGTCCATGCATGACTTCGTCAGTTGCATTGATGGCTGTAACCTGAGTTTGAGTAATCAGGAGTTCTTGTTGATAGAAACACCTCCAGTGGAATGTAACCAGCTATTTGAGGTCGACTGTGGTGGAATGCCACTAGATCATTCGGTGATGCTGACTTCGTAGCATTCTTGTAATTCTTCAAGCTTCGCTTGCCTTTGTACGCAAAAAAAAAAAAAAAAAAGTGCACCCACCACCATAAACTTTTTTTTGGTGCAAAAGTAACCATGAATTTTTAAAAATGGGGCAAAAGTAACCATGAACTTTTAAAAAATGGGCAAAAGTGATTCTACCATTAATTGTCGTTTATTCAAAAGTTTTTAAGGGGCAAAAATACCCATAAACTTTTCTTAAGAGTGCACTCACCACCATAAACTTTTTTTTTTTAGTGCAAAAATAGCCATAAACTTTCAAAAATGGGGCAAAAGTGACGGTTATCTTTCTAAATTCAAATGTAATCTTTTGATTGTTCTAAGTCTAGAAAAAAACACATTGACTTGTTTACCATGATTTTTCCAAGTCAAAAATTGAAAAACCCATCTTTAATGAAGATGACATCGCTATCCTACTCTCATCGACGTGCAGTAAATGGAATTGTTGATATCCTTTCCCATCAACAATTTTGGCAACTGCGTTTACGACACCATTGATATCAACAATTCCATTTACGACATGTCGGTGAGAGCAAGATGATGATGTCATCTTTATTAAAGATCAGTTTTTCAATTTTTGGTTTGGAAAAATCATGGTGGATAAGTCAAGGTGCTGTTTTCTTGGACTTAGAACAATTAAAAGATGACATTTGAACACATTAAGAGAACCGTCACTTTTGCCCCATTTTTGAAAGTTTATAGTTATTTTTGCACCCAAAAAAAAGTTTAAGGTGGTGAGTGCACTTTTGAGAAAAGTTTATGGGTATTTTTGCCCCTTAAAAACTTTTGAGTAAACGGCCGTTAACGGTAGTATCACTTTTGCTTCTTTTTTTAAAGTTTATGGTTACTTTTGCACCATTTTTAAAAGTTCATGGTTACTTTTGCACCCAAAAAAAAGTTTATGATGGTGGGTGCACTTTTGAAAAAAGTTTAAGGTTAGTTTTGCCCCTTAACCCTATATATATATAAGGTATTTAGCAAATTGTTAAGAATACTTTGTATTCTTAAAATTCTCATAATGGCATATTAAAATTACTTACTTTCATTAATATGATCCATTTCTCATGCATTCAGACAAAAAAATTAAAAAGTTAAAACCTTAAGTGTATATCTGGATTAGTAATTTTAAGTGATTTTAGGCTTTATAAGGTAAATATGAGAAGAGTTTTATTTCGTGAAATATAAAATAACATAACAACGGGATTGAGTTTAATAGAAGGGGTAAGTGATGAACCAAGGTTTGAATCTCTAATGAAAGAGGTACCTACATTTAGTGCCTGACAGTGCCTTAAATAGGAAGATACCTATACTTAGCAAATAAAATAACATATTTTAAACCAAACCAATCATTGACGGAAAAAAACCAAACCAATCATACTTTTAGCCAAAAATATATGAAAAAACAAGATGGAAAAAGAAAATGTTGAATCCCAAAATGACTTTTTTCATTGACAAGATATTGGCGCGCGTAACTCTCGGATGTTCATATATCAGGTGAAATTATGACTTGGACCCGTCTCTCTCATGTATTATCACTTTAAACCCAAAAAAAAAAAAAAAAGTTTTTGAGGGAATAAATTCCACGTATGAACTAAAATTGGATAAAAAAAACATAGAAACTCCTCAAAATTTAAACTAGCTGCTATGACCAACAAAATGAGCAAACAGCTGAGAATGACTTGAGAAATCTTAGCTAGTTTCAATGTATTGCCAAATACCATGTTTTGTTTTTCTACTAAGACATGTCAGCGGTAGATGATGAAAGGGAAAACAGAGGAAAATAGCACGTCTCTCTCGTATTGATGTAATTAACACAACTCAAAGGAGGACCACTTACTTGTTAATAAAGATAACACAATTTTAGGTATTAGCCGTTTTATATGTGGGAGGAATATAACATGTCTCTCTCATATTTAGTCTTCATATGTGAGAGAGACTATAGCATAAGATGAGATGGTGTATTTCATTTGGAAAACGTCCCCTTTACGTTACTTGTAAATGCTCATGGTATGGTTTGATGCTATGAGAATAAAAATTATGCTCCTTTAGCCCTTAATGCCCTTAATATAAAAATTAGTTAACCTTTTTTAGAAAGATTGAGGAAGCTATAAATCAATTGCATTAAAGTATTTAGATAATCGAGTCTCTTAAGCTGAAGTAGTTATGCTAAGTGCTAACTAAAAAAATACAATAGAGTTAACAACTATTACAAATCATAGTGAGCTAAGGCCCAATACTTCTAAGCTACACTGTTCATATATCTCTAATATTGCTATTAAAATCATCATATGTTATAGGTATATATATATATTCATGTTAAACTATTCTTACAAAAGTATTGGATATTCTAAACCATCAAGAAAGTTTTTTCTCTTTTAAGGATATGAAGCACCTTGCAAAATTTGTTTTAAGTTTAAAAATAACATTACATTTTAGAGCAGAACTAAGGTAATAAAATGTACCTAACCTAATTTTCGAATACTATTACTATAAATGCTCACATCACATTCTAATGAAGTTTGATACATTAATATACTGTTGACAAAAAAAAAAACTTCCTCTGATCCTTAATATAAGAAATATTTACCTAATTTAACTAGATTAAGGAAGTTGGTTTAGCTAGTCATGACATTTATTTTCTAAAACAGCCTAGTCATCTTTCTTAATTTCCTCGTTCCCTCTCCTTTTTAATTATTGTTGAAGGGGCATCAATAAAGGTAAATTAGGAAAAGATTGACATATCTAAAAAATATGTCTTATATTTAAAACCAAAATCAACTTCTTAAATATATCTTATATTAAGAATCGGAACGAATACATGAATATAGTGGGATCTTTAATTTTCGTAAGGGCATCAATGTGTTGATGAGAGGCGACATTTCTGATATACGTATGAACTAAAATTGGATAAAATAATATTTAAACTCCTCAAAATTTAAATTAGCTACTATGACCAATAAAATGAGGAAACAGATGAGAATGACTTGAAATATTTTAGCTAAGCTAGTTTAGTCGTACCAGATACCATGATTGTTTTTCTACAACAGACATATCAGAGGTTGTTAATGAAAGGGAAAACAATACAGGAGACCAGCGCCACCCATGTGGCCTTAGGCCCCGCCCCCACTTCACGTGTTCGAACCTGTGCCATTATGTAATTAAAAAAAAAACAGAACAGAGGAAAATAACATGTCCGTCTTTCTCATATTGATCTAATTAACACAACTCAAAGGAGGACCACTCACTTGTTAATATGGATAATACAATTTTGAGTCAGCCTTTTTATATTTTTTTGTTAAATTGGTAAGAGGGGAAATTCCAATCCTACCTAAACCTCAAGCAATTTTATCAAGTACCCACATACTTCATTAGCGTCACGTAACTAATGTTTTCATTTGGATCGTTGAGAAAAGTTGGGAGAAAAGAAAATAGAAAGAGAGAAAATAAAGAAAAGAAAATTGAGTCCATCAAATAATTTTGTGCTTAAAAAATTATTTTAGAAATAAAATAATCAAATTATATATGTTTAAGAATATATTTTCATATTTGTAAATGTTTAAAAACAAATTGAAAGAAATATGTTTTTCATATTTGTGAGGGTGACTTGGTGGAGATATGGCTGGAGTGAGAAGATGCCAGGCCTGTGAAGTTGTAATGGGAAGAATAATTTTTTTTCCCAAAATCTCTTCATATTTGGAGAGAAAAGTTTACATGGAAAATGTGGCGGGTCTCACCTTTCATCCCTTATTTTCTCCCATCTTTTTTTTGTATGTGAAAATTAATTAGTTAAAATGGACTTAAAATAAGGATATAAGTAATACCATTATGAATATATATATATATATATATATAAAATAAAATTAAGGACCCACATACATTGTTTAAATGTGTGAATTTTGTGGCTTATCTCACATTTTAGAAATACAGCAGACTGAATTTAGTCATATCACACATAATTTCCATAGACAACCAATCATACCAGTCAATTAAAGAACAGCAAAATAACATGTTACATGCTTCTCTTCGGAGTTGCGTTATTTGACTTTTCTTCTGTTTGTGCCCAAATGATGTGCTGCTTCGACACTGATGGCTCTTTATTTTGGAATACAACACCCCTCCTTCTGTTGAGGATATTATGAGATTACTTTCACGTTGAAAGCATGGTTATTACGAATTTGCTATTTTTAGCCATTTTGCATAAGCTTTTGTAATTTGTCAATAATGATCTAACTCAGGGTCATCCTCCCTAATATTGGACCAAACACATTCACTACAACTTTTTTTCTGTCACAGCGAGAGGATGCTAGGGTTTCATCCCGGCTAGCCTGTGTGGTGTCATTGGCCAATGCTCAGATATCAAACTCTCACTACTACAAAAAAATGTTTTTTTTTGTAGTACACCGTTTGTAGCACTTAAATGATGAAGAGCTACAGAGAAGGCTGCAGAACCTATTGTAGCACTGGTTTAAACCAGTGCTACAATAGATTTTACCAATTATAGCTCTTTTTTAATAAAGTGCTACAGTTGGTCATAATTTTTCTTTGAAAAAAATTATTAAAACATTTGTAGCATATTTTTAAGAAAAAGCTACATAAGTGTTGGTTAAATTTTATTTAAATATTTGGGTATTGTAGCATTTAGTTGGTTAAGAGCGACAATAGGCTTTTTAAAAAAAATATATTTTAAACCCTAATATTACCCCCACTTAACTCGCCCATTACACCCACAAAGGCAATATCTTTCACATGCTTCTCCATATGAATAATTGTTCTTTTTCGTTTTTCATTTCTAGGGCAAAAAAATCATCAATTTTCCTTCAACTCTAGCACCAAACTCTCTCTTTGCCACTCAATCTTCTTGTTCTATAGTGCCCCAAGCTATCTTTTCACCATTTTTCTTCTTCCTCATTTCCTTCTTCTTTTCTCCCTCCGTGCTCAACCCTATTTACTCTTTTCTTGCATCTGGACGCTACAATGATGCTGTTCAAGTTTTTCACCATCATTCGTAGTAGTGATTCTGTTCCCCAACATTGAAGCTTGTGAAGCTTTTTCTTTGAATATTTGCCTCCGTTTCTAGTAAGTTTTAGTAGTGATGTTTCTTTTTCGTTTAAATGGTTTTGGTCTCTTCAAGTTGGAATTTTGAAATCTATTTTACATTGTTCTTCCTCTAGGTAGAAATCAGAAAGCTTTGAAGGTGCCCCTTTTTCCATTTGAAATTATTGCTGACTATTCCCCAGTTTGGCCTCTTCAATGTTCATCCTTGTAAAAAACAAAAGCACAATAAGCAAGAATAGAGTAATTAAAATTATTGATGCTTTGCAATGTTTTCTTGATTTATTGATTCATTGGAGAGAATTGAATTTCCTGATCAATTGATTTGTTTAAACAGTTTTGTTGTTAAGAGAATGTTAGGTGTGTGTGTGAGAGAGAGAGATATTATATTATATCTAGTTTTATTTGCTCAAGATTTCTCTAAGGAAGTCCAACATATTTTATTTGGTGGCTGCATTTTTTTATTGTGTTAAAATTGATGGCCCCGTATGCATTTTCTTTTTCCTGAAGACATGGAATGATTCTTCACAAACCACATCCTGGATGTGAAGCCCGTATGTGGGCAGTAGACAGATAGCGATAGTCACTATTAGTGTTGTAAGCTTTAACCTCAAGTTCTTTTTTTTTTTCTTTTGCTCGAATTTAACCTCAAGTTCTAAGTTGCCTTTTATATAAGGAAAAAAGGTTGATAGCTGCGTTTTTCATGTCATTGGTATGATATGAAGAAAAGATTTGTCACCATAAAAAAAAAGGATAAGATAATTTTTTCCTCATCTTACTATTTCTTATCTTCAAAATATAGAGCTATGCTACTTCTAGTATTTTCTATGTCTGTGTAATTTGGCGAACCTTAAACTTTGTATGATCTAGAAAGGACTTTTTGGGTCAAGTTAAAAAAAAAGAGTTCTTTTAAATATTGTGTTTAATTTCTTCTGTGTTAGGAAAAATTGTTTTTTTTTTCATTTAAGAGCTATGATTTGTTGGTAAATGAGAGTTCTTTTGTTATGGGCTCTTAAAAATCATTGAGATATGTTATTTAGAATATTTTGTTAAGATTATGATAGATTATCTTATTAGCTGGGATGTGGATTTTAGATATTTATATTGTTAGGATTTGGTTTAAATATTATTTATTTATTATTTAAGTTAGATATTTAAGGATTTGAACTAGATATTAAGATAGGAGTAGATATTTAGAGTAATATTTTCTAAAGAAAAATTTTTGTCTAATATTTTTAGCTAAATTAGGATGAATTGAATGACATACTTAATTGTGGAAGCACTAATATATAGATTAGGTACCTTATCATCCTTTTTCTTTATCATGTAATTTTATTCATGTTAATCTAATTGTTTGCTTTGTATGAAGGTATTTATACCAAAGCATTTCGAGGGACATCAAAAGAGTACTGTCAACACCCATTTCCATTTCGATAATCGAAGAGTAATAAAGACAAGATTTTGTGGGCATACAGAAAAGTACATTTATATTGATAAAAGTATTCGTTTACCATCCCAACGTCGTTCATCAACGAAATACAAAATACAACGAAAGTTTTAATAAATACAGATATCCCAATATATCTAAAGCATAAACTAATTATAACCACCATATTTAACCTCGCCTTGAGACACGTGCTAGTCAATTCTCCTTATATGTACCTTTGCCTTTTGTCCCACTGGCACCCGCTGAGATGTTTATTTTAAAAATAGGGTGAGATTCCAAAGAATCCCCGTAGAAACATGCTATCGTTCATAGAAAATACGAAAAGTAAATATGACATGTGCCAACGTATGCACTAATTAATGAACAATATAAACACATCATCATCATGTATACATGAGTAGAGCCCAGCCCCACAATCTACACCGGTTGGACTTCCGCCAACTCCTAGTGTAAGTGCACCCCGGCACTAAATGCCCCTCTTTAGGTAAACCATGTTGATTAATAAAGCGCATTTACAAACATTGGCATCCACACAAGCATATAACTATGGCATGATGTATGAAGGATAATGTTCCTACCTCAAAGTTCATTTAACCCCTTTTTAGTGTGCCTCATAAAATGTGTCACTTTTGACTTTCGTCTCAGTCTTAAAATATTAAATGTACAAGAAATAGGTCATAACCTATCCAAGTATCATTTTAGACTATCGCATAGTGTTTCTTGTGGTTATATTAGTCGATGGTGAAAATTTACCAAAATGCCCCCGGAACCCCGGCCCAGTGTAATGACCCAATTTGGGATTAAGGGCTAATTATGCTAGAAGTAATGTAATTATCGTTGAATTCAATGTAAATGTGTTCTAATCAATGCCTAAACCTTATATTTATGCTTAAGTGTGGATTAATGTCTAAATGGGTTGAAATATAGGGGAGGGCGCATAGTGATGTTATTGGAATGATATGAATGAGTTTGGAAGTGATTTATGTGAAATTGCCATAATTAGGGGAAAAATGGTAAAATTGGAAAGTTACTGACCAATTGGTCAGTTACCGGAGAGGAAACTCATAGGTAACTTGAGATCAATGGTTAGGATTGAATGAGCAAGAGGCGGAATTCTATGTTTACAAGCCTATGTGAGTCCATGATAGGGAGAATGAGATTGTGACACATGGCATTGTATGGACCAAGGATTGGAGTCAAACTTTCAACTTATTTCTCTCTCTCTCTTTTCTCTCCAAGGTCGGCCTAATGGCCCTCTTAGCCCAAAAATCTAACTTCTTTCCTCTTCTTCATCATCTTCTTCTTCACCAACTTATCTCTCTCCTCTCCTCCATTTTCGTTGGAAATAAGCAAGAAAGAGAAAGAAGAAGCTTGGGTTTTAGGTAAGGAAATGAGTTTGAATGCTCAAGTGTTCTTCATTAATATTGTTCAAGGGGTTGAGAGCTTTATTCCTATGGTTTTAGATTTTTTATTAGTGGAGTTTGAGAACTTGTGGGAATTTGAAAGTGGGAGAATCAAAGAAATAGCTTTGGGAAGAAATTGAGGTGAGTATTTGATACCTTTTGGTATAATTTTTGTGATCATTGGTTTGGTTTTGAGAATTTTGAATTTTTGCCCTGATTTTGGTCTAATTTGAATGCTTGAATTGGTTAGTTGTTAGTGGTGAAATAGTGTTATAGAGTATCTTTATGCATTTGAAATTGGTTTGAAATTTGGGATTGGAATGGATTGCAATGTAGGTTTTGGATTAATTATTGGTGTGACATATTGAGGTCATTGTGTAACATGTGAATGGAAATGGAATTTCGTTATTTTGATGATTCCAATGGATTCCTTAGGTAAAATTGTATTGGAATGGTGTTGGGTGTGAAATTGGAACCAATGGAGGCACATATGCAAAAACTGAAATTTTGTCTCTTAAAACTCTATAAAGGGCAGTCAGGTTGTTTGGACATTTTGAATGGGCAAATGGTGCCTAAAAATTCTTAAACTTTCCAGTCTTAAATTTCACATTCCAAGCTTCAAAATGGACATATAATTTGTTTCATTTAATTTTTTTTGCTTGGAGTACTGACTGTCCAAAGTTTGGGATTAAAGCTGGAATCTGTTTTGGGGCAGAGGTGAATTTTGTGAAATTCTATAATTATGTGGTAATTTCTGGTAATGATCCATATTTTTTCTATAAAGAAGACTTAAATACCTTTCATTTGGATTTGGAATCACCTCATTTTGATTTTTTTGGAATTAGTTATGATTTTTGAAAATTCAACCAAGAAACAAGATTTTCTTGGCCATGGCCAGCAGATTATGGGCCGTGGCCCAAATGTTTTTAACCTATTTTTGGCAGCGGCTAGTGGATTTTTGGGCCATGGCCAACATCCAAAAATCATTATTTCTCACTTTTGAAAGGTGGTTTTTGGTATGATCTTTCCCAACCCTTTAGGCAGATATTTGGGCTTCTAATAGCCACCTAAAGAGTCCAAATGATAACTGACATTAAGTGTGATGAAAGTAAAGAATTTGGAGTAGGGAATTAATCTGCCGCTCTTGACATTGGTTTATAGGATTTGACATTTGCTATACTCGTGAGCCCACTGTGCCGAAGAACGTCAGGAAAAGACAAGGTAGTGACTCTTTCTCTTATACTATATGTAAAGCATTGTATGTTTGTCATGCATTGTGATACATTGTGATGCTTTGATATTACAGTGAAAGCTAGCATAGCGATTACAGTGTAAGCTATTGCATTGAGATCGCAGCGAAAGTTGACGCATAGTGTTTACAGCCATGAGTATGTTGTATGTGGCGTGAGCCATATATCATTATGCTGCTAAACATAATCGTATATGCTATGTGTTTATACACTATATGAGTGACTTGTTACTACTGAGATTCTTTTGAATTTCATTCTTTCCATTGACTAACATTTCAGACAGGGCAAGCGGCTCCAAGGAGAAGTGAACAACCAGGAACGGCTATAACTTAGTAAAGATGTTTAGTTTGAACTGTTGATTATCTACTTTGGAACAGGGTTACTGTATATTATTTTTAAATGTAAATTAACATTCTGTATATGGTGGTGTAATCCCCTAAATGAGAATTGACACCCTTAGTATAACCTTAAGTATTTAACCCGGGATTGCCAGAATTTTTGTTCTATACTCTGATATATATAAATGTGATATAATTACATTCGATATCTGAACTTAAGACCAGGATAGGGAAAAAATTTTGAAAGCTTTTGTGAAGACTCTATCGTAAGGGAGGGAGTTGAAATGAGTTTTCACCTATCCGACAGTCTCTAAACCAATTTATTCTGTGATATCGAATCTTAATTAAGGCAGGGGGTTACACCTGACCATGCCGTACCCGGCCCGATAACACATTTCCAAAAATTTTGACTAGGGCTATCTTGATATATTTTCACCCAAGGAATCCATTTCTGGGCTTGAAATCACCAAATTCAGTGTCAAATTATGAAAATACCCTTGACAACCCCGATTTAGGGTTTTAGTGCCGTTTTCGTAATTACGCTTTTTCGGCCTTTTTTGAAAAAGTGACCAACTATAACCCCACCTATTTTTGCCCACTGAATCTAATGGAACCATCCATTTCATGAAAATCCAGCTCCTAGCCCCTAGAACAGTACTGGCCGAAATTTTTTCAAAAAAATGGAAAAATGGAGTTTTATGTTTTAGCTTCCAAAACTTGTACTTTTCCACTTCTAATCCTTTATTAACTCATTTAAACACATCTTAACCATGATTCAAAGAAATTTGGGCAGCATGAGAATTAGACATACCATTGGCAGAAACACTATTAATAGATGTAGAGGGTTGAGATGAAGGATTTTCAGCTTGAACAAGTGCCAATAACTTTTTATATTGGTCAGTAGTGAAACTGTATGACTCATTTACTACCTTTTCAGGTTCTTGCAAATTCTTTCCAACAAGAACAGAGTCAGTAACAGCAACATTAATAGAAGCATTTCGAAATTTAAATCTAGGAAGAAATCCATGCTTTCTATAGCAAGTAGCTTCAATGTGTCTAGGTTTCCCACAATAAGTGCACTTCTTATTTGAATTCCCCTAATTAGGTTTATAACGACTTGATCCAATGACATTATTTGGCAAAGGAATTGAAGCTTTACTAAATAATGTAACAACCTCAGGAGAAAAATCAAGTTCACACTCTTGCTAAATAACCAAAGAAAATACTCTATTGATGTTTGGAAGAGGATCAATGAGCATTGTTTGCAACTTAACAGATACAACCTGATCACTAAGCCCTTTCAGAAATTTAATAACATAATCCTCAACAATATGCTTCTTATACAGGTCTATGACACCACAATTACATTTTGGATTACAAGAACAAGAAATTAGAGGACACAGAATCAAAAATTCATCCCACAAAATCTTAAGCTTAGTGAAGTAATCACTTACAGATAAGTCTCATTATTTTAGACTGGGAATTTCTTCTTGAAGTTCTGTCAATCGGAAAACATCATTCTGAGCAAATTGAGCCTTCATATCCTCCTAAACATCATAGGCCCTATCAATCTATAAAATACTTTGCGCTAATGTTGGAGACAGAGACCTAGTTATCCATGAGAGAACGATCATATTGCAACGCTACCAAATGTGATAAGCATGATCATTAGTCCCCGAAATTGTAGATGCCCGGTCGATAAATATGAGCTTGTTGCTGGACAACAATGCCATTTGTAACCCCTACACTTACCAAGTCGTAATAGTATTTGAACACGTGTCATTAATTAAGAGATCGAGAATAAATAAAAACTTTTTTCCAAAACCTGTATAATACGATCTCCCTTCACTCTTAAAAACCATTTGGCTTGTTTGGTTCTGTTATATACATCAATATCAGAGTGATAGCAAAAGTTCTGACATACACCCAGGATATATTCATTAACTAAAAGGGTTTTACAGAGCATCATTGCATATCTCAGTTTCCCTTGTCGAGGATTACAATAAAACACTATTCTGTTATCATTATATATACATTTATCCACAAATGATAACCAAAAACCAAAAGCTAAAGACTACCATCGGCAATCCTAGTCGCCCTTATGTACTGCTTTCCCTTGATCCACTTGCCTTGGCTAAAATTTGGTTAATGGAAAGAGTAAGATTCAAAACAATCTCAGTAGTAACATTTCACGTATATAATGCATAATATAACAAAGCATGTAAGAAAATATCACCATTCAGCAACACAGTAGCATTCAATCATGATTTTGATCACAACTGTGAAAAACATGACAATTACTAACAGCAGCATTCAATCATTACTATAATCACTCCCGTGATAGGCATGACAATCAACAATATTCAATCATTACCATAATCACTCCCGTGATGGCATGACAATTAACAACATTAGCATTCAAAGCCAGGACATTCGCAATCGTTCATTCAAAGCCAGGCTATCCATCGCGAATCAATCGTACATTCAATGATAATTACAAACATACAATGCATTAAACATGATATAGGAGAAATTTTCACTGCCTTGTTCTTTCCGTTCGAGTTTAGGCACAAGCCTTCTACGTTCCATGCAAATATCAAATCCTATAATCATAATTAAGAACAACAAGTTATCACTTATCTCAATACTTAAATGACTTCAAAACACTTAGATTTGGTTATCATTAAAGTCCTTTAGGTAGCTGTGAAAGTCTCTAACAATAGCCTAAAAGGATTGGGAAGTACTAAGTTAGAAACCACTTTTCAAAATTACAAAGTACTGAAAATAGGGGTTGGCTGAGCCAAAAAATCTTTGGCTACAGCAAAAAATAGTTAGAGAATTTTTTGCTGAAGCAAAGATTTTTCTGGCTACGGCCAAAAGGAGGTCTAAAAGTTTATTGCTGTAGCAAAGAATCCTCTGGCTGTGGCCAAAAGCAAGACAGAAACTTTTGGGCTGCAGCCAAGGAAATTTCTGTTTCTTGGCTGAACTTCCAAAAATCATAACTAAATCTAGAAAAATGGAAATGAGGTGATCCTAAGTCCTACTTAAATCTTTTTAAGTCTTATTTACAGGAAAAATATGAATCATTGCTATCTATAATCACAAAAATACAGAATTCAACAATTCTCCTTGTTGTTCCAGAATTGATCCCAGTTTCGACATCAAGCTTTGGAAATTCATAACTCTCAGCACACACATCAGAATAACCACCATAATTTATCAATTTAAACTTTAGCATGTGCACTATTAGACTAGAAAGTTTTAGAATTTTAAGCCACCATTTACCCATTCAAAACATCCATGCAATCTGACTGCTTGCACATAGTTTTCACTAACCAAATCTTGCAACTTTTAAACCTGCCCGTTTAGTACGCTGTAATTGATTTTGGTGGATATAGAAATGGAAATGGAAATGGAAATGAGGTTTAAAAGTATGTTTGGAATGTCATGGAAATGAGATATGATTTTTAGGTAAAAAGACTAAAATGTCCTTTGATAAGTAAAATATTTGCATATTTATTTTCCCTTATATGATGATTTTATGGATGACATTTGAGCTCAATTAATAAATTTGGGTGTAATTTATAAATAAATAATGATTTTGGCATAAAATAGAATTTTTTGGAAAATACTAAATTAGACCCTCTTTCAGTTTTCAGGCAATATCTGGAGCTCTAGATGTCGGATTGGGACATTCTTTATATGGATAAAAAGCTAAGAAAGAGCTCTACAACTTTTATGTTGAGACGAAATTCCAGTTCTATCTCCAAGGGTTTCGAATTTTGCTTGAAAGTTGAAGAGAGGGAATCATCTACCATTCCACCAACCATTTCATCTACCTCTTCATCTTTCTTTTCACCTACTACTTCATCTACCACATTTTATCTACCACTTCATCTTCCTTTTCACCTACTACTCCATCTACCACATTCTATCTATTAATCCACCTACCACATTTTATCTACCACTTCATCTTCCTTTTCACCTACTACTCCATCTACCACATTCTATCTATTAATCCACCTATCACATTTCACCTACTACTCCATCTACCATATTCTATCTATTAATCCACTTATCACATTTCATCTACCACTTCATCTACCTTACTCCATTTTTCCCTATATATAGCCACCCTCTCCTTCACATTTGACACACCAATTTATATCCATTACTCATATCTCTTCTCCACACATACCATTTCATTTCCATTACTCTTCTCTCTTATCTACTTACACACCATTTTTCATATCTATTACTTTCCTCTCTTCTATTTCTTCTTGCATGCCTCCTCTATGGAAGGCTTAGGATAGTATTACTTTTTGTATGCTACCTACATGGAAGGTTTTACCTTCTAAAGGGACGGCTAGATTTTTACATTTTTCATGCATCTTTTGGTTGTATATGTATGTTTGAGAATTTAATATTCAAGTTTTATGCAGTATTTATGAGGATTTTATTCTAGTTTTATGTAATGTCAATTTATTTTGGTTTTGTTTTCAATTTTATCATGAGCTAAATTTTCATTTTCCTAGGGTGATGACGTAGCTTACTAATAACGGATTGAATCTTAACTTATTAAGTCTAGTTTTATTTTTCCTTTATGATTGAGTTTTAATTATTACTCTTAATGCTTTCATTTGATTGGCCATCTTTTGAATGATTCCAATATATATGTTGAGACCGGAAGGAGATACATGTGTGTAGACCCTATAATTAAAACCATAACTTGCATATGAAATAGGAATATATTCATATGAGTTGTGTAGTCTTATAGAGTTCCATAAATTTTAATGCATAATTAATTGCTTAAATTCATATAGGAATATATTGGATTAGCAATTAATTATAGAATTGCTTGACCTTGGAAGAGGCTAGTAATTAAATTAGGGAAACTCGACTATCAATCATGTGGAATAAATTGGACTAGATTAGATAAGTGATTCAATCCGGAATTTGTTAAGTGAAATCTAATCCCTAGGACTTTTTCTCATATTTGTTTTCATATCATCTGCACGCATATTTAATTATTTTTCTTTTATTTGTACTCTCAATCACCAATTTATCGATCGACTAAATAGAATTAAAATTACCAATTTTGGTACTTAGTGATCAATCCTCGTGGGAACGATACTCTACTCACTTCTATATTACTTGATTACAACAGTGTACACTTGCACTATTTAATTGATCATTTACACACGTAACATCCTTCAATTTTTTTTAAAAAAAATCATCCTCCCTGAAAATTTTAGATCTAGCAAACCACTTTTGAAAATTTCAGATCTAGCCAAATTCAGAGTTTCAAGCCGTTGTCACCATCCTTTTCACCGCTACAGTCGTCTCATCGTTGCCACAATCATTCTCGCCACAATAGACAAATTCAGAGTTTACGGCCATAGTTGTCCTCGATGGAGAAGTCAAAGGAGAGCGATCTCGATCTGGCAGGGGAGATAGTGGGGGGACTTGCCGTCAACGATGTGTGAAGCATGAGGGAGAAACTGACCAGCCACAATCATTGCCACAATCATTCTCATCATAATAGCCAGATTCAGAGTTTGCAGTCGTAGTCGTCCTCGGTGGAGAAGTTAAAGGAGAGCGATCTCAATATGGCAGAGGAGATGGTGGGGGGACTTGCCGGCGAAGATGTGTGAAGCAAGAGTGAGAAGCTGACCGGTCGAGGGCGAAGGATTCGTGCCGAAGGTGGAGTGTGGAGCTTGCTGACGTGCCGTGCTTGTGCTCGTGAAGATGAAAAGTTGGAGGGTAAAATTATAATTCCATTGAATTTCTTACAAATATGAGATTTTTGCATGGAATTGATCTTAGTAGAATTGGCCTCATTTGGATTTCATGTGGAAATGGAATTATGTCAAATTCCATCATACCCAACATCCTCAAGGCATGGAATTGACCTCCATTTCCATTTCCATGGAGTCAATTCCAACATACCAGACAGACCATAAGTTTCCAATAGTTCAAAATTCACATCCAACACTACTCCCACACAATTTCCCACAGGGAATCTAATAGAAATATCAAAACAACCAAATTCCCATTCCTTTATCATGTTCTATTTTAGGCAACAATTCAACACAAAACCCAAAATTGCCAAACTTTACATTTAAAGTTCAATTCACTTCTATTTATCCAAGACTCAATGTAAAGCACCATTTCCATGACCACAAGATACCAAACTCTCTACGAACCCAATCAACGAAAAATAGGGCAAAAATTCTAGAAATTCAAGCCTCAATCAATGGCCACAATATTTACATCAAAAGATTTCTCTTACTCACCTCTATCACTTTCTCTAACTTGTTCCTTGCTTCACCAACCTCTATATTTTCTTAAGTGCACAAACCACCACCTCTTGAAAATCTAAAACCATACAATTAAAGCCCCCAACTCAAGGAACAAGATTAAAGCATAAGATTTTGGCATCCAAGGTCATTTTAAAGGTCAAATGGTTCACCTTGACTAAAGGCTTCTTCCTCTTTCTTCCTTAACCATGGCTGTCGAATGAGGGAGCGAGAGAGAGATAAAGATTATGGAAATGATGATATTTCCCTCCTTCCCATGCCTTTGATCGGAAACACCAAGAGAGAGGGAAGAGAAATTGATAAACAATTGATTATTTGACTTTTCCAACAAGAACCCTTATCCAAAACATGACACGTGTCCAAATCCCATTGTTCCTCATAAAGTAATTCTCCACTTGATTACTCTAACCAACTCCACTAACCATTTAGTTACCTCACTAGCACTTTTAGTTAGTGATCCATTTCTTCTTCAGTTACTGACTAATTAGCCAGTAAATTTTTCCATTCTTCCAATTTTGCCCCTGACTATGGCACATTCACTATAATTTCCACTTAACACTTGATTTAACTTCTTCATGCGCCATTCCCCTCTCATTTAAGTTCAATAAAGACTTTGCCACATAATTAATCTTAAATACAGGGTTTGGACATTTTCTACTACTAATTCGGTTATAACCATACTTTATTTCCCAAAAGCATTCATTAAACATTCTTTACGATCTCATATGGGGTCATTAGCCCTTAATCAAAATTTGAGGTATTACACCATTCGCATAGTACACACCCAGGAGTGATAATTCGAGCTAGACAACACCGAAGAGACAAAAATCAGAGATGGATTTTTGTTTGGATGTAAGTAGAATGGGTTACTTGGGTTTTAAACCATTTCAGACAGATTGCCTGTTCCTACGCCGCTTAGGGTTCCGATGAATGAGGAAGAAGCTTAGGCATCTGATTCAACTCCAGTGAACCCAAAAATCTCAATCAGAATGAAGATTTTGAAGAAACAGAGTGATCTTGTAACGATTTTGCCGTCGGATGAGAAACCGGATACGAAATCAATCTTAGAGAATCATATAGATGAAGTGCTCGAAATGGTAAAGAAGCAAAGTGACTTATCGTGGAGAGAGAGAAAAATAGGAAAAGAAAATGTAAAAAAATTAGGAAGAAAATAGCAAGATGAAGTCAATGACTTCTCCGCTCTGATACCGAAATATGAGAAGCAAGAAGAGAAATGAAATTTCAGATTGTATTTTTTTAACCCAGTGAGTGAGTCTCATCTCACTTATATACAATTTGTGTTCCACATAATTAAGCACTTCTAGCTAACTAAGTTTGTTACACTTTCTAACTAATATTTGTTTACACAAGGAAATTGATTACAACAAATATAACAAATGCATGCACTAATATTTTATAAAGTGATTTTATATTTTTTTAATATCAGTTGGAATTATTTAGATTAAATTTTAAAAGTTTAAGCTTATTTAGATATTTTTCATGTATAATTATCATAATATTCTTATAAAATATTAAATTTAAGTAATTAAAATTTTGATCCGATGATAATTAACGAGAAAGAGATGTTCTCCCTACAAGTCGACTTTGAAAACATCACAAATATGAATGAAAAATTCAGAGTTATTTGAATATGCACCGGGTCATTATTCATCAATTCTATTAAGATTAGTCTCAGGTACAATATATAGAGTAATAGAATAGAACATTACAATCACGTGATACTTACTTTCATAGTCTAAATCTAATAGACCCTTTCTATTTTTATTTCAATTTATTATGTTTCGTGTGTTAGACTTACACATTGCCCAATTTCGTGAGTTCTTATAAATTTATTTAGTTCCCACTTCCACGTACTCACGAGAGACTTGAACATATACCCTGTTATTAGGAGTTAATTGGATTAACGTTAGCAAAAATAATTTTTATTCTGACGAATTTTTGCAAATTGAAATTGAGGGTAATATTTCATGGATGTAATATAATTTATGTTGAGAAAAGGTTTTAAAAAAATCAGTTTGACAAAAAAATTATTCAAATATTATAGTAAAAAGTTAGTTTCCAAAAGTTCTAATTAAAAAGAATTCTAAAGTTAAAAAAATGCTTTAGTTTAAACTTGACTTTCGATTAAAAACACATCTTTTTCATAAGCCGTCCAAGACGACTTTTTTTCAAACCAACGCCAAATTACTAGAGACGTGAACAACTCATGTTTGATTAAGTTGCTTGATTTTTTTTTTTTGAATTTCTTCCCCCGGTATCCCACACCAAAAGGTATAGACTAATCCGGGGCGCCCCTTGGGAGAGACTTCCCAGGGATCGAGCCCAGGTGGAGGGAGGGAATCTTTGCCTCTCTTATCTCAACCACCGGACCAAGCCCCCCGGGCTTAAGTTGCTTGATATTAATTGAGTCTCGAGTCATGTCGAAGTCATCACTAGAATGCCAAAATCTCATATGATGTGATGATTTATAAAATGGTCACATATTGTGTCAATTATTTATTATCTGTATCTAGTTAAAGAAGCCATCCTTTTTGTAATTCAATAAAAAAAAAAAGGTCTGGCAAATTTTCATTCAACGTTAATTATTAGCTGTCAACATTTTGGTGGCTGGCCTAGCGACACACCATTGTTTTATTGTTGGCGTCAAATCCTCACGCATATGAGACTACTTATAATAAATAATAAAATACTAATTCTTGGTTGGCTCAAAAAAAAATATTGACAAATTTTAATGTGTTGATTTATAGATTGAAGAAGGGAGGTGATGATTAAGAGCATTATTATATACTTTTGTGAACCTATTTTTATTCAAGCAAACGATCATATCCTCGTTACCATAAAGTTTAATGTAAAAAATTTGATAAAGAGAATAAGTATTATGACCGAATATGATAATTATGTTGCCTGGATTTAATGACATATTACCTCCATTTTATATTAGGCAAATTTTCAAAAATCATATCTTTATATATATATATATATATATATATAGGGTTAAGGGCAAAACTATCCTTAAACTTTTCTCAAAAGTGCACCAAACATTTTTTTGGTGCAAAAGTAACCATGAATTTTTAAAAATGGGGCAAAAGTAACCATAAACTTTTAAAAAATGGACAAAAGTGATTCTACCATTAACGGTCGTTTATTCAAAAGTTTTTAAAGGGCAAAAATACCCATAAACTTTTCTTAAGAGTGCACTCACCACCATAAACTTTTTTTTAGTGCAAAATAGCCATAAACTTTCAAAAATGGGGCAAAAGTTACGGTTATCTTACTGGATTCAAATGTAATCTTTTGATTGTTCTAAGTCTAGAAAAAAACACATCTACTTGTCCACCATGATTTTTCCAAGCCAAAAATTGAAAAACCCATTTTCAATGAATATGACATCGCTATCCTACTCTCATCGACATGTAGTGAATGAAATTGTTGAGATCCTTTCCCATAAACAATTTTGGCAACTGCGTTTACGACACTATTGATATTAACAATTCCATTTACGACATGTCGGTGAGAGTAAGATGACTATGTCATCTTTATTAAAGATCAGTTTTTCAATTTTTGGTTTGGAAAAATCATGATGGACGAGTCAAGGTGCTGTTTTCTTGGACTTAGAACAATTAAAATATGACATTTGAACACAGAAAGAGAACCATCACTTTTGCCCCATTTTTGAAAGTTTATGGTTATTTTTGCACCAAAAAAAAAGTTTATGGTGGTGAGTGCACTTTTGAGAAAAGTTTATGAGTATTTTTGCCCCTTAAAAACTTTTGAGTAAACGGCCGTTAACGATAGTGTCACTTTTGCTCCTTCTTTTAAAGTTCATGGTTACTTTTGCACCATTTTTAAAAGTTCATGGTTATTTTTGCACCCAAAAAAAGTTTATGGTGATGGGTGCACTTTTGAAAAAAGTTTAAGGTTAGTTTTGCCCCTTAACCCTATATATATATATAAGGTATTTAGCAAATTGTTAAGAATACTTTGTATTCTTAAAATTCTCATAATGGTATATTAAAATTACTTACTTTCATTAATATGATCCATTTCTCATGCATTCAGACAAAAAAATTAAAAAGTTAAAACCTTAAGTGTATATCTGGATTAGTAATTTTAAGTGATTTTAGGCTTTATAAGGTAAATATGAGAAGAGTTTTATTTCGTGAAATATAAAATAACATAACAACGGGATTGAGTTTAATAGAAGGGGTAAGTGATGAACCAAGGTTTGAATCTCTAATGAAAGAGGTACTTACATTTAGTGCCTGACAGTGCCTCAAATAGGAAGATACCTATACTTAGCAAATAAAATAACATATTTTAAACCAAACCAATCATTGACGGAAAAAAACCAAACCAATCATACTTTTAGCCAAAAATATATGAAAAAACAAGATGGAAAAAGAAAATGTTCAATCCCAAAATGACTTTTTTCATTGACAAGATATTGGCGCGCGTAACTCTCGGATGTTCATATATCAGGTGAAATTATGACTTGGACCCGTCTCTCTCATGTATTATCACTTTAAACCCAAAAAAAAAAGTTTGAGGGAATAAATTCCACGTATGAACTAAAATTGGATAAAAAAACATAAAAACTCCTCAAAATTTAAACTAGCTGCAATGACCAACAAAATGAGCAAACAGCTGAGAATGACTTGAGAAATCTTAGCTAGTTTCAATGTATTACCAAATACCATGTTTTGTTTTTCTACTAAGACATGTCAGCGGTAGATGATGAAAGGGAAAACAGAGGAAAATAGCACGTCTCTCTCGTATTGATGTAATTAACACAACTCAAAGGAGGACCACTTACTTGTTAATAAAGATAACACAATTTTAGGTATTAGCCGTTTTATATGTGGGAGGAATATAACATGTCTCTCTCATATTTAGTCTTCATATGTGAGAGAGACTATAGCATAAGATGAGATGGTGTATTTCATTTGGAAAACGTCCCCTTTACGTTACTTGTAAATGCTCATGGTATGGTTTGATGCTATGAGAATAAAAATTATGCTCCTTCAGCCTTTAATATAAGAGTTAGTTAACCTTTTTTAGAAAGATTGAAGAAGCTATAAATCAATTGCATTAAAGTATTTAGATAATCGAGTCTCTTAAGCTGAAGTAGTTATGCTAAGTGCTAACTAAAAAAATACAATAGAGTTAACAACTACGCTTACAAATCATAGTGAGCTAAGGCCCAATACTTCTAAGCTACACTGTTCATATATCTCTAATATTGCTATTAAAATCATCATATGTTATAGGTATATATATATATTCATGTTAAACTATTCTTACAAAAGTATTGGATATTCTAAACCATCAAGAAAGTTTTTTCTCTTTTAAGGATATGAAGCACCTTGCAAAATTTGTTTTAAGTTTAAAAATAACATTACATTTTAGAGCAGAACTAAGGTAATAAAATGTACCTAACCTAATTTTCGAATACTATTACTATAAATGCTCACATCACATTCTAATGAAGTTTGATACATTAATATACTGTTGACAAAAAAAAATACTTCATCTGATCCTTAATATAAGAAATATTTACCTAATTTAACTAGATTAAGGAAGTTGGTTTAACTAGTTATGACATGTATTTTCTAAAACACCCTAGTCATCTTCCTTAATTTCCTCGTTCCCTCTCCTTTTTAATTATTGTTGAAGGGGCATCAATAAAGGTAAATTAGGAAAAGATTGACATATCTAAAAAATATGTCTTATATTTAAAACCAAAATCAACTTCTTAAATATATCTTATATTAAGAATCGGAACGAATACATGAATATAGTTGGATCTTTAATTTTCGTAAGGGCATCAATGTGTTAATGAGAGGCGACATTTCTGATATACGTATGAACTAAAATTGGATAAAATAATATTTAAACTCCTCAAAATTTAAATTAGCTACTATGACCAATAAAATGAGGAAACAGATGAGAATGACTTGAAATATTTTAGCTAAGCTAGTTTAGTCGTACCAGATACCATGATTGTTTTTCTACAACAGACATATCAGAGGTTGTTAATGAAAGGGAAAACAATACAGGAGACCAGCGCCACCCATGTGGCCTTAGGCCCCGCCCCCACTTCACGGGTTCGAACCTGTGCCATTATGTAATTAAAAAAAAAAAAAACACACAACAGAGGAAAATAACATGTCCGTCTTTCTCATATTGATCTAATTAACACAACTCAAAGGAGGACCACTCACTTGTTAATATGGATAATACAATTTTGAGTCAGCCTTTTTATATTTTTTTGTTAAATTGGTAAGAGGGGAAATTCCAATCCTACCTAAACCTCAAGCAATTTTATCAAGTACCCACATACTTCATTAGCGTCACGTAACTAATGTTTTCATTTGGATCGTTGAGAAAAGTTGGGAGAAAAGAAAATAGAAAGAGAGAAAATAAAGAAAAGAAAATTGAGTCCATCAAATAATTTTGTGCTTAAAAATTTATTTTAGAAATAAAATAATCAAATTATATATGTTTAAGAATATATTTTCATATTTGTAAATGTTTAAAAACAAATTGAAAGAAATATGTTTTTCATATTTGTGAGGGTGACTTGGTGGAGATATGGCTGGAGTGAGAAGATGCCAGGCCTGTGAAGTTGTAATGGGAAGAATAATTTTTTTCCCCAAAATCTCTTCATATTTGGAGAGAAAAGTTTATATGGAAAATGTGGCGGGTCTCACCTTTCATCCCTTATTTTCTCCCATCTTTTTTTTTTTTTTCTTGTATGTGAAAATTAATTAGTTAAAATGGACTTAAAATAAGGATATAAGTAATACCATTATGAATATATATATAATAAAATTAAGGACCCACATACATTGTTTAAATGTGTGAATTTTGTGGCTTATCTCACATTTTAGAAATACAGCAGACTGAATTTAGTCATATCACACATAATTTCCATAGCCAACCAATCATATCAGTCAATTAAAGAACAGCAAAATAACATGTTACATGCTTCTCTTCGGAGTTGCGTTATTTGACTTTTCTTCTGTTTGTGCCCAAATGATTCGCTGTTTCGACACTGATGGCTCTTTATTTTGGAATACAACACCCTCCTTCTGTTGAGGATATTATGAGATTACTTTCAAGTTGAAAGCATGGTTATTTCGAATTTGCTATTTTTAGCCATTTTGCATAAGCTTTTGTAATTTGTCAATAATGATCTAACTCAGGGTCATCCTCCCTAATATTGGATCAAACAAATTCACTACAACTTTTTTTCTGTCACAGCGAGAGGATGCTAGGGTTTCATCCCGGCTAGCCTGTGTGGTGACATTGGCCAATGTGATGTGTGAATTAAACCTTCCGTGCAGAAGAGATTAAGGATAGCTTAAGGTTGAAGATGGATAGAAGATGCTCAGATATCAAACTCTCACTACTACAAAAAATGTTTTTTGTAGTACACCATTTGTGGCGCTTAAATGATGAAGAGCTACAGATAAGGAGGCGGAACCTACTGTAGCACTGGTTTAAACCAGTGCTACAATAGATTTTACCAATTATAGCTCTTTTTAATAAATTGCTACAGTTGGTCATAATTTTTCTTTGAAAAAAAACATTAAAACATTTGTAGCATATTTTTAAGAAAAAGCTACATAAGTGTCGGTTAAATTTTATTTAAATATTTGGGTATTGTAGCATTTAGTTGGTTAAGAGCGACAATAGGCCTTTTTAAAAAAATATATTTTAAACCCTAATATCACCCCCACTTAACTTGCCCATTACACCCACAAAGGCAATATCTTTCACATGCTTCTCCATATGAATAATTGTTCTTTTTCCTTTTTCATTTCTAAGGTAAAAAATTCATCAGTTTTCCTTCAACTCTAGCACCAAACTCTCTCTTTGCCACTCAATATTCTTGTTCTCTAGTGCCCCAAGCTATCTTTTCACCATTTTTCTTCTTCCTCATTCCCTTCTTCTTTTCTCCCTCCATGCTCAACCCTATTTACTCTTTTCTTGCATCTGGACGCTACAATGATGCTGTTCAAGTTTTTCACCATCATTCGTAGCAATGATTCTGTTCCCCGACAATGAGGCTTGTGAAGCTTTTCTTTGAAGATTTACCTCTATTTCTAGTAAGTTTTAGTAGTGAAGTTTCTTTTTCGTTTAAATGGTTTTGGTCTCTTCAAGTTAGAATTTTGAAATATATTTTACATTGTTCTTCCTCTAGTTAGAAATCAGAAAGCTTTGAAGGTGCCCCTTTTTCCATTTGAAATTATTGCTGCCTATTCCCCAGTTTGGCCTCTTCAATGTTTGTCCTTGTAAAAAACAAAAGCACAATAAGCAAGAATAGAGTAATTAAAATTATTGATGCTTTACAATGTTTTCTTGATTTATTGATTCATTGGAGAGAATTGAATTTCCTGATCAATTGATTTGTTTAAACAGTTTTGTTGTTAAGAGAATGTTAGGTGTGTGTGAGAGAGAGAGAGATATTATATTATATCTAGTTTTATTTGCTCAAGATTTCTCTAAGGAAGTCCAACATATTTTATTTGGTGGCTGCATTTTTTTTATTGTGTTAAAATTGATGGCCCCTTATGCATTTTCTTTTTCCTGAAGACATGGAATGATTCTTCACAAACCACATCCTGGATGTGAAGCCCGTATGTGGGCAGTAGACGGATAGCGATAGTCACTATTAGTGTTGTAAGCTTTAACCTCAAGTTCTTTTTTTTTTTCTTTTGCTCGAATTTAACCTCAAGTTCTAAGTTGCCTTTTATATAAGGAAAAAAGGTTGATAGCTGCATTTTTCATGTCATTGGTATGATATGAAGAAAAGATTTGTCACCATAAAAAAAAAGGATAAGATAATTTTTTCCTCATCTTACTATTTCTTATCTTCAAAATATAGAGCTATGCTACTTCTAGTATTTTCTATGTCTGTGTAATTTGGCGAACCTTAAACTTTGTATGATCTAGAAAGGACTTTTTGGGTCAAGTTAAAAAAAAAAAGAGTTCTTTTAAATATTGTGTTTAATTTCTTCTGTGTTAGGAAAAATTTTTTTTTTTTTCATTTAAGAGCTATGATTTGTTGGTAAATGAGAGTTCTTTTGTTATGGGCTCTTGAAAATCATTGAGATATGTTATTTAGAATATTTTGTTAAGATTATGATAGATTATCTTATTAGCTGGGATGTGGATTTTAGATATTTATATTGTTAGGATTTGGTTTAAATATTATTTATTTATTATTTAAGTTAGATATTTAAGGATTTGAACTAGATATTAAGATAGGAGTAGATCGATATTTAGAGTAATATTTTCTAAATAAAAATTTTTGTATAATATTTTTAGCTAAATTAGGATGAATTGAATGACATACTTAATTGTGGAAGCACTAATATATAGATTAGGTACCTTATCATCCTTTTTCTTTATCATGTAATTTTATTCATGTTAATCTAATTGTTTGCTTTGTATGAAGGTATTTATACCAGAGCGTTTCGAGGGACATCGAAAGAGTACTGTCAACACCCATTTCCATTTCGATAATCGAAGAGTAATAAAGACAAGATTTTGTGGGCATACAGAAAAGTACATTTATATTGATAAAAGTATTCGTTTACCATCCCAACGTCATTCATCAACGAAATACAAAATACAACCAAAGTTTTAATAAATACAGATATCCCAATATATCTAAAGCATAAACTAATTATAACCACCATATTTAACCTCGCCTTGAGACACGTGCTAGTCAATTCTCCTTATATGTACCTTTGCCTTTTGTCCCCCTGGCACCCGCTGAGATGTTTATTTTAAAAATAGGGTGAGATTCCAAAGAATCCCCGTAGAAACATGTTATCGTTCATAGAAAATACGAAAAGTAAATATGACATCTGCCAAGGTATGCACTAATTAATGAACAATATAAACACATCATCATTATGTATACATGAGTATAGCTCAGCCCCACAATCTACACCGGTTGGACTTCCGCCAACTCCTAGTGTAAGTGCACCCCGGCACTAAATGCCCCTCTTTAGGTAAACCATGTTGATTAATAAAGCGCATTTACAAACATTGGCATCCACACAAGCATATAACTATGGCATGATGTATGAAAGATAATGTTCCTACCTCAAAGTTCTTTTAACCCCTTTTTAGTGTACCTCATAAAATGTGTCACTTTTGACTTTCGTCTCAGTCTTAAAATATTAAATGTACAAGAAATAGGTCATAACCTATCCAAGTATCATTTTAGACTATCGCATAGTGTTTCTTGTGGTTATATTAGTCGATGGTGAAAATTTACCAAAATGCCCCCGGAACCCCGGCCCAGTGTAATGACCCAATTTGGGATTAAGGGCTAATTATGCTAGAAGTAATGTAATTATCGTTGAATTCAATGTAAATGTGTTCTAATCAATGCCTAAACCTTATATTTATGCTTAAGTGTGGATTAATGTCTAAATGGGTTGAAATATAGGGGAGGGCGCATAGTGATGTTATTGGAATGATATGAATGAGTTTGGAAGTGATTTATGTGAAATTGCCATAACCAGGGGGAAAATGGTAAAATTGGAAAGTTACCGACCAATTGGTCAGTTACCGGAGAGGAAACTCATAGGTAACTTGAGATCAATGGTTAGGATTGAATGAGCAAGAGGCGGAATTCTATGTTTACAAGCCTATGTGAGTCCATGATAGGGAGAATGAGATTGTGACACATGGCATTGTATGGACCAAGGATTGGAGTCAAACTTTCAACTTATTTCTCTCTCTCTCTTTTCTCTCCAAGGTCGGCCTAATGGCCCTCTTAGCCCAAAAATCTAACTTCTTTCCTCTTCTTCATCATCTTCTTCACCAACTCATCTCATCTCTCTCCTCTCCTCCATTTTCGTTGAAAATAAGCAAGAAAGAGAAAGAAGAAGCTTGGGTTTTAGGTAAGGAAATGACTTTGAATGCTCAAGTGTTCTTCATTAATATTGTTCAAGGGGTTGAGAGCTTTATTCCTATGGTTTTAGATTTTTAATTAGTGGAGTTTGAGAACTTGTGGGAATTTGAAAGTGGGAGAATCAAAGAAATAGCTTTGGGAAGAAATTGAGGTGAGTATTTGATACCTTTTGGTATAATTTTTGTGGTTATTGGTTTGGTTTTGAGAATTTTGAATTTTTGCCCTGATTTTGGTCTAATTTGAATGCTTGATTTGGTTAGTTGTTAGTGGTGAAATAGTGTCATAGAGTGTCTTTATGCATTTGAAATTGGTTTGAAATTTGGGATTGGAATGGATTGCAATGTAGGTTTTGGATTGTGTTTTGGTGTGACATGTTGAGGTCATTGTGTAACATGTGAATGGAAATGGAATTTGGTTATTTTGATGGTTCCAATGGATTCCTTAGGTAAAATTGTATTGGAATGGTGTTGGGTGTGAAATTGGAACCATTGGAGGCACATATGCAAAAACTGAAATTCTGTCTCTTAAAACTCTATAAAGGGCAGTCAGGTTGTTTGGACATTTTGAATGGGCAAATGGTGCCTAAAAATTCTTAAACTTTCCAGTCTTAAATTTCACATTCCAAGCTTCAAAATGGACATATAATTTGTTTCATTTAATTTTTTTTTCTTGGAGTACTAACTGTCTAAAGTTTGGGATTAAAGCTGAAATCTGTTTTGGGGCAGAGGTGAATTTTGTGAAATTCTATAATTATGTGGTAATTTCTGGTAATGATCCATATTTTTTCTATAAAGAAGACTTAAATACCTTTCATTTGGATTTGGAATCACCTCATTTTGATTTTTTTGGAATTAGTTATGATTTTTGGAAATTCAGCCAAGAAACAAGATTTTCTTGGCCATGGCCAGCAGATTATGGGCCGTGGCCCAAATGTTTCTAACCTATTTTTGGCAGCGGCTAGTGGATTTTTGGGCCATGGCCAACATCCAAAAATCATTATTTCTCACTTTTGAAAGGTGGTTTTTGGTATGATCTTTCCCAACCCTTTAGGCAGATATTTGGGCTTCTAATAGCCACCTAAAGAGTCCAAATGATAACTGACGTAAGTGTGATTAAAGTAAAGAAATTGGAGTAGAGAATTAATCTGCCGCTCTTGACATTGGTTTATAGGATTTGACATTTTCTATACTCGTGAGCCCACTGTGCCGAAGAACGTCAGGAAAAGACAAGGTAGTGACTCTTTCTCTTATACTATATGTAAAGCATTGTATGTTTATCATGCATTATGATACATTGTGATGCTTTGACATTACAGTGAAATCTAGCATAGCGATTACAGTGTAAGCTATTGCATTGAGATCGCAGCGAAAGCTGATGCATAGTGTTTGCAGCCATGAGTATGTTGTATGTGGCGTGAGCCATATATCATTATGCTGCTAAACATAATCGTATATGCTATGTGTTTATACACTATATGAGTGACTTGTTACTACTGAGATTCTTTTGAATCTCATTCTTTCCATTTACTAACATTTCAGACAGGGCAAGCGGCTCCAAGGAGAAGTGAACAACCAGGAACGGCTATGACTTAGTAGAGATGTTTAGTTTGAACTGTTGATTATCTACTTTGGAACGGGGTTACTGTATATTATTTTTAAATGTAAATTAACATTCTGTATATGGTGGTGTAATCCCCTAAATGAGAATTGACACCCTTAGTATAACCTTAAGTATTTAACCCGGGATTGCCAGAATTTTTGTTGTATACTCTGATATATATAAATGTGATATAATTGCACGGGTAATTACATTCGATATCTGAACTTAAGACCAGGATAGGGAAAAAATTTTGAAAGATTTTGTGAAGACTCTACCATAAGGGAGGGAGTTGAAATGAGTTTTCACCTATCCGACAGTCTCTAAACCAATTTATTCTGTGATATCGAATCTTAATTAAGGCAGGGGGTTACACCTGACCATGCCGTACCCGGCCCGATAGCACATTTCCAAAAATTTTGACTAGGGCTATCTTGATATATTTTCGCCCAAGGAATCCATTTCTGGGCTTGAAATAACCAAATTCATTGTTAAATTATGAAAATACCCTTGACAACCCCGATTTAGGGTTTTAGTGCCGTTTTCGTAATTACGTTTTTTCAGCCTTTTTCGAAAAAGTGACCAACTATAACCCCACCTATTTTTGCCCACTGAATCTAATGGAACCATCCATTTCATGAAAATCCAGCTCCTAGCCCCTAGAACAGTACTGGCCGAAAGTTTTTCAAAAAAATGGAAAAATGGAGTTTTATGTTTTAGCTTCCAAAACTTGTACTTTTCCACTTCTAATCCTTTATTAACTCATTTAAACACATCTTAACCATGATTCAAAGAAATTTGGGCAGCATAACCCCTTAGGATTAGGGCTTTTCCAAATTTACAATTCAACCAAAAATCACCAAATCAACAACAAACTTCAATATCAACTTCATACAAGTATAGATTTAAGCTTAGTGTAGTTACCTCTTAAACTTCTTGAATCCTCTCACTCTATACGCCTCCTCCCTCTCTTCTTGATCTCAAAGTGTGTCTTTACAATCATGGATTCATCAAGAAAAGGAGATTAGAGAAGGTTTCTTAACAAGATCACAAGAAAACCTTAAGAGATCAACTTCTTACCTTATGATTTCCTTTCTTCCTTCTCCCTAGCACATGATACCTCCAAGCTCTCTTCTCTCTCTCTCTCTCTCTCTCTCTCTCTCTCTCTCTCTCTTCTCTTTCTCTTACTTGGCCAAATAAACAAAGGGAAAGGAATAGGAAGTGTTTTAATGAAATGCCTCATCTCTTCTCTTAGCCCTTGATTTTCCAAGATTAAATATTGTGGTGACACTTGTTACAAGCCATACTTCCTTCCTATTTATGCCATAATTACTCCATTTGGCTACCCTTAGCAATGAACCAATTTTCCTCCCCCTGGTTGGCCTCTCAAAACCGTCCCCCCTCTTACTTCAACTGACCAAGTTTCTTTTCTCCAACTAAATCCAAACTTGCACTCAACTAGTATAATCCCCTGCCTTAAAAACCGTAATTATAGCTCAAAATTCGTAATTAAAATGAAATAGAGACCAATAATCATAAAAATTTATTTACAGCCCCATTAATTACATAAAGGTTTTCACAATTCTTTCAAAAACCTTGGCTCTTATCCTGGTCTCAAATTCATGTTAATATAATTACCATGTGCATATAAATCATATTTATACTTATTAGAGTATAGAACAAAAATCCCGGTAACCCCCGGGTTATATATACTAACTATCGAGTTTATAATTCCCAACTAGGGGATTACATAACCATATCCAAAATAATATCTACATCCCAAAATAATATACAGTAATCATATACCAAAATAGATAACCAACAGTCCAAATTAACATTCCCTACAAAATTCTAGCTGCTCCTGGTCATCCGTTTCTCCTTGGAGCCACTTGCCCTGTCTGTAGGGTAGTCAAAGGAAAGAATGAGATTCAAAAGAATCTCAGTAGTAACAAATCACTCATACCACATATAATCGCATAGCATGCAAGTATATCATCACATAGTACAGCATCACAAACACAGCATACAAGCTGTCACATATACATGTTGCCTCACTGGCATACACATTTTGCATTGCCTCTCTGACAATGCACATAGCCACTCTGGCTTTTATATTGCCTCTCTAGCATTCACACAATACATTGCCTCTCTGGAAATCACATAGCCACTCTGTCTTTCACATTCAAAATCATCGCAACACAATGACAAACCAAACATACAATGCATCATATATAGTATAAGGGAAAGAGTCACTAGCTTGTTCTTTCCTGAAGTCCTCTGGCACAGTGGGGTCACGAGTATGGCAAATGTCAAACCCTATAACCAAGATTAAAGACGACGGATTTATCTCTTTTCCAAGATCTTAATTCCATAATACTTAAAGTTGTTTATCATTTAAACTCTTTAGGTGGCTACTAGAATCCCAAACATATGCCTAAAGGGTTGGGATAACTACCCCCAAAGATCTCTCTTTCAGAAGAAAAATAATGTTTTTTGGCTAACTTACTCAAGTGAAGAAGGGCTCACTCGAGTATTGGATGTCTTGCACTCAGGTCATGATAGCTCATACTCGCGGGTGCATGACAAAGAGCAACAACCAGGAAAAAAAGTGCTCACAGTACTCGAGCATATAGGACAATACTCGAGTGTTAGCTTCAGAAACACTCGAGCCCTACAGAGTATGGCATAAAAAGTGTTTGCCTAAGAGCACAGGAGACTTTAGAGTAGGAGGTTCACTCAAGTACTATTCTTGGCACTCGAGTGATGACACCATTTCACCCGAGTCCCATCGAGTAAGGTGCAGAGAGTGACTACCCGAGAGTGACTCTAAGGTAAAACCTACTCCCGCACTCGAGTGAGACCAAGTTCACTCGGGTGATGACTCATATCACTCTCAAGTGAAGAAGTATACTCTTGCCTTTCATTTGAGGACCTCACAGAAACGCTGAAGAGAAAGGGAATTATCATGCTGCACTCGAGTGAGACCCTACCTCACTTGAGTGAGGCTTATAGAAGCCAAAACGTAGCAACTGACAGAATTTTCCAAATTTGCCAAATCTGATTCCAATGGTTCCAGAATATATACCAAAGTTCATTCCCACCTAAAATTTCATAAAGAGCCCATTGGACACACTAAAACAACCATAATCATACCATAGCAACAAATTTAGTTTTGGGTCAACACATTACACACAAACTATCCAAAAACCAAACTTTCCCTTTCAATTTCCAAACAACTCTAATGGCTCAAAGACACAATAATACATCCTAACACCCTTTTCCTCATATTACCATATCTAATTCATCCATTTCCAATTCTCATGAAATTAGGGCAAAATTCAAGAATTTTCAAAACTCAATCAATGGTTACAAAATTTAGATCAAAATTCTACTAACTCTTACCTCTTCCTCTTCCTAAAGTTGGTTCTTTGTTTTCTCTACCTTTCAATTTCTTCAAGTACTCAAATATCACCTTTAAAGAATATGAGACTATGGCCATGAAGCCCTCAACACTATGAACAAAATTATTGAAGAACATTTGAGCATTAGAGGGCATCTAGCAAGCCAAAATCTCACCTTTTCACTTTCTCTTTCCTCCCCTTGTGCAACGAAAATAGAGATGAGATGAGAGAATAATAAAGTTGCATATTTTTCTTGTTTCCATACCCAAGTTAGCCGACTTTGAAGGAGAAAGGAGAGAGGGAAAGAGTTTGAAAAATTGACCATGATCCAATGGTCTACATTTTGCCACTTGTCAAGATCCTGTCCTATAAACCATAATCTCACATAGGCTCTATAGCACATGACTCCACCTCTTAGCCTCTTAAACAATTGAATCCTCACCGTTAATCCTAAGTTACCTATGAGTTTCTGATTTGGTAACTGACCAATCAGTCAGCAAATTTCCCTATTTTGCCCCTGGTTATCACAATGTACATTAAATCACCATTAAACACATTTATATCATTCCTTTATCCCAACCATGCGCCCTCCCCTATGCTTTCACCCAATTTAAATATTAACTCACAATTTATCTTAAATACAGGGTTTAGGCACTGGTTCTAGCACATTCAAGCCAAAAATTCTAATCACATTCTCCAAAAGTGTTTGCTTAACATTAATTACATCACTTTTGAAGTCATTAGCCCTAAATTACCATTTAGGATATTACAACTAGGCACTCAATTAGTGAATTGAGTTTACTCTATGTCATTCCCATCATGCACTCACCCATGCCTTCATGTAGTGTACACTCAACCTTACATACATGTGGTGTACCATTATCATCATGACTTTGTTCATGTAATAATTAACCATGTGCTCTTGGAAATCAATTTTTCCCTCCATCACTCTCATGCTAGGCGAAATTATGGGAGAAAAGAGAAATAAAAATGTGTTTCAATAATTCCATAATCCCCTTAATTGAATTATACCCAAGTCCTTCTAATTTCACAATTGTTGATTTATTCCTCTAAGAATATTCAATTTATACATTTTCCTTTATTTTCCTTGATTAATTGAAATTAAATTCAATTAATTGGAAAATAATTAATCTTTGGCTAAATTGGCAAAATTATGATTTTACTATCACCTTTGAAATTTAATTCCTTTCTTGAATTAATTTTCCCATTTGCTCATGAATATTCACTATTTTATTGAATTTTCAAATAATTACAATATATTTGGTAAATATAAAAGTTGGGGTGTTACAAGTACAATTCTCATTTATGAGCCTACATGTAATAGGCCAATAGCAGGGGAGAAATAGCCATAGCTAGAAGAAAATTAAGGTATTTATATAAGTTAGATTCTTTTTTTTCATGTTATTCTAATTGTTAAATTGGCATTCATATTAAAAGTTAATTGTTCTGTAATTATGGTATTGATTGTCTGATACAAGTTTTTTAGATATGATGGCTAAAGAAAACGGTATATAAATTAGTTGCTCATTTAATTTTAAAACTTTCTTTTAAAAAAATACATTTTTGTAACTCTTTCTTGAGAAAGAGCTACAATATATGAATCATTTATTGTAGCAGTAATCCAACAAAGCGCTACAAGAGATCAATATTTTCTTTGAAAAATAATTACCTATTATAGGACTTTGTCAAAACCATGCCACAAAAGAGTCCACCTATTGTAGCACTTTTTAAGCGCTACATAAACCTATTGTAGCATAGGCTTTTGTAGCACCGGCTTTTGTAGCACCCAAAAAGTGCTACAAATATGAAAAAATAAGCACTACTAATTAACTTTTTTATAGTAGTGTCTAGTAGAAAAATAATGATGCAGGAGCAGAAAATGACCTCAAATTGGTTGGAAGAGTTCTTACAAACACCATATGGGTTATGTTGCAATAAGGGACTCAATAATAGTAGTGTGGAGAGTCAAAGAAGGGTTGGATGTTAAAATGATAGGGTTTAACCTTTTTTCGTTCTCGTTTAAAGTTCCTACTAAAGGTTATTGAGTGCTAAAGGAGAATCAGTGGGTGGTCAGGAACTACATGTTAAGCCTGCAAAAAAGAAAACCCTTTCTAAGTGATAATGAACTAGTTATAAATACTTATGAGTTTTGGATTGATCTCATAACCTTCCTCTGGAAGGAAGGATGATATTAGGCTCATAGCATAAGTTGTTGGCAGGGTCATTGAAGTGAAGAAACCGAAAGACAAATGATTTTCAAACAGGAACTTTAGCAAAGAAAGAATAGAAATAGAAGCTAAGAGATCATTAGTTTCTGGGTTTCTTGCTCAAAGGAGGGGAGACTGATGCACATCTCAAAGGAGACAGGTGAATCATCTATGGTTTAGCATGTGGGAAAAAGGACTAATTGACCTTGTCAGCTGAAAACATTAAATGTTGTCGAAGGGACTGATGCAAGATATTCACAATCTAAAGAAATTATATCCACCTCAGCATGCATATCAGTTAAGAGCTAAAGAAACCATGTTGGGTCAAATATTGAAGGCCAAGTTATGGAGAAAGGGGGGAAATAAGGTGGGTTGAATGAGATGATAAAAAGATGAATAGGACAAATAATCTGTTAAGAGCCCGAATGGGAAAGTTGAGAAAAACTCAAATTAAATACTGGGTTGACCTTGAGGAAAAAGAGGATGATAGACCCAAAATGGTGGGAGTAATTGTTCCGGTCCAAAATGTTGGTATTGGTGAAATTGCACAAGGATTAAAGGAAGTATCTCTGAAGAGGAAAGAAAACAAGATTCCAGATTTACCTCTAAATAAAAGGAGGAGGGATTATAAACAAGACTCATCGAAAAGTGCAGAGAATCGTGAGAAGGCTAAAGAAAAGCTTAAGAAAGTGGCAGAAACAAATGACTCCAAGTATTTCGACTACAGGTACAATGGTAGGCTAATTTTTTATGTTGGGGTAAAAACAGAAAGGCCTAGATGTGTGGTAAAGAAATCAAGAAGGCAATTGTTTTCAACTGAAGGCTTGGAGGTATAAACTATGGTTAGTAATAAGAAGTATAAGGGAGAGGAGCGAATGGAGAAAGATGAAGGAGTAGGAAGGGCTATCAAAATGGAGGGGCAAGGTGGTTGGCCTAATTCAGCCACCGAGGAGCAATGAGTTGTATTGGGTGGAACTATCAGGGGCTCAATTACCCTAACAGCCCATAATATAAAGTTCCAATATGGCAAATTTAGGCCACAGATTGTGTTTCTGTCAAAGACCAAGATGAGAAAGGAAAAAATTGAAAAGATGAGAAGAAAGCTGAAATTTGATTTTAGAGAGTATATTGATCCAATAGGTAGATTAGCGGGTTAGCACTTGGAAGGAGGGTGTAAAATTGAAGACTGGGTTCATAAGTCGCTACATTATATATGTTGAAGAACTCTATGTTGTTAGTGTCTACGGTTTCACACAACGGGGGGAATTGGGTGATATTAAAAATTTAAAGATCACAATTAAGAAACTTAAACAAAAGATAAGAGTTGGAGAAATTTCACCAAAGTGTACACCAGAGTTTATACTAGTTTAGTCTTAACCTTTTGACCTATGTCCAATCCTCAGAGTACCTCTGAGATTTTCACTATACTTCCAAGATTCAATGAGTTCTTGGTACAAAGTATAAAAGAGTTCCTCAACAGGATACTCACTCCTCCTTACACTTTGTAAGATGATACCCTCACTCAAAGTCCCACCACTTTGAGATTTTCTTCACAATAATAATGAATAAGGTTGTAAAATCTCTCTCAAAGAGTTGATAAATAAATACTGAAGAACAATAGGAATATCAGAGAATATCAAACAGAAATAGAGCACTTAATGCACAGAATTGATTTTATCGTTCAATGGTTGCTCCTTCTTAAATGCTTCCATATTTATGGGTGAGATGAATTTAATGACCGTTTGAGAGCATTCAAATCTGTCCGTTAAAGAGTACATGTAGCCGTTAGTGAAAGAGTGTGTTTCCATTGGCTATCTCTGCTACACATTTAATGCTTCTGACAAGATTTTTCTTTTCTTGATTTTAAAGTTAATATGGAGATTAAGCACTTGAAACTTATACATAAATAAGATTATTAGCATTTAGAAGTAGTATAAGAAGTTAAGATGTTAATCATGATTAATAGAATAGGTATTAATATTGTTGAAATGCTTATTATAAAAGACTAATAAACACATACTTGAGTGTGACTTAAGATCACTTGAGTAATTCCTTATCGCTCGAGTGGTTATTCTGTCACTCAAGTGTACAAGTAATCTTATGCTGATAATCACTAGTAGTGATGTTTTGTAAAAATGAATATCACTCGAGTACATATTTATTCACTCAAGTAATCTTCTATAGGTTTTGAAAAAGTTCAATTCAATCACTACTAAGTAACTTAAGTGTACTTTCATATCACTTGCAAGTGCCTGTAAATGATTATAGATTACTCGAGTTATTTACTCAATCACTCAAGTGATCTTCATCAGAAGATCACATCACCTTAGAATCAGTTGCGAGTGACTCACAAGTGATTGACATTACTCGAGTGATTTTGTCTTGGATGCACAAGTGGCAAAGTGCATCACTCGAGTACACCATTCTATCACTTAAGTTATTTGCCAATCAGATCACAAACTCTCAGATTACTTGTAAGTGATGTCTATCACTTGAGTGTTTACCCCATCACTCGAGTGATCTAGACACTAAAACTTTCACAGGTTCTTATTACTATCGAGTGACTTGCTAAAATTCTGGGAGTGAAGCTTCATCACTTTAGTGCATCCACTATTACTCGAGTGATCCTCTTTGATAATCTTGGTTCTAACTTGGCTATCACTTAAGTGCTAAAACTTTCCACTAGAGTGATTATCCTAAGAAAAAGAAGATTACTACAGAGTTTCACTTTAATCACTTGAAGTGGAAACTCATTACTCAAGTGACTTTTTGATTCAAGTTTTTCCAAAAATACTCATATCACTTGAGTGCTTAAAACTTCACTTGAGTGACTTGAATCGTCAAGTCAACTTTATGTCATTCTTTTTGCTTATCAAAATATACTTAGATATCAAGATTTGTTATCATCAAAACATTATGAGAGCTAACATATGCTAATGGGTGGTATATGGGAAACATAATGTTGGTGTATGGCCCAGTGGATATAAATTTGAATGCTCGATGGTGGATAGAGTTGGACAAGCTGGAGGCGATAGTCCCATAGATAATTTTACATAATTTCAATGAAATGTTATACTCGCTAAATAAGGAGGAAGGAAGACAGTGCTCTAAAAGTGATTTTGATGGGTTTCGTAAGTTCATGCTAAACTGTGATTTAATAAAGTTGGACTTTAAGGGGGTGTAAATTTACTTGGGTAAACAATAGACAAGAGGAAGAATTTATAAGGGAAAGACTAGATAGGGTTGTTATAATACTATATGGAAAGAGCAATTCCAAAAAGGGCAAGGACAAGTCCTAGAAGCAATTGGGCCAGATCATTGCCTAATATTCATCGAGTATGATAATGTGGAAAAAAGGACACCCCCTTTATTTAAATTTTAAGCGAGGTGGCTTAGCCATCTTAACTTGTTGAGTTTAATTAAACATGGCTAGAAGAAGGGTGGGAATAAAAAGACTTGTCAGAGTTTGTAGGTAATTTGAAGGAATTGCAAGAGGTGCTAAGGTGTGGAGCAAAAAGGAGTTTAAAAATAGCTTCAAATAGATAAATATGATGATGAATAGAGTATAGGAGTGCTTCGATTGGAAGTGGAATGAGAGTATAGCAAGGGAGGTGGCAGACCTAAAGAAGAAAATCGAGGAGTTGTGGGAGCAAGAAGTGTATTGGGTACAAAAGGCAAGGGTAGAATTGTAATATCCCAAATTGTAATTAAGGGCTAATAACTTTAAAGTGATGTAATTAATGTTAACAAAGCATTTTTGAAGGATATAATGTGAGTTGTGATGTAAAATGTGCTTAATGAGGGTATCGTATATGTTATGACAATCAGGGGAAAAATGGTAAATTCACCGACCAATTGAACAGTTACCGAAGAGGAAACTCATTGGTAATTGATATCAATGGCTAAGATTGAATATGCAAAGGAGTGGGATTGTGTGTGCATGTGCTTATGTGAGTGCTTAGAAGGAGGAACAAGATGTTGACATATGTCAACACAAGAACCATGGATTGAGGTCAACGAGTCAATAATTGCAACTCTCTATTCCCTCCTCCATTTCAAGTCGGCCAAAGGCCTTATTGCACCCCAAAAATCTGATTTCTCCATCATCTTCTCACCTCTCTCCTCTCCTCCATTGTCACCAAGATCAAGCCAGAAAGAGAAAGAAGAAGCTTGAGTTTTAGGTAAGGTTTTGTCCCTAAATGCTCAACTCACCTTCATTAATATTGTTCAAGGGGTTGAGAGCTTTATTCCTACGGTTTCAGATTTTTTATTTGTGGAGTTTGAGAACTTGTGGGGATTTGAAAGTAGGAGAATCAAAGAAACAGCTTTAGGAAGAAGTTGAGGTGAGTATTTGATACCTTTTGGTATAATTGTTGTGGTCATTGGTTTGGTTTTAAGAATTTTGAATTTTTGCCCTGATTTTTTGTCTAATTTGAATGCTTGAATTGGTTAGTGTGTTGTGTAGAATATGGTGTTAAATTGTGTCTTTGTGCCATGGGAGTTGATTTGGAATTTTTGGAATGGAATGAATTGTATTGTGGGGGATTGTGTGTATATTTTGTATTGACATGTTAAGATTTCTATGGAACATGTCTATGTGGATGGAATTTGATTGTTTTGATGGCTCCAATGGATTCTTTAGGCAAAATTGGTATGGGAATGGTGTTTAATGTGAAAATGGGAACCATTGGAAGCAATTGTGAAAAACTGAAAATCTGTCCCTTGAAAGTCTGTGCTGGGCAGTCTTTTTGTGCTGGCATTTTGAATAGGCCAATGATGTCAAAAAATTATGAAACTTTCTAGTTATGAAGTTCACATCCCAAGCTTCAAAATGAAGATATAATTTGTATCATTACATTTTGTACATTGAGTTATGGTTGTCCAAAGTTTGGGATGGAAACTGAACTCTGTTGTGGGGCAGTGGTGAGTTTTGTGCAATTCTGTACTTTTGTGGTGATTTCCTGTAATGGCCAATATTTTTCCTAGGAAGAGGACTTAAATAGCTTTCATTTGGCTTTAGAATCACCTCATTTTGATTTTTCTTGAATTAGTTATGATTTTTGGAAGTTCAGCCAAGAAACGAAATCTTCTTGGCCGCGGCCCAAATGTTTTTGACCTCTTTTTGGCCGCAACCAGTGGATTTGGTGGCCACGACCAACCCCCAAAAATCAATATTTTGTACTTTTGAAAGGCGGTTTTTGGTATAGCCTTTCCCAGCCTTTTGGGTATATGTCTAGGCCTCTAATAGCCACCTAAAGAGTCTAAATGATAATCAACTTAAAGTACTATGAAATTAAGAACTTGGAAAAGAGATTGATTGGTTGTCCCTAATTTGGTTTATAGGATTTGACATTTGCCGCCCTCATGAGCCCACTGTGCCAGCGAACGTCAGGAAGGAACAAGTAGTGACTCTCTCTCTTATACCATATATGATGCATTGTATGTGTGTTATATCATTGATTTATGATGGAATCTGAATACTACAATGATTGTGGAAATGTGTAAGCACCGCCATACCAATAGTCCTTGAGTCGCTAACAACGGTTCGAGTGAGGGCTGTGTACCTTCCCAGCGGTACAAGGGGATGAGGATGAGGTGTGATATTTGTGATTCTGTTAGCCGAAAGGCTATATGTGAACCATAAGGCTATGTGTAAGCACTGCCACGCCGACAGTCCCTGAGTCGCTAACAACGGTTTGGGTTAGGACAGTATGCCTTCCTGACGGTAAAAGAGGAAGAGGGTGGAGTATGATTTGTACTACTACTGCTGTATGATGATTTGCTTACATGCTGTGTGCTTATGTGTGGTATGAATGGTTTGTTACTACTGGGATTCTCTTGAATCTCATTATTTCCTTTGACTAACATTTTAGACAGGGCAAGTGGCTCCAAGGAAAAGCGATCAACCCGGAGCGGTTAGAACCCTGTAGGGACATTTACTTTTGGATATATTGGTTAATCATACTAGACAGGGATTTTATAAATTATTTTTGGGTTGTAATTATTAGTTGAATATAGTTGTGTAATCCCCTATATAGGAATTATAAACCTTTTAGTGAATGAGTGGAACCTGGGGGTTGCCGGGATTTTTGTTATAAACTCTGATATGTATGAATGTAAATTAACTGCATAGGTGATTATATTCAATAATTGAACTTGAGACCGGGAAAGGAAAGAAGTTTTCAAAATGTTGTGAAAACCCTAACATAGGGAGGGTATTTAAAATGAGTTTTAAACTATTCGTCGGTCTCTAATCCATTTTATTATGTGTTATCGAATCTTAATTATGCTAATTAAGGCAGGAGGTTACATGAATGGCTGAAATGTGGAGATAACAATTCAAAATATTTTCACATGAGCACAATGATGAGAAGAAGTAGGAATAAAATAACAAGGTTAAAGCGCATGGAAGATAAATGGTTACAGGAAGAGAATAAGATCAATGAGAGCATTTACCCAGTTTTACAACTCCATATTCTTTGCGGTTGGTGCTAGGGACTATACAAAAGCACTGGACAGTATTAATGAGGTAATATCAACAAAAAAAAGTGTTAATGTGTAATATCAACAATGAAGAGGTTAAGCCGGCTGTATTTCAACTTGGGGGAAAAAATCACTAGGACCTGACGGATACACAGGAACTTTCTACCAAAAAAGATGGGAAATCATTAGTGACCAGCTATGTGATCTTGTTATAGTTACTTTATTAATGGTTTTCCACTTACTGAAGTAAATGGTATGGATCTAGTGTTGACTCCAAAGGTAGATTTCCTGGAAACTTTGAATGATTATAGTCCTATTATTTTATGTATTTTTCCATACAAGATCTTTTCTAAAGTTTCGGCAAATAGGCTTAAACCTTTGCTCAATAATATTATTAGTGAAAGTCAAAGAGCTTGTGTACCTAGTAGATTGATACAAGATAATGTTGTAATTGTACATAAAGTTTTCCATTATATGAAATTGAAAAAGTCAGGTAAGAGGGGGTGGCAACTAAGCTTGATATGAATAAAGCATATGATAGAGTATAGTGGGATTTTTTGTGTTATCCTTTTGAAAATGGGCTTTAGTATGGAATGGGTAGATAGGGTGTTCTGGTGCTTGAACTTTGTTAATATTTCTATTATGATATTTGGGATAAGAGTGTCGAGTGAGACCCTAACAAGAGAAAAGAGATAGGGTGATCCCTTATCCCCCTGTTCATCCTAGCAAATAATGTCTTATCTAAAATGATTGAGAGAGCAAAACGTAGAGGATTAATTAGAGGGATTTTACTAGGGAGGGGATGTCAGGAGATTACTCATAATTTCTTTATAGATGATTCAGTCTTCTTCCTCCAGGCTAACCAGGACAACTGCAGGAATTTGACAAATATTATCAGTGAATACTGTGAAGCATCAGACCAAGCTATTAATATAGGCAAATCTTGTTTGTAATTTTCAAAAAATACACCTAAAATAATTAGGGAAAAAAATTGTCATATTTTTCATATTCATGCAGTTGATGTTCCCGAGAATGGGTAAGATAAAAAAAACCCAAGAAATGACTTTTGTAATGGATCGTATGGAAAAGAGGGTTCAAGGATGGAGGAAGAAAATCTTGTCTGAAGCAGGGTGTGAAGTGCTAATAAAGTCAGTAGCTAACTCAATTCCAGTTTATTCGATGTCTTATTTTTTTTATACCCAAAAAATGTGCTGAAAAGATTAGATGGCATTGTCTCCAAATTCTGGTGGAAGAGGGATGAGGGAAAGAGAAAGAAGTGTTGGGTATCAATGGATAGGATGAAGAGACATAAATCAACAAGAGGATTAGGATTTAAAGATTTTGAGGCCTTTAATCTTGCATAATTGGCTAAGCTAGGGTGGAGAATTCTTCAATATCCTGACTAGTTATGCACAAAGTTACTTGAAGCTAGATATTTTCCTAAATGCTCATATTTGGAGGCAAAAAAAGGGAGGAGAGCGTCATGGTTGTGGACTAGTATTGTGGAGGCTATGAGTATCCTAGAAGATCAAGTGATCCTAAGTATTAGGAATGGCCAGAATACAAGGGTATAGTAGGATCCATGGTTAAGGGATTTTCCAGGGAAAAAACTAATATCTCTATGTCCTCATGAGACTTTTAATGATCTAAAAGTGCAAGATATCATGGAGTTAGGTAGATGGAATCTGCTATCTATAGAAGGTTTGGGTTTCACAAATTAAGAAAGAGGCTATTTGCAAAACTATTATGGCTTCTATGGATAGGTGGATTTGGACAAGGGAAAAGAGAACAGTGTACTCAGTAAAGGAAGGATATGATTGTGCAAAGAGGAATGTACTAAGAAGAACTAAAAATGTACCATCTTCAAATAATAATAATAAAAAGAACTCTTGGGAAGGAAGCATGGAAACTTAGAATCCCACCAAAGGTTAAAAACTTCCTTTGGAGAATGTTGTCTAATGCATTATACTAGTGGAAAAATCACTTTTAAGACCGGTTAAAAACGACATTTTAGACCGGTTCTAGAGGCAGTCTAGATATAGCAGGTCTAAAAATTCTACTATTTTTTATACTGGTTCAGGAATCGGTCTTAAAAAAATGTTTTAAGACCGGTTATTTATACAACTGGTTTAAAAATAATTATCTTTAAACCGGTTATCGAAGAAATCAATCTAAAAAGTGCATTTTTTTATATCGATTTTCTAAAAAACTGGTCTAAAAGTAATACTTTTTATACCATTTCTTTTAACAATCGGTCTAAAAAGTTTAATTATTTTTTTAAAAAACATTGTTCCGTTTAAAACATTTACCCAGCAAATCATTTCCCCGTTAAGATATTTCACTCAACGAGCAGCCATTTCAACGAAATCTAAATAAATTCTTCTCTTACACATTATATAACAAACATCTTATACATAAGCATTTTCATCAAGCGTTTCAATTGGATATGTTGTAATACTTATATTATTCTTCCTATACCTCATATTCAACAGAAGCAACAATAATAAATCATTTTCCTACACCCCAAATAAATTATTCTCTCTTACACATTACCATTTCATCAAGCATTTTAAAACATAATTTCAAATCTTATAACTTACATTATCATTCTTCCTACAACCCATATTCCACAGAAGCAACAACTATAAATCATTGAAAGTCAACACATGATCACACACAATATGAAAATTAAGGTATACTGCTAGACATTTTTATTCCTCTGTTTTAATATTACAGTTAGACAAAAGAAATCAAAACTTTAGGTAAGATCAGAATACATGCAGCAGACAGTAATCCATAGCTGATGATCACTAGCTAGCTTCAGAGCATCTATACTAAGACACCTCATATCCTTTATTTTCTTGTGACGACAACAAAAAAAGTAGTTTTATATATACCAATAAAAATATACATAATTCAAATATAGTTCATGATAATTATTTTAGCTAACTAACCTTCAAAGTAGTTTTATAAAGGGAAATCATCCCATATCGCTTCATGATGATCATTTCTTGTGCGGTGTTCATTGTCTGCTTCATCTTTTTCGTTCAATTCTAGTAGACCCCTAGAAAAACAAGGAGTCTCAAGAAAATCATTCATTAAATGACTTTCCTGATTAATATCAACGACCCTTTTTCCTTGGAGAGCTACAGACCACATTTTATTTGTCTGATCAATAATATAGAACACTTGTTTCACTTGATATGCCATAATAAAAGGTTCATCTCCAAAACTTCTACTAATCAAATCAACCAATGTAAATCCCAACTAATCAATCATCACACCATTGTTGACATCAACCTACTTGCATTTGAAAATGAGAAATTTAATTTTAACATAATCAACCACCCAAATCTCTTCAATAACTCCATAATAAGGTATTGCTACCAATCTAGGGTTCTTATCTTTCAAACTAGAGAAGTGCATAGATTTAGCCACTAACATAACCCCACTGTTCTGGATGGTACTCCTATCATCAAGGGACTTCATATAAAATGTATAACCATTTATCACAAATGAAGTCCAACTTATGACATCAAATCAGGACCACATGCTAACCATTTAATTGTATCAGAAACACACATTCTTCTCCGTCATTTGTTTGAACTAATGTGCAAAAGTTTTGTTATGCTCCCTAATTAACCTTTATTTAGTCATTCGACTATTTTCTTTCTGTACAATTTCTTTATAAGCATTAATGTAATCTTGAACTTTATCAACATTATTTAAGATGTACAAGTGGATTTGTTACAATTTATCAAGATCCACACTCTTTACTGAAGCCCCATGTCTACCGCCTTCTTCATCATGAGTTCAGGAAGTCCAATGTGTCTTACATTTGACAAGTAATCTTGACAAAACTTCATGGCTTCTTCAAAAACATATTTCTGAACAATAGATGCTTCAGGCCAGTTAGGGTTCTTCATATTCCCTTTTAGGATTTTCATAGTTCTTTCAATTGGGTACATCCATCATGAATAGATAGGGCCACACAACTTGATCTCCCTAACTAGATGAACAATTAGATGTACCATGATGTCAAAAATAGAAGGAAGAAAAAGCTTCTCAAGATGGCACAAGATCATATATCCTTCATTTTCCAGTTCATCCAATATTTCTGTCTCAATGACTTTACTACAAATAGCATTGAAGAAGAAATAAAGTCTAGTCAAAATATATTGAAGATCATATTTAGCAATGCCTCAAATAGTTACTAGGAGTAGTTGTTGCATTAAGACATGACAATCATGAGACTTTAGCCCTACTAACTTCAAGTCTTTCATCAATACAAGCTTCCTAAAATTTTAAGAATACCCTGAAGGAACTTTGATGCCATGTAAACACTCACAAAAGCTTCTTTTCTCATCCTTAAACAAAGTATGAGCAGCTAGAGGACAAAAAGTTCTCTTACCATATGGCTTTGGATGCAAGTCTTCTCGTATCCCCATTTTTTGCAAATCTAATCTTGCCTTCACGTCATCCTTAGAACTACCTTGTATGTTAAGTAGTGTCCCAACAATACTATCACATATGTTTTTTGTAATACCCCAAATTTGAGATTTGAAGCTAGAGAATAAGCTTGAAATAAGTGAACTGCTAAGCCCTGGTTTAGCAGGAGCCCAAATTTATTCCCTAATGATTCTTATATCTTTGGGGTATTAAAGAAAGTAAAATGGTGGATTTTAGAGAATACGATGTGAATTGGGATTTGTATGTGTTGTGAGCAGTGCCTAAACCCTATATTTAAGTTCAATTGTAGATTAATATCTAAATTAACTTAAAATAGAGGGAGGGCGCATATTATGGTGATATGGAATGATAAGATGTACTTGATGGTGATTCAATGAGAATTACCATAATCAGGGGCAAAACGGGAAAGTTACTGGCCAGTTGGTCAGTTGCCGAAGACGAAGCTCATTGGTAACTTGAAGATCAATGGTTGAGATTGATTGTTATGATATTATAAGGGTGGAATCCTATGTGGTGTGTGATCATGTGAGCTCATGGAGATATTCCAAGATCTTGACAAGTGTCACAATGTGGACCCTTGGACAAGCCAAATGTTCAAAGTTGCTTTTTCCTCTTCCCTATCTCTATTAGGTCGGTTATTATGCCTGTGGGAGGCCAAAATGCTGATCTCTTCTTCATCATTTTCATCTCTCTCCTTCATTCTCCATTTTCGTTAAGCTTAAGGAGGAAAGAGAAAGAAAGAAGCTTAAGGTTAGTGCTCTATGTGACCTTTAATGCTCAAACTCTCTTCATTAATGTTGATCATAGTGATGAGAGCTCCATTGGTATGGTTTTAGATTTTTGAAAGGTGGTGCTTAAACACTTGAAGAAATTTGAAAGAAGAGGAATCAAGGAACTAGCTTTGGGAAGAGGAAGAGGAAGAGGTGAGTATTTGATGAATTTTGACCTAAGTTTTGTGGTCATTAGTTAGGTTTTGTGAATTTTCAATTTTGCCCTAATTTTTATGTGATTTTGGATTGGATGAATTGGTTAGTGTATTGTGGTAAAAATGATGCCATAGTATGTTTTGGGTCATTGGAATTGGTTTACAAACTTTGAATGGAAAGAATTTGCAATATTGAGGTTTGTGTTGTGAATTGTGTGACATGTTTTGATCATTGGGAGAACATGTCAATGTGATGTGAATTTGGTTAATTTGATGTTTCCAATGGTTTCCTTGTGAAAATTTGTGTGGGAATGGTGTTTGATGTGAAATTGGAACCATTGGAAGCCATTGTGCAAAATTTGAAAATCCATCCATTGAAACTCTTTTCTGGGCAGTCTGTTTGTATTGACATTTTGAATGACCAAATGGTATCTAAAAATTCTGAAACTTTCCATTATTAAAGTTCACTTTCCAAGCTTCAAAATATATATATATAATTGTCATTTCGTTTTGTGAGCTGGGAGTTATGGTTGTCCAAAGTTTAATGTTAAAATTGAAATCTGTTTTTTAGCAATGTTGAGTTTGGTGTGATTCTGTATTTGTGTGTTTATGGAAAGCATTGATTTATATTTTTCCTATGAAGAGGACTTAAATAACCATTGGCTTTGGAATCACCTCATTTCGATTTTTATGGAATTAGTTATGATTTTTGGAAGTTTAGCCAAGAAACAGGATTTTCTTGGCTGCGGCCAGAGGTTATGGACCGCAACCCAAATGTTTTTAACCTGTTTTTGGCCGTAGCCAGGGGATTTGTGGGCCATAGCCAACCTCCAAAAATCAGTATTTTGCACTTCTAAAAAGTGGTTTTTGGTATAGTCTTTCCCAACCCTTTAGACATATGTTTGGCCTTTGTGTAGCCACCTAAAGGTCATAAATGATAACCAACTTTAAGTGTTATCGAAATAAGAATTTGGAAAAGGGATTAACCCTATGTCCTTGCTTTGGTTATAAGGTTTGATATTCGCCCTGATCATGAGTAGCCGGTGCTGGAGCACACGTGGAAAGAACAAGTATAGGGAACTTACCTCTCCTGCATGTATTTGATATTTGTTTTGGTGTATTGATGCATGTTATTGCTTTGTTTGATTATGTGAAACATATATGAATGATTGAATCTCTGTTTCAATTTATGCTATGGCCATAAGTATGTTGTTCGAAACATTGAGCTTGCAGATTTGTCATTGTGTGAGCATAAGTTATGTAATGCAAACATGTCATGCATTAAATATTTATCTTACATGCATATTGGTATCTGTTTCCTACTGAAATTCTCTCGAATCTCACCCTCCCTTACCAACATTTTAGACAGGGTAGGTGGATCAAGGATGGAGCAAGAAACCAAGGGCGACGAAGACTTCCTCGGGTTGTAATTTTGGTGGTTGGTTATCATTGTAGTTGGGATAAATGTATGTTTTGTTGTGGATGTATAGGTGGTTATGTATTTGAAAGGTATTGTGTAATCTATATTCGTATTTGGATTTAAGATGTATATTGTGAAAGGTAGTATGGTGTGATCCCCTGTTTGGGAAATTGTAATGGGCAAATATGCCCTGTTAGGGGTGGAAACAGGCCAGGTCGGGCTTTTGCCTTAACAGGCCTGGCCTGTTAAGGCACAAACTGGCCTGAGCCTGGCCTGTGGCCTATTAAAGAGGCCTGAATTTTTAAAATTTTTTAAGCAAACTAACAAGCCTACAGGCCACACTGCAAAACAAGCTAACAGGCCAAAGGCCGAAAACAAGCCTCCTTAACAGGCCTCCTTAAACAGGCCAAAAACATGCTAAAACTTACAGGCTCAAGCAAAATTATCCTTTAACCCTTATTTGATTTTTTTAAAAAAAATATTTTTACAGGCTCAGGCCGGCCTGACAGGCCTGTCAATAGGCCTTGACCTGGCCTATTAAGCAAAACAAGCTTTTGTTTTGGCCTTGGCCTGTCCTTTTAGCCTGACAGGCTAGGCCTGAACAAGCCAATCACAGGCCAGGCTACAAGCCCCTGACAGGCCGCCTGGCCTATTTCCACCCCTATGCCCTGTATACCCATTAGTGAAGATATGAACCCAGGATTGCCGAGATTACTGTTGTGCACTCTGATATTTATATGAATGTGATTTATCTTCATGAAGTAATTATCTTCAAAATGTAAGTACGAGACCACGTGTATTAGATTTCAAAAGATATTTGAGAAAACCCTATCAGAAAGATGGGATTGTAAATGAGTTTTATTTATCCAACGGTCTCTAATTCATTTTAATCACATATTTTGAATCATAATTACGGAGCGGGTTACATTTTTATCCACATGCATGAAATTAATACAGTGTCTCACATCAAGATTGGGCCAATATGGAAGATTGAAGAAAACATACCTCTTTTTCCATTTATTTTTTCATTACTATTCTTTGTAGTCTTACCAAAGATAACATTCAAATTTTTCACCTTTTCATAAACTTGCTCCCCAGTCAATGCCTTTGGAGCATCTTCAAACTCTTGTCCACCAAAAAAATCTTTCTTTGATCTACGTACGGGTAGCCTCGTCTAAGAAATCTCATGTGGCCAAGATAAACTGTCTTTCTTCCATGTTGAAGTTGATGGTAGCATGTTCCTTCTTCACAAATCGGACATGCTTTATGGCTTTAACACTATATCCTGATAAGTTTCTATATGCAAGGGAGTCATTTATAGTACAAAAGATCATGACTCATATTTTAAAAACCTCCTTTTTGTTCACATCAAAAACATCAACACCTTCATCCTACAACTCTTTCAAGTCTTCGATCAAGGGTTCTAGGTAAACATCCATGTCATTTCTGAGTTGTTTTGGTCCCAAAATTAACATAGACAACATGATGTACTTTCGTTTCATGCATAACAAAGGAGATAAGTTATAAATTACCAACAGAACAGACCATGAACTATGTATACTACTCAAGCTACCAAAAGGATTCATGCCATCCTTACTAAGCCCAGGCCTAAGGTTCCTAGGCTCTTTATCGAAGGCAGGAAATAATTGATCGATTTTCTTATATTGAGAAGAATCAGCCGGATGTCAAAACTTTCCATCGGATATCCTTTCATCTATATGCCATCTCAAATTTTTTGCATCGTTTTCATTAGCAAACAAGCATTTGAACCTTGGTATGATTGGAAGATACCACAACACTTTTGTAGGGGCGTTATTTGATTTGTACCTCAAGGTTTCACATATCGGACACTGTTGTTCCTCTTCATACTCTTTTCTATACAATATACAATCATTAGGGCATGCATGGATCTTTTTATACTTCATCCCTACTAGACACAATATTTCTTAGTATCATAGTATTGAGAAGGCAACACGTTATCATCTGGAAGCAAATCCTTAAAAGCCTCAAGCGTTTTTGAAAAACTCTTATCGCTCCATCCATGTCATGCTTTCAAGTTTACCAATTTCAATACTGCTTTCAATAATTGGTATTTTTTACACCTCGGGTACAGCGGTGTCTTAGCATCACTACACATATTACCATATGCATGTGTTTGCTCAAAAGCCTCTTCTCCTATATCACGAATAATATCCTCTATCCGATCATCCGTATCCATATCATTATCATCAAAGGTCACTCCCCCCTGTTGAGAAAAACTTGACATTTCTAATTCTTCACCATGCCATATCCATACTGTATAACACTTACAAAATCCTTCACAAATTAAATGTGTATATATATTTGCAACACTTAGTTGCTTCTCATTCAAACATACTACACAAGGGCAATAAAACTTCCCACTACCATCACCGGCATTTCTTCTAGCGAAGTTTAAAAAACCCCTCACCCCATTAACATATTCAACACTCATTCATTTAGCGTTTATCCAACTATGATCCATATATATCTCAACACTTGTAGCACCCTATATCCAACAGCAAAAGGATAGACAAAAAAAACAACAACCATAGAGTTTTAGAGATTTGAACGAAAGTAACATGCACCATTTACAACTAGTATCATTTCAACAAACCAATAACCTGACAATCAAACAATCACACTAAATTAAAACAGAACTTAGAGTGGTATTACTCCAAGCCAAATATCACAAGGATGTACAAGTCAGAGCATCTAACCTAGATGAGCAGATTTTTTTTTTCAAATTACGTTATCACTAAACAATTGGATTTCCAACAAACTATAATAGCAACTTGTGGGAATTAAGTGCTCAAAACAACAAGAAGAAGAACCATTTTCATAGGACATTATTAATTATTAAACAACAACTAAATAACAGATCGAACACTAACCTGATTGAAGACCAAGGAGTGACCTTCTACCCAAAGTCACGGTGGCGTCGATTGAGGTTAAAATGAAGTCCTCAAATTCACGGCACTGACAATAATCACTGCAAAGAATAAAGGTGGCGGAAGAGGAGAGTGACAATGATCAAAGAACAGCAACGACGAACACAACAACGGCAGTGGTAATGACGGAGGAGAGTTGAGCAAATGAGGAATGAGGCGCGATGGACGAGTTCAGAATAAGCAGGGACAGAGCTCACAGATAAATGGCGAAAAGAGAAGAAAGGGTTCATAGAGCCCGGGATCTGGGCGCGGGAGTAAAAATATGGACAAAAGTGCTCACCTTTGAGACCGGTTTTTGATAAAAACCGGTCTTAAAAGGGTGAAAAAAATTTTAAAAAAATTTTCACATTTAAGACCGGTTTTAATAAAAAAAAAAACCGGTCTTAAAAGGTTCAGATTTTTAATTTTTTAAATATTTTCATATTTTTAAACCGGTTTTATTTATAACCGGTCTAAATAATTTTATTAAGACCGGTATTTTAGAGAACCGGTCTTAGAAGTTCTATATAATTAGAAAACTGCCATAGGTTAAATTTTTTAGACCTTATCCGCCATAACTAGTCTAAATGTGGTGGTCTAAAAAGAGAATTTTGTACTAGTGTACCTACATTCCAAAACTTAAATAAAAGGAAGTGTTGTGCAACTAATTTGTGTTTAATATGCCAGGAAAAAACTAAAACAAATGAGCATTTGTTTTTCATGTGTAACTGGGCTAAAAGAACATGGTTTGGCAGCAGTTTTTCTTTTAAAATAGAGGATTTTGGAAATCTTAATGTGTTTCAATGGATGCACTGCTAGAAGTGTGAAAATGAATTTACCGCATGGCAGAAAGCATTGATAGCAATGACTATGGGGCAAATTTGGAAAGCTTGGAATGCCTTGACTATTGATGACAACAAGCTTGATCCAGTATTTGTTTTTTCTCAGGCAAGTAGCTTATTAAATGAATGCTGGGAAGCAAAAGGGTGGAGTAATTCTGACGCATTGCCACAGACTGAAGAGAGAGAGAGCAGAAAATGAAGATGGACAATCATGGAAGCCTCCTGAAGGTAATGCCATTAAAATTAATTCTAACTATGCTTTCTCGTTAGTAGATAATAGGGCAGCGATTGCCTTTTTGGTAAGAGATTCAAATGGGTGGTTATTGGACAGGAATGTGAGAATTGTTAGGGCTGAATCTGTAATGATGGCAGAAAGTATAGTGCTTCTAGATGCGATTAATTATGCACATGAGAATCAAATTATAGATGTTCAATTTGAGACAGATAATTAAATTTTGATTAAATGTCTGAAATGCGACTTTCCTCTAAATGAGTAGAGGCATGTAAACATCCATGAAAACATTCAGAATTCAAGAAAACTAATTAAAAATCATTTTTTTAATTGGATTTCTAGGAAAACAAACTCAAAAGCTGATTGAGTTGCTAGAGTTTCATTTGATGGGTCATGCATCTGACTGAGTACTAAGACCATCGGAGCATTTGAGGAGGCTGCTGGCCGCAGAATGATCTACGTTCTGTTTTGAGAGAACTGGACTGATGTATTTTGATGTAATATGATAGTACTAGATGAGTTTGTGATTTGTTGTGTTTCTTGCTTGTTTCGGACAATAGTTTGGTATTAATTAATGAAATGTTCTATTGGCAAAAGAAAATAAAAAGATCAAACAAATTCGCTACCAGGATTGTTATATTTTAGTCCTAACACTGATGTGAAAGTGAAACTGGGTCTTTGGCACCGGTTCTCCAGCTTCTACACCACTGTAAATAGATCGAATTGTTTAAGAAACAAATTATCCTGCTTCTAATAGAAAAATTAAACCTTCGATCCAAAATATAACATCCTGTTGATTTTTTTTAAGAGATTAAAAAATCTATATAAGTTACTTAATCATATCATATATTTTATATCATTAGATTATATCAATTTATGAGTTAGGCAAAATAATTTTAAGGAAAAATAATTAATGTAAATACTTTAAAATAATATAATTAGCTTTTTTAATATCTTTAAAAAAAATAACTGGATGTTATATTTGGGATTGGAAGTAGTAATTTAGTAATAATGTTGTTGTACAGCCTCTAAAGTATTTATCACGTGCTATTGATTTTTCTGCAATAAAAACATGCTTGGTTTCGTTGTTAAATGTTAATGCAACAAACCCACGCTACAGCCGGTGTAAATAGGACGGTGTAAAAATGATATTTTGTACTAATATATATAAGCTAATCAGTGTATGTACCTCTTTTCTTTTGGAAAAAAATAGAAAATTAATTTTAAAATTGTAAAATGTTAAATCAGGTTTATTACCAATAGTTGATAAAAGAATAGTAAAATATGATAAGTAATTCACAACTCATTTTTTTAAGAAATATATACCTGATTTAAAGTTTTGCAAATTCAAAATCTTTTTTATATCTTTTTCTCCTTTTCTTTTTTGTTGTTTTATAATTCTTCTTTTGTTTAATATGTGAACTGTGAAGCAGCGGCAATTTGCATCAGTATATTTTTTTTTTTAAGAAAGACAAAATAATATTAAAAGAAATAAGAGATCTACAGTTTACAATAAGATAATGTATAAATAGAATAAGGGAAAGTATTTACAATGCTTGAATTAAAATTTTGAACGTCTGTGATAACTTTTTTTGGTCAAAATATAACTTTTGGTTTATCATCTCTATTCTTCATAGTTGAGTCTAGTAAGTAGGTTTTTCTTTATTCTTTTATTTGCTAAAAAAGAAATTATTATAAAGCAATGCTTAAGATATGATGTAGAAAGAATACAACAAAAGTTCTAGTAAACATTCAGAATCCTTAAATTGTGTGTGAGCAAGCTTTTTTCCCATTGTTTCTGTATTTTTTACACAATGAAGAACATTGATAACTAAAGTGTTACCTGGCAAAAAAAGATCACTAAAATGTTTAAATAAGCTACCAGGCTACTGACCCATTTGACTTGTTTTATTCAATGTAACTAACATGCCTATTTAAAAAAAAAACAAACGCCTATTAATCGTGAGGCCTCTGATAGTTGATACTTAGCTGAGTTCCTTAAACATCTAATCAAGAGTTCGACCTCTGGTAGTGTGTATGGAGAGGGCCTCATAGCTAGCACTAAAACCCCTTCAAAAAATCTACAATGTGAGGAGATTAGTCACCGCTCCTGATGGCAAATACCCTAGGCCTAAAAAAAAAATGCCCATTCACTTACCCTCATGTCTCAATCATGTGTTGTCATGACCCAATAGATACATCCATACATTTACATCTTAAGATTTATTGGCCCACTCCAAACTATGAGGGCCTCATATATGTTTAGGCCATATTATTTTTTTTTGTTCTAATTAAAGCCCATATTGTTTCTTTTTTTTGCCGATAAGCCCATATTGTCTTTCACTTAGTAGGAAATGGACATCGAAAGAATATTAATTTAATCCTTCACACACACACACACACTAGTGGGCTCAACAAAAAATGTGAATATGTTCTCCCCAAAAATTAGTTAGATATATTTGAATTACATGGACAAAAATATCCTTAGAATTTATTTTTCATTAAAATTATGCCAGAATTTAATTTAATTTAATTTAAAAGTCATAAAATCAATTTACTATCATGTTTTATTGCAAAGCTTATATTTATTATTAAAATTTAATTAAAAATATACTACCGATATAATAATAATAATTTAATCTTCTGATGTTTGGTTGATATTGGTGGTCTTGATGTACTACTATTTATAGCAAAGTACTTTAAATGATAATGATGAAATTGATTTGAATGATTAACTTATAACTTATAATATTGATACTGATATAATTGGCCAAAAAAAAATTGATATTGATATGGATAATGGATGATTATTTGAGGGCCGACTTGGAGAACCCCCTCGGCAATATATCAAAAAGCGGCGGGTTGGATTGGTGAAATGGCAGCTCATTTAGAGGTGGGAAGAATAATGGGAACAACATACAAGACTAATAAATATATACTCTCTCTGGTCTTATTTATATATAATTTTTTTTATTGTACAAAATAAATTGATAGTTAAAAATAATAAATATATGAAAAATGCTGTGTTTTTTTTATATATGCCTTTATTTATGAAAAGAGTATAGAAGAGATAATATATAAAAAAATATAAGATATCAAAGAGAATGCGTATTTAATAAGGATAAAATAGAAAAAAGAATCTTACATTTTCAGACAAAAAGTGAAAGTTACTTATAAAAATAATTAATCATATAAGAAAGAAAGTTGCGTAAAAATAGAACGGAAGGAGTATTAGTTGATGGAATAATACAGAAAAGATGGAAAATGGAAGCCATAAATGAAACCTGAAGTGTAGAAATCCAAAAAGAACACTAGGTTTAGCTTGAACATTTTCCACCTTTGTAAGTTTAGCAAAAATCTAATTCCCCATAACATGGTGGATTTTACAAAGGAATCTACAAGAAAGGATTGATGATGAAAATGGTGGCAAATTTGTAAAGACCGTGCTTGACCAAACGAGGAAACAAGGTGCAACCCACATTCAACCGGCTCAGCCCGTTTTGGGAGCCTTTTTTTTTTTAGCAACTCGCCATGGTCCAACCCGCAATTCGTATGTTGACCCACATTCCCAACTCTTGTCCGCCCAATGTTCACATGACTTGATAGGCTAAGGCACCATATATGGCAATTCTGTATTTAAAAAAAAAAAACAAAGATCATATATGGCAATTGGCAATTGAAACCTATATACTCCTACCTCCAGTCCTAAGGGCTTGTTTGGAATTTGAGGAGGGGGAAAAAAATTGAGTTGAATTTAAAAAAATGAGAAAAATGGGGTTAAAAGTTTTAAATTTATTTTTCTTACTCTTTTATCTTACATATTCTCTATATTAAAATTTTATAATCCCACTTCCCTAATTTTCTTAAATCTAACTAATAAAAATTTTCCCTCCCCTCCCAATCCCTAGTACCAAATAGACTCTAAATATGAGACCTGGTTGTTTTTTTTAGAGAGAGTAAGGAAGCTATATAAGTTACTTAATCATATCATAGGTTGTCTATGATTAAATTATATATCATTTTATAAGTTAGTTAAATTAATTTTGATTAAAAACGATAAATATAAATATTTTAAAATAATTTAATTAGCTTCCTTAATTGTATCAAAAAAAATCAACTATTTCTTATATTTATGAACGAAAGTAATACATACTGTACAATTGCGCTTGTTCTATTTATTGTAGAGATCAAAATTAATCACTGAATTAACTTTAGTGTGCCTTCATGGGAATAAAAGCTAACAAATGTAACAAGGAAAAGGGGAAAGAAAACACCTTGACTTTACATGATCAAAGCCGGATGGCTAAATTTGAAAGGCATAAAAATGTGGAAAAGTCTATTTTTCCCTTTTATAAACAAGGAATTCAAAAACCTGAATTTAAAATGAAAAGCTACAAACTAAAACTACCAAGAAAAATGGGTCTCCCGTGAAAGGCAGATATCAATCCTTCCTTGAAAATTTTTGAAATAAAATTATGATGAACTCAAAAGATGAAGATATTTGTGCCAACTTTAGGGAAACATTGGCCATAAATGCTAAACGCTGTTGCCTTGGGAAATAGGGCAAATCAACCTGATCCCAGCTGGTTTTTTTAAATATGCATAGAAGTAATAATAAAATGAAAATAAAAAATAATGAGGAATTTTTTGTTTTCAATTTTTTTTTAAAAAAAAAAAAAGTTGAACATTAAGTAATGAAGACGAGAAGACGACGAAGGAAAGCTTTTAGGAGGGAGGAGGGGCCCCGTGAATTGAATGAGAAGCAAGTGGGAAAGCAGTCTCTTTCTCCGTTTCACCATTTGCACCGCCCAGTCGCCCACATGACGCTGACCTTCCCCTGAACTATCTTTCCTTTGTAACTAGAATAATCCTCATTTTTGTATCACTTATTTTAGGACAATAAATTTTTATTGTGTAAGTCGAGACAAAACTCCTCTCATATACTTATCTCGTATACCGTGAATCACGATTTATAAGAAATTGCATAATACAAAATTTTTAAGTAAAAAATGAAACTTATTTTGCTAAAGCACCCTTATTCATGAAGAGGATGAAGAAAGAAAGAATGAGTAAAAAAAAAGAGAGAGATAATTAATGATACAAAGAAATGAAAAAAATATTTAATTAATTAGAGGTAAAAACAAAAAAAAGTGCAAGTATTTCCAAAATGAAACTTATAAAAGAGACCAAATACATTCAAAAAATTGAAACTTATAAAGAAGACAGAAGGGAGTATTATGTAGTAGTATTTGATCATGGATTATAAAACTGATACTTCCTTCCGCCTTAAATATGAGAATTAATTGAATATATTAAATATAGTGTCTCAATTTTTTGTCTCCCTCATTTTATATTTTTCCTTAAGCTAATCTAATTAATTTTACATTTGTTATCATTCTCTTTATCATAAGAAACCTCAAGAAAGAATGAGTCAATGAGTGATCATTATCATAAGTCACCAAGCAAGATTTTACTATTGATCATGGTTCAAAAAACCGGACCGGACCGGCCGGTTCGACCGGTTGAACCGGGAACCGGTCCTTGGTCCGGTCCGGTTTGAGCAAAAACCGGTCAGACCGGTCGAACCGGTCAGAACCGGTCAAAACCGGTAAAACCGGTGGTCCGACCGGTTGACCCGGTTTCTTCCTTTTTTTTTTTTTTTAAATTTTTCAAATTTTTATTTTGTGTTTTTTGAGGGTAAAATGGAAAGTTGAAGACTAAAATGAAGAGAAAAATAGATAAAGAAAGAACAAATCTAAAAAAATGAAAAAAATTAATTAAAAAGATATAATAATTATAGGAAATGAGATATCTTTGTATAAGTATAGGTATTATAACTAATACTAATAGATTTTAAACATTTTTTTTTCTAAAAATCTTTATTTTTATCTATAGAAGTTTAAAAATATATTAATATATATTATCACTAATAAATTATAATATTTTAATATGACCGGTTATGACCGGTTCAACTACCGGTTAGACCCCGGTTGACCCATTAACCCTTGAACCTGTGCTGTGACCGGTTCATTGCCCGGTCCGGTTTTTCGTTCCTTGCTATTGATTACATTTTTTTTATATACTGCCTCTCTTCAGTTTGGTGTAATTTTTCTTCTTTTTTACTTCTCAAAATGCAATCCATTACTATTTTAAATGTAGGTAAATTTTGGGGGTAAATTCATTTTCAAACAAATTCGATGACTTACCTATCCTTTCTTAATTGTAGTGATATGGGTAAAAGTGTCTTATAATAAAGACAGAGTTAGTATTTTAAAGAAAGTAACACATTTTTTACACACAAAAAAAATTGAAAAAGTTACTGAAAAATTCATTATTGTAAAATTTATTGTTTAAAGGTATCTAAATTATTTTAAGAATCAAGTTGCAACATATCTTTAACCGGGGCAATTCTTTTTTAATTGTGTATAATCAAATTAGAAGATGTTTACATATAATTAAATATATTTTGAACATGATTGAAAAAAAGTTATATTTGTCAAACATGAGTTGCACTTGTGAAAGACCCCTTTTGCAAAATTTTGCAATGGGTTATTTTTCAGCAAGTTTTTCAAATCAATTATTTAGATCTCTAAACATTAATAAACAAATCTTACATTTAAAATTAAAAAGTAATAATAATATATTGGGAGGGATGGCTAGAACGCTGCATAATCATAGAAATGGAAACAAGGCAGGAGCTTAGGGTTGGGGTGATGATGTGGGGTTGCCTTTGCATCATTGTGAGCACAAAACAATCAGAGTCAGAGGTCGTCCGGTCATAACCGACTTTCCATTATTTAACTTATCTCTTCCTCCGCCTGCCTTCCCTTCTCCCGTGGGCCCCACCACCGTCTCTCTCTCTCTCAGTAGTTTTTAATTTTACTTATTTTTAAAAAAATTATAATTGAGTGGAAATGACCTCAGCAACGAAGGATGCATGCGTACTTCCATTTCATATATTGCCTCCGATCTTAAATATAGGATAAAATTTATAATATAAATTGTACAATAAATTTTGTTCTATATTTAGGACCGGATGAAACATTTTTTATTTATCCCCCACCCTCCCCCTAATTTCATTGGATTTGGCTTTCGTTTGTTACCTATCTTTTTCTCCCAAACTATATCATTTTGATGTAGTTTTAGGATAAAATGATGGGGCTGATTTTTTTTAAATAGTGTCTAATATTCTAAAGTGTTTTTCTGAACGTATCTAGTACTCCCTTCGGTCCTAATTATAAGATAATATTTGAGAGTTGTTCTTGATCCTAATTATAGGATAAAGTTTTAATTTTTGTTAATTTCTTCCTAAAATACCCCCCATTGATATTTTCTCAATAATAATGAAACACAATAATAATTTTATAATGCACTTATGTATTCTATAAAATGAGTAATACTTGCAACTCATTAATATCACATACAGCTCAATTCTACTGTTTCTTTTATTTTATAAGAATAAAGAGTAAGAAAATCAATTTAACACTATCAACGTCATCATCTCTATTTTTAAAAATTGTAACTTTCCTTTTCTTTAATTCCACTCGAACCAAATCGGCATAACTCCATTTTAATGACAGGCGTCAAAAACTTGGCGCTCATCTGGGAACTTTTTTTTTTTTATAATCATTGAATAAGTATTTTAAACATTCGAAAATTAAAATATATATGTGGGAAGGCGCTACACTCAGCAACATTAATCAATTTCTCCTGTCAATGTTACCGTAAACAAAAACTAACTAGTAGTAATATACTTACAGGACTATGGTAGATTCATGTAATATTCTTAAATTACCTTTATTAAATAAGGATATTTTAGGAAAATAAATAAGATTAATTAATTTAACTACTATTCTTAATTTCTCCAAAATTAAGTAAATATATCCTATAATTAGGACCAGAGGGAGTATTTTAAAAAAAATTTTAAATAACGTGCAGTATCATAAAATAATTTTTTATTGTTTTTAATCCCTTAAAATATTTATTTAGTTATACCCAGTCTTTAGCAGACTGATTGTAATTTTACCTTTAATATATTTTTACCTCCAAAAATTACTTTAAAATATTTTAAAGTGAGTGGAAATCAATAAATCGGTATCATAAGTTTTGGATGCTCTGTATTACTAAAAAACATACATTAACAATAAAATTGTAGTCAATCTCTTAAAACACTAGGTACAATTGAAATAATATTTTAAAGGGTTAAAAGCACAAAAAAATATTTTAAAGTAATTTTTAAAGCTGAAAAAGTACATTAAAGATAAAATTACAATCAGTCTATTAATAAACTGGGTATAACTAAAAAAATATTTTAAGGGGTTAAAAGCATTAAAAATTATTTTAGGATACTACACGTTACTTAAAAAATATTTTAAGATACTAGATACGTCCAAAAAATACTTTAAAATAATAGACACCATTTTGTTTTAAAATAAATCAACCCAATATTTTATCCCAAAACTATATCAAAATTATTTTGTTTGAGAGGAAAGGATAGACACCGACCCGCTGGACAGCGGAGCAAGCCAAATCCGATTTTACTGCCCCCTTTTCACTATTTCAACATTAATCATGACAACCCATGTCTTCCATTTTTTAGCCCCACAAAATATCTTGGAACGCTTCAAGTTATTTATGTACGTAATGAAATCAAATTTCTTACAATGATTTCTTTTATTGATACTATATGAATTTTATAAATTTCAAATCTTATGTTATATTTTCCCCCTACTTTTGTAAACTTATTCATATTCTAAGTGGGTGAAAGATAACTAATTTCATACTCCCTTTTATTTGAAATATAAGTTGCTTTCTAAAAAGATTTTTTGATCTATAATATAAGTAACTAAAAAAATAATTAATATTCATTTGTCTATGTAGTCTATATAATTAACGCTTAAATATGGTTTTTCGTATTTTCTCTTACATTCAAAACACCATTTATATGAGTAAAATTGAAAAAATGTTCAATTTAAGAAAAATTTAACCAATTAATCACTTTTTCTTGATTTTAGTAAGATGATTGAAATAACTTATATTTAGAACTAAATGGAGTATAGATTTAGAATATTAGTTAAATTAGTTATTTATAAAAAAAAATTGTATGTTAACCTTCTTAAAATATCCCACGGGTGGAAAAAACACTTTTTAAACCGGTTAAAAACGATATTTTAAACTAGTTTTGGATGCGGTCTTGATACAGACAGTTTTAAAAGTCTGTTACTTTTTAAATCGGTTGTTTATACAACCGGTCTAAACATAAAGACATTAAGTCGTGAAAACAGTCATACTTTGAAGATCGGTTCTTTAAAGAACCGGTCTAAAAAGTCATACATTTTAGAAAAGAACCGATCTTAAAAGTGTATTTTTTAGATCAGTCTTAAAAGTATTTTGTAAGATCGGTTTTTAAAATAACCGGTCTTAAAAGTTTCATTTTTTTTTAAATATTCCTATTAGCTAGCCAGCAAGTAATTTCCCATGTTAAAACATTTTACCCAGTAAGTCATTCCAGCGATATCCAAATAAATTTTTCTCTTGCACATTATAATTAACACCTTATATAGAAGCATTTTCATCAAGTAAAAACACAATTTCAACTAATGTAATACTTACATCACTCTTCCTACACCTCACATTCCACAGAAGCAACAACAATAAATCATTCTTCCTACACTCCAAATAAATTCTTCCCTTATGCATTCTCACTTCATCAAGCATTTTAAAACAATTTTTTCAGTTGGTATAACTTACATCATTCTTCCTACACTCTATATTCCACAAAAGCAACAACAATATATCATTGAAAATCAACACAAAATCACACACAATTAAAAAATTAAGGTATGTTGCTACACATTTTTATTCCTCTGTTTTAATATTACAGTTTGACAAAAAAAAACCGAAACTTTAGCTAATAATAAAATCAAAACACTTTAATTGATGATAGAGGAATCTACTGAGAAAGAACACGGCAAATAGTAATCCATCGCTGATGATCACTAGCTAGCTCTGGATCATCAACACTAGGACACCTCATATCCTTTATTTTCCTGTGACGACGACAAAAAAATAGTTTTATATATAAAATAACTATGTACATAATTCAAATATAATTCATGATAATTACTTTAGCTAGATAACCTTCAAAGTAGTTTTATAAAGGGATATCATCCCATATCCCTTCATGATGATCGTTTCTTATGTCATGTTTGTTATCTGCTTCATCTTCTTCATTCAATTCTAGAAGACCCTTAGAAAAAGAAGGGGTTTCAAGAAGATCATTCATTGAACGACTTTCCTCATTAATATCAACGACCCTTTTTTCTTGGAGAACTACAGACCATATTTTATTTACCTGATCGGTAATATAGAACACTTGTTTCGCCTGATATACCATAATAAAGGGTTCATCCCCAAAACTTCTACTATTTAGATCAACTAATGTAAATCCTAATTGATCGATCATCACACCATTGTTGACATCAACCCACTTGCATTTGAAAATTGAAAACTTAATTTTAATATAATCAACCACTCAAATCTTTTCAATAATCCCATAATAAGGTATGGTTGCCAATCTAGGGTTCTTATCTTTTGAACTAGAGAAGTGCATAGATTCAGCCACTAACATAACACCACTGTTTTAGACGATGCTCTTATCATCTAAAGACTTCATGTAAAATGTCACATCCCCCCTTCAGCCCACCGGCCTACCTGCCACTGGGCGTCCCGCCCAGGGCGTGGCAAGGATGCTGGACTCACCCACCGGTGCAGTCCATTGGGCTTACGGGCCCAAGACTCACAAGAGTCCCTCACTCCCCTAGCGAGATTTTTCGCCTCCGTGGGGATCGAAGCCACTACCTGGGGGTAAGTAGCGCCTCAATGCATCCCCACTACCACTTGATCCATCGCCAAAAACATATTTCTGAATAATAGATGTTTCAAGCCGGTTAATGTTCTTCACATACTCTTTTAGAATTTTCATAATTCTTTCAATTGGGTACATCCATCGTAAATAGATAGAGTCACACAATTTGATCTCCCTCACTAAATGAACAATTAGATGTACCATGATGTCAAAAAAAAGTAGGAAGAAAAAGCTTCTCAAGATGGTACAAGATCATATATCCTTCATTTTCTAGTTCATCCAATCTTTCCGTCTCAATGACTTTACTACAAATAGCATTGAAGAAGAAATAAAGTCTAGTCAAAATATGTTGAAGATCATATTCGACAATACCTCAAAAAGCTACTGGAAGTAGTTGTTGCATTAAGATATGACAATCATGAGATTTTGGCCCTACTAAGTTTAAGTCTTTCATTAATAGAAACTTCTTAAAATTTGAAGAATACCCTAAGGAAACTTTGGTGTCAAGTAAACAGTCACAAACATTTCTTTTCTCATCTTTAGACAACGTATGAGAAGCTGGAGGACAAAAAGTTCTCTTACCATATGGCCTTGGATGCAAGTCTTGTCGTATTTCCATTTCTTGTAAATATAATCTTGCCTTTACGCCATCCTTAAAACTACCTTGTATGTTGAGCAGTATTCCAACAATACTATCACATACGTTTTTCTTCACATGCATGAAATCAATACAGTGTCTCACATCAAGATTGAGCTAATATGGAAGATCGAATAAGACATACCTTTTTTTTCATTTATTTTTCTCATTACTACTCTTTGTAGACTTACTAAAAGATAACATTGATATTTTTCATCTTTTCATAAACTTACTCCTCAGTCAATGCCTCAGCAGCATCTTCAAACTCTTGTCCACCAAAACAAGCTTTTTTTAATCTACAATATGGGTGGCCCCGTCTAAGAAATCTCCTATGGCCAAGATAAATCGTCTTTCTTCCATGTTGAAGTTGATTGTAGCATGTGCCTTCTTCACAAGCCGGACATGCTTTGTAGCTTTTAACACTATATCCTGACAAGTTTCCTTATGCAGGGAAGTCATTTATAGTACAAAAGATCATAGCTTGCATTTTAAAATTCTCCTTCTTGTTCGCATAAAAAACATCGACACCTTCGTCCCACAACTCTTTCAAGTCTTCAATCAAGGGTTTTAGGTAAACATCTATATTATTTTCGAGTTGCTTTGATCCCGAAATCAACTTAGACAATATAATGTACTTTCGTTTCATGCATAATAAAGGAGATAAATTGTAAATTACCAACAAAACAGGCCATGAACTATGTATACTGCTTAAGCTACTATAAGGATTCATGTCATCTGTGCTAAGTCCAAGCCTAAGATTCCTAGGTTCTTCACCGAAACTAGGAAATAATTTATTGATTTTCTTCCATTGATAAAAATCAACTGGTTGTCGAAGCTTTCAATCATAAATCCTCCCATCCATATGCCATCTCAAATATTTGGCATCAATTTCAATGGCAAACAAGTGTTGGAATCTTAGTATGATTGGAAGATACCACAACACTTTTGCATGTGCTTTATTTGATTTATACCTTGAAGTTTCACATATCGGACATTGCTCCTTCTCTTTATGCTCTTTTCTATACAATATGCAATCATTAGGATATGCATAGATCTTTTTATACTTCATCCCTAGTAGTCATAGTATTTTCTTAGCATCATAGTATTGATAAGACAACACATTATCATCCGGAAGCATATATTTAAAAGCCTCAAACTTTTCTGAAAAACTCTTGTTGCTCCATCCATGCTGTCAACACTCGTTTCCATTTCGATAATCGAAGAGTAATAAAGACGGAATTCAATGGACATACAGAAAAGTACAATTATACTGATAAAAATATTCATTTACAATTCTGATATCGTTCGTCGATGGAAACAAAAAATACAGCGGAAGTTTTGATATTTACAAATTTTACCAAAATATCACAAAATAGACTAATTATGACCATGATCTTGTCCTCGCCTCGAGACCCATGCCACTCACTTTCCGGAGTCTACATCTTTTCCCTTAGACCCATTGGTACCCGCTGAGGTGTTTATTAAAAATAGAATAAGATTCCGGAGAACCCCAGTAGAAACATGCTATCGTTCATAGAAAATGCGAAAAGTAAATATGATATATGTCATGTATGCACCAATTAATGAACATTATAAACATATCATCTGCATATATACATGAGTAGGGCCCAGCCCCACTATTATGCACCGGTTGGGTTTTCACCAACTTTAGTGTAAGTGCCTCTGACACTTCTGGCCCCTCTCTGGGCAAATCGTGTCGATTAATAAAGCGCATTTACAAACAATGGCATCCACACAATCATATAACTATGGCATAGTGTATGAAGGATAATGTCCCTACCTCAACGCTTTATAATCTTCTGTTTAACGGTGTCTCGTAAAACGTGTCATTCCGGCTCTCGACTCAAACCTAAAATATTAAATATACAAGAAATAGATCATAACCTATCCAAGTATCATTTTAGAATCTTCCATAGTGTTTAGTGTGGTTATATTAGTCTATGGTAAAAATTTACAAAAATGCTCCCGGGAACCCGGCCCAGCCCTGCCATACCCCGCCTGATGGGAGGTTTTCCCAAAATTTTGATCAAAGCTATTTTGACTTATTTTCACCTAAGGAATCCATTTCTGGGCTCGAAATTACCAAATTCAGTGTCAAATTATGAAAATGCTCTTGACAGCCCCTATTTAGGGATTTCAGTGGTGTTTTCGTAATTATGCTTTTTCAGCCTCTACCGAAAAAATGCTCAACTGTAATCCCACCTATTTTCGCCCACTGAGTCCAATGGAACCATTTATTTCAAGAAAATCCAACTCCTACTACCATTTCTGGTTCTGGCCGAAATTATTAGGGAAGAATGGAAAAAAATGAGGTTTTGTGTTTTAACTCCCAAAACTTGTACTTTTCCACTTCTAATCATTGATTAACTCATTTAAACACTTCTTAACCATGATTTAAAGGATTTTGGGCAGCATAACCTCTTAGGGTTATGACTTTTCTAATTTTACAACTCAACCCAAAAATCACAAAACCAAACAACAATCACCAACAACAACTTCAATACACTAAGAAGTTGAGATTTTGGAGATTATCTCTTGATCCTTGATGTTTCTCTCTCTAGGATGTCCTCTCTCTCTCCTCAACCTTGAAGATTAGCTTGTTAAACCATGATTTCCATGAAGAATAAGATATTAGAGGATGAACTACATAATATAGGAAGCTTATTCACTTAAAACAAGCTCTTACCTTAGCTCTTGTTTCCTTTTGCTCTCTAAATCACCAAGAACTCTCAAGCTCACTATCTCTCTCTCTTTTCTCTTTGCTTTGTGCGTGAAGTGTATGAAGGGAAGGGAAAAGAACAGTTTTATTAATTCCCTCATCTTTCCTCCTAGCCATTGATATAATCAAGGGTCAAGATTACACCACCTTGCATGCACACCATTCCTCCTCCCATGCCTCCCACCATACCCTCTTCTTTATGCCATACCTTCTCATTATGACCACTATGCACATGTCTTCACTTAGAATACACTCCACCTTTGTCATCATTGAGAGATTCATGTATTAAACATTTTTTTCTTTTTCTTTCATGCATGGACGAAAATAATGAGAGGGAGGGAAGAGAAAAATTATTTTGCTCAGTTCCACAATTGACATAATTGATTTTATGTATACTCCCCCTTAATTTCCTAATTCTTGATTTATTCCATCAAGAATAATCACATTATGCATTTTCTTTTATTTTCCTTGATTAATTGAGATTAAATCCAATTAATTGGAAAATAATTAATCTTGGGATAAATTGGCAAAATTATGATTTTGCTATCCCCTTTGTAATTTAATTCAATTTTTGAATTAATTTTCACATTTCCTTATAAATATGAATATTTCAAAATTCACAAGATCCAAATTCATGAATATTCACCATTTTATTGAATTATTCAAATAATTATAATATATTTTTGGTGAATAAAATTTGGGGTGCTACACATGCCGTGCTTTCAAACTTACCAATTTTAATACTGCTCTTAATAATTGGTATTTTTTACACCTTGGGTACAGTGGCTTCTCAGCATCACTGCACATATTACCATATGCATGTGATTGCTCAAAAGCCTCTTCTCCTACATCATGAATAATATCCTCTATCCTCTATCCGATCATCCATATCCGTGTCATTATCATCAAAGGCCACTCCCTTCTGTTGAGATGTACTTGACGTTTCTAATTCTTCACCATGCCATACCCATATTGTATAACTCTTACAAAATCCTTCACAAATTAAATGCGTATATATATTTACAGCACTTAGTAACTTCTCATTCAAGCATATTACATAAGGATAATAAAACATCTCACTATCATCATTGGCATTTCTTCTAGCAAAGTATAAAAAACCCCTCACCCCAACATCATATTCAACACTCGTCCGTTTATCTTTTATCCAACTACGATCCATATATTTCAACACCTAGTAGCACCTTATCCAATAGCAAAACGATAGACAAAAAACAAGATAAGAAAGTATAAATAACTTGTAGCACCCTATCCATTATCAAACTCTTGTTCATACCTTTAAATTCAATTCAAACCCACATAGCAAATATCATAATGTGATCATTAATGGCAATCCAAGATAAGAAAGTATAAATAAAATATCATAATGTAATCATTAAACTAATATCTGAAGTTATCATCATTGAGTTCAATGGCGAGAGTAGGATAGAAAGCAACATTGGGCATATTCAAACAAAACCATAATCATAAAACAAAACACCTCTAATTCCTACTTCAATAATATCAGAATCTGATGCCAGATATAGTTAAACCCACCAGAAACAATATCAAAAGGGTCAAGTTCAAATGATTAATAACAATCAAAACAAACCTGGAAAGTGGTTTCACGAGTAGTCTCTCTTTGTGCTCTCTTTTGGAAGAAGAACGAGCAGCGATTTGAGGGAGGAGGAGTCAGAGTTGGATTGTTATTGATTGACAGCGAAATGAAGGTCGACTAATGACAAGGTATATGGGCAGTGACTCTTCCTCTGCTAATACAGACCCAGCCCAATGCCGCCCCTGAGATTAGGAAAAAAACACCGTCAGTTAAATTGCAAGATATTATGTTCAGAGAGAAAGATTGCTCCAGATTTAGAGAGAAAGAGGATGGCGGAGTTGTGAACAAGAATATCGTCAAAGAAATTTCAGAGAAAAGTGAGTTCAAAGAGTAAGCTACAACTCAGAAGGAGGAAGAGAAGAGCGAAATTTTAATTAGAGTGTGCACTTTTAAAACCGGTTTTTTGGAATAACCGGTCTTAAATATACATTTTAGATTGATTTTTAAAATAACTGGTCTAAAAAGCTTCAACTTTTAGACCGGTTATAATATATAACCGATCTTAAAAGTTAAAATAAAAATTAATTCTGAGTTTCTTATTTAAGACTGGTTGTAGAAATAACCAATCTAAAAAGTATGTTTATTTTTAATTATTTTATCTTTTTAAGACCGGTTACACATAAATAAGGTCTAAATAATATCTTTAAGACCTGATATCCAGGGAACCGATCTCCGAAGTTATATATAATTACAAAAATACCACTGGTAATATGTTTTAGACCTTATCCCAGTATAATCGGTTTAAATGAGGCGGTCTAAAAGACAGATTTTATACTAATGTCCCTTCTTAATTTGAATAATTGACATTCAGTATATTTAGAAACCGAATGGAGTATCTCATTTTTTTATAATAAAAGCATATTAACATTTATAAAATAATAATAATATAAATATGGAAGACAGAGAAAAATAATCATTCAATCAGCTTTTATATTTAAGACTAGAGAAAGTAATTATGATAGAAAAGGAAGAGGTGAAGGTTTAAAAAAAAATAAAGGGAGAGGCACATCAAATCTTTCATATTAATCAGCTTTTAATATTATTTTTATTAATTACACTATACTCTAAAAATATATTAATTTTTATTCTCTTTTACTATTCTGATTAAATATCGACAAATGTGGGAAAAATGTTTTATACTAGTACTCCATAAAACTATCAAATATCTTATAAAAAGGATTAATAGAACTTTTTAGAAGATTTTCTATACTACGCGGATTGAATGGAGTATGTGTCATTGTCAACCGTACAATGGACAAAGTAAGAGTGACCTAATTATAAAATTATTGTGGAGACCTAAATTACAAGTTAGCCTGTGTGCATCACACTTACTCAACTAACCCCTAAAAAATTACTGTAAAACATCTTTGAAGAGAAATGTCCATGAAGTGAGACTTTTTGAACGGTCTCAGTTGTTATGGCTGTTGAACGGAATTGAGTGGCTTATGAGTTAGAGATATTTACAGGAAATAATGCAGGTAACTAACTCCAATTAATAATTAAAACGACGTCTATCTGCTTAATTAAGAATATGCAATATTAAGAAGCTTGGGATGTTGTTATTTAATCAATGTACTGGTATATCTTAAAACAAAATATAATATGTTAATAAATATCATCATATATAAAGATCTAATACTCCTCTAATCTCAAATGTAGGTCACCATTACCTATCTGATCAAGATTAAGAAAAATAGTTAAAATTTTTAAATTCATTAAATCTGTCACAAATTAATATTGTGCTCCAAAAACACCCCCATTTAAAGATTAAAATACTTCCATTTAATGAATGATCCTAAAATAAGTTGAAAGATTTGGATATTTGATATGACTTATAATTTGAACAATCTCAATTTTCTTTACCATGGCTTATATATATGAGACCAGACAGAGTATAAAGAACAAATAGCTAACACTAAAATTACGAAAAGCAATTATCTTTATTAAATATAGGGTTAAGATGTAAATTTGCTCCGGAAATTTTTGTTGAGGAGCAATATTATCATGGAAGGATTTTTAGGTTCAATATTACTCTGAAAATTTCAAAACATAACAATAATGCCCCATACTGTTAAAACTAACGCTAACTGTTACAAAATTGATGTTGATCATGAATTTTTTAATGAAAAAATGCAACATTGTTCTATTTTAATATGTTCGGAATAGTATTGAACTTTAAAAAACTTTCAGGATAACATTGCTCTTTAGTAAAAACTTAAGGACAAATTTGCCCCTTAACCCTTAAATATATGCCAAGAACCAATTTTTCCGCAAAACCCCACAATTTAGTGTTTGAACTTTTAACTTATATTTAATAATTCTTAATTATTACTCATAATTTGGTGAAGGGTATTGAACTAATTACGTAAAGCTATCTGTCTCTTATAATTTGGACCAAAATCCATTTTTTATGCCCAATAATTCTATTATATTCAAGACTGGAGGGAGTGTTATCCAAACTTCTCTACTTAATTATAGTGCGTTTCTCTGCTAAAACAAGATATTCTTAATATGACTCCAAAATTGAGGTATACAAATGCTTTCTTCTAGAATGAGGAAAAACGAAGTAAATTAGTAATAATTAAGGGGTTAAAAGGGGGAAGAAAGTAAAGGTGGAACTATGGAAGGAGATTTTTGTGACAAAAATGAGAAAAAAGGAGGAGAAAGAGAAGAGGGATAGGTAAGGGGTTTGCCGAAAGTAACCAAAGACAACTGTGAGGCGGTGCCAGCAAGTAGACACAATAATGGGAGGAAGACACAAAACACGACTAATAGGATAAGGGTGAAGCTAGCACATCTAGCACGCTGACGTTGACTTGAGAAAGGCCCCCAAAATTTTTCATATTTATTTTTAGCTTAGCCCACAATTTTTATTTTCAGAAAATTTGCTGAAAAGTTCTCCTTGATGAAATTTATATTTAAAGTTCTAATTTGCATACAAGTGTTTCTGTTTTGCATATACGTAGTTGAAGATGGGTTGTACATAGATGAAGGGGATTTGCACCCACGTTGAAGATACTACATTTGAGTTCTTAAATAAATTTTAGGTACCTTTAAATGACAAATTTTGTAATGGGAGTTTTTTTTTTATAGCAATTTTCCCCCTTTTTTACAAAAATAATATTTATACAAATTTTTAAACTATTTTTCATTTCCCGTTAATTTGTTCAGAACTACTTCCTCCGGTCCTAAATATAAGACATAGTTTGTAGTGCAAATTACACTATAAACTATATCCTATATTTAGGACCAGAGATAGTATTATTTAATTTCCATCAAAATATACGTTAATTTAGGCATCCAATTAGATTTTTTTGTTGGTTGAGAAATTTAAAACTCAAAATCGTATTTTTTTTTTTTTTTGGTTTTGGCCAACATTTTCCTGGGACCTGAAAGCCGATATCATCAAAGCATACATGCATAGATATAGATGTGTGTGTGTGTGTGTGTTGAATGAGACATATATACAGCAAAACATGGGATATTATTAGCAATATAGCATGTTATTCGAGTACAAGCGTTAGCTCCAGATCTGGCACACCAGAACTATCCAGCGAACTTAACTTTAAACTATGAAAGCCAAACCCATTACGTCCAAATAAAACACAAAGCAAAACGTTGCAGGAACATACGAACTAAAAACTTCTCCTCCAAATATTCTCAAGTGCAAGTATATTGTTGTTGTTATATGCTTATATTGTTACATAAAAAAAATATTTTATTATATTATGAACATTTTGATTTAAGGAGAAAAAATTCGAGGAGGGCACTCCTCTAAATGTGACCCTCTTTTATTATGAAAATAATAATAATAATCATCAAATGAACTATACTATGTGCTCTCCTCATTTTATTATGTTGATATAATCCTATATCAATGGTTTAACAAATATATATGTGCTTTTGTGTGTGTGTGTGTGTGAGACCAGACTAATATACTATTTGCCAGATTTTATAAATAGCTAGGGTATGACGTCTCTTGTGCATTGAATGAAATTTAATGAGGATTTTCGTATTTAATACAGAGTTTATATGTTATTGAATTACTCCCTCCAGTCCTTAATATAGTATCTAATTGAGAAGTTGATTTTGATCCTTAATTTATCCTTACTGATCGATGCTTCTTGATCAACAATAGTCAATAAAAAGAGGAAATGAAGGAATAATTAAGGAAAGTGATTATGGCATTTTTAAAAATACATGCAATGCTAACTAACACATTAATCTTCTTCAGTCAGATAAATAGGTTTTGTATTAAGGACATGACAAAATAATAGGGAAAATAACAGAAAAAGAATTTGAAAATTACAAAATCCCAAATCAGATATTTTTCATAAAATGAGTTGTGAATTACTTATCAAGTCTCTCATCATTATCTTATCAATCATTGATAACAAAAACAATTTCAAATTCTTTTTCTTTCAATTTCTTCAAAATAATATGAATGGATAATATTGGGATGGTGAGAGGATCTGGTTTGGGAGCAGCATGAGAGTGCGCGCATGGGAGAAGCAATCCAAAAACCAAATTGCTGCCAAATTTTCAGATACAACCAACCCCTCCTTCAATTCAAATCTCTCCATTTAATATCCTTCCTCTTCTTTCACCCTTTAAAAAATTCTAACACATATATATGCCTCATCTCTAACCTACTTCTTCCATTTTACTCCTAACTTCTACAACAACTAACCCTACCCTTCCTACAGCTCTCTCTTCACCTTATTTCCCCTTCTCATCTCCTCCCTCTATCTAATTTAACTAACTATATACTCCCTCCATCTGGCCAATTTGCGTTAATCAAGAAGGCAATTAAAATTAGTTTAAGACAATAAATATGTACTATTTTTCCAACTATACATTATTTATGTATAAAGATGATAAGTAAGAGAGAATAAACCCAATAACTACAATTAACAAGAGGTTAGGTTGTGAAAATGTAATAAATATTTAAATAAGCCTAAAATAATATTTATATTTTGAAACACCCATTCACAAATTTAAAATTTTGTAATAAGGGATGGAGAGAGTAATTCTCTAGTCCTATTTACAATTTCAACATATTTTACCATAATTAAGAAAATATTTAAATCTCATTATCTCTTATTTTAAAATTTAATAAATTTTCAATTTTACCCCTATTTAATATATATTATATCCCATAAATATAAATTCTATACAATAATAAATTATAGGTAACATTATACATTTATATGACAAGATAAGCATTCCCTTGTGTTCTTATTAATAGATAGTCCTTATTACATGTCATCAAATGATATATTAATTACATTTCTTTTAAAAAAAACCATCACCATAAACCTTATCAACGGTAAATCACTACAAAAAAATACCCAATTTTTGACGAAAATTTCGTCGAAAATTTTTACATCGGAATTTTCCGTAGCAAATTTAGTCATGGAATTTCTGACGGGATTTTTTCCATGACAACTTCCGAAAGAAATTCTGACGGAAATTCCATATGAAATTTTCCGACTCCAAATTCTTCGGAACTTTTCCGAAGGTAAATTCTGACGGAATTTTCGTCGGAAAGTTTTCCGAAGGAAATTTCCGTGGCAAGTTGCCACAGAAATTTTCCATCTAAAACTTTGTTGGAAAAAATTAAATTTTTTTAAAAATAATATTTATAAAATTAAAATATTAATTATTAAATAATTCTATTTAAATTTAATTATTAAAATTATATTATTATATTAGTTATTGTTTTATTTTATTTAAAAATAATATATATGTTGTTAACATTATATTTATAATTTTATATTAAAAATAATATTTATAATATTAAATTAATAATTATTAAGAAATTTTAAATAAAAAATTGTTTAATTAAATGTATAAATATTTTTTTACATTTTTATTAAATTTTTTATTATTTTTAATAATATTATATTTAATTAATAATTAATTATGTGTGTGTGTGTATGATAATATTATATATATAATAATATGTAATAATATGACACATGTTCGTTTTGGCGCAACTGGTAAAGACTTGTATGTAAAGATGACGGTAGCTTGAGGTCGCAGGTTCGAACTGGAGGAGAGGCATTTTTAGGAATTATGAAATGCGGACACGTGGCAACACGGGGAGGAGACATGTGGCAAACTGAGGAGCAAACATGTGGCATTTGGAAATTTTAAAAAAAAATTGAATTTTTTTTTTTAAAAACTGCAATGGAAAGGAATTGGGTCAGAATTTCCGTATTTCAAATTTTTTTGTTATGCACCTAATAGCGGGATTCCGTCGGAAACACTGATTCCATGATAAATTATATTAGAAATTCAATATTTTTTGATGAGTATTATTCATAATTGATAAAATTATGTTTTTAACGTGTTACAAGAAGTTCTTAAACCTGGATAACCGTGTGTTTGAATTATACTCAGTAGATACACAACAGTCAATTAATACAGCATTTGTGAAATGTGACCCATAAACGGCGAGACCCTGCTTTACTAATTCTCCCCCATCAATCTGGTATCTGCGAATTTAATCAATTAACCTGTTTTGGTTCTTTCAATTTTTAATTTGTGGCATATGCCTTATGTTGACCGATATAGGGTATATTTGTTTTAGCGATTCGATTGCTTATAAGTTACTTTTTAATAATGATTTACGGTATACGAAATAAGTATGTAAGAGGAGTTATGTCTCGATTTATATAAAAAATAATTTATAAAAATCGTAACGCACAAACCATATAATCCCGTTAAGCTGATTAATCAATCACACCGTACAAGTCTATGGAGTTTTTATGACGGTTTGAAAAATTCTATCTCATCATTATTGCTTTTCAACATCAAACCCGTCGAATTGCTTCTCTTGACATGTTTCATGCCCCTCACTCAAAAACTTTTGAATCTCATAATTCGGCAACGCGTGTCCTTCATCCCAATCCATATCCATTTTACATTAAATTCCATATATATATATATATTAATATTATTACATTCTCATGTAGAATCTTGTTACCCGCTTCTTATGTGTATGTTAAGTTGAAATAAAATTTTTCTCGTATATTTATTTACTTATATTATAAACTATGGTTAAAAATATATTTTAAAAAGCTAAAATATACTTTAAAAGACTTAAATTATTATTCAAACATGCACACCACTGTTCTCTCTCGTTTCAGTATTAGAATCAGAATTATATTGCTCTAGTTTAATCCTTACAAAATTGCATAACAATAGTAGGAAAACGTACAACACTGTGAACAAGGACGAAGTGGTCAGAGAAGCCCATGTGAACTTGTGAAGGTACCCGCATGCCAATTTCAACATCTTTTGGATGGTTATTTTTTACTAAATATAGGATATAGTTAATATTTTCTGAAGATATTAAAAAAATTAAATAAATTATTTAATTATATCATATATTATGTATTCTTAGGTTATATATTAATTAAATTAATTATTTTATAAAAAAATTTAAAAAAATGTTAGAAAAAAAAAATAAAATAAAAAACAAATATTTTAAAATAATTTAATTAATTTTTTTAAAATTTCTAAAAAATTAACTATATCTTATATTGGAGTGTGTGTTCGAATTATCTTTTAGAAAATAACTTTTTCGGTTTATAAAATAAATATATAAAAAGAATTTTATCTCAATTTATAAAAAAATATTTTTAAGATCATAATTTAAAAAGTTGCCGAACACACTCGGAGGGAGGGGGTGCATCCATTTCATCTTGTAACAATAATAATCTCCTCGCTCCCCATCTCCGTGGCTCCCACGGCGGCACAGACACAACACAAGGACAACTAATATTAGCCCCAAATAAAGTATTAATAATAATGTTTTTTTTTTTTGCCAACATATTAATAATAATGTTACTTATTATATATATATATATACACATTTCTCCATGACATATCACATATGTATTCTATTATTTCCTTGCCTTTAAGGGTCCATCTTTTTGTGGCTGCCAGCCACTCACGTGTCATTTCCTCATTCGTTGTCACCGAGATTTCCCCTCTTAAGACTCGTCAGTGTGGTGGATAATAGAAAACCAAACCAAACCAAACCTCCCCACACAACTCAATTCAAAAGCCCCTAAAATCCTCGCTGGTTCTTCCCACAACTCAATTTCGCATCCAATCAGCAAATAGTCTTAATCCTCTCCAATTCAAAAGCTTCTTTCTCATATATGGGGATTGAGAGAGGAGGCCTTAAAGGCTTACGTGGCGGGTGGAGCGTCGCCGCGAAGCTATGCGACTCCTGCAAATCGGCGGCCTCCGCCGTGTTCTGCCGCGCCGATTCCGCCTTCCTCTGCATGACCTGTGACACCCGAATTCACTGCGGTGAAAAGCTCGGTTCCCGCCATGAACGTGTTTGGATGTGCGAGGTTTGTGAGCAGGCCCCTGCTTCCGTCACCTGCAAGGCCGACGCCGCCGCTCTCTGCGTCACCTGCGATTCCGACATCCATTCCGCCAACCCCCTCGCTCGCCGCCACGAGCGGGTACCGGTGGAGCCCTTTTATGACTCTGCTGACTTGGTGGCGAAATCCTCTGCCTCTGTTGCCGCTTTCAACTTCTTCGTGCCGAACAATAACGGAATTTGCTCCGATGGGTTTCAAACTGACGATCCCGAACCAGTTCCGTGGATGGTCCCTAACCACCAGAACTTCAATTCCAAGGTGGAGGGTGCTCCGGAAGTCAAGTCTGGCGACATGTTCTTCTCGGAAATGGACCCGTTCATGGATTTCAATTACTCAAATTCTTATCAGCATAACAACAATCACGGCCCGGCGAACGACAGCGTTGTGCCAGTTCAAAACAAACCTGTTACGGCCCCGATGATCAATCACTCGGAGAGTTGCTTCGATATTGACTTTTGCAGATCGAAGCTTTCTTCTTTTAGCAGCTACCCAAGCCAAAGTGTGAGTATAAACATCATTGACTTCGCTCCGAAATTGTTTAATAATAAAAAATGGATTTCAAAATTATTAATACAAAAATATGTATTTATAGGTTTCATCGTCTTCGCTTGACGTTGGAGTTGTACCAGACTGTGTGTCAGAAATGTCGTTCTCGTTGGGGCGAAACATGAGCAACAGCTCCGAATCGGGCGGAATCGGGTCGGCCGGTAACAACCAGGCGACCCAATTGGGCGGGATGGACCGGGAAGCGAGAGTATTGAGGTACAGAGAGAAAAGGAAGAACCGGAAGTTCGAGAAAACCATCCGGTACGCTTCGAGGAAAGCATATGCGGAGACCCGACCCAGGATCAAGGGACGGTTCGCTAAACGGAGCGAAACCGAGTCGGAGGTAGATCGGGGGTACAGCCCCGTCAGCACGGGGGGTCTGATGATGGAAGCTCAGTACGGCGTCGTACCATCGTTTTAAAAAATCAATAACAGTAGTAGTAAACTAGTAATCAAGGATATATTGCTAGGGAATTGTTTTTAGTCTGCGGGAAGGTACGATAATTACGGTGGGGATATGGTGGTGTCGGAACCGTCGATGTGCTGATCATGAAGAATGAAGTCATAAGTGATGAAGATGAAGAAGATTTGAAGGAGCAGAGAGAGATGGGAAAAGAAGGGTAACTTTTTGAAATGAAAGTTTAGGAACATGTGGGTGTAAACTCTGTTCACCGTTTTTTTTTTTTTATGAGTAGAAAGTTTGCTTCTTTTTTCAAAGTATGGTCACGGATCTCTTTCTGCGTTCCTATTGGTTCACAGATCTCTCTCTCTCTCTCTCTAAGATATGTTATTTAATAAGCATTTGAAGTGTTAGGAGACAGTTGGACCAGGATTGGTTCGCAGGAATTTGGAGGATATTCCCTGTAAGCTTATGAATCTGCATATTTTAAGGAAATAAATGTAGGAGGGAAACTGAGTGCTGTAATGTTTTATATGAATGTAGTATATACATATGAATGAAATCCTTGAGGAGTTAATGTTGAGATCAAAAGTAAGTGCATGTCTGGAAATGACTATGATTGACCTAATTCTTAACTCAAAAATAAAGAGAGAGATAGAAAGCAAGACGTTGAAAAATTTGGGTCTAAAAAATCTTATTGGTCATAAAAACATGAAATGCTTTTATAAGGACGGAGTGCCGGTAATGGTATTCTACAAGATTTCATGAATAAATTCAGGTTATGTTGACTAATAAATTTTTTGGATAGGGACTTTTCACTAATATTTTGTCAAAAATATTTATTAATAATTATTTAGAGGTAAGAAGATAAATTGGTAGAGGAAGTGGGCAGAATTTGAGTATTTCGTAGAATGGTAGTGGAAAGTTTGGACTTTGGATGAAATTAAGAGGCTGTTGGGCGTGACAGCTTGGATTTGCAAGGAATCTAAAACACTTACCTTACTGGCTTACTTGAACAAGGTTGACCCACAATCAACATTTTTTTAATACAATAAATTATTGTATGTTTTGTATGATTGTATCTATATGTCATGTCTTTATATTTAAAATTTAATTAATATAAGAGAATAATTAATATCAGTGTCTTCCGTTTGTAACCTTTTTTCTTAAAAAAAAAAAAACAATCTTATGATGCGTAAATCTATAGTTTAAGCAATTAAAAATAAAATATATAAAATATTTAATTCCCAGGATGTGTAGTTTTTTGGGCAGAATAAGGAAAGTGTTTTAGTCTTGAAGAATGATTTTCCTGAACAATTTTTGTAACCAAACGTGTATCTCATTTGAGCTCTATATATATATATATATATATATATCGGTAATTACATTTTAATTAATTAACCATTACGAGTTCACGACAACTAGGCCGAACTTTTTAATTTGCAATTTGTAAATTTTAAAAAATGTATGAACTAAAATTCTAATGCATCATTATAATTCAAGGATAAAATACTATGTTCAAGTTAGTACAAAAACATTAAATATTCATTCGAAAAAGTCAAAACGAGGGCTAATGTTCAATTATATATAGATCCCTCCTATAACTTATTGAAGTTACATATACAAACACGCGCACACAATTTTTTTCACTAGATGTTATTCTGGGGGAGAAATTGTGATATATACTTCACTTAGATTATCAACATGTAAATTTTCAATCTTCCAATTTATATAATAAAATTTATGTTAAAATTGTATCATTCATGAGTTATAAATAAGATAATTAACTTCTCAAATAACTCTGCACGCATACTTTCTTTGGTTCTAAATGTAAAAGATAGTAGATGAGTTTGCATTGTTAAAATTTAAAACTGAAATTAGTTCTCTAGGTCTAATCACTACTGGAAAAACCCCTTTTTAGACCGCCACATTTAGATCGATTTTGGCGGATAAGGTCTTAAAAATTTGCGCGGTAGCAGTTTTGTAATTATATTGAATTTCTAAAACCGGTTCTTAAAAAAATCGGTCTTAAAAAATTTATTTAGACTGGTTATAAATAAAACCGATATTAAAATGTTAAAATTTTTATGAATTTAAAATATTTTAACATTTAAGACCGGTTTTTATGTAAACCGGTCTTAAATGTTAAAATATTTTTAATCTTAAAAATTTAACATTTTAACACCGGTTTATAGAAAAATTGGTCTTAAATGTTTTACATTTAAGACCGGTTTTTGTACAAATCGGTCTTAAATGTAAAAACCGGTCTTAAAGGTAAGATTTTTAGACAGTATTTTTACTCCCGCACCCAGATCGCGCACTCTATGAACCATTTCTTCTCTTTTTGTCATTTCTCTGTGAGCTCTATCCGTACTTGTTCTGAACTCATCCATGGTGTCCCATCCCTCATTTGCTCAACTCTCCTCCGTCATTACCGTTGCCGTTGTTGTGTTCGTCATCGCTGTTCTTTGATTATCGTCAGTCTTCTCCGTCACCACCTTTATTCTCCGAAGTGACCATTCTCCTCTACTTGACTTCCCTTTATCAGTGCCATGAATTTGAGGACTTCATTTTAACCTCAGTCGACGCCACCGTGACTTTAGGTTGAAGTTCACTCCTTGGTCTTCAATCAGGTTAGTGTTCGATCTGTTATTTAGTTGTACGTTGTTTAATAATTAATAATATTCTATGAAAAAATGTTTCTTGTTGCTTTGAGCACTTAAACGTAATCTGGAAAAAATTAAATCTGCACATTCTTGTTAGATATGCTCTGACTTTTAATTACATCCCTGTGATATTTGGCTTGGATTAATACCACTCTATATTTTGTTTTAATTTAGTGCGATTGTTTGATTATTGTCAGTGTTATTGGTTTGTTAAAACAATACTAGTTTTAAATGGTGCCTGTTAATTTCGTTGAAATATCTAAAACTCTATTGTTGTTGTTTTTTTGTCTATCCTTTTGTTGTTGGATATAGGGTTTTATAAGTGTTGAGATATATATGGCTCATAGTTGGATAAACGTTAAACGAACGAGTGTTGAATATGATAATGGGGTTAGGGGTTTTTTAGACTTTGCTAGTATAAATGCCGATGATGGTAATGGGAAGTTTTATTGCCCTTGTGTAGTATGTTTGAATGAGAAGTGACTAAGTACTACAGATATATTACACATTTAATTTGTGAAGGATTTTCTAAAAGTTATACAGTGTGGGTATGGCATGGTGAAGAATTAGAAATGTCAAATTCATCTCAACAGGGGAGAGTGAACTTTGATGATAATGACATGGATAGGATGGTTGGATAGAGGATATTATTCGTAATATAGAAGAAGAGACTTTTGAGCAATCACATGCATATGGTAATATGTGTAGTGATGCTGAGACACCGTTGTACTCGGGGGTGTAAAAAGTACCAATTGTTGAAAAGCAGTATTGAAATTGGTCAGCTTGAAAACACGACATGGATGGAGCGATAAGAGGTTTTTAGAAAAGCTTGAGGCTTTTAAGGACATGCTTCCAGATGATAATGTGTTGCCTTCTCGATACTATGATGCTAAGAAAATATTGTGTCAATTAGGGATGAAGTATAAAAAGATCCATGCATGCCCTAATGATTGTATATTATATAGAAAAGAGCATGAAGAGGAACAACAGTGTCTGATATGTGAAACCCCGAGGTACAAATCAAATAACGCTCCTGCAAAAGTATTGTGGTACCTTTCAATCATACCAAGGTTTAAGAGCTTGTTTGTTAATGAAAACGATGTAAGAAATTTGAGATGGCAAGTGGATGAGAGGATATCCGAAGGAAAGCTTGGACATCCGACTGATTCTTCTCAATGGAAGAAAATCGATCAATTATTTCCTGCCTTCGGTGAAAAGCCTAGAAACCTTAGGCTTGGGCTTAGCACGGATGACATGAATCATTTTGGTAGCCTGAGCAGTATACATAGTTCAGGCTTGTTCTGTTGGTAATTTACAACTTATCTCCTCTATTATGCATGAAACGAAAGTACATCATGTTATCTATGTTGATTTCGGGACCAAAATAACCCGGAAATGACATAGATGTTTACCTGGAACCCTTGATCGAAAACTTGAAAGAGTTGTGAGACGAAGGTGTTGATGTTTTTGACACGAACAAGAAGGAGGTTTTTAAAATGCGAGCCATGATCTTTTGTACTATAAATGAATTTCCTGCATATGAAAACTTGTTAGGCTATAGTGTTAAAGGCCATAAAGCATGTCCAATTTGTGAAGAAGGAACATGCTACTATCAACTTCAACATGGAAGAAAGACAGTTTATCTTGGCCATAAGAGATTTCTTAGACGAGGCCACCCGTATCGCAGATTAAAGAAAGCTTTTTTAGGTGGACAAGAGTTTGAAGATGCTCCGAAGACATTGACTGGGGAGAAAATTTATGAAAAGGTGAAAAGTATGAATATTATCTTTGGTAAGACTACAAAGAATAGTAATGAGAAAAGTAAATGAAAAAAGAGGTATGTCTTCTTCAATCTTCCATATTAACTGAAACTTGATGTGAGACACTGTATTGATTTCATATATGTGGAGAAAAATGTTTGTGATAGTATTGTTAGGATACTGCTTAACATACAAGGTAGTTCTAAGGATGGCGTGAAGGCAAGTTTAGATTTGCAAGAAATGGGGATACGAGAATACATCCATCCAAAACCATATGGTAAAAGAACTTTTTGTCCTTCAGCTGCTTATACTTTATCTAAGGATGAGAAAAGAAGCTTTTGTGACTGTTTACATGGCATCAAAATTCATTCAGGGTATTCTTCAAATGTTAGAAAGCTTGTGTCGATGAAAGACTTAAAGTTAGTGGGGCTAAAGTCTTATGATTGTCATGTCTTAATGCAACAACTACTCCCAGTAGCTATTTGAGGCATTGCCGAATATGATTTTCAACATATTTTGACTAGACTTTGTTTCTTCTTCAATGCTATTTGTAGTAAAGTCATTGAGACAGAAAAATTGGATGAACTGGAAAATAAAGGATATCTGATTTTATGCCAGCTTGAGAAGCTTTTTCTTCCTTCTTTTTTTGACATCATGGTACATCTATTTGTTCATCTAGTCAGGGAGATCAAGTTGTGTGGCCCTATCTATTTACGATGAATGTACCTAATTGAAAGAACTATAAAAATCCTAAAAGAGTATGTGAAGAACCCTAACCGACCTGAAGCATCTATTGTTCAGAAATATGTTTCTGAAGAAGCCATGGAGTTTTGTCAAGATTATTTGTCAAATGTAGGACACATTGGACTTCGTGAACGTCATGACAAAGAAGGAGGTAGACACGGGGCTTCAGTAAAGAGTATAGATCCTGATAAATTGCAACAAGTCCACTTGTACATCTTGAATAATGTTGATGAAGTTCAAGATTACATTAATGCTCATAAAGAAATTGTAAGGAAAGGAAATAGTCGAATGACTGAACAAAGGTTAATTATGGAGCATAACAAAACTTTTGCACATTGGTTCAAACAAAAGGTTGACGGCGAATAATGTGTTTCTCATACAATTAAATGGCTAGCACATGGTCCTGAGGTTGATGTCATAAGTTGGACTTCATTTGTGATCAATAGTTATACGTTTTACACGAAGTCCCTTGATAAAAGAAGAACCGTCCAGAACAGTGGGGTTATGTTAGTGGCTGAATCTATGCACTTCTCTAGTTCAAAAGATAAGAATCCTAGATTGGCAGCAATACCTTATTATGGGGTGATTGAAGAGATTTGGGTGGTTGATTATATTAAAGTTAAACTTCCCATTTTCAAATGCAAGTGGGTTGATGTCAACAATGGTGTGATGATTGATCAGTTGGGGTTTACATTGGTTGATTTGAATAGTAGAAGTTTTAGAGATGAACCTTTTATTATGACATATCAAGCGAAATAAGTGTTCTATGTTACTGATCAGGCAAATAAAATGTGGTCTGTAGCTCTCTAAGGAAAAAGGGTCATTGATATTAATTAGGAAAGTCATTCAATGAATGATCTGCTTGAGACTCCTTCTTTTTCTAGGGGTTTACCAGAATTGAACGAATAAGATGAAGTAGACAATGAACACGGTACAAGAAACAATCATCATGAAGGGATATGGGAGGATATCCCTTTATAAAACTACATTGAAGGTTAGTTAGCTAAAATAATTATCATGAACTATATTTGAATTATGTATATAGTTATTGGTGTATATATATAACTACTTTTTTTGTTGTCGTCATAGGAAAATGAATGATATGAGGTGTACGTCTTAATGGAGATTCTCCGAAGCCAGGCCCGCTAGTGATCATCAGCCTGAGAAGAGTGTGTATAAAGTATTTTGGCCCTAATAAATAATAGCATTGTCATTAATGTAATTTAATCTTTGATATATGTATGTAAGTGAAAAGATAAGGAACTTGGTCAAAACAGCATTGTCATGATTGTATAATTTCCTTGCATTATGATTCTGTCTATGATTGTGAGTTTATTATTTATGATTGTTTTCCTTGCTTCTGGTTCGGCCAGCACTGTTTAAACATAAGGGAGTTGAGTTTTAATATGTTCCAATGAGTTTTGAGTCTCTCACATGTCATTAAGATGTTAGTTATATAATCTGTAAGAGAAGAAGATTTATTTGAATGTTGTTGAACTGGCTGCTGCTTGCTGAGTGAAATGTTTTAACAGGGAAAATGGCTTGCTGGGTATATCTTTTAAACAAAAATTTAAAAAAATTTCAACTTTTAAGACCGGTTCTCTCCAAAACCGCTCTGAAAAGTACATTTAAGACCGATTTTGGAGAGAATCGGTCTAAAAAGTTGAAATTTTAGACCGATTTTCTGAAAAAATGGTATAAAAAGTAATACTTTTAAGACCGATTTTGTATAAAACCGGTCTTAAAATTTCAAATTTTTAGACCGATTTTTCGGAAAATCGGTTTAAAATTTGAACCTATCAGACTAGTTCTTCTGATAACTAGTCTAAAAATATTTATTTTTAGATCGGTTTTATAATAATCGGTCTTAAATTTTTTTTTAAGACCGGTTCTATAACAGGTCTAAAAAGTCTGCTACTTTTTAACCGGATCAAGAACCGGTCTAAAATGTTTTTTTTAACCAGTCTTAAAAGTGATTTTTCCAGTAATAAATATATAGCAAAATCCAAAATGTAAGTAGTTGACTAAAATAATGTGAAAAATGAAGTCAAAGGGGACATGAGGACAGAAGAAAAATGAAACGGGATATGGGGAAGTTGCTAGAAGCATTGTGTCTAAATTTGTTGAGGTCACAAAATCTCTGGTCAACTGGCATCATCAGTGGCAACTGGCAAGTGAACCAAATAATCGATTCAACAAATAAGCTCTGAATTGATCCATATAAGGCTTTTGATTATAGATTTTGTTGACCATTTTTAATAATTAATTAATTATTTAATTATACACTTCTTTATGATCTTTTTGTTTAATTTAGAAAGAACATAATATTCTAATTTATACTAATTACCACTGAAGGCTAATACTCCATCCGGACTAATATAGAGTTGGTCTATCGGTATAAGATTCTACTATAGCCCTCTTACTCTTGAATTCAAGTCCTAAATGATTGAAGGAGACACTTATATAAATAATGACAACCACGAACTCCGAACTGGATATTAAATAATAATATAAAAAAATAATACTTCATCCAATCCTTTCTATAAGGAACAAATAACAAAATTATGAAGTTCAAAATATTATTTAAAAGTAATAAATATGTAAGATATGTGTTTGTTTTTCCATTTATACCCTTATTATAAATATATTATATTAGAGATAATGTATGAAAATTTATTACAAAATAATAGATGACATACATTTAATGGGAGTAAAAATAAAACAATGTAAATTTTCAACAACAAAAAAACTTGTTTACTATATTAAAAATCACCCTACGAGAGAGAGTTTCTTATAAAAAAAGACAAGAACTAGGAGGAAGTATTAAAATGAAAATAATGAAAGGAAGAAGAACTTCAAATTCGCATGTATATATAGTGAATATATGTATATCATCATGTTCTCAGAAAAATTAATTTGTTAGGCAATAGAAGATTAGAAACTTTTAATTTGATTTCTATAAAAAAGGACGAGGTTGTTGGGATTGAGTGGTCGTCATGTATGAAGAAAGAATGAATAGAAGGTCATTGAACAAAAAAAAAAAAAATGTATATATATATATATATATATATTGATTCCGAATAAGAGGCTCATATTCAATATTAGGGCGTCCATATATTCTGATCTTATTCAACAGCTTTCTTAAATTCGAAAGCAACCATCAACTTCCATTAGAGGCTCATATTCAATGTGACCGGGGTTGTATCTTGACTGGACTACAATTAATCGAAATATTATTACCTTTATTTTGACTCTCTGGCATTATTATTTATTACTTACATGCATAAAAAAAACTATTTAATACTCTTTAAAACTATTAAATACCATATAAAAAGTAATAAGAATACTTTCTAAAAAGACACTTAATTATACAGACTGGTGTAATATTTGTATATTATTCATATGTTCATCTCGTCATTTCCATTTATTAATTTTGGCCAACTGCTATAGAATGTATTGACATATGGCCAAATTTTCATTTTGTATTTGACCCAAAGAAGTTGATTTGCCATTTTTTATCCGAAAGTATTATTATTTAACCGTACTAATGTTTGATATATATTATGAAAATATTATTTTTATATTTTTTTGGTCAAATTTTTTTATTTTAAATGTATTCATTTCGCTAGTGGAATGTACATCCCTTTTACCTTTACTTTTGCAAAATAATCCACATCTCCCAAAAAATAAGGGGGAAACAACAACAACAAAATTAAATTTAATTATAAAAGGATCTCTAAACTTTGACCATATATAATTAACTCCCTTAACCTTTAAAATTTAATAATAAATCAACCTAAACTTTTCCAAGTTATATATGCAGATAACCCCTACAGTCAGTTATATATCTGGGCAAAAAAAAAATCAATTATATATATATATTCCCTAATTAAGCTTTATTTTTGTTTACGGATTACCCGCAACAAACTTTGATTTTTATGCATATAATCCCCCCTAAATTTTAAGTTACGTGCGCAGATAAATAATGAACCAAACTAATACCAGAGGAGTTATCTACATAAATGTAAGAGTTGAAGGGGATTTATTGTAAAGTTTCAAAGATAAGGGACGCTAGTTGTGCCTGCAGTACACAAAGTTTAAAGGATTGTGTATAATTTAACAAATACACACATATATTCTTTCCATCGTATAAGACATAATAATGACCTAATTTCATTAAATTAAAAAAATTAATTAAGTTAATTAATATGATATGCATTTTCTAAAATAGCATAGTCTTATTCCTTAATTTTCTCATTTCCTCCCCTCCTTAATTATTATTGAGAAAATATCAGTATAAATAAATTAAAAAAATATTGATAAATATAAAAATATGTTTTATATTTAAAATTAAAATTAACTTCTTCTATATACCTAGTATTAGGGATTGTACAATTATAAAACGGGAATCTCATATGGAATTACATTCTTACGTCACTCTTTCCCGTACGGCAAAATATCTATTATTTTCTCGTGGGGTGTGTGGGACAGTCAATGGTGATGTTTTCATATATTATCGAGACAGGTGATGTGTTTGTTTAGGTTTGTTTTTGGGGACAAATGTTTGTTTAGGTTTTTTTTTTTTTGTTCAAAATGTTTGTTTAGGTTTTGGCACCTAATTAATCAATTACCAAATTTATTGTGACCAATCAATGCTTAATTGTTTGATAAAAAAAAAACCAATGCTTAATCAGTAATTAAGAACCGGGTAAGTGCAACCCAAGCGTGATAAAACGCCACAGAATCCCCATCCTCAACTAGTTTGAGTGTTCATCACAGTTATGAGTATTGAGAGCTCTTCACTATTGTAAGATCTGTATATCATCATCATTCAATTTATAAATTTCTTTTAACTAAATTTCATATATTAAGAAGAGGTAGTTAATTTAATGATTATGGAATAAATTTTTAACTATACTCTCATTTATGAAGGGATACTTTTCAACTCTTTCTTCTCCATCTATCTTTAAATTATTTCTTTATTGATACAATAAATAGGAGTAAAATTGTCATAATCTTATTTACTACACTGAAAACAAACTTATAAATAGGAAAAAGACTTTCGGTAAAAAGGGATTTATAAATATGATCAAAGTGGTAGTTTAATAACCAAAATTTTAACAGTTAAGATTTAAGATTTTTAACTAATGATTTTTTAATAAAAAATTATTTTTTTTTTGGAAAATTGATAGTTAATAGATTGACTTTATTTTATATTCTGTACATATTAAAATATTTTTTTTGAAAAAGTAAAAAAAAACAAAAGATTTTATCTAAACCATCAAAGGTAGATCTAAATGGTACATAGTGATGAAAAGCTTTCAGTGCTCATCACAATGATAAGCATTAATGTAAAAAGGACTATATAAAAGGCGGGAAAAGAATGTCTATACTAACTTCTCTCCCCACTTCCTCTATACTTAATTTATTCACTGTTGAATTGAATTTTAATGGTTGAGATTTATTATGTAAAAATAATATTATCATTTAATATTTAATATTATAATAATATTTTTAACCTAATATAAAATCTCAATCATTAGAAATCCAATCTAATTATAAAGAAGTTAAGTGGGGAGGAACAAAATAGAGGGTTTAGTGGAGATACTCTTTCCCAATGAAAAATAATATTTACGAGTGAGTCCCTTGATTAAGCGCATTAGAAAAATTACATTTGTAGTAGGGGTGGGCATGGGCAGCGTAAGACCCCTGCCTGATGCCCTGCCCGAAGGATGATCGGGCTGTATTTTGCAGCCCGATGCCCAACCTTACCCATTAAAAGCCCTAACTATTTTGGGCTGGGCAGGGTGAGCTTCTCTACCCAAGTGATAATGCCTTGTTTTATCCACATATAAAAAAAATAATTCTGTGTAAATTTCATAAACATTCCTGTAGTTATCAATACCATATGTCTTAACAAATATCCATACTTTAAAAATTAAACAACATCCATAATCTATTATAAATAAGGAAACAAAACGATTGTAATTAAAGCAGTGAAGTCAAAATAGTTTGCATCAATTCAATGCCCAAAAGTTGATCAAATGATAAAGCATCTGGAAAAAAAATAAAAAGCAACTATAATTTAATACATCACAAAGTAAAGAAGAAATGAAGAAATCTATTTATAAATAGTGTTTAGTGGTTAGGGCAAAAAAGAGAGAATCAGAAGAGTATTATACAATAGATAATATATATTTTAAATAAAAAAAATATGAAATAATATTTAATTGATATAAATTTTATATTTTAAATAAATGAAAATAATTTTTAAGGCAGGGCAACATCCCTTGCCCGATGCCCAGCCCTGTCCGGTTATTAACCCACCCAAAGCTGCCCAAAATTTGTTCGGGCCACTTTTTTAAGGCTGGGTTGGACAATTTTTTACAAGGTAAAGGTGAGCATACCAGACTACTGGGCACCATGCTCACTCCTAATTTATAGTACTGGATTGGACGGTCAGTCCAAAAAAAAAAAAACGTACTGGATTGGACGGGACATGAAGAGAGATAATGAAATAAAGTATTACTGTTTATTTGGCTTCATAATGAGTGTGCGAGACACGCAAGTGGGCCATTATCATGCTTGGTTTAATTTAATTCCCTCCAACCTGTTGCTGTTATTCTATTGGACCACCTCAATTACCCTCAGTGATCCTTAATTTTTCAATCAAGATTTAATTAAGGTACCATTCTCAAACTTCGTTTCCTACGCGTTTTACATGGTCGAAGGCCTTAAATTTCTACTCGTAGCTGTTCTCATCCATGCATCTTTCGTGGGCAAGGGCAAGGTCTTCAATGCAAGACCTCGTAAGTAATTTGCACTAAGTTGAATATCTTATATTAAGAGTAGGAGGCAGCAATATATAATTCATTATATTTTTTTATGCGTTTTTTCACAAACAACATTGTATTAGAAAATAAAAAATATAATAAAGTCCTCTCTTTTTTGCTAGACACAAGTATCATTCTATTTGAAGTAATCCTGTTTAAGGCATTGTCAGATATTAAATATAGGCACATGACACATCTCTTAGCGAGGATTCAAACATTAATTCGTCAAGGTTGTAAAGGATCAATCCTTCTACTAGACCCAACCTTATTGAGAAAAACAAATGTAAACACTCTATTTTGTCCATGCCCAACTCAAAAATAATAAAAAAAGAAAAAAAATCTTCCTTAATTATGACACATTTAAATTAATAAGCAAATGACATTGATGATGATTGGATTGTTTGAAATTTGAAAAATTATCATTATTAATGGTGATTATCTTGAGCTTGGGGTTTTGTAGTAAATGGAAACAAATTTTAAAATAATTCATCTCATTAATGTTATTTGATATTTGGATTAGGAAATTTAGGGTGAAGTCATTGTGGTCGTGGAGGAAAAAATAGAAATTAAAATATAAAAAAAATATCTCTCATTCACAGGTTTAAATTAGGAAATTGTTGGTAGGAAAAATATAACAAAAAAAAATAAAAAAAATGAAAATAAAAAAATCTCTCATTTATGTTGATAAGGAAATTACTTGTAGGGAAAACAAAAAAATTAAAAAACGAAAATTAAAAAAAAAATCCCATTGATAGTGATTAAGTCAAGTTAGGAAGTTTTATTAATAGAAAATATAAAAAAATAAAAACGAAAATTAAAAAAAAAAATCTCATTGATGATGATTAGGTTAAGTTAGATAGTTTTTAACGTAAAATACAAAACAAAAATAAAAATAAAAATTCAAAAAAGAATAAGCATTTATGAAGAAAACCCTACTTTGAGACTATAAATAGAGGTGTAAGGGTTGGAGCAAGACACAAAAAAAAAAAAAAAATTAGGAGAGCAAAGACATAAGAATTTGAGAAGAATTTTGAGAGAGCAAGGAGGAAAGGTAGATTGTTAATTTAATTTCTCATTTCATTGCTCCTTCTTATTCTTTCACGAGTTTTAAGAATTAGAAATTTGTTGGAATAACCTAGTATTCTTCATGACATGTCTAGATGCTTGCCAATAAACATATCCATGAGATTGATGCGCTTACATATAAAGCTCAAAGCGTGTTTTTGTTTGGTTTCCTTCTATCTTCTTTGAATGCTCAAGTGTGCTCCCAACCATTTGATATTGCTATATTTGAACCCCTTACTTCGCTGACAGTTTCTATTTTATAGTGATATTTCGATGGTTGAAATTATTGCATACTCCCTCCTCTAATGCTAATACGTTATATTGCAAAAAAGCCTTTTTTATTTTGATAGGTCCTCATACTTTGTGACTCTTATATGCTTTGACTGAATTTGATCTCTTGCCCCCAATAAATGCTTGTCAAGTTGAAGGGATTTATAAGATAGATAAAAGAAAATGCAATGAATGGTATATTGATCTACTCATATAGTTTTCTCATCTTGTTTGTTTGAATAGCTTTCAAGGATAAAATATATGCATAAGTCTCCTCACTTTTGGCTTCCCATTCTCTTAACTTATGTCGTTTCTTCTTCTTCTTCTTTATTTATCCCTTTCGTAGGTTCTCTTTCAAAAAAAAGAAAAGAAAAAATATTTTAACACATTTTTATAAATAAAAATAAAATAGAAAAACTCTCTTTCATGAAAAAAATAAAAAAATTGCTTTCATAAATAAAAAACATAAACCAAATAAAAAATCATTTTCTCTAATAAATTAAAGGAACTTTTCTCTTAGAAAACACAAACAAAATGACACGCATTTTTACCCCCAAACTACGTGGGTTTTGATCCCTCTAAAGGGTACCTTGGCCTTAGACTCTCTTCCTAGGTCAAGTTCAACTTTTTAAATAAATATATTTTTCTTTTTCTTGTAAATAAATGTTCCCTTTTTCTTTAATTTTCATTTTATTTGTTTTTGTAAATATTTTTTATTTGGGTAATTATCATAAGACTAAAGGCCATATTTATTTTTAAATAATTAACTTAGGGTAACAATTATTATGAATGAGTGTTGTGGGGGTGCCTAACACCTTCCTCATACACAATCGACTATCGAACCCTAAATAGTTTTTGTAGATCAATTTCGTTTTCAAAAAAGATTTTTAAAATTATCCTTTTTCAAAATTTTGGTGGCGGCTCATTATTTTTCAAATTTCAGGCGTTACAAAAAAAAAATCCAAGTAGAAAAAGCCAGAGTCCAAAACTATGTAAGGCCAAGTAGAAAAAGGCTAGCAGAGGATTAGCTTCAAGTGTATGAAGATAATCTAAACCGTGCTGCAGAGGTTTTGTGCTGATTTTTTCAGATTTTGTGCAATAAAAGGAACATGCCATCTAGTTAGATAAAAATGTGTTTGATATGGTTGCGTGAATAGAAAACTCACCTTTTGATCTTTACGGTTTAAACTTAATTATAATTCATTTTTTAAATTTTGACTTGGTACAACTCAATTTATGTAGTTTTGATTCGATTATAACCTATTTTTTAAATTTTAACTCAATGCAGCTTAGCTTTTATTATTTTAATTATTTAAAATATTAGTCCTTATATATATATATATATATATATTAAAATTATATATTTTATGAAACTTAGGGATTAAAATTTCAAATAGGTAGAATCATAGGGATTGAATCACAATGAACTAACTTTATGATTGAGTTTTAACTAAATCAAAATTATAAGAATTGAATTGCATCGATTCAAAATTTAAAGACTAAATTACAAACGAGTCTGAATTACAAAAACTAAAAAGTTAACATTTCCTTGAATAATTAAGGGGAGGCTCTTGAGAAAAAAAAAAGGGGAGGCACAATTGAGGAGGATGAGCCAAAGAAGCGAAGAACTAAAAGAAGATGGCAAAAAAAAAAAAACAAAAAAATTAAAAGAAGAAGTGTCTATTTTGGATTAGTGGTAAAGAATGAGTTTTTTTTTTTTTTTTTGTAAATGGGATTTTAGAAAAATCAGATAGAAAAAAAGTCAGATTGTAGATGAAATTTGTGTCTGGATTGACGGTAGCAGAAGTGACTTTTTTCTAACGTTAAACTTGTTTGGGTTAGTGTTTGAAAAACCCATTTAGATGGGAAATGACTGAAAAAGGTATGGATCTTATTGAATACTATATATATATATATATATTAGTTGTATATATTGTGATAACTGAAATAAAAAAATATTTAAAAAATTTGATAAAATAAAAAGATTAAATTATTATTAAAAAAAATACACAAAAGTACTTAATTAAAAAAGGATAAATTTATATTTAAATTAGAATGCATGCATGAAATGTTTCATTATTGAATCATCTACCCCTAACAAGTGTTGATATCTGATAGTGTCACAAACAAGTTGGTCTCTGATAGCTATTTTTGGAAATAATATGTGCACTTTTGAGAAAAGTTCATGTGTATTTTTATATCTTAACCCTAAATAAAATTTGATGAAATAAAAAATTTTAATTATTATTAAAAGAATACTCTAAATTTCAATTATTATTAATGCCCCAACGACCACGGTTCTGATGTAAGAGGCAACTTCAAATTTTTTTTTCGGTCACAGAAGCTCTATGTCCTATCTCTGAAAAGTAGCTTTCAGCAGCTTCTCAAAGAAACTCCTTTTTTATATAAAGCCCGTCTCATCTAAACGCTTTCCTAAATACAAACTTCTCACCCAATTGGGTTTTTGGGTACCAACTGGGTTTTTTTGGCCCTCTGCTGTGTTCCCAAACAGAGCCTTCAAGGTGTGCGTTTTTGTCGTATGGAATAATGACTAGTGGGGCCCGAAGAGATCATAATCGAGTGGGGTCCAGACCCACGGGGGGTTCACGTGGAGGAGACCCCTAAGCCATTGGGTGTGGGATCCACGTCTCCTGCGACCGCACCATCACTCTTCAGTCTCCAATTAATGTGGTCCTCCTCACTTTCTCTTTCTTAAATCCCAATGTTAATAGTCAACCCCATGGATGATTTTTGCCCTCATTATTTATTTTTTCATTACCTTCTTCTATTTAATCCCTTCAATAATTCATCTTCCTTTAAATATATATTTCCTCTGATCCTAATTATAAGATAAAATTGATTTTTTTTAAAAAATTAAGAAAATCAATTAAATTATTTAGAGTATTTATATTTTTATTTTTTCCTCCAAACTAATTAATTTGATTAATAAACTAATATATAATCTAAAGATATTAAAAATATAAACACTCTAAAGTAATTTAATTAGCTTCCTTAATTTCTCTAAAAAAGTCAACTTTATCTTATAATTAGGACCGGAGAGAGTACTAAAATCCCAACAACACTAACAATTCTTACTAGATAGACATTCATCACCTAGTGAATACTTTTCATTTTGGACCAAAAACCTTGGGAATTGATTGACAATATGTTAACTAGGGAAATATGTTTAAAAAAAATTCCCCCATCACATAATTCATTGCTCAAAGTTACATGACCACTCATGCCATTTGTGTGGGGCAAACTCATTTTTAGCGGGTGATACAACTCTACTTCAACTGTAGGTAATATTTATCTTTAATTATGTATAAAAATCTTATATTTTGTATGCAGTTGAAGATAGCTTGCATACAGCTCAAAAAGACCTGCACCAACTGAATATAAGTTATACATGGATTTGTAAACAAATTTTAAATACTTTAAGGCAATAAATTTTATAATGTGAGATTTTTCAACAATTTATCCTAGTATTTAATGTCCGGCTATTTAACGCATCAATCAAAAATCGAAATTGTTTGGTTGATAGTTTGAATTTAAGTTTAAACATTTTTTTTTATTTTACATGAAATTAAATATCTTGTTCAATTTGGCTTATTAGTAGTCTATTTTTGTGTAATTACCTCTCAAGTGAGCTTAACAATGTTGTTTTATACTCTTGACTAAATTATTTTTTAATTACAATATTTTTACATACATTTAATTTCATTTCTAGTGTTTAAAAATTTTGTCATTTCAGAAAATTATATTTTAATTTCTATCATAAAAGAATTTTATATTTTGATAAGTTTCCTTCGCTAGGCTCCACATTATTTGGGTCAAATTGGTGACAGCCCAATCTTTTGGCCCAATTTTGCAAATGCAGAGTTTATTATATTTTACTTTCACGAAAAATTCTCATATGTTTCAACTTTTGAAAATATTAATTTGATAAATTTTTTGTGAAAAATTATTTGTAGGGTATCTAATGAAAAATATTTTTGAATTTTTTAACGATGTTTTATTTCTTTTTATTTTTCTTTTTTTTGCCAGCAACGATGTTTTATTTCACAATATACAGTTATACACAACAGAAGAATATTCTTACAGAATATTTTTTTTTCCTTTTTTTTAATTAAATATTAAAAATTTTGGAACCCTAGTGCTCATCCAACCCCCCAAAATATATTCTCACCCTTGATTTGATTTCTCCCACAGAGAATTCTTCAATTTAGATCTTTTTCTTGGGGTAGAACTACGTTCATACACTACCCAAAAAAAAAAAATGTTATAGTGATACTAAAAGCCTGTTTGAGTTAGTATTAAATAAGTGCGTTCATGCAAATTGAGATAAAACTCCTCTCACATACTTACATCGTATATGGTAAATCATGTTAGAAAAGCAGCTTCTATTGCTAATCCAAACAGATCCTAACTTAACAATAGCAAAAAGAACGATATAATTAACCAAGAAGAAAAAGAACCTTATTTAGGTTGTCATAACCGTGCTTAAGACAGTGACTAATAATGGTTTATGCAACAACGGTTAGGCCATAATTTTGGGCTTACCAATGGATTTAACCTTAATTATTGTTAGACTTAAAATGACAACAACCTAAGCACGTTTTTTTTAATATTATTATCCGGGATCCAGTTTGGGATTCATGGCTGCTCCTCCTAACACAGATATTTCTTCTAGGACTCGAACTCAAGACTTAGAAGGATCTAGCGGAGCCTTATGCTACTAAACCAACTCTATATAACCTAACCACGTCTTTTTAATAACCAATAAATGAGTTATTGGCCTAATTGGGTATCAACATTAAACCTCTGTTTGGCTGAAGTAAGGAGAGTGAAGGGAAATAATTTTAATAGAAGGAAGAAAATGGGAGAAATGCAAATTACACAAACTTATATGTGTGTGTGTGTATTTGGTGATAAATCTATATATATTTATACACACATATAGAGTATATTAGGATAGGATGTGTAGAACCTAAAAGGCAAACGAAGAATTATATTACCCCCTCCAGTTCTAATTATAAGATAAAATTGACTTTTTAAGAGAAATTAAGGAAGCCAATTAAATTACTTTAGAGTATTTATATTTATATTTTTTTTTCCAAATTAATTAATTTGACTAATAAACTAGTATATAATCTAAGGATACTAAAAATATAAATACTCTAAAGTAATTTAATTGGCTTCCTTAATTTCTCCAAAAAAGTCAACTTTGTCTTATAATTAGGACCGGATGGAGTATTTTACTAGGGCTAATTTTATAATAAAAAATTATTTCTTCTAATCCTTAATATAAGATATATTTAGGGAGTTGATCTTGGTTCTAAAGATAAGATATAGTTTTCATATTTGTTAATCTTTTTCTAATTTACCAATATCGATCTTCCCTCAACAATAATCAAATAAGAGAAGAAATAAAAGAATTAAGGATAATGACTAAGGTGTTTTAAAAAATATAACATATTACCTAACTTAACTAATTTTTTTAATCTAATCAAATTAGGTAAATATGTCTTATATTAAAAACCGAATTGGAGGGAGTATTTTTCATCTCCCGGACTCCTCTAAACAAGCCCAATTTTTGAATGGGGAGATTGGGAAGAGAAAGGGAGGGCACCTTTAAAAATTGTCTCATCCAAACACAGCGTTACGTGATCATAGATTTCATTATGTTGCATTAGGATCGCCACCCTCTCAAAATATGCCATATTACCAAAACACTACATCATCAAATTTTAACTTCCCCAAATTTCCTTATTAAGAACTCCTTTGACCTTTTTTTAAAAAAAATATGCATAAGGTACTTGGAAGAGGGATCTTTAGTTTTTCTTATAAGGCATCCTATGAAATATTTATTACATATTTTTATGTTGCTCTTATTTAATGTTGATTTCTAAGCTTGGCTCTTTGGCTTCTTAAATGGGTTTAATAAGCGAAAACTAAAGTTAAAAACTTTGTTAATTTTCAATAAATGATGGGAAATTAAATGACCTATAAAAAAGGATTAGAAAGAGTATGTTGTGCAATTAAGGTTTCTATCACCTACATAGATAAGGGATGTTTCAAAAAAAAAAATATATATATATAGCAATTTTTGCCAACTTCGAAGATATAAACTGTTGTTAACTACTAAGTTTTAGTATTAGAGACAAACAAAAGGTTGTCAACTACTAAGTTTTAGTATGAGAGACAAGAAGGAGTTTTGTTTTAGACTTTATGCTTTGTTTCAAAACTTTCATTATTTTCTTTGATCAAAATAAAACTTTCATTATTTTGGAAATGTAAGAATCAACTTCTTTTTTCAGTTCTAAGTTCTAATTATAATCTCATTTATAATAATTATATCTCTCTTATGATTTTTTTTTCGACCCATCATCTCTCTTTTATATTTTTCTTATTTATCCTTCTCTCAAACGAGGGGGATTAATTAAATGAGGATATTTTAATTAATATATAACCATATTTTATATTAATTTAAGATTAAAGATTTCTTAATCCATGAGCTATACTCAGAAAACAACAATAAAACGATGGATGGGAAGAACAAAACGGTCTCAGTGGAGTGTGCATATAACTAGAGTTGTGCCTTGTGCGCGTGCTAGACTGAAAAAAATAATAGTGTGTGCGTGTTTACATTATTTTTAGATTATACTCGTAAGAATTTTAAAGTACTTTTTATAGTTTTCCACTTAATTAAATTTCACAACTTTTGGGAACTTTCAATGGCTAGCTCCTATTGCGTCTGCATCATACACTAAAAGCCTCCAAGCTCTGCTGTTTGAACCACTTATTTTCAGCACTACGAACTCGTTTTTCATGTTAAAAAAAAGAAGATCTTAATAAAATGCGTATCGGAATATATAGAAAAGAGAACAAGTTATCTTGTGGAATAAAGGGAAAAAAAAAATGCTTATCCAACTCTGATTTAGGGCCAGAACCAGGAAATTTGAAGGTGGAAACGTTGTTCTTTAATTGATTATGAATATATATATTTTTTTTTGCCAACAATTGATTATGAATATGACCATTAATGGTAATGTTCTGTGGGCAACAAAGCTTACTATACTGCTTTATTAGGCCTTGCTAGCTTGTATACATGTGTATATGTGTGTGTTTTAGTGTGAATTGAACCTGCAAAAAATCTTTAGGTTTAATAGTACAAGATGTACCCTTTGTGACACTAGGTCTGAAGTTTGATTTACATCTCAGGCATTGTGTGTTGTTCAAATTTAAAATAAAACGTATCATCGAGACCAACTTTACAACTACGAGTTTAATTGTTTTTCGTCAAAAAGACCTAAATAATAGAGGAATCTTATTTATGTTAACTTTTAATTTCTATTATATTAAAGTTATAGACACACCCTTGTGAATTAGCACATAGCCAAGTATGATGATTAATTGTCTCAACCACAAAATGATCAATAATCAAAGCTCTACTTGCTTCAAATTCACTTATCCACAGCTCAAGATCTCAACTCTTTTTGTTGCTACCCCTTAATCAATCATAAATTTGTTTATTAACATCTTCAAATAGCATGGCTCATTTTAAGTTTCATGTAATGCATAGAAACCATATACTTTATAACAAGTAGGTACATCTAAACTTCGCATATTGTAAATCATTTAAAAAAAAAGAAAAGAAAAGAAAAAAAATCATCTGAAATGCATTTTCGTCATTTTCAAAACTATAAACTTTATTAATTATGGATTTTTCATCATAACGACCAAGAAAATAGTGTCTCCACCATGTTCACTTGGATTAATTTATATCACTCTAACATAACAAAAAAAAACAAAACAAAAAAATCCCAAAAAACCAAAAAGCCTTCTTCTGTTGAGATCAAACTGATCAAAGACCCAACCTTTTGATCTCTCTACATTCACCAAAACATATATATAAAACCCTCTTATCTTATCTCCAGACTACTCTCTCTCTGTGTCCAAGCCCTGCCATGTTAATTAAAACATCAGAAGAAACTCTCACAAAAAGTCCTCAAGAGATATATCAGAAGGCACTTCATATCCAAAGGCCATAGAATAATCATCCAATTCATCAGATGTGAACTGTGGGATCCTCCAGCTATTTCCAGCCTCACTGTCTTCTCCATTAGTTAGCAGTTCCAACACCTTCCATTCACCAAAACAAACAAAATCATACAACACTTCATTATATATTCATCATGTTTAATTTTCTGATAAATAATTAACCAACACATAGTGAATTATTAATGGTGGTTTTATTTTACCTCGCTCATTGGGGGACGCCAAAGTGGAGATTGTCTTACACAGTATGAAGCTGTGACCGCTATTCTGTTCAATTCCTCTACATCATATACACCTTCCATTCTTGGATCAGCTAGCTCCTTAAAGTTCCCTGATTCCATCAGAGGCTTTGCCTATTTTTTTAGAACATAAGATTAGTACTGTGTGGCTTATTCTGTTCATGAACTTGAAAGTTGCAGAATTAAAAAAAACAAGTTACCCAAAGGAGAAGGTTCTGTTTCTTAGAATCAACAGGTCTTCTTCCAGTTATAATCTCCAGAAGAAGAATGCCAAATGCATAAACATCAGTTTTCTCATCCACTATTCCATGCATGAAGGACTCTGGTGCCAAGTACCCAAACGTGCCTTCCACTGGTATTACAGCGTGGTGGGTCCACTTGTTTGGAAGCCACTTTGCTAGCCCAAAATCAGTAATCTACCAGAGGAATTCAGAGCACAAGTTAGATGGGTTTTTTTCTTATAACTCCAAAAAGTTTGCTCTTTTTTTTTTGGGTTCTACCTGTGGTTCATAATCTGGACCCAGAAGCACATTGGAGGCTTTAATGTCACGATGAATTATTCTGCGTTTGCAACACTTGTGAAGATAATGCAGCCCTCTTGCTACTCCAATGGCGATTTTGTATCTAACTGGCCAGTCAAGTGAAGTTCCTGATTTACCTAGATTCATGAGCAAAGCCAACGTTAAACACATTTTTGTCTGGTCTTATTTTCAGGTGAAATTGACTGAGGATGTCTTATTACCATGCAATGCAGTGGCCAAGTTTCCATTTTGGGAGTACTTGAAAATCAGGTAGAGTCCATTTTCAATGCAGCAACCAACTAAAGATGCAGTATTAGGATGACAGACATGTCCAATGACTCCTAATTCCATAAGGAACTCCTTTTCCTTGTTAGCATCCTTGTTGTCCTTGGACAACCTTTTCACTGCAATATTTTGTCCATCACAAAGATCTCCTCTGTATACTTCAGAGTACCCACCTCGTCCCACCAAATTATCTGATGTTTGCAGCAACAACAAAACATGCATAAGCATTTCAATCTCAAAAGTCAAAGTCCTGCCTCTGGTATTAAATATAGGAGTTAGAGAAGGGTTTGCTTACAAATATAATATTTCAATCAATTTTATGTCTCGAATTTATATTTTTTTCCTAAAATATCCCTATAAATTACATATGATTAAAGAAGGTATTTTAGGTAAACCGACACATATTTATCACAAATAACCAACTTAAGTAATTTCTTTAATATATGCAAATTAGTTATCTAACTCTTATATAAAAAACATGAGATAGTTTTATAAAAAAAAAGAAAAAGACATGAGGTAGTATAAGATACTGAGACTCAAGTAAAAACGGAGTGAGCAATTATTAGAGCTTTGAAAGCTGTGCTTTTTAACCTTGGTGGAAGCCTTTTGTGGCGTTGGAGATCTCCTCATAGCTGAAGCATTTTAACAAAGGTTGTCTCTTTTCATTTTGGGACTTTTTGGAGTTTTTCCTTCTAAGTGGAGAGGCAAGGAGGGAGGCTATGCGTCTGAGTGGTGACTGTGGTTTCCTTAAATTATTGGATTGGCTTTTCATTTTAGAACCTGTTGAGGGAATGTCTGTGATGCTTGAGACCCTTGTGCTAAATGTGTCATCTTCTGTGCTGTTAGATTGTCCCTCAAGTGCCTCCAATACTGTTCTTGGAGAACGTGTTTGAGTCTTTGAGTTCGACTCTGAAATAAAAGCCTTCAAAACAGGGGAGGCTCCCCTGTATCCGGAGCTTGATTCATAATTATCTGCTAACCATAACAAAAAAAAGTAATTTTTTTTTTTTCAACTTTCTTAAATTTGTTCTTTAGTTCAGAGAATTGAATTACCTTGAGAATCTGCAAAACTGCATTTTGAGCTTTTCCCTACTGAGACCACAGTGCAGCTTTCCTGAACATTCTCATAGCAGTACTTGGTGATTTCATTAGAGGCCTGATTCCTAAGAAAAATAACCAATAATTTAAAAAAAGGTTACGATGTCTAAAAAAAAAGAGAAAACCATTTAGAAGTTTCTCTGATGTGCTTTTACTTGTTGGACTGGTTTCTAGAACCACGAAGAAGAAGATAGTCAGCAGATATTGACTTGGCTTCTTCAACCAAACCTCCACCTACTTTGGAACTAAATGACACTTTGGCTTCCAGATTCACCTGAGAAATAATGTCTTAATCGGAACCCTTACCTATATAAGGCCATATGTTACTGTTCATGAACGAGGAAGATATATAATAATTACCTGCTTAGACCAACACATCTTTGCAAATTCACCAAGCAGAGATATGACATAGGCTTTAGCCTGTCGAAGTTGTGACTGCCTTCTTGTTATTGAACCACGCTTCTTCCTCTTCTTCTTCTTCTTATCCTTAGAAACTGCAATTTAACAGACAATCACAGCCATTTTGAATATATAAGAAGCTATCATGGGTAGCAAAAATGAGGAGTTTAGACAGAAAGACAAATGGCTAACCAAGAACATGCAAGGCAACAATGGTGTCATTAGGATTGGTTAGGACTCTAATTGCCCATGAGAGAAGTTCTCTGCTATCGTTTGGGTCTAAGGACAGACCAATTAGTATTTTACTAGGTGAAGAAGAAAGCATCATTTTTTTGATATCTAAGTGCAGAGAGAAGAAATAGAGAGTTGCTTAATTTTCCTGGTTCTTGTCACATACAGAGGCATGCATTGAAGGGTGAAGAATAAGTAGGGGAAGGAAGAGAAGAATGATTAAGTTCAGTTAGACTGTGAGGCCAACCCCATGCCAATTGGATCATTCTTGTTTGAGAAGCATAAAAAAATTAAAAATAAAAAAGACCTTCAACAGTGAGCAATATAGGAGAAAGATTAAGAGTCTCTCTTTCTCTCTCTTTTGGTCACAATTAAGTGTTGTAGTTGGGTGCTTTGTGGAATAAGCAAAGGTGGTGGGCACATATTTGATTTATCTTGCTATCTAAGTCAAAACCCAAAAAAAATAAAAAATAAAATAGCCCTCTTCCTCAAACTTAGCAAACAATGTGACTTTGACAAATATTTATTTGGTGGGAAAAAGGGTATTTGGGGTTATTTGGCGGTGTTTGAGAGAAGAAGCACTCACTTTATAATCAATGAAGCTTTGAGAGGACACTAACTGTTTTCTCTTTTTGGGAGGAAGAAGAAGAAGAGAATAAAGTGCAAAGAGATTTCCGTATAACTAACTAACCTTCACCGATTTCGCTGTCAAGCCTTGTGAGTTTGGCCTATCGCATATGTCTATGCTTTCCATGCAGTGCCACTAACATCTCTCTCTCGATCTCTCTGCAAATAAATTGTATGTTAAAACTTAGAGTAATGGGGCCGTAAAAGTATTCTCAATCATGAGCAAATCATACCCATGAATTGCTGCCCAAGTTTTATCACCCAACTAATTTAATTATTAATTCCCCAAGAATCAACTGATAACTGCATATTTTTACATTAAATAGGTGTAGATTTTTGGGATCTATTTTTATTACAAATTTTGAGATATATTAGACCAAATCTATATATAAATCTGGTTAATTTAAGGGCTGAGAGCAAGTTATTAGGAAGTTTTAACTTTTTATCTCTCCAATTTCTTGTTATTGTGCTGATTAAGTGATTATGTTTGGGGCTAAATCTGGTTTCTTTCTATCAAATCTGAATTATCAAATTTAATCCAATAATCCACAATTGCAGCAATTTCTATTTAAGGGAGAGAAACCATTAGATATATGGAAAGTAGTTTTGAACAAATAAGAATGTGACTTTTTTTTTTTTTAAGAAAAAGGCTATATTCCAAATGCAATTGTTGTTATTTGGTCACTCATAACTTGCCGGAATCCGATCTTATTTATAAGATAAAGAGAAGGTTATTTTTTATCTTATTTATTATTCACGTCATTAAATTTCTCATATGAATATATAATTTTATCCTTCATTTATTATTTTGTAGACTTTATTTTCTTAGGATATAATGTATATTGAATTGGGATAAAATTGAAAATTTTGTTAAACTTTAAAGCAAAATTGATGAAGTTTAATGTTTTTCTTGATTCCGATGAAATATGTTGAAAATTGCTTGTAAATAAGACTAAAGGATCAAAAGAGTCTTGAACTAATTGTGAAATTGAAGCATGCATGTGGTACTATACCATTGCTTGAAGCTTGGTTAAAAAAATATGGAAACTTTTTCATTTCAGATAGTATACGCATAGAGAACAAAGTGGAACATGTGCAGGCATTGCTGGCAAGAGTAGAGATTCTGGGTTACTACTATAAACTCTAAAAATATAATAAATGTGAGTATCTCATTGTACGTTGTCTATATATGAGTCAAACATCGGAATCTCCAACAATAATCTCGTTACTATGTCAAGTGGGGGAAGGATCTATCAGTGGTTGAATCAAATTTTGATTTGACAAAACTTTAGCAAGTTTAAGTTAAAAGGACACAAGTTTTGCAGCAGGTTGGAATTAAATAAACGTTACAACAAAAAGGTTAAGGCACACCAAAAGGATTTGGATCAGGGAACTGCCCAGACATGGATTCTCCATCCTTCGTTGAACCCCACATAGCCATAAACATCTTACCGCACACTCTTTTTGTCTTTTGTTCTTAAAAACGCAAATCCAAATGCTACATTGTTATTCATAAAAAGATATTTGCGTCTTCTCTATTTTTAAAGACATATGGATGTATGTATTATATAATTTGGATGCAAGACTCTCATTGGCTTGGTTAAATTAATTAATGACCTATGTAATTTTCAACATTTGCTTGTTTATTTTTGCATATCACTAGGTTTATTACAATTCGCAAGTTTGCACCTTTTGTCCATTTTATTTTTCCCCTAGCGAATCTGTGGCCCCACCTGGTTGTTGAGCTTGCTTTTTTCTTTTTCAGGGCCTACATTGTTTTTTTAAATTTCCATTTTCCATTCATTTCTTTTACAAATGCATACAAACCCCCCAAGTTCATTATATTTAAAAAAGAGCCTTATTATTAAAGAAGGCTTTATATTTTTGTGTACATTATGTTATCTATATATAATTAACAGAACTCCACGTGTATAAGTGCAGAGTTTAAAAAGTAGTCACATTATTCCAATTTATAAATAGTTTGACTTGTTTGATTTTTTATATTTTACATTGATGATTTTTGTCATAGCAAAAAATCCAAACTCCAAAAAAAAAAAACCTTTAATCAATCTATTATATAAAATTTATAACAAATGAATAGTTCAAGTAATATATGAAACTTTGTATATAAAAAAAAGCAACAAAAGAAAGATAACTAGATTGAGATTGAACTAACATGCCATCCTAGCTTTGCCATTGCTCTAAAGCCCATTTAGTTGTATTTGGACCTAAAATGATGTTCTAACTGCTGGTTGCTGGATTGGTCCATTTGCTAAACAAGTTTACTTCAATTTATTGAGCAGCCTCTAAGCTTGGTGTGAAAATTAAAATTAGGAATTAGCTTCAAAAGGGATTAGTTTTAAGCCCAATGTGACTTAAGAATACCTTGATCAAATAAAATAATTTAATGCTCCCTAAATAAAAGAGTCAAGCTTGCCAACAGTAAGAATCCACCAACATATATCATCAAAGGGCATCTCAAAGGATAAAACTAAACCTTTCCATGTGATAGATATCTAATAAAACACAGAAACACACGTTTACATTTGTTTGTGAAGGATTTTAGGGCATACTTGAATTTCATTTACTCAGTTGGATTGCCTACACAAAATTCGAACTCCGATCACGCAGCAGAACAAACTCATCGAGATCAAAAGAGAGCCAAGCGTGTAGTTGAGATTGAGAGGGCAGTTTTTAGGAGAAGTCTATTGTGAGCTATCGTTCGCATAACGGACTCTCTCAATCCCATATCCCATGTATCATGTAAAGGTAGACACATGGATTCAACTTTTTTTCTTGCTATACACAAGTATATATTCTCAAAATAGAAGAAATCTTGTTTGAGTCACTTACAGACATTAAATATAGGTATATCTTCCACATTAAATCATAAAAGGAAACTACCTCAGTTGTCTCAGACTTCTCCTTATTCCTATTAGATACCAATTGTTTTGGGTTTGTGCCTTAATCTACCAAGAGTAGGCTAGGCATAATCTAAACAGTTTGAGTGATATAAATTCTAAACTCTTCATTATAAGTTTGGGTGAGATTAATTTCAGTCAATATAATTTAAAAAACCATTCGTGAAAAATGAAAGTTGAACTCCAGCTTTTGATGTTCAATCCGAACGAAAGTACAAAAAACCGGACCGGACCGGCCGGTTCGACCGGTTGAACTGGGAACCGGTCCTTGGTCCAGTCCGGTTTGATCAATAAATCGGTCAGACCAGTTGGACCGGTCAGAACCGGTTAAAACCGGTGGTCCAACAGGCTGACCCGGTTTCTTTCTTTCTTTTTTTAAAAAAAAAATTTCAAATTTTTATTTTGTGTTTTTTGAGGGCAAAATGGAAAGTTGAAGACTAAAATGAAGAGAAAAATAGATAAAGAAAGAACAAATCTAAAAAAAAGAAGAAAATAATGAAAAAAATTATTTAAAAAGATATAATAATTATAGGAAATGAGATATCTTTGCATAAGTATAGGTATTATAACTAATACTAATAGATTTTAAACATTTTTTTTTCTAAAAATCTTTATTTTTATCTATAGAAGTTTAAAAATATATTAATATATATTATCACTAATAAATTATAATATTTTAATATGACCGGTTATTAGAACTGGTAAAACGAGGCGGGCTGGCGGGTTGGGCCCGTCAGCCCGCCAAAATTATCGGGCTCGGGTTGGAGGAAATTCGGCTCGTTTCATAAACGGGCTAAACGGGTTAAACCCGTGTAACCCGCGGGTTAAACGGGTTGGCCCGTTTAACCAATTTGAAAAAAAAAATTTTGCTGTCACTCTCAGTCTTTCTCACCGTGTCTCAGTCTCTCAGAGTCAGATCAGATCTCAAATTCTCATCCCTCACTCCTTACTCACGCTCTCTCATCTCGACCGAACCCTAGCTCTCTCGCCTCTCGCTGGCTCGCCCTCTCCGTCTTCGTCGGCGACTGCCTTGCTGGCGAACGGTGGCGCAGTAGTATGGTGGTGGTGGCCCATCTTGTCTCTTCGGCTGCGGAATCTCCTCGATGGCAGATTGTAATCCTCCTCGTCTCTCGGTTTGTCCGTCTCGTCTCCCTCTTCGCCTCTTCCTGTTGTGTCCGTCCGGCGACTACCTCCATCTTCCCCGTCCGGCGTGCGACTGTGCGAGGCAGTGAGGTAATTTTTTTATTTTTATTTTGCTCTTAGATATGTAATATGTTTCCTATTTCTTCTGAGTGGATTGGCGATGGTAGTTTCGATTTCCCCTTATCTAATACTCCAAATCGTCTGTAATGGTTCCAAATTCCAATCAACTTGTCATGGTCTATGTAATCATCTTCGTCTCCCATTTCTTCCTCTTGTGTTAGTCCGACGTGCGACTGTGCGAGGCAGTGAGAGTGTGAGACTCTGCGCGAAAATTATGAATGATGAAATATGTTGATTTTGCCTCTTTTTTAACAAGCTTTCTTCAGGTCATAGGGAATGAGCAGAACCTGACTTGTATGAGCCTACTCCATGCGAAAAATTGTGTGTTTCATGGGGAAGATTTTTTTTTTTTTAATAAAAAACTCAGTGTTTAATTGGGCTAACGGGCTAGCCCGATTAAACGGGATTTCGCAGCCCGTTAGGGGATCGGGCTGAATCAGCCCAACCGGTTGGGTTACTAACTCGTGTCGGGCCAGCCCGTCGGGCTCGGGCTGGCCCGAATTCCCAGTGCTACCGGTTATGACCGGTTCAACTACCGGTTAGACCCCGGTTGACCCATTAACCCTTGAACTTGTGCTGTGACGGTTCATTGCCCGGTCCGGTTTTTCGTTCCTTGATCCGAACACATTTCACAATGCTTGAATCATCAACGGTCATAATTTCACAATAAATTTGAATCGAATTTAATACAAATCAGACACAATCTCAACTGATTTATAAATAATACATACATATATTAATAAATATGGTATTGTTGCTCAAATTGCAGGTTTGGCCATTTTTGCATCACCATGACGCTTGTAAGGATCATGAACCTCAAGAGCACTAAAAACACCATACCCTCCATTAGTTTCATCTTCATCATCATCACTATTCTGATCAAACTCCAAAAGCTGTTCATTATACTTAATACTATCAATCCTCGTCTTCATCACCGTCCCATGATCAGCATCATACCCTTTTAACAAATTAACCACTTGCTTCATGTTTGGTCTCTTATCAGGCTCACTCTGAACACAAAGTGCAGCCACATTGATCATCTGCTCGACTTGTAGCTCGTCGAAGTTTCCTCGAAGTCTTCGATCCACCATGTCCCTGAACTTGCCTTTGCTTATGAAAGGTTCAGCCCACTCAGTTAAGGTTCTCTTTAGGCCTCCTGGTAGCTTCTCTATGGGCTTTCTTCCTGTGACCAGTTCTAGGAGAAGAATTCCAAAGCTATAAACATCGCAACTTTCGGATACCTTACCCCACATGGCATACTCAGGAGCCAAGTACCCTAATGTGCCCTTCACACGGGTCGTTAGATGGCTTACCCCTTCTGGGATTAGCTTTGCAAACCCAAAATCAGCAACCAGTGGCTCGAAGTCTGAGTTCAAAAGAACATTGCTTGCCTTTATATCTCTGTGGATTATATGAGGCGTAACCTCGTGATGCAAGTACCTAGCGAATATGACAATATATTAACTCCCACGTTGACTAATTTAAAGGTGAATAAAAGATGAATTTAAGGTATAATATAGCCTTAGGACAAGTTCTATCAAATTGGTTTAAATTATTTTGATAGAAAGATAAACCTAATATATAACTCATTCACTAAAATAGAGTAAATATGGCATCAAGAGTCATTCAATATGGGGAAAAAACATATGAAGATTGATGAGCAAAAAAAAGGTTAAAATAAAGATTGAAAATTGAATTCTGTTGACCTAATGCTAAACTCAAAAGGAAGTAAAAGCTGAGGCTAAGAAACTTCTTAAAATATATTCATTGAAAAACAAACATAATACTCCCTAGGCCTCTGGTCCTTAATAGATGATATATTTGGGGAGTTAATCTTGATCCTAAATATAAGACATATTTTCCATATTTGTCAATCATTTCCTAATTTACCCTTATTAATACTTTCTCAATAATAATCAAGGAAGAAAAAGAATGAGAGAATTAAGAAAGATGATTAGGATGTTTTAGAGAATACATGTCATATTAACTAACTATGGTGTTTTAAAAAATACATGTCATATTAACTAACTCAACTAACTTCCTTAATCTAATCAAGTTAGGTAAATATGTCTTGTATTAAGGACTAGAAGGGGAGTATATACCTAATTCACTAAAATCTAATATATGTACTCCCTCCCATCCTAAATATAAAAGTGAGATAAGGGGTTTAATTTAATTCTAAATATACAATCTCAATCCACTTTGTCTTCAAAATTATTAATTATTTCCCAACATTATACCATTTCTTGCACATAGTAATATGTTTTCTATCAAGGGCAATTCCAATGCACTTAACTAAGGATTTTTTTAAAATAAAATAACACACATTTGGTACTAATAATGAATTTAACTAATTTACTAACATAGAGTTGGTCTAGCAATGTAAGGCTCCGCTAAATCTCTCTGAATCTCAAGTTCGAGTCCCAGAGCAGACACATGTGGTGGAAGGGACAGCCACGAACCCATAACTGGATACTAAATGATAATATAAAAAGTCTAGTTTAACTTATTTTTTAATATCCGTGTAATTTAGTTTATATATTTATAGAAGAGATGAATAGTGTTTGTTCTGAGACCAATGAGAAAGAATGCTTACAATAGGCCTTGGGCAGAGCCGATGGCGATATTCATTCTTCTTTTCCAGTCGAGTTGGACTTCGTTAGCGAATTGGCCATGGAGATGAGAGAGAAGGCTGAGATTTGGCATGTAATCGTACACTATGAGTCGTTGTTCGTCGCCGGCGCAGTAACCTCTGAGCCCTAGCAAGTTTTTGTGCCTTACCCTTCCCAGAACTTCCACTTCTACTGCGAATTCCATCTCTGCCTTTGAGTTCATCGCTTTCAGTTTCTTCACTGCTATCTGCAATTTTTTTTTTAAAAATCACAATCACAATCACTCATTAATTTATTAACACCCCGTCAAGATTAATTAATTAATTAAACTCTTAGTAATTACCTGGAGACCGTCAGTGGTTTTTCCCCAGTAGACACTCCCAAAGCCACCTTCACCAAGTTTACAATCCTCACTGAATCCATTTGTGGCTGCATGCAACTCCTTGTATGTGAATATTCTCCATGAATTACTATTAATCGCCACACTACCTGATCCTGGCCTGTGAATAATTAAGCAATATAACAACGAATTAGTAAGTTTAATTTGCAAGAAAATGCATTATTAAGGGAAACATATATCTATATTTATAGATCAGATAGGGAAATTAATTAAAATGAAGGCAATAATGTTAATTTTCACATACACTACTTCTTCCACCTTGTCTGAACCACAGCAGCTGCTGATATTGGATCCCATACTTGAAACTATGGGATCAAAAAGTTGTTTCGTTGCTTCCACAAAAATATTAATCACTATAATTAATAAAGCCTTTGTCTATGTACAAAATCGGATCTTCTCTTTTAAAGGTCAATAAATTCCCTTTCTTTCTCTCCACCTGCCGGCCAAGGAGGCCGGCCGGCTCATTAACTATGTTGTTCTCTATGGACTTCGACGACTTCTATATTAAAATATGTATGCATATGTGTATTTTCTTCTTTACTATATTGTTCATATTCAGCACGCTAGCTGGGCCAATTAAAAAGGAAATTACCTCTAGATAAAAAATAAAAATAAAAATACTACTTTCTCCTATCCTTAATATTGGACCTAATTGTGTCTTGATATTAGTCATGAATATAAGAAATATTTTTTATATTTGTTAATCTTTTTCTAATCTATCCCTATTAAAGCTCCTTCAACTATAATCAAATAAAAAAGATATAAAGGAAATTAAGGAAAATGATTAGCGTATTTAAAAAAAAAATATCATATTAACAATTTTAACTAACTTCTTTAATATAATTAAATTAGGTAAGTTTATTTTATATTATGGACCGCAGGGAGTATAATAAGTCTCAAGGGACTTAATAAGTTTAACTTGACTTGTAAATATGAAAGTTTGACTCGTAAGCATTAAATTGTCTTAAGTTTGACTTCTATTTTTTTTTTGTCATCTTTCTTTTAGTGGAAAGAACTCACACACCTATTATATTCATAGAAGATCGAACTTGCAATCTTTTGCTCAAGTCTAGATCCACTTAAGGAGTGCTTATTATCAGTAGAGTTAAACGGCTCCGACAAATTTGGCTTGTAAATACCGCAACTTAACTTGTAATTATGAATGCATGACTTGTAATTAAATACCACATTCCGTGGGACCTGTTAGTATTAAATAAAATTTAGGGGACATATTTATATTTAGCTTTCTTACTTGATACCAATATGAGTAATTAATTTGTCCCAAAAGAACTCACCACGCCAAAAAATTGATAATGATTTAGTAATTTAATTAGTTGAATTAAAACTCATACCAAGGGCAGATGAGCTGTTTGAACTTAATTCTTTTTTTTTTTTGATCCTTGGGACCACCCGGTATCCGGCGCCAAATGGCAACCGACTACGTCCGGGCCCGAGGGTCAAGAGTGCCGTTCATTTTTTGTGGAACTGGGTACGCCCTCTCCCAGCGAGAGCGCTTTCCTGGACTCGAACTTGCGTCCTCATCCTTACGGGGGCTCAAACCACTACCATTTGAGCTGTTTGAACTTAATTCTTAAGTTGTCTCTTAGAAGCCTTGGTGTATCATATCGTGTGCATTATATTATATTCATTGTATTAAAGGTTTGATCCTGTCTAGTTTAATTACTTATTTATCTTCCTTGTACATGTTCATAAAATAATAATAACAAAAGATGTGCGAATCTGACATCCCGGCCGAATAAAATATTTCTCTACTTCAATATCCGAGTTTAATATTGTTTTATTATCGATTCATATTAGTTTAATTCAATACTGAATATTTGCCCCTAGTGAGTGAAATTTAAAAATGATCTCGCATTATGTAGTTATTACCCTGTAATTGTGAGTGTATGCATAAACAAAATCACAGCTTTGAATAACGTTGCGCTCAAACCGGGCGGTCCAACCATAAAATAGGGAACCGATACTTGAACTGAAAATTAAAGTAACCGGTACTTGAACAGAAAAGGAACGACAATAGTACTAGAAAAAAAAAAAAAAAATGCTAGAGCTAAACCAGTTAAAATAAAAAAAAAAGAAAAGAAAAGAACCGGAGAGAATGTAAAAAGTTGATAATTGAGTAGTAAAATTAAAATGGCATCTTATCAACACAAAGTTAGTTTAGTGATATAAGACCCTGTTAGATCTCTCTGAGTTTCAAGTTTAAGTTTTAGATGAGGCATTTGTGTACGGAGGGGAAGTCCTCTAATAATAGGATTTAGAAAAAGTGCTGGTTATCGGATAATAGCATAAAAAACTTCAAAAATTGAATTTATAGTCATTATACTGATATGAATGTGCAAATATATATTATTAAGCCAAATCGTATTCTGTGTCAGAACTCCGAAGTTTTTTCACACTTAACCTTTTACTTGTCTTTCATATATAATGTTCTATAAGCATTATTGTCATACGTAATTATTAACAATTATCGATTTTATTTATGATTTTGGATGGACATTAGTTTACCAAACTTAAATATTAAGCCATGAAACTTGTAATATGTTATCAAAATGAGAAGCATACAAGAGACTGAAGGTGAGAGAAATGGAGAAACATTTGGTACATGTACACTCTTTACAGGCCACAAGTCCCTCAGTTACATTTCAAGAGTTATAACAAGAGAATAAATCTACATAATTATGAAATATATTACAATGGGAGGTTATATGTATTAATCATAAGAAACTCCTAAAAGGCTATTCATTTGCGGGTTATATTGATTTATTGGAGAACCTCAAAAGACACTCTTGGAAGGCTATGGATATCCATCTAAATATGACAATATTTATAACACTCCCTCTTGGATGTCTATAAACAAACATTTTTCCTCATTAAAACCTTTTTAGGAAAAACCCAATGAGACAAAAACCTAGTAAAGGAAAAAGAGTACGCAATACATATTGAAGCTCCCTCGTTAAAACCCTTACCAAGAAAATCAAGTGGGACAAAACTATGGTTAAAGAAAAGAGTATAGCATGGTTTCTACCCCTCTCAATGATAATCTCATATATACTCCCCCTAATGATAGCATCGCTTCCAACATATTTTCAAGCATATCTTTCTTTTAACCGCCAAACTATTAATGATGCATTGGCATCAAATGTTCTGCTAAAATGTATTCATTTAACATATCTTTTGGATATGTTAAAACATCAATATATTCAGTCTTTACCTTATTCACTATGGAAACAATAAAGGAAAATTATTCTGAAAATAACCAAAATATATATTGCATCCACATTTCAATTTCTTCTAAACAAAATGATATCATATAATCTGTTCATAGAACTATCACATTAAATCTCATTTTTGTATCCATTATGTACCTACAAAAATTAAATTTTACCAATAAAATCATAATAAACACAAAATTAGCATGATTCATAAATATTTTCATAAAATATAAGGTACTTTTGGACCATTAAATTCAATATATTTTTGCAAGCAAAATTATCATAGCAAGAATATGTGATTTTGAAATCATTAAGGCATTCAATAAATCAATTTAAAAATCAAATAAAATGTAAAATTATTCATTTTTTAATACATTTTAAAATCAATTATATATGCTCAAATTATTTTCAAACTCACACAACATTTTATATATATAGTGATTTTCTTGGACATGCTTTTGACATTTTTTTTATTCTTTAAAGATTCTCATATAAATTTATCCATTTATTGAGCCATATGCTATAACAACATCCAATGGACACATATTTTTTTATATACTACCAGTGATCTAATATAAGCAAAAATTATTTCATCCACTGTGAATTAATATATCTCATCATACTAATCATTAGAGTTTTGTGAAAATCTTTATGTTCACTTAAGTATTCATATATCACAAATAACTTTATATTTCAAGTGTTTGAACTATAGGTCCATAACTCTCATACATTGAAAGAACATAACCCTATCTCTATTGTGTCTTTTCCCTTTTACTTTTCCTTTTGGCGAATCACCACACTGTCTACTTCACTAGATATATTTATGCATAAGATCTTCACTTGATCACGTGAAATTATTATTAAGACCGTTGTTGACAACTTCATCTTTTCGGTTCTATTTTTCCTATGATATAATTCATTGAGATCTCTTTATTGCTTTCAGGTGTCCGAACCTCTTTTGAGGTTTTTGTAATATGTCTTGGCCGACTCTGGAGTACCCGCCTTCTCAATATGATTATCTTAATTATTTTCTCCTTTTTCTTTTCTTTTGGAACAGATTATTTACTCATACTTTGGGCACGTCTCACTTTCATTTATGTTGATTAGAGCATTCTCAGCTAGAATATGAGATTTAGTAATTCTCATTTAGGTAAGTAATTGCATTTGGCAAATATTATGCAGTATTTCATGAATATAAAACTTGATGAACTTCTGTTTCATACAACTATATTTGATGATCTATACTGATGATAGTAATAATACATTCCCTTTGTTCTCTTTTCTAGCTATTCAATTTCTCCCCCTCATGTTAGGACAACTTTGTCAAATGACTATTGACTAATCATATATATAAGTCTCTTAAATCCATTTGTTCCCTTTAGAAACATCCAAGAAACATCCTTTTGTTTCATTTAGAGACAAACAAGAAGAAAGAGGTTCTTGCCCAACATTTATCCCAACTTTCTTTAACTATTTATCTATGTGCATTGTGATGAATCAATATGGATGCACATTCAAACTTTTTAAGATGAAATATGTTTGACTCCTGACCAAAAGCTAATTTTGTTGGCTAGTATAAGTGCTACAATATACAAGATCAAATATGCCAACATTGAAATAGAAAGTTTGTTCTCATAAGTATTGATCTAGGTATTTATGGAGGCTTCAATGATCTCTGAATTGTATAATATGGAAATTGTGCACTTAACATAATAATTTATTTAAACATTCTTTCAAACTAGTAATCTCACATATAACCATATAATAGATGCATCTATCAAATTTATTGAATACTTGTATAGTTTACATGCTATTTCAGTGGGCCCATATAATTCCTTTTGTTATATTTCCAAAAATACAATGATCCATTGCTAATCATGACTAATGATATTCTCACAGTCAATTTTATTTGAAAACAAGCATCACATATCAATTATTGAATTATATAATATGTTGGTTATTCATGAAAAATCTTTTGGTTCTTCAATGGATGTCAATACATAATCTTTTATAATTTGTTGCATCATATATATGACTCAGATAATCAAACAAGTCATGCCAACAATAAATTTATTTGGATAAGTAAACTTCTAGTTCACTATGACATGTTTTTCAACCAACAACAAAATTTTCAATTTTCATAATATATTGATTTCAAATCTTAATTTGACATCCATTTTTTAGGGATCAATTAGGATTTGTGAGGAAGTATATGAATATAGCTTTTCAATATTAACTCAGACTTGTTTTCTAACAATTTCTTTTTAATAGTAACTCACACTTGTATTATATCAATATCCCTTCATGTAACCCCCACCGTCATCAAAGTCAAGATTAGTGTTTAAAATCGTTTTATAATTGGATAAGAGATTGAGAGTAATCAAAAACCTTTTTCCAAAAATTTGTACGACAACATTTCCATCCTTTCATTCATAAAAACAATTGGTCTGTTCGGTTTGTCACATATACAATATCAGAGTACTAATAAAATTCCCGACATTCACCCGGGATAATATCATTAATCCAAGAGTTTTATAGGGCATCATTGCCCATCTCAGTTTCCCAAACCGGGGATTACACAACAATTACAAATCTATGGTCAATCCAATATATACATACAGTTGTCCAAATGATAACCAAAAACCAAAAAGAAACTAAGACTACTACTGGCAATCCTAGTCGTCCTTGCTCACTTGCTTGTCTCGAGATCCACTTGCCCTGGCCAAAAATATTATTTGGAAAGAGTGAGATTCAAAAGAATCCCAGTAGCAACAATTTACGTATATGATACATAATTAAACATAGCAAGTAAGCATATATCACAATGCAGCATATCAATATTCAAGGCCGGGTTAACCACCACGTCCCCTCAACAATATTCAAGGCCGGGCTCACGCCACGTCCCATATTTAAGGCCGGGCTCACGCCACGTCTCCTATTCAAGGTCGGGCTCACCTCCACGTCCCCTCGCTCATTCATTCAATGATAAATACAAATAAGCAATGCATTACACATGATATAGGATAAAGTGTCACTACCTTGTTCTTTCCGTTCTTGTTCAGGCATATGCCTTCTACGTTCCAGGTAAATATCAAATCCTATAATCATTTAGGACAATAGGTTATCACTTATCCCAATACCCAAATGACCCCAAAACACTTAGATTTGGTTATCATTAAAGACTATTAGGTAGCTATGAAAGCCTCTAACAATAGCCTAAAAGGATTGGGAAGTACTAGGTTAGAAATCATTTTTCAAAATCACAAGGTGCTGAAAACAGGGGTTGACTGCAGCCAAGAAACCTTTAGCTACGGCCAGAAACAACCCATAAGGTTTCTGGATGTGGCCAGGAAAATTCTATTTCTTGGTTGAACTTCGAAAAATCATAACTAATTTTAAAAACATCGAAATGAGGTGATCCCAAAGCCCATTGAAATCCATTTAAGTCCTCTTTACTAGAAAAATATGGACCATTACCAGAAATCACCACACAAATATAGAATTCAAGAAATGTCCACACTGCTCCAGAATTAATCCCAGATTTAACATCAAACTTTGGACAGTCATAACTCCTAGCTCACAAATCGAAATGATATGAATTATATGTCTATTTTGAAGCTTGGCATGTGAAATTTAAGACTGAAAAGTTTCAAAATTTTTCAACACCATTTGCTATTTTAAAACGTCCATGAAAAACCACTTCCAGCACAGAGTTTTTCACTAACCAAAACTTGCCACTTTTAAAACTAAGTTCCTAATGGTTCAAAATTCATATCCAACACTACTCCCACACAATTTTCCACAAAGAACACAATGGAACCATCAAAACAACCAAATTCTCATTCCATCTATATGTTCTATTTTTGGCATATATTCAACAAAAATCCCAAAATTGTCAAACTTGGCATTTAAGCTTCAATCAAATTCTATCTATCCAAGACACATCTCAAAACATCATATCCATGACAACAACAACTCAAATACCACAAGACCCTAATTTTCAAAAATAGGGCTAAATTCCCAGAAATTCCAACTTAACCAAATGACCACAAAACTTATATCAAAATACTCAACTCACTCACCTCTTCAACTTTCTTCAAAGGAGTTCTTTGATTCTCCAAACTCTATATCTCCTTGAGAGTTCAAATCACCACCAATGGTAAATCTACAATCATAGAATCAAAGCTCTCAATGCAAGGAACAAAATTGAAGAAGGGAGTTTTTCCATTAGAGGTAATTAAGAGAGTCAAAATGGCAAGAACTTACCTTGACACTTCCTCTTTCTTTTGCAGAAATGAACACCGAAAATGGAGGGAGAGAGAAATGAGAGAGAATGAGAGTGATGAAGAGTGAAGAAGAAGGAGAAATGATGGGTCTTCCTTGCCCCATACTCACGCAGCTGAAGTGTAGGAGGAGAAAGGGAAGGAAAATCATTTAAAAATGTAGTATTTGATTTTTCTACCAACTCCTCCTCATATTAGCTTGTACATGTGTCCAAATCTCCTTGTTTTTCATCAAATAAGTAACCACATGGTTACACTAACTACTTTATTAGCCATTTAGTCACACTCCTCATTTCCTTAGTTAGTAATTAATTTCTTCACTAATCACTGACTAATTACCCAACAATTTTCCCTTCTTTTCAAATTTCCACTGATTTTGGCACATTTATTTAAATTGCCACATATCTCATAATTAGATCCTTTTTCCTCTTCCATATGCCATTTACCCTTATTTTAACCCAAAATAATTATTTCATCACATAATTATGTTAAAATACAGGGTGTTGGGCATTCTCAATAATAATTCGGATCTCAAATCCACATTAATTCATAAAATTATTCATAATAATCGTCATTAGCCCTTAATTAAAATTTGGGGTGTTACACCTCAAGTGTGAGTCATATAAATATACTTCCCTTATTATTGTATTTAAAAAATGATGACTTGTATAATAGATCAATAACTTGCACCTGGAAACGCAAATGCTTCATAGTTCACATACAATTATGGATTTTTAATCCATTTGGGCTGTCACTTTCCTACCCTTTAACAAATCAAAGTTCTTAAGTAAATTTATAGGAAATAAATTTTCATGATCATCAATTCTTCTTCAGGCCCAAGAAGAAAAAACTATATGAGTTCCTCAGCAACTTTATCAATTTTGTTACATATAAGTTCTTTAGGAACTAACATATATTATTGCATTTCTATATAACTTCGATACTCATCAATAATAATACACTTCAATTTGATTATTTAATTTTAATGCATATTCCAAGTACATCTTTCATCATATAAAGAATTATGAAGAGATCCATTATCAAAATACATAAAGGTCACATTGTAATTATTTGTGGTGCTTGGCTAAACTTAATTTGAGACAAATGTAAATACAAATGCATTATAAAACAAAATAATGAATAATTATGATATTTATAGTATTTTTTCAAAATTTTCCAATTATTTAAGCATCCACAAATTTTACTTGCACTATATATATATATATATATATAATTTATAAAAAAGATTTTGTCCAACAAATCAAAATTAACATCAACAATCCATAATGAATTTTCTCATTAAATAAATTCTCATTCTCGCAATTCAAATGTGACATATATGATTTTTCTTTTTCTTTTTCCCCACAAATGTCATTTAAAACTAATTTTATTCCAATATAATATAATATAATATAATTTATCATATCATGATTAATGTATGCAACTTACACATATCATATGAGAATACTATGGAGTAGAAGAAATAACAAGACAAAGCAGTTGGGAGAGAAGATAATGACTTATCAATGGCAAAATAAAATCAAAATTGTAAAGTTTTTGTATGCCTTCCAATAATAAAATGTTTAGGAACTAAGAAAGAACTACACATATGTTAAGCAACATAATAGTGTTCAAGAGGAGAAAAGAAATGGAAGACATAATTGAAATAAAAAGTAGAGCAAAATAAAAGTACTTTCATGTTGGGATATATGAGCGTTGAGTGTATGATGTGAAATCTATGTAGCATTAGAGAAGTACAAATCTCAAGAAAAAAAAGAAGCATGTTTGGAGCTTGACATGTGAAACTCCATTAATGTATGAATAATATTCACATACACCATATACTTAAATTTACAAATAAATTATGCAAAAAAAAATAAAATAAAACAACTTAATTGAGGGTTATATGAATAAATACTAAAAACCTTCAATTCGGGAGTTACACTACAAAAATATGATTTAGTAGAGGTTAAAAAGGTATATTTATAGTGGTTTTAACCGCTACAAACGACGTCAACTGCTACTAAATCCATCATTGCAAATATTTTTGTAGCGGTTATACAGAACTGCTACTCAAGTAACGAACCGCTACTACATTTGTAGCGGTTTATACCAACCGCTACAATATTCAATAGCGATAACTCTTCGTCCTTCATTATTTGTAGCGATTTTATAACCACTACAAATGTTGGAGCCTGTGGAGGGAAATGAAAAATGAAAATTTTGGCTCCATGTTTGTAGCGGTTAGAAAACCGCTACTAAATTGAAAAGGAGCTAAACATTTGTAACGGTTGGAAAACCGCTATTAATATCATATGAAATTTCAAATTTGGCTCCAAAAATTTAATCTTTTTTGTTTTGAAATTTGTAATGGTTGTATGTCTTAAAACCGCTTCAAATTTTTTGTGAAATTTTAAAAAAATTATACAATTATTTGTCTCCATTTTTATAATATGGTATTGAATAATTTATTATTTCAGTAGATTAGCTTATAGTAGTTATTATCTAAAAAGAATGATTTCATTAAATTGGTATAGTATAAACTATATATTGGTAATATTATTGAGAATATGTAGGTAATAAGAAATTATTATATTGTCTGCTATAATGTGGTTATCATTATGTAAGGAAAAAAGGAAACGGTGAGAAAATGTCATTCAATATCTGAAAAAAAGAAAAATAGTGAGAATAAATATTATGTGAGGGAAAAATATATTGAAATGAAAGAATAAATCATATTTGATCACCTTGTTAAGTTTCTCATCTCTTAGAAAAATATTTGTAAATGAGAGAAAATGAAAGAGAGGAAGGGTTGAAAGAAATGAGAGAGTGTTTGAAATGAGTTGTGGTGGGGGTATTTATAGGGATTTGCGTAGCACTTATAGCGGTTAGTGTGATTGGTGTTGTAGCGGTTGTTGTGACGTTCTTTGTAGTGGTTGTTTAAATTTGTAGCGGTTTTATTTGCATTTGTAGCTGTTTTAGAACCACAACAAATTATGTCGTAATTTTTTTTTAAAAATATACATCAAGGGTTACAAAAAAAAAAGCATAATTTGTTTAATCATTCATCCTTGCCATCCTTATAGAAATTGTGTGAAGAAAGTGTTAATGTGGTATTATTTTGTAAAAAAATTAAATTTAAATGATGTGAACTTAAAAAAACGTACCGAAGTAGAGGTAAATTGTCATCACCTTCAAGGAAAAGTTTTTGAAATTGGCGGGCTGAAATGACTCACTCTCGTAAGCGATGTTATCACTATCACCCATGTCGTAATGGTCTCGAGGCTTTAAATGAACAACCATGTGCCAATCCTATCCTTGACATAATAAACCTGGTGTAACTCTGAGGCAAGAATATACGGCTCATAATCTTGATAATGACCAGTATGAATTGGCCTTGAGAAATTTACTGATGTGATGCCTAAGTCGTTAGTTGTGAGTCCCCAGGAAGTAGTGATATTTGCCCATAAATACTTGAACAGTGTCACAGTGAAACGGCCTTGGTAATTAAGTTCAACGACATCAAGAAACTTTCCATAGTAAGGGAAGCCTCCGAACTGCATGTT